>CM053765.1:36862269-36912868 GCA_028658305.1 Pachyuromys duprasi | reverse complement strand
GAGGGAAACAGGGAATGTTTCAGTCATGATCTTGATGGCTGACTCTTTGACCCTCCCCCATACAAGCCGGGGAGTGACAGTTGGGCTAGAACCTAGGGGAGGGCATTGCAGCCAGCCCTGAGGAGACAGGATGAGCTGGGTTTGGATGGAAGGGGAGGAGGTCCTCCCCTGTTGGTGGACTTGGAGGGGGCGGGGAGGAGGGAGATGAGGGAGGGAGTGGGAAGGTGGGAGGGTATGAGGGAGGAAGCTACGCCTGGGATGCAAAGTACCTAACCTGTGATTGATATAAAAATAAATAAATTAATTTTAAAAAAAAGAATAATCATTTTGGAATATTGAACATCTATGAATCTCAAGCATTGTATTATATTTAATATATAATATTATATTCATTGTATTTAATATAATATATTATATACATATGTTTATAAACACTATCATTAATCCTTATACAGTATCACAGATGGATTGAGATTCTATTTTCAAGATAGACAGATAGCTTGATCTGTAAAATGCTTACCTCAGAAGCTTGAGGGCCTGAGTTCCATCTCTATGACCCATATTTAAAAGGAAAAAAAAAAGAGAGGAGGAGGAAGAAGAGGAGGAGTATAGATCTGTAATCCCAGCACTAGGGAAATAAAGAGGGTAGAGTCCCTAGGGCTCACCAACCTGCCAGTCTTGCCAAATCAGTGACAGATTCAGTGAGAGACCCTGTCTCAAACAGTAAGGTGGAGCGTGAGAGAAGAAAATGCCTCTGGCCTCAACATACACATGCACACTCATGTACACTCACTCACACACAAACCTTTCTTAAAAATAAGGAAACTGAAACTCAAGTGTATCAGATCATTTGTCCAAGGTAATGGGACTATGCAAAAATATTTTTTAACAAATAAAGGAGTTTTCCATTAAGCAAAAGAGCATTTTACTCAGTTCTAATTAGACACATGAGCATATGGTTATCTGTGTGTACACACGTTCACACACTCTGAGAGTAGCACCATATATACTGAAAACAGTCTGAATTTTGAGTCACACACACATGAACTTTAGAACAGTGCCCCGTGTGTGACCTTTGTGACTGGGAGAGATGTCGAGTGCCAAAGCCCCGCCTTCTAGCCAGCTCAGTGATGTCTTGGAAACATTAAACCCAAAGTATTTCCATCTTGCTCTGAAGAGCCGTGTGCATGCCCTCTTAAACAGGCTCAGAGCTTTTTTTTTTAAGCGTCTTTGTCTCACCTTTGAATCCACTCAAAACAGGCCCCGTAACAGAAGAAAGTTCAAGGCTGACTTCCTTCATTAAAAAGAGTCTCAGAAATGACAACTGTCTCCATCAATCCTTTAGAAAAACAAGGTTTTGTTTGACTGTACAGATCTAACCCAAATGGAGATCGGCCTGTGTATCTGGAGCTCTGATCTTTTTACGGGTAAACACAAGTGGAAGGATTTGGAAAATTCATAACCACCCTTGGGACAGGCCTTATAGAAGTTACAATAATGAGAGGGATCAAAAGAAGAGAGGGCTTAGAGCCCAAGCTTCAAGTTCAAACAGACTTGAATTCTAATCCTAGCTCATTGTCCATTCCCCGTGTAACTAATGTTATTCTTAGATGATTTATGATCTTCTCACAGACCAAAGACACTCGCTTGCGCAAGGGTCCACCATGTTTCAGAGTCAGCTCAAGAGACTCTGGCTTCCCTTCCCCGCCCCTAGTTCTTTCCTGGCAAAGAGCTAAGGAGCCGAGCCAGGCCCCAGGGAAGGGCCCTGCTGTTTCCTGTCACCTGCTCAAGCACTTTCCACCTCTTCTTTTCGCCTCATGCCCTCATTCCTCACCCCACACCCTTTCCCCCCTTGGTCGTCAAAATATTTTTCTTTTAATCTCGGGCAATTTCACCCCTCTCTGCTTTCATGCATGAGAAGCGCAAACTGCAACAATGAAATATTAAAAAATTTAAGTCCTGGGTGTTTCAGGAAATTAGGGTTAGTAAGAAGCAGCAGAGTTAAGAGCCTGTCATTGCCCAGAGGTGTCTTCGTAATCTCTGTAAAAGCCATAGGGTAGTAAGGCCGAGAAGCCTGACCTGTTCTCCCAAATCTGCCTCTTACTGTTAGTATATTCTTGGCAAATCATAAAAAAGCCTGAGATTCCTTTCTCCTTTACTGTGAAAGTGAGGAACTAAATGAAATCACCCACATACTACAATTCGCATCTACAGGTAGGACCTATCTGTGAACTCCACGATTACAAATCCCATCTCCCTCCTGATAGCCCCTGAACCTTGCTTTTCGTTAACCACTAATTCAGAGTTACAATTTGTTGCAGCAGTATATGGAGCGAGGAAATCCTTCTCTGTTTACCTAGGTACTCCTAGTCAGCTTTAGCGCCCATGCTGTTGAAATCCACCCTTGAAAGGTAAAAACTGGGAAGAGGTGGGACGGATAAATTCTTTCTAACTTCAAAACCTGGCAGACAGACTGGACCGCAGCCTTCTCACGGGTTTACATGAGAAGGCTTCAGAGTCAGCCCTTCCTGGGCCGAGGCTCGTTAGTTCGTTTCTGCTGTTCCCTGGCTTCCAACCCGCTTTCGTCTTATAGAGACAAAACTGGGAGACAGGACAGAGCCAGTCTGGGGAGGCAGAGGGCTGGGACTGGAGCTGAGGAGTGGGCCCGCGGCTTCCAGGAGACGTTACGATCCTGGGTGAGGGGAAGAACGAAAGGAAAAACAGAGCAGCCAGATCCGAGGCTGCGTCAATTTCCTTACAGCGCTGAAATCGCGCACGGGTGTTTCTCAGTGTGGACTCCTGGGTAAGGTAGGCTCTAGGGCCACCAATGAGGGCCCTGCACCACGGACTTGAAGGTTTGGGTATGAAGTAGACCTTCCAATGAAGGCTGTCCACCCTTCCAATGCACTTTTTTCTTTGCATGAGATTGGGAATGCAAGCCTCCACCTTTGCCTTCTGTTTCTCCTTCTTGAAACTATAAGCTTCAGGGAAGAAAATGAGGAAGCGTTTCATCGTAGGTGTCTGGGAAGAAACTGATACATCTTTATGAGCAAACGTAAACTATCCTTCCGGCTTAGGGAAGCACATTGTCTCATTTTTGTTTTCTGAATGCCCGTGATAGGGTTTACCACCGTGACTTCTGGTAGAACTTCCATGTTTTGCCTTCTTCTTGCCCATTTCTTACAGGAGAAACAAGTTAGAGTCCATGCAAAATGTCCCTTCAAAGTCTCCAATAGAGGATCATTTTAATAAAGGGTGACGTGGATATTTGCTGAGTATGTCCATGTTGAATAGTACATCTCCATGCATTCATGGCTTCTTTTGTGATCTAGTGGTTTAATCAGATTCAAATGTGGACAAAATGTTGACAACATACATCAGGTTAGACACGATTAAATAATAAAATGGTTTGCACAGCCAAGGAAATAATAACTTGTTTGGAACTTCATTGGCTTACAGGCCTTCCCTCTGAGTCAGACTTTCCTAAATGTTAGTGTTATGGGAAGAGAACCTGTCTCCTCCTATGCACACTATCGCTGCCTTATTACTTCACTTTTCCATTCTGGCTCTTTGTCACTCTAAGGTAATCAGAAGGGAATTCCACATTTGTTGTTTTGAAATTTCAAAGGCGTAAAAGGGATAAGAGTTTGGCCTTTAACATTATGTGTTTTCCTCTTCAGTGGCAAACTCAGTACTAGTTTCCAGCTCCTTTTTTAGCCCCATCTGAAAAGCGTGTATGTCATGCTGGAGCCACACAGGGAACGGAGCAGATGCAGTCCCTGTCATGGAAAGCTGTAGCCAACGCTGCACCTACAGGGGAAGCCTGACTTGCAGCTCCCACGACCTGGTCTAGACCTGCCTACTTGAGCCGGCTCCGCCCAGAGCTCTGTGAAGTCTGCCAGCTCCCAAGGTTTCCTCCCTCCTTGCTTTCAAGCAGAAAAGATTCAATTAAGGATCTGGAGTTAATTCTCTCTACTGACATGACTCATACTATGTCCTAGCTCTTAACTGACCCATGTGACCAGGGCCATAGCATACATGATAGGTTTAAGCCAACCACAGCTCACCCTTGCAGCCCATAAGAGCCCAATATGTGGGTGTCTTAGTTCTAGTTCTGTTGCTGAGAAGGGACACCATGACCACGGCAACTCTTATAAAAAAATTAAAAATAAATAAAACACATTTAATTGGGGCTGGCTTACGGTTTCAGAGGTCTAGTCCATTATCATCATGGTGGGAAGCATGGCAACGTGCAGGCAGACGTGGTGCTGGAGGAGCCAAGAGTTCTACATCTTGGTCCACAGGCAGCAGAAGTCTCGGGGCTGTGTGCCACACACTCAGTGTAGCTTGAGCATTTATAACCTCAAAGTCCACCTCCGCCATGCCGCACTTCTTCCAACAAGGTCACAACTACTCCAACAAGGCCTTACCTCCTAAGAGTGCCCCTCCCTGTGGGCCAACCACTCAAACGCATGTGTCTATGGGGCCAAACCTATCCAAACCACCACAGTAGAGCTGACGACCTTGGCACCTTCAAGAAGGAAAAGAAAGTAGTAAATTGACGCCACCAGAAATGACATCTGACCATGAATGCCCCTGTTCCTTTCTTTCTTTTAATTTCTTGTGTGGAGTGGGAGGTAGGGTGCACATGTACATATATGTGTAGGCCTGAGGCTCATGTCAGGAATTATCACTTACCTTCTGTTGCTTTTCTGCCTTATTTGTTGAGGCAGGGCCTCTCAACCAAACCCAGAGCTTGGCGACAATGGCTAGCTTGTCCTGGGAACCCTTTCTCAGGCTTCTGAGGCTGGGGTCACAAGCAGACCACCTCACCCAGCCAGCCTGAACACACGCTTCTAGAGACCTGACCTCGGATCCTCATGCTTGCACAAGCTCTTTACCACTGCACCATTGGCCAACCTAAATGTCCCTGTTTTTGCACAACTAATAGCTTCCAACAAGTGGGCAGGATGGTGGGAATTCAGCAAACCAATGCATTCCCAACTCATTTCAGTGAGGCGGGGCTTAAAAGTGAGCTTCCCCGGGAATCTTCACAAAGCAACAGGATGGAAACCAGGTTCTGTGAAGAGCTACCACTGAGCAAGTGCCATTGCCTCAAAGCCGCTGGCCTCGGGCAAAGATTTAGAGGTGAAGCCTTTTGTGTCCAATTAGCCTATACTTTGATTCATGCCTTACCCAAGAATTCATCTTTATTTATAAAGCTCAGGGTTTCAGATAAATTTGACAAGAGCTTCTGAAAGCTAAAGTGTTTGCAAGGATGGCGGTTTCGTCAATTAATCACAGTTTAATTTCCCCCATGTAGAACTGGATGAAGAAAAATGGCAAATTCTCAGGTCCGTTCGTGCTTCACGTAGATAGGAATATAATCCCACTCCACCGACACGTAAAGCTGGTTAGGGAAAATTACAAAGAGCTGCACGCCAACCCCGTGCTAATAGAAATATTCCTTGCCATCTTGTTTCCTACCTGGAATGCTGGATTTAACTTGAATCTCACATGTTATACCTCCTCACCCAGCAATTGCTCTAATTCCGTAGTTTTCTACCTGGGCTGTACGATGGGATCATTTGGGGAGATTTAGCAAACAGCAATGCCTGAGCCTAATGGATTTTGTTGAAGTCGGTGTAGCCGAGGCTGAGGACTGCTGTTCTTGGTAGAACCGGGTGAGAAATGGAGGCGTGTGTCTCCTAGTAAACACCACCAGCTTTACACAGGCCGCTGACTTACACGGTGCAAGTCTTCCTAGAGTCATTTCAAACAAAGTGGGGTGTGGAGGAGTGTCCTAGAGCCAGCTATGTAGATGTGCTGTTGCACACACACACACATGATAAACACAGCTAACTCCTCCCCGTGGTCTATGGTACCTCATATTTTATTTCAATAAGCTTCCAAGCAACAAAACGCACAAGCTCAGTTCAATCCCCTACACTCCAGCTCACTGGCCTTCCTGCCGTCCACATCTTTCCTGTCTCCGGGGCTTTCCGGAGCTTCCTCTGCCTGGAATGTGTGCCCTGTGCACTTGACCTTTTCCCACCAAGCACACACAGGCTTTTTGACTTACAGGCTTTCTTCGTTGCTCAAGGAGCAGCTTAATGTCACTTCCTCAAAGAGTTTGTACCTGATGCCCACTTATCCTGTATCTGACCCCTCCCTTTAAACTAGATTTTGCCTATTCCTGCTTGCCCTAAAACCAGTCCTTCCACAGACTGAGCTCAATAACTACACAGTGTACATGAAAGAAACAGGTTCTGTTTGCGTACACTGAGTGACACAGTAGAAATGGAAGGTGGTATAACTCTGGATGATGTTCAGAACCCTGACTACTATAGGACATAAGTATTTTGTTGAAGAAACCCTTAGAAAAGAGCAGTTCTGGATCCTAGGGGTGGTTAGATTTTTCTTGGATCTCCAGCTGGCATTTTGTTCCACGTTTCATCCATCATGAGACTTTGATTTCATAATGACTCTATAAATCACTCCCCAGTTAACGTTTCCCACTTTCCTCGGGATGATGAAGCTCAGAGCCAAGTGTTTAGACCTTGGCCATCCCAGCACTCATTCTCTCTCTCTCTCCTCTCTCTTTGAGAGAGTCTGCATTCTCATCTCACTCAAGCTTTATCTATGTTGTTCTGTCTCTTCCCCTCTGCTCCTTATTGATAATATATGTTGAAGATATTTCATTTACTATCTGGAGCTGAAAAATGATTAAACAATAAAAATCAACTTATTCAGGCCATCCAGATGGCTTGATGATAAAGGCACTGGCTGCTAGCACTCACATGATGAAAGGAGAGAACAGGGCTCTGGCAAATTGTCCTCTGACCTCCACATTCCAGCCATGGCACTCACACATTCACATGCAAATACACAATGCGCGTGACTAATTAATTAAAACAATGACTCATTCAAGGAAAAGAGAAAGAATATGTAGCAGGTTGTGTTTCAGAGATTTTTATGAAAAACACTTCTTTTTCCTACTTGAGAGTGAACGCAGATTCAAACAGAAAAGGATTGGAGCAAACCTAGCACAGAGCAGTGAGCTTCCAAATGCATCACAAGCAGCACTGGGCAGCAAAGACACCGTGTTGTAAGGGGAGGGGTGTGGGGCGCTAGAAGATTGTGGTTAGCTTTGAGCTTCCGGAAACTCTGCAGACAGAGCCCCAGGGAACAGAGAAGAGCTGAACAGCCCAACTATGCTGCACACCACAGCTGCACCCAAGTTTACCAGTGAATCTTCCTCTCAACTCTCCTGGGGGCAGTTGAGCCAAGAGTCTTAACATTCAGTGATTCCCTTCATGAGGATGCATACGTCAAGGGAAAAGATGTCTTCCACCTGCCCCTAAACACCGCTGACTAAATGAAATTCACATTCTCTGGGAAGCTACAGACACAAACTCACTGCATCCAGGAAGCATTGGAATACAAACTCGCTGTCTTGGTTGTCACCAATACATCACCACAGATTTGTTATCTTTCCATTCTGAAGGTCAGAAATCTAAAAGTGCGCATTCCTGTAGACTCCGGAAGAAAAACTCTATCTGGCCTTTCTTAGAGGCCAGCTGCACACTGGCTTGTATCCCCTTGGACACTGACGCTCCTACATCCATCTCTCGAGGATACATGTGATGATCTGGAGCCTACCAAATGATCCAGAATAATCTCCCCAACTCAGTCTTCAATTTAATCATACCTGCCAAGTCCATTTAGTGGAATTAGGGTGTACAGGTCTTTGGGCATCATTATCTTAACTTCCAAGTTAGTAATCATCTGTGGATATGCTGGGGGATGGGGGTATGGACTTGAGGTGTGGTTAAAATCAATACAAAGACTTTCCAGTACTATCCACTTCGTGGACTCAAATCGCTGATGAATTCACAGTCCAGCCTAGAGATGTGATACAAATATCCTATGTGAAGCACTGACTTGGGCATACTCCAAGTCAGACAGTGATGGAGTGTTTGGCTAGCTCCCAGCACTGGCTACAGAGACGCTCTGGAAAAGTAGACCAGGGATACCTCCAAGCACTGATTTAACCATTAAATAAATAAATAAATAAATAAAATCACCACAGACTCTCCCTCCTATATAATCATTTACCAAGGGCTCAGCAGTTAAGGTGGCCACTTTGTTGTTCGCCCTGCCTGGAACCCACACCTCCGGGTTGTCCATTAAGCCAGCCTTGCCCTCCTCCTTCCATTCCTCACCATTTCCCTATCTTCTCCTTTAGTTCCCCAGGAACTGTGAAGATGCGATTAGGACAGGGACATGATGTAGATGAGGTAATATGTAACAGAAGTTAGGAACTTCTCCCTAGCTGGTTAAGTTTGTGGGCTTAAGATCTGGCTTAGTTTCTGGGCAAATTTTCCAGTCCTACTATTGGCTGTAGTTTTTTTTTTCCTATGTATTATCTATTCCTTGTGGCTTTTCTTCCATTTTCTCATAAAATCTATCAGCGCCAGTCCTTGGTCATTCTCAGTGTGACTGCCTTTCAGAGCCCAAAGCAATGTCCATCAACGGCTCACTTAAACACATGTTCGTTATCAGTCCCAGGCTTTGTGCTGTTGTCTACACATTGGCACCTATTCATGTTTGTCTGGTCCACAGAAAGTTCACCTCTCTGAATATTCTGAGAGCACGCAGGCTTGGGTGTTTTGAACCCTTTCTTCAGCCTTTGGTTTTGTGCAGTTTGCTTCTCTCGTGATTCCTCTGTGTTCCTCCAGCCACTATTTTTAGGTGGGTCAGCCCTCTCTGGTCTGTAAGCCCACTTCCTTCTCCAAGCCTGTTGAGGTCATGCTGGGAAAACGGGCAGCTGGAAATACTGTACTTCATAGTTACGTGGGCCATCTGATTAGACACTGATGAATAATGGAGAAAACTGTTGCAGACGGCTAAGTGTCAACCAATGTGATAGCTTCCTTTATAGAACTACTCTGACACAGATTTAATTTGTCTCAAGAGATACAGGCAGTGGTCTTTGCATTCTTTGTTTGTTTGTTTGTTTGTTTCAGGTCTGGGACATAATGTGTTTTCCTCTCTGCCTTTTGGCCGAGGTCAGATTTGGGAGCACAGCCACTGTAGCTCTCGTACCCTTCTCTCATGGTGCTTCCAGGCATGGTGGTTGGATTGCAGGTGGTTCCAGGCCTTTGCAGACACTAGAGTTAAGAGCTTGGGGATTGACAGCTTCAACGGCTGCCTTATGTCCTGCAAGGCTGGATCAAAACTGTCCCTGCTGCCAGAGCTGGGAGCTAACCAAACACCGCATCGCTGTCTGTCCTGGAGTGTGCGCAGCCCATGCTCAATGGCCTTTCTTGTTTTCTAGAATTGATCAGTTTCAATTCAACAACTGTGTCTCCTGGCATCCACACCAGAAAGTATTGAAAGCACCTTCTGCTGTGATGGGGGAACCGCAGGACGAAGCATACTCCCTCCCACCCACCAGATGCTCCTGAGATCCCTGACAGAGCTCTATCCATCGCCTGTGGTTCCCCTTGAAACAGATGCTCTCCAGGAGGCTACAGGGACATTTAATCTATTCATCCATCCAATATATACCAGCTACTTAAAATTGCATCACTAGCAAAGCCCTCGAGGGTCGCCTTTGCTTCAGAGGACTATGCAGTGTAGCCAGCTATTAATCGTGGCCGTAACGCCTCAGTGTGGGGAGAATAGGGACACAGGGTGGACTCTGAAACTCGAAAAGATAGATGATTCTGAGTAACAGAACCAGGAGGAGAAAACAGACCGAGGGGCGCTCACCCATAGAAGGTAAGCGTCGCAGCTTCACCATTTGCCCCCATAATGCCATGTCCACAGAGGCTGTCACAGAGGACAAATGGACACATGGCCACACGGGTTTCCATGGGTCCAGAAGCACATTTTTAAAATAGGCTTCCAAGCCTTAAAGACGTGCGTAAGTCACATAAAACACCACATTGGGTGTTTATGGTCATCCAAGTTATTAGTACAATCTACTGAAATACTGAAGTAGACAAGACCATCCCCATGCTGTCTACCATTGCCTCCCTTCACGAGCACTCTCAGATTTTGAGAGCCACATCCCAGTGATGGCCCAAGGGACGGAGACATTCCAAGCTTCAAGATGACTTGTCTATAGTTTCATCTTCATCCTTTTTTGGCCAGAGTCTCTTCATACCTCAAATCATCACCGGGGACCTGAACCCCCACCCCTGGGGGAGCTTCTTCAGTCACGGAACCTTACAACCCTCTACAGGCTGCGTGACAGGATTTTGTCCCAGCCTCCCTGCCGTGTGAAGACCAGCAGAGAGGCATGTATGAACTAGCAGCCTGGACCCAGTCTCCCTTCTGCATTGTCTCTATGGAAACACTTCCTTTTCATAGGGATCAGTCACCTAAGGGTCTCCAAGGCACCACATCGAGGAGCAGGAGGGGAGGAGAGAGCTGGTGATCGGCAGACCAATAGAAAGGGTCTCTTCTGGAAGCTTTAAAACTGCTTGGGCTCCAAGAGAGAAACATAGTATCGGTACAGTGAGAGTTTAGAAAATGAGAATTGGTCCGAGGACATTCCTATATTATAAACAGGCCAGGGATGCAAGAAGGGCTGCCCAGTAAAGGAGGTTATTCTCTTTCCTTTCTCTCTCCTGCTGAGGAAGGAAAGCAGCCCTGGCCTCTGCTCCTCTCCTTATAATGACTGGCTAGCTGGGCACTCTGTATTACTGAGAAACATCTTCAGAGAGAACTGAATGTTTAGCTTCAGATGGTTTGGAGAAAAACAATAAGGAAAAAATTTGAACAAGGACATAGCAGCAGTGTTTACCTCATGCAAATTCTAATAATATAGTTAATAATCAAGTTACAAAGAATAATGATCTCCCATGAATTTGTTAGAGAAAGCTGTTTTAGTTCTAATTGTCATATGTATGTCTAGATGTATAGATATATACACACATACATCCCCCTATTGTAATTATCCATTAAATATTAATCAGTAAATATTTGTATTTAATTTCCTTGGAGTCTCTAATATGCCTCATTTCACATAGAGAATACAGAGTGTATATGCGCTAAAGAATATGCCTACTTAGTATTCATATTTCTTGGCACATATGAAGAAGTATACCAAGGTCCACTGATTTTTACCTAAAAATAATGCCTTATTTTTTATCTGAAGAGGAAACCTTATTCAGTTGGGGATATTATATAAAGATAAATAAAACAAAAAAAAATCCGCAAATACGTAAATCCTCAAACTCTGCATAACAAAGAGGCAGAAGAACACATAGAATCCGAGGATAGCAACCATGAAGGAAAGAATGACTTTGTGGTTCTCCAAATCGTCTTGTAGCACTTCAGAGAAGAAGGCAGAGAGAAGAAGGGGCTTAAACACTGACTATTCTCTCTTCTGGTTCACCTCACTGTGCCTAGCTGGCTGTGAAGGGCTGTGCTCAGTCTCCTACCGCTGTCTCTAAAGCTCATGAGCTTCTTTCAGCATGCTTTGGGAGATGCCCGCCTCTCTCATATGCACAGATACCTCAGAAATGCGAGTGCAGGTAGAGAGTTGGGGGCCTGCCATTGTCCTCTGAGACTGCTTCCTCTGCAGCCCACGGCACACATGGCAGACCTACCCGTCACACTCTTTCCTCATAACTACGCAGGCTCCATCTAGAGCCTGAAATAAATCTGGATGAGCCTGACGTGAAAGCTTCAGAGAGGGAACCCAGCAGACGTAACGGCTTCATAAGAGGTGACTTAGTTGACACTTGCAGGCCAATCCGTAGGCAGCTCATGCGTCACCTGTCCAGAACGCTCAGCTGCATCTTAGGATCGTTTCCGAGTGCTGTGTGCGTGTTTGATGGGTTCGCTGTGGAATCGCCTCCTGTCTCCTGGAGCATGAGGTCCTCAGTGGCTCGCGGCATTCCTCCTTGCTCTAACCAGGTTCCTTCGTGAAGGTCTTCTGTTACTGATGAGAGCCAGCCCTTGACTGCTGACCGTTGAGGGCTCATCTAGCTGTTATAAGCACACTGGGGATAAATATTCTTTGTATACATTGTTGTGCGCTTGGATGATTGTTCCTTGAAACACATTCCTAAAAAGAGTGTTGATCCAGGAGGGGAAAAAAATTAGATTTCATGCTCAGGCTTTTCATCTATCGCCAAACGGCTTTCCAGAAAATCTTGAGCAAATTTACATTTTCTCCCACAGCATGTGAGCACCCACATGTCTAAGCACTTGCGTGAACTAGCTCTCTCGTTTTCTCTCTCACACACACAGTCAGGGGTAACACATACATGGTATGTGTGTGTGTGTATGTGTGTTACTGAATATATATATATATATATATATATATATATATTCAGTCTTATTAATCCTTGCACTGGCATGATACTTCTTTCTTGGGTATAACTTTGCAATATACACTAACATGCATTTCACTTTATATATGTAACACTTTTCATTATTAGTTGTTGTCTCTAAGCTGAGTTTTTATACCCAATATAGTCACCTGTCAAACCCACAACTCAAAACTTCGTGAAGTCACTTTAAACAAATTAAATTGGGGAGCTTTGACATTTTCCCAGTATAGAATTTCTTGCCCAGAACAGGGGCTATCTCAGAATTGCTTTTTCTTTCGGTATATCAACAAGTGTTGTGATTTTCTTTTTTTCCTCATGAACACCTTGCACACTACAGGACACTTTATAGGGGTGTGTGTGTGTGTGTGTGTGTGTGTGTGTGTGTGTTGTATTATGAAGAGGCTACGTTCCAACATATTTTCTAACTTGCTCTAACCAGTACCTGATAGAGTTTGTATGAGCCTAACAGTTCTTTCAAAACTCTTAAAAGGAATGTGCTAGTTCTCTTCTGTCAGCACCAAGAAGTCTGTATGTCCTGGGTGACTGCTGCTTGACAAAGACAGGAAAAGACTGTTCCCTCTAAAGACCCTGTGTCTGCTCTGTGTTCTGGCCCTGCTAAACAGAGTAACACCTTTTGGAGCACCTCATCTATCTGAAGGTTTCCTCCTGAAGGTGCTCACTTGACAACCTGCCAAGTGGGCAGGACACTAGAATAACCAAGTTGTTATTGTACTGATCTTAATGATGAGGGGACTGGGGTCAGAGTGGAACCACTTACCAAGAGACCCCGATACCTGTGCACATACCTACGGAGTCAGAATGTTAAAACCAAAGGAGTGATGCTTTAACTACTCCAGTGACTGCTGCAAAGACAGTCACCAGTCAGCGAAGGCTAAACTGGAACGTGCAGACCTAGAAACCTGGTGTTTGCTCCATTGTGCCCAATGGCAACTTAGTGAAAATGAGTTTCCAGCAATGTATGGCTCTGATTTAAAAAGAAAAGAAAAGAAAAAAAAGGTATATTTCTAAAGAGTCTCTCTGTGCAGGGGACCTTACCAAAAGTGCACTCTGGTTTCTGGGCCACAACCCCCAGTACAGATTTCACTTATAAACTGGTCATATCTTTCTAAAATCGTAAGTGATAATCCCTTTGCATTCTGCGGCTGATGTCAGACTTATATGACTATCCAGGATCCTTGGGACACATGGTCAGTGTTCCTGTCCCAATGACAAAAACTTATATGCCACTGTTGAGTACCAAATTAGAGGGCCACCGTGAGCACTCAGGGAGGTCACGTTTCCACGGCATCCCTCACAACAGGTGGACCAGCTGCAGTGCAAGACATCAGACCGGTGACCCCATCCTGCCACTCAGTGTCCAGAAAAGTTCATGCTGATCTTTTGGAAAAGACCAAAATGCCTAGGAGAAAAGCGTCACTTTGGTTGAAGTGGCAACTCAACCACTATGTACGTAGCAACATACCCAAGCTTTGCTATAGCATCTGGACATGAGAACAAATAGCATCTGGCCATCCCTGAGGAGATATCCCAGTCAATAAGCACAAAGTTCTAAGTCAGATGCTCAGAACCTATATTAAAATGCGTGGACATAATTACAACTCCGGGGAGGCAGAGTCAGGCAGATCCCTGGAGCCCTTTATCCAATCTGCCCAGCCTACACAATGATATCCTAGCCAGTGAGGGCCCTCCAGCTCAAAAGCAAAAACAAACAAACAAACAAACAGATGGTCAACTCTTAAGAAACAGCATATGAGGTTTCCTGTGGCCTCTGCATACAAGTGTACACACCCAAATACACACAAGAGCACCTGCATGCCTGTGAATATACACATGCACAGAGACAGAGAAAGAAGACTTAAAGAAAAAAAAAACAGAAACAGATTTAATAATGCTAGTTCTGTTGTGACCCAAAAGGAAAGTAAGCATGAAAATCTGTTTAAGTTCCTGAAGCGTGAGAAGGAGTTAGGGAAGGGGATTTTCAGGACAAAGTGTAGAGCAAGTATTTGAGAACCTTCTCTCCAGCATCTCAGAGAAACAGCTCCGGCAAAGGCATCATGAGTATAGCAGATGGCAAAGGCTTTTGCTCATTTATGGCCCAGAAGGAAATAAGAGAGGATTAGGACAGTGAGTCGGGGCTGGTGACCGGGATTCTGTAAGCTCTTTCAGGCTGCTTGGCTTTCACTCACTCTGCACCTTCACTGGAGGCATTGAGGAAGAAGCGGACACTGAAGAGCAGGACACAGAATAGGAATTTTTTTTCAAGTGACAGGATGGGGCTTGCAAAAGGAGAGCTGTATGGGTGGTAAAAAGGACTCAGAGTCCACAGATTTTTGGAGGGTAGAATGAGAAGACATGGAATCCAAAAGAATACTGAAGAAGGAAGGGTGGGGCCAAGCAAGACTGACGTGCTAGGGCGCGGCTGTCTGGTTCTTTCTTTGGCTTGGCCTCACCCCCAGACTCAGTCAGTTCTGCGTCTAGAACTCTTCCCACTCCTCCTCTGCCTTCTCCTCTCCTCCCACCCACCCCCCTTTCCTTCTTCATCAAATAAATCCTGACAAAGGAAATATTTTGCTGAGCCTCCAATTCCACACCCAGAATCACAGTGACATCTTTCCAGGAAACCCTGTTCCCAGCACACAGTTCATTCAGAAGGTGTTTGCTCGGTAGCACCACACCACACTCTTGGAATCTTCGGGGTAACACACTTTCACTTTCCTGACAGTTTATGTTCTTCACCTTGCCAATAAGAATAAAAGGAGACTCGGCATTTGTTCCCAGTGAGAACAAATTTGTTCCCTGACCTTTAAGATCCAGGGAAATTGGAAAACGGCTCAACTGCACACCACATCACCAGTCACAGCAGATGTTGCTAGGGGCAAAAAGAAACACAGCCAGGGCCAGCCAATGCATGTCAGTTGCATCTTGACCTGTTTGAATGGGACTCTACTTTTCTTAGGACAGACATGCAGGCCTCTAGGGGCGAGGCAGGCATTATGACACATATCTGCAATTCCAAAATTGGCAAAACAAACAAACAGACAAACTGGAATTTAAGACCATCCTCAGCTGAAGGGCAGCCTGGAGTACATTACACTGTCTCAAAGGATATGGGGGAGAAGTTGTAGGGAGAGAAAAAAAGGGAAACACAGCCCTCTAATCAGAATCCTGGTAAATTCTCAGAAAGCCTGTTGGGTTTCCCCTTTATGCTCACACATCCTTTAAGGAAGAGACTTCCACAGTGAACCTTTCTTTTTATTTTAAGTAATTTATTTATTTTTATATTAATCACAGGTTATATACTTTGCCGTAGCCCCCTCCCTCATTCCCTCCCACTCTCCCCATCCCTCCCTCATCTTCTCCCTGCCCCTCTCCAAGTCCACTGATAGGGGAGGACCTCACCCCCTTCCATCTAACCCTAGCTTATCATGTCTCTTCAGGGCTGGCTGCAATGTCCTCTTCTGGGATCTAGCTAGACTACTCCTCCCTGGGGGGTAGGGAGGGATGGTCGACATGTACAGCCTGGTGTTCCAGTAACGAGAGAGACCCTCACTAGGAAGGAAATGAGCTGCTAAGGCAAGCTGGGGCAGACAGCTGAGGCAGGCCTGCAGGAAGAGGTCCAAGTAGCACTGACAGGCATTGGAAAGATAAGGCCCCACCAAAGGAATTCAGCACCACTGGTATGTAGGAAAGCAGTGTCTTTTCTAGCCTCATACTACCTGCTTTCTAATGGGTATCTGGGGAGATTTCATCACTCCTGCCTCTGAATTTGCCCCTTAATAAAATTGACACACACACCTGGGAGGCTTGGGATAGGTGTTGAGCATGGCTAAGCAGCCTTTGGCAGGGATAGGGTAGGCGTGGGCTTTTGTTTTCTTATTGTTGTTTGCAGTTTGGTTTTGAGGTGAGGTCTTGCTGGATAGGACGGGCTTGCCTTGAACTCTTGATCTTCCTGCCTTAGCCTGCCCACTGCTGAGCTCCTTAAAGTGGTCTTTGGACGCAAGTCACCATCTTGCTGGCTCACTCATTCATCAGTTCATAAATCTTTGACGTGAATGAAGAGCCGTGTTTGTTTATTTGTTTTAAGAATTATTTATTTATGTATTTATATAGTATTCTGCCTGGATGTGTGCCTGCACACCAGAAGAGGGCAGCAGATCTCACTCTAGATGGTTGTGAGGTACCATGTGGTTGCTGGGAATTGAACTCAGGACCTTTGGAAGAACAGCCCATCCTCTTAACCTCTGAGCCATCTCTCCAGCCAAAGAGCCACATGTTTAACTCTCTTAAAATCCTGTTTCTTGCTGGATCTGAAAATTAGGGCTTCTTCCTCCAAAAATAGTGCTACTATGGTGCTACCCAGAGTCAGGCCTTATCCTACCGCCGAGACAGTCCACTGGACCTAAGTGAGATGGGTATTTGGCGGTGCAGTGGGAACTGGGGGGCATAGGTGCTTCCCTCTAACTGACCTGACTTTTCCACTCTTAGAATCTATGGAGCTCACCTTGCTTTATCATACTGACCTCAAAGGCTGCTTCGAGGCTCTGAGACAGCTACCACAGAACAAGGAAGGGGCTTTGAACACAGGTCCTTGTCCCTTTGGTGGCCAGAGGGCTCATGTGTTTGCAAATGACACAACTTTAAGATGTTAAAATGCTGAGGGAAGGAGACCTAAGTCCCGCTTGGGCTATTTTCTCTCTGGGTAAAGTTAATGATCCTCAAGAGAGAAAACGTGTATCCTGGCTTACACGCCTCAAGAACTTGACTACTCCAATTCACCCCAGAACCAACACAAGAAAGCAAAGAGTTTAATGGATTTGAGCAAAGTCTTCATTTTACCTACTTAGCAGGTCATGGACAACTTTTCACACTTTCTTGAGGGAACCTTCAAAGCTATTAACAGGTCCTTTGACCTACTCTCTTTAAAATCCCTTTAAATTCAGAAAACAACTCTAAAAGCTCCCAGAATTAGAAGGCAATCTGGGAAGATAGTCTGGGTGTGGCCTTCCTGGCAGATTTGCCGTCAGTATTCAGCCAGGGAAGAGCTAGTTGCAGCTTTGCACAGTCCCCAAAACCCTTTTCTCCCTGAGTAAACCCAGTGCTGAGTTTCTGTCTTTGAGTATTGAAGATCTACTTCACGTAGAACCTGTGCTGGGCCTGGGACTCTGTCCTCAGTGGGAAGTTAAGATGGATTTAAACAGCTATCATTTATGGTAGAAAGTAACTAAGAGCCCACAATTAAGATCCCACTGTGTGACAGCTCATACACACTGGTAGAAAGACAGACAGACTGACCCCTGTCCTCAGAACGGACTACATGTACACTGGTTGGATACATCCACCCAGCACTTGCTGGGAACTAATATGTATGTCAGAGAGCTTCTTGTTGCATGCCCCTTTCACAAAATACTCTGTGATTCCATTCTTAAAATGCTCTTATTACATTTATTTAGGGCAGGGGAAGAGCATTCCACGGCGTATATGTGAGGGTCAGAAGATGACCTGTGGTAGTCAGTTCTCTCCTTTTAGCGTATGGACCCCCATTTTGAACAGAAAAGGAAGACAGGACATGGGAGTGTTAGAGGATGTCCCCAAGGTCACACTAATGACGAAAAGCAATGGTAGGTTTCAAAGGCAGAGCGGTCTGGGGTGAACAGTCCTGCTGTGACCTCATTTCATGGCTGATTAGCACTTGGTGGCAGCACCTTCCTTCTATGGAGTTGTAACTGATCCCTTGCCAAGGCCTCGTGGGAGATAGGCTGGCAAGCAATAAGGCATCTATTGCTGGTCCAGGACTCACAAAGCCATGTCTTGTTCAACTGATACTGACATCTGTCTCTGCCATCCCTTGATGTTCTCCAGCAGAAACAGGAAAGAGGGAATAGAGTGACTCTCAAAGAGAAGGACACAAGCTCTAAGCCCTGCTTTTAGCGTCCCTCCAGCACGGCTGGCAGAGCAGCACTGAAAATCTAGCCCGTTTCCACGCCAACAACGGTATCCTCCCCTATCCTGTACCGCCGTTCTGCCTTAACCCAAGGAAATTCTCTTCATTCTTTTTCTTTCCATTTCCTTAGCCAAAGGACTTTAAGACCTTGACAAAGCCTTCGGAATAGAGGCCAATAAGGGAGTTGCAGCAGCCTGGGACATTCAGGGCCATCGTTGCAGACTTGGCTTAGACATCTCCACCTAAAAGCCTTCTCCGACCAAACCCTAGCGTGTAAATACACGCACGCTCAGCCATGCTCCTGGTCCTCTGGCATAGTGCATGCCACACTGCACATGGCTATGCTTTTTACTTGCTCTGAATCTTCTCTGTTTCCAGTGCTGAGCTCGGTCCAGGAAGCCCACAGATCACTGTAGAAGAGAAAGACAAACATGGGGAAGAAGAAAGTGAACAGACGCTCCACTCCTAGTTTAACCTTCCTTGCTCACACTTAAGCTCAGGCCTGGTGAAACTCCCTGGAGTCCCAGCAGCCAAGGAGAAAAGGATGGGGCCTGAAGGAAAGGGGGCTGGAGGGAACGACTGTTCTCTAAGAAAAGGCGGGCACGCATGAGAGCTGGGCTGTAGTGACAAAGGTCACAGCCATTGCTTAGGAATATCAGTATGGCCCCTAGGATGGCTCAGCTTCTAGTGCTTGCCTCCTATTGGCCGTGGGCCTGCGGTGACAGAGCAGTGCACAAGATCTCATGAACAGCCGCCCTGACCTCCATGTACCCGGCTGGAGGCAGGAAATTCCATGTTGTAATAACTGGACTTCTTCCATTCATTCTTGATCCATGACTAGGTAACCAATTGGTCATTAAAGAAACCATTTAGGCCAATTTCAGAAACAGCGGCTCAGGCCCTTCTGCCAGTGTGCACAAAGAAAGAAAGAAAACAGGACAGAGAGCCCTGGGCACCTCTGGTTCCCTTGCTAGCATGACTCATGGCAGAAGTAAAATGTTTAAAGACCCCCCAACCCTGTCGGTCAACATTGCAGTGAGGATTTCATAGAGCTGAATTTGGTGTTTGAGAACACACAGAAGTGCAGCTGGCTGCAGTCATTTTATCAAACTGGACACATGTCTAATCCGAGATTAGAAGCATAGTCCCCAGTGCCTGGGGAGGCTGCTCATTGAAAACAAGTGCTTTTCAAAGAACGGCATTAAGAAATGTCTTCACATACCTGACACCCATCGACAGAGACCAAGTCAGGAACTCCGAGCAGCCGGCTAGGAACTGTGGCTGACACAGTAGCCATCCAGTCAGCCTTCAGTGCCGATACAGCTAGTGGTAGAGGGGAGACAACCCCACTGGTACTTTGTCACAGTATGTTTTCTAATCAGTTGGGGGGAGGAGGTCCTGGCATATTTGATTTTCTACTTCCCAGAAGAGCTTTGGGGTCTCTGGAAATGTAACCTTGCTCTCCTGCTCATCCAAGAGAACCATCTCCCTCCTGCATGCAATCTGGTCCCTCTCTACTGAGCAGCAGCTTGAGACTTTATGTCATCGAGACATGTGCGGAGCGGCTGGTATTCCCACATCACTCCTCACTTTGGGTACAATTGCTTGGCATGGCACCAGGCCTGCTGGGTAAATCTAACTGTGCAGGTACATGAAGCCACATACCAAAAACCACGTGCCCAGACAGCACCTGGGTTTTATTAGTATCTCAAAGTTAGATAAAAATAGAGGTGTGTGTGTGTGTGTGTGTGTGTGTGTGTCTGTGTGTGTGTGTGTGTCTGTGTGTGTGTGTGTCTGTGTGTGTGTGTCTGTGTAGTGTATGTGCGGGTGAGTGTACATTCAGATACGTGAGTTTGCAGGTGCCCACGTGTGCAGCAGAGGCCAGTGCTTTTTGTCTTGTGTCTTCCTTGAATGACTCTCTCCAGTACATCTTTTGAGACAGGGTCTCTTGCTGAAGCTGGTACTCGCCAATTGGCTTGACTGGCTTTCCAGCGAGCTCCGGAGATCTGCCTGTCTCTGCCCCTTCCCTGTACCTGTGCAGGTGCCCACAATGATGCCTAGCCTTTTCACGTGAGTTCTGGGGACCCAAAGTTTTCCTGTTTGCACAGTAGGCACCTTACCAGCTAAACATCTCCTCAGCCCCAAGAACGCGGAGGTTTCTAATGGTTCTGCATCCTGAAAGGCAGCTCAGAGCAAAGAGAGTGACAGCCTAGCCAGAAAGGGGCCTAACATCCTTTATCTTCAGGGGCATTGTATCGCGGATCCCAGGAAAGGTCACCAAACAGTCTAGGGCGTACTCGAGTAACGCCAAAAATATCCATCTCCATTGAGGGATTTGGAGGTGGCTCAGACCATCTGCTGCTGCTGTAGCCCAGGGTTCTCTTTCATTTGGAAACTATGCTGTCAACTTGGTTTAGAATGTGCACCAGCGAGACATATGCTTATCCTCCCCGCCCAGACAGATGCTGGCATGAGGCATTCTGCTGATGGAAGCCTACGCTTATGACTTCTCTCCTCTTCTCCCCTAGTAACCGTGACGGTGGGAGGCAAGCAGCATTTGCTTGGACTGTACGACACCGCAGGACAGGTATGTGCTCACCATCCTTTGACTCATGAAGGGCTGAGGGAAGGGGTGTAGGAGAAAGAATGGTTCATTTGGTTCATCATTCAGAAGACAACACATAGGTACTTCACATTCTGATCATTTGGGGCTCATATATTTTCTACCCAAATGACAACCAAATACACATTCTTAACTTTAAATATATATATATATACAATTATACATATATAGTTTTATATATATTCATATATATAATTGTCCAAGATATTGACGTGTCAAATACTGACAAACCACCAATACTCAAAATAACATTTCTATTCAATAGTCTCAGTTGCCTCCAACCCAAACCTATTCTGCATCCAAGATACACACATCTATTTCATAAATTGCAGTTTTGCCCATTCCCCCCACCACCACGCTATTTTCTTTGCCTATCTTTTATTTGATTTACCTAATGAACTGTGAAAAGGTTCAAAAAGAGACGGGGGTGGGTAAGATGGATTAAGCGCTAGAAGGGAAACAAGGCTCTGGATACAGTCCAATGACGGAGGTCAACCCCAAACCACCAAGAACCTGAGAACTGACTCTAAGTTTTCTAAGATTCCCCAGATATTCTTATTCTGTCACAAGTGTTTCCTTGGGGCTGGAGAATGGAAGGACTTGGAGTCCCCAACAGTGAATCTGCACATGGCTGTCCTTGGGTAAAAACACCTGGTAACTGCCTTTTCTTGCACCTCACACAGAGCTGTGGAAAACATCCAGTGTTAGAAGTTCGCCGTGGAGGAGGGGAGATGGATGAGCCATGGATGGCTCTGGCCTAATTTCTTGGATAGAGCGTGTTACCATATGTCTTGAATCATTTATTTAGGTCAAAATCAGCGGGTTGTTCAGTCAGTCCAAATTTATACAGCTTAAGCCCTTTGGAGTGAGTATTTGACCGTGGTATTTCCCACTGTGAGTTTCTTGGTAATTGTTAATAGCTATGCATTTGTAGAGGCCTTTTCTCACAATTATCTGGAGATATGTCATTTTGCTCAACTTGAAAGCTCTCTCCTAGAAAATAAATAAATGGAATTTCTTCAAGGCTTTCAGTGGACATTTGCAAATACTACAGACAAGTGTATGTGGGCCAGCAAAGCTGGTGTTTTACAGCCAGGGCAGGGAGTCTCGATCCTGTAGCACCAGACCCAAGGCTC
The DNA here is from genome assembly GCA_028658305.1 of Pachyuromys duprasi. NCBI lineage: Eukaryota > Metazoa > Chordata > Mammalia > Rodentia > Muridae > Pachyuromys > Pachyuromys duprasi. The sequence continues at coordinate 36,890,794 of CM053765.1, read as the reverse complement.
CTTCCCAGGACCCTCCAGGTTCTACTCATGGGCAGATGGCTGTTTGGGAAAATCACTGTCAGAACTAGGGTGACCTCTCCCATCAATGTCAAGAAACAGAAACATAACTAGGGGAGAAAAATGTCCCCATCACTACTCAAAGGGAAAAACCAAGTTGGGGCCTCTGATACAAGACAGTATAGCTCCTACAAGAAAACATCTCCGCAAATGAGGCCCATGGATTTGGGGACTGGAGTTGCCTACACTAACTCAGTCATGTAGTCAGCACGGTGCCTCTATTCATCACATCCTCACAGTGTGTTCAGTTCATACAGTCCAGTTTGCAAAGCTCGATGCAGCAAGGACTCTCTCATGCCCTGAAACTGCTCTGCTCGCCTTGCCTTCCGGAAGCCCATGCCCGCTCAGCTCTTTCACACTTCAGTAGTGGTTCCTATGTATCAGTTGCCCCGAGAACAATATCTCTTGATCTCTATTTCATCTTACACCCAATAAAACCGTTTAAACGCTCTTGTAGAGTTGAGTTATTGTTTCCCATTACTCTGCCCTTTAAATAAAAAAAAAAAAGCAAGTCTAAGAATGGAAGTGATAATATAGCGTGAAAATATCTTTAAACTTCAAATTGAAGCAAGTAGGGTGGCCCCAAGCTCTGACACAGGGGTGAGAAATGCTGTAAAATATAACAACAAATAAATGTAAGCTATTTCTTTAACTTAATTTTCACCTTAATTCTTTCCTCCACTTATTTTAAAATCTTCAGATAGACACATTCACGGGGGAACATGAAGCATGGAGAAAGGAAATAAGAACATATCTGAAGTCTCCTTTTGGGCCTCAGTTTCTATGATTAAGGACTTAAAAAGATAATTTCAAGACATCTTGAAGGAACTGAAGTAATTAACCAAAAATGTTTGAGTCAAGACCCAAGGGAGGATTTCGGCAGTGAAAGAGCTTAAATACAGGGACACCCATTTATAGTAAAGAATAAACTGTCATTCATGTTCTAGAACAATGATTCTCAAACTTGAGCCTCGGCCAGAACCACCCAGAGCTTGTTAAAAAAAACAGTCACAGGGCTCTATCCCACTGTTTCCAATTCAAGTCCAGGAGGAGTCCCAAGAATTTGTGATTATAATAGGTTTCCATTGCTGCTGCCCTGGACAGCATACTTTGAAAGCCACAGCTGTAGGAATTGTCATTAAAGTACTGATGGCCGACCAGCAGTGTCGCTCATATATGGAGCATCTTAGAAGTGCAGACACTAGCTGGGAGATAGAGGCAGCAGGATCCAAAGTTTAAGGTCACCTTCAGCTGCATAGGAAGTGCAAGGCCATCCTGGGCTACATGAGACTTTGTCTCAAAGAAACAGCAGAAAGAAATGCAGGCCCCTCACGCTCCAGCCCCAAATTAATGAATTTAAGTCTTTGATGGATGAAACATGTTTCCAGCACAACAACTACATCTACAAATTAACCAAAAAAGCTTCACAACAAATTTAATTTAGAAGGTGTCTTAGTCCAGGTTTCTTAGGGGAACAAAACTGATAGAATGAATTATATATTATTAATGTATATATAGATATTCGTTAATAAAATGTCTTCCAGGCTGTGGTCCAGCTAGTCCAACAATGGCTGTCTGCTAACAAAAGGCCCAGGAATCCAGTTGTTCAGTCCATGAGGCTGAATGTCTCAGTTGGTCTTCAATATTTGCCAGAATCCCAAAGAAGTAGGCTCTAATGCCAGTGAAGGAATGAACTTGCTACTGAGAGCAGATAGCTACCTTCTTCCATGTTCTTACATAGTCTGCCAGCCAAGGTGTGGCCCAGGCTAAAGGCGGGCCCTCCCGCTTCAAATGATGTATTAAGAAAAATCCCTTACAGGCATGCCCACCCACTTCACCCTTCAGTGATGCTCTAGAGAATGTTCCTGTAGTCACAAGGTTGAAGAATACCTACAACTAATTAAAAATCACTCGTTGAGTCTATTACTAAATAAGGAAAGAGAAATGACTTCAAAACAGATTGATAATTCTGGAACCACAAACTCACAAAGGAAATACATCTCTAACCCCAGTTATCAAGTTCTAGCCTACTTGAGTAATTACATTTTCTTACATGAATAACCCTAAGAGGTGTGCCCTCACCTTTGCTTTGAGCTAACTGTGGATTGGGGGGGGGGGCGGGGGTGAGGGGGCTAGGGGTGAAAAACAACTCAAGAAGCAAATGTATTCTGAAAGATCATGTGAGAGGAACTTGTTAAGCCCACCCTCAAAGGCAACCCTGAGCAAAACTTTTTTAACAGGCATCCAACACAGCAGCTGCAAAGTTAGGCTCAAGACTCTCCTCACCATTTCACAGCTCAGCCAAGCTTTTGCTAACCGAGGGATTCTAAGGAAGTCATGGATATGTTACCAGCACGCAGACACTGGCTTTCTCCCCAGACTCCTGAGACAAACTATCATTTGGGCTTTAAAGAAAGAAAACAAAATTTCAGAATTTGGTTGGATGGAATTTCAAACACTAGGGCTGGGAAGTGACGGCACATATTTAGTCCCAGCACTGGGGATTCATAGGCAGGCCGATCTCTGTAACTTTAAAACCAGCCTGGTCTACAAATCAAGTTCCAGGGCAGCCAGGGCTACACAGAGAAACCCTGTCTCAAAAAAAAAAAATATATATATATATATATATATATATATATATATATATATCTCAAACATTAGGTTTGTAAGGGATTTACCCCTCAGATCACCCAGCAAGCAACATGCCAGTTCTCAGGACTAATCAATAATCTATTCATACCAGGTCAATAATCTATTCATACCACTCATCTGAATGGCACTAACTCCTTGTCAAACGGTCAGTCACAGTGGTCTCTGAGAGTGGCCCTTTGCGAAGATTTCTGGCTCAGCTACAGGAAGAGACTCAGATCTCTAAAATGTACTCCGTGTCCCCCTGGCTTGTTTAGCAGGTGCCATGAGAGAGAACACGAAAAGCATGACGACAGAGTGGCGAGGATTCAGCCTAGCTTGAGCACTCATGGCCTGGGGAACGGCAGCATGATGGGGAGGGGGTCAGGGGGACCAGGCCAGTGCTCAGAGCCAGGTATCCTTTGAGTCTACAGTGGATCAGCCATGGTGGTTGAGGCGTCTCTCCCTCTTCTCAGTGGACCCTCACCCAAACAAATAATAGTGAGCAAAGCCAGCTCTCAGGACACACTCCGAATGGGTGTATCTCAGAGATAGCAAGTACTAACAGAAGTGGCAATGAGCATCACTGCCAGAGGGAATGAGTTTCCCCTGGTGCCAGGAGCCAGGAGCAGCCCTCTCTGCTATTTACCTAAGCAGACAACAGGTTCTCATTAGAGGAGTGAGCCTGAGTTCCGTGCTCATGAGCCCCTCAAGACTTGAGGCTGCCTGCACGTCGTGTAACAATAGAATGGTATCTCTCACTGCCAGAGCACAGCCCACAGCAGCTCAGCTGTCCCTGAGGAAGCAGGAAAACCTCATTGTCTTCACCAGGCCACACATCTTCACCGGGACCTGGTATGTGGAGCTCCTGTGTCCTCCACCCCCAACCTCCTTTCCCACCCCAGGGCTTCTTCTTCAGAAGCATGTGAGCAAGCAGGAGGTACATACAGCTGGGGCTCATTAATGGCAACCCCAGGTCCACCTGGAAGCGTATACAACTTCCTCTTTTGCTATTGGCTGAGCCAAAGGGCCATCTGGAGCTCAGGGTCTGGCATCAGTACTCCATGGAAAGTTTGCCTAAAACCTCAGAATACATGTTTTTCTCTCAATAAGCAACTTGAGTTTTCTCATCCCATGCATCTCAGCGTGGTTTCCACGAGTGTGCTGTTTGGAGAATGTTGCCCACTTGATGGGCTGTTGGTAAAAAAAGGTAACTAAGGACCCATTCTTATCTTTCTCCAGATTGGGAAAAGTAGAGGTGAAGGACATTGCCTAAAAGACTCAGTCACAGTTCACGGACATTTGGATCTCATTACTGCTTAGTCCAGAAAAGTAAATTTCAGAGTCATCCCTGATATCCAACGAGGGTAGAGGCTGGGGTTCCAGGAACTGCAGCTGTTGTTGACTTTAGATAAAGGATGGCCTCTGACTCCGTCATTGAAGGGCTTGCTCTTCTTTCAAAGCACCATTACAAGAAGTCACGAATATTAAAGCATTGTAGTCTCGCAATGATACAGGCATTTTACAGTTTACCGATAAAGAGACCGAGGCAAAGAGATCTCACTGCAAACTACACAAAAGTAGTTGTGACAGGAGGGGCAGGGATCTGAATCCAGAGAATCCGCCTCCACCCCTTTCGCTCTTGGGCAACATCCTGAGCTCCCACCCTGTCCTGCTTTCCGAGTCAAACGACTTACGGGAGAATATGAAAAACAGGCTGGTGCCCACAGCACTGGGATAAATGTCAGGAAGCTCTCACGGGATAAAAAAAAAAAGGGGGGGGGGAGCAGAATTCTATTCTGCTCCTGGCTCTTGAGTGTCTGAGACAGAGGGCTCTTTTTGTTTACAGCGCAGAGAACAGCCCCTGGGCACTCACCAGACAGGTGCATTCTAGACTTCACTCCAGACCTGGTGCTGAGTACAAAACCACAGTGCAATGAGGTTATCCAAAGGCAAGGGGAGTTAACGGCTTCGTGGCCCCACCACTGTCCCTTCATGATGAAGCTGCTTGTGAACATACTTAAGGCCAGTCTGTGCTGAGCGGTCCTCAGCTCTTTTCAAATAATCACCCACAGTGCCTGCATCTGACAGCACCAGCTCCCCCGCTGTGCAGAGCAATAGCAACTACTCAAAAACCTACAAGGCCCCAAATCCCTACCTACTGGACCCTAGCACAAGTCCCCTCACGTCCATCTTAGCCCTCCAAAACACTGTCTGGTGGCTTCTGTAAGCTAACACTCCATCTCTTCAAGAAGCACCCAAGCACCCGTAGCCCAGGTCGTCTTCAGCATTAGAAGGGGCCTCGATGCAAGAAGAACCATTCAGCCCTTCCTCATACCTGATGGGCAAGTGTGCTTCACCACAAAGCTCATTCAAGCCATCAGCAGGTATGAATTCAAATGGCCAACCTCTTGGCATCACCAAGAACCCCAATTCTGGGGTTCTTCAATACTTCCTAGCCACAGCCTCAACTGAGGGTAGTGAGCTCCTGCCAGCCAGGTATAAACCTTCTTTGAAAGTATTTTTTTTCCTCTATTGTCCTGTTGAAATCTATCAGATGTCCGATAGGGAGGGTTATAAGGCTGACCAGGAACTGGGGCTCCTGAAACCTGAGCTGCTTCAGAACTCTGTCTCGCAGAGCTTTAGATACCTAGGAGTCTAAAGGAGATCGCAAGAGATGCCAGTGGCTGGTCAGGGATCATCCTTTGGAAGTTGCTATACTACCCTGGGTCTAGAGGGTCTTCCGGACTTGACATTGGACTTTTCCAGTTCTGTCAGATAAATACTCTACCAGAGGAACTAGAAGAGGCAGGAAACTTGTCTCGGTGCACATACACGGAACTGTTTTGTGAATTTTCGGTCTCTTTCCCTAACTCGCATCCCAGTTCTTCACCGCCTTAGACAGTCCACGCAGTGTTCTTGTCAGAGCCACAAGTCCAGTGAGGAATTGATCCTTTTTAAAGAGAATCACACAACAGAACCAAGGTTCCTACAGCAAAGAAATCTAAAAGCTGGAGTTCCCGTGAAGCCCAGAAGCTGACATTTTACCAGAAGTCCCCTGTGCTGAAGGCCTGAGCTGCTTTGCTAGGGGAGCAAATGAGCTCACCTCCCTTTCCTGTCATCTAAGCAGCGTTTATTCAATGACTAGCAAATCAAGGGTTAAATAAACACTACCCTCTCAGACCACCAGCTGCCGGCTCCTCCCTTGCCTGGTTCTCAGGCTAATCTGATTATTTTGGTTTGGTTGTTGGGGGTTGGCAGAAAGAGTAGCAAACGCTGAGATTTTAAATATACAGTGCCTGCTGCCATCTTGTGGTAGCTCGGAGCCAAAGCCTGCTGGCAAGCAAACAATGCACCCCTGCAGTAATATGTTCCTAGAGTAGCCAAGCTTAAAATAGTAAAAAATAAGTTCTTAATCTGTCATATAAAATTCCAAGATATAGCAATAGCAGTCTAAATCAAAAGGTATGGAAGCACACAAAGTACTTCCTCTTGGTATTCAGTAACTCGGTGGTACTGATCCATTACTGACATCTCTAAACTTTGACCTCCTCTCCTGTGACACATAAACACTAATGGCACCATCTGTCTAGCGCTTCTGCAAGAACTCCAAAAGATAATGCATGCACTTCTTGCAACGGTGGCTGGTGCTTTTTGGGGATCCCCAGACTCGTGCTCTGGTGGTGAAGATGATGGGGCTATGCACAAATCAGCTGTCTCCACTCCAGGTCCACATCTGACCAATCAGTGCAGGATTCGTCTTCTATACCCAGCCCAATGTGCCAGGGGTTCTGATTTGCTCAGAGGAGGAGCTGGAGCAGGTGCTCACATGGTAGTCACTGTAAACCCCACTTTTTAAATTGTTTTAATTTTATTTTGTTATTTCATGTGTCTGAGTATTTGCCCGCATGCATGTCTGTGCACCGCTTACATGCCTATGCTCCACGGAGGCCAGAAGAGGGCCCTGGAGTGAACTGTTATGTTAGCTCTGGGCATTGATCCTGGGTCCTCTGGAACAGCAATCTAAACACTGACCCATCTTTCCAGCCCCTGAACCCCACTTTTTACAGTAAATCGCCTTTCCCCATAAAATTATTTGCTGCGCATAGAGCATAGGCAGAAGATGAGAAAACCAATCAACCTGGCCCTGGATCTATTCATGACAATCTGAGTAGAAGGATCAGATGGTGGAAGACAGAGAGTGTTATAAAGAGTAATACGTGCTGAGCCCAGATCTCTTCACTTGTAGGTCTTAGTATGTGTTTTTAAGCATGTAGCCCTAGTGAAAGCCTCTGTGGTAAGTTCCCACAGAAAAGCTGAGGGCTCATCAACAGGCCTGATCTCTCAAGGGTTTCCCTGCAAGCACAGCTGCTCTGGTGAGATGGGAATGGCCAAGCCACTCGAAGGACAATGTTCCATGACATGAGCACATATGTACATAGAACATATGCATGTATGTAACACCACTGTATTGACAGGTGTGATATATACGGTGATGTATGGGCGCATATATTAGCAGGAAGTGTTTGAGCACATATTATTGTTGGCTATGAGTTACTAAATTCCATTAAAATATACCAAAACTTTTTCTTGAATGGCCTACAACTCTTTGACAGCTAAACAACTAGCTTTTAACATTGACCACACTACGGCACCAGGGCAAATTTAGCAACAAGTCCCAAACAGTTCTTTAACAGATGCATCTCATTTGGCAACAATGCTTTGCTTTTAGCCTGCTCCGTGTTAACAATTCTTAATTGTTGAGGAGACTGAAGAGAGTTAGGTCAATGGTCTATTCATTTAAATACACGTTCCAGACAGGGCAATTCCACAGGCCCAGAGAACTGCATCTAGCCCTGTTAACTGTGCTGTTTAAATGGGTGCGTTTCCGCAGACACAGGAGCAGAATGGTCGTTAGCAGGGCAGGAAGGAGCAAGAAGTGGGGAGAGCTTGGTCAAGGCACAGAGTTACCGTTAGGCAGGATGGATAATTCTAGAAGCTCCTGTCCACATACGACCACTGGAAGGGTGTGGTGCGTTAGAAAAGTGACGTAGAGGTAGATTTCTAAAAACAATAGCTATGTGAGGAGCTGGATTTGCAGCTCCCCTAACTGTGATGTAACAAAGCATGGTGGCTAGACCTTAAACTAATCCACAGTTATAACAGAGATATGAGTGGGGAGACGTTATGATGTGTAAGCTGTGCCTCAATAAAAAGCTGTTCGTGGTTTTTAAAGCTGATCTGAAACGGGCAGTTTGTGATCTCCGCGCACAGCAATGGGTGTAGCTCGCCAGCGGCCACTGTGGACTTGTTGCCATATGAGTCCCAAGGGCCACACAGACACTCTGCGTACTGCCCACACCAACTCTCTCTCGCTCCGGTTCTTCCCACAGGAGGACTACAACCAGCTGCGGCCGCTCTCCTACCCCAACACCGATGTGTTCCTCATCTGCTTCTCCGTTGTAAACCCTGCCTCCTACCACAACGTTCAAGAGGAGTGGGTTCCGGAGCTGAAGGACTGCATGCCCCATGTGCCTTACGTCCTCATCGGGACCCAGGTTAAAATGAGGGTGATGGAGAAGAGGGGATGGACCGTGCGAAAGGTGACCCCTGTATTTTACCAAGCACCATGACAGAATCTCAGATCTAGCTCAGAGCAGAGGTGATCAGAGGTTCCGGAGGCGCACGATTATTTAATTGAAAACTAGTTATAGAGCTATTTAATATGAAGCAGAAAGTTTTGGTGTGACCGTTAAACTTAACCTCACAGCTTGTTTTTAAAATAACAAAATAATTATTTTTACAGGTACTATTCCTGCCTTGAAGTAATGAAACAAGTGTATTCTGATATTCTGAATTTTTTTAGAGCTAGACACAACTGTTTTAATACAGCGAAAGAGGCATGTTGGTCCAAATGACCCTAGATTCAAACAAGGCATATCATAACAGGTCTCCTTGACTGCCCTGCTGGAAGAGGAAGATAAATTCTCTGCTCTTCATCTTCCTTAACTCCTCGGTCACATAGATCTTAGGAAAGTTAAAAAACACATATTAAGAGCAGCATGTATCAACTGTTAAGGCTTCAATAGTGTTTGGAAGCTGACAAAATTACCACAGCTTGGATTGCCTCTTGTCAGTCATCAGTAAGCTTCTTGTTGCTTGGGGGTTGTCTGAGCTGTTTGTAGTTTAAATGGATTTAGTTCGTGGCTGTTTCAAATCTGCGTTAGTGTCCAAGGTCAGGACCATACCATGAGGGCAGGGCTTTTAATCTCCTGCCTATGCTACTTCTTTTGAGTTCTCGTTTTGAATACTATTTGACAAAGAAATAAGGAAAGAAAAAGAAATACTTTCTAAAAACAATAAGGGCAGATGTATTTTCACTTAAATACAAATTAGAACTTATTTATCTGCCGAGTGATTGTACTGCTGAGTTCAAGTCACATTTCTGCTCTGAAAGAGAACTATTTGTTTAAATGAGTGGGTTTTTTTTACTTTCAATTGCAAATATTAATGTCTTTCCATAAAGAGAAGGGTAGATCCTGCTGCCAAAATACATAACTGGACATTTAGATCCCTCGGTGAGTTGGGTCTGTTTAGGGCAGCCACTGAGTCGAATGATGAAAAACAAATAGGAACATAAAACTATGAATTTGCATAAGTATCGTTCTAATCAATGGGATCCTGGCATGACCATCCTGACTACCTGTAGGAAGCAAACCATGTGTGCCGGCATACCTGGTGACTTTTGAGAGCAACCACAACATTAGTGAAGTGTTCAGTCTATTACCTGCTGCCTTCAAAGCTGCTCCCCCTGGAGAGAGATTCTCCTGCTTCATTAGGAGAGCCCTTTGGCCTCTCCTCCTTGAGACTCCCCTGCAAGACCTCCCTTTCTATTTACTGTCTGTTGAAAAGGTTTGAGAGGCAGCAAATCTCCACCCCTTTGAAGGTCAAGATTTGATTTTAAAAAGAAAGAAAGAAAGGAAGAGAAAGAAAGAAAGATCCACAGCCACAAAAAAGATATTATGTAATGAGCGCTGTAAGTTACAATCGAATTAGTAATCACTACAAGATACCCAGGCCTATCTGTGTCATCCAGAAAGAAAGAGAAAACTCAAAACCCGAGACAGACAGCACAGAATCATCAGAGGATGGTCTCAGCAGCAAAGAAGAATAGACAAGGCCATCCTGCTGCATCCATGTTTTAAAAAGAAGAAAAAAAAAATGGTCAGCACACACCTTTAATCCCAGCCCTTGCAAGGCAAAAGCAGGCAGATCTCTTGTGAGTTGGAGGCCAGCCTGGTCTACAAAGTGAGTCCTAGGACACAGGGCTACACTGAGAAACCCTGTCTCAAACAACGGAAAGAGAGAGGGAGGGCAGAGAGAAAAAAAATCACTTCACACTCTCAAACACAGCATAGGCGTATATAATGTTTTTCTTGGAGGACATTCAGCAACATCAAAGGTTAAGGCGGGGAAGGGTGCTATACTGTGTCTTAAAGTAACTGATAAGGCCTGAACATAGTGAACATGCCTTTGTCCCAGATCGATCTCCGAGATGACCCTAAGACCTTGGCACGCCTGCTGTACATGAAGGAGAAGCCCCTCACCTACGAGCACGGCGTGAAACTGGCCAAAGCGGTATGCTCACATTTGAACTGAGTGTTTGGGGATGGGAAAACAACACGGGATTTTGCCTAATACTGCATTGTGCTTCGAGTCATTATACTATGATTCTTCCTTGTTCTAGAAGAGCTGGAAGGGACCATTTTGGCGAGTGTCCCTGTCATCAGGCGCCTTCTGTTTTCCGTTAAGAAACTTCATGAGGTTCAACAGCTAAGCACTTAACATTTTGCTTCAGCAGTGTCTAGAACTGGATTTGCCCCATTTAACATGAATTAAGAGGAGTCATTAGCTACACATCTGTAAATCTCCCTGTTTATTATCACTGTAACTCATTACACGAGGTATTCTGTGATTTTTCCGAGGAGAAACTTGGATCGAAATCTGACAGGGTTCTCTTTGTCTAGTATGTGTCTTCCTATAATGAACAGCCACTTAATATTCCTGACAGTGTCACGGACAGCATATGGAGAAATGACCCACAGCTAAGAGTGATGGGGTGAGGGTTCTAAGTGGCTCTCTGATAGAGCAGGCCTGGAATTACCTCTGCTGACTGTTCTTCACTTCGGAGAGTTGGCCATCAACAGTGACCTAGCTGCTTCAAAACAGATTTGCCAGACACCAAATCTTTGCTTCCTCATCGCCGCCACATGTGCAAAGCAGCCATTAACACAGACATACATGCATACAAGTCTTTTCCGTGGAAGGAGACTTAAGGGCTACATTTCCCTAATTTGAATCCACTTCCTCCTTGATTTAGGCACCAATATATCAACCCAAGCAGGAGATTTTAAATTTTTGATGCTTTACTTTCCAAATAACTAACCCTGCAAAATGCATGCCCCTAGGCAGTTATCCACCTTCTCAGACCAATCAAGAATAGCGTTAACTACAAATTACTCCTTAGCAAAAATAAGTCAACAAACAAATGGCATTTCTCTTATTAAAACATGTTTAAAATACCAAACATAATACAACACCTTCGTTGGAACTGGATTCATTATGGTGTTTTACGGGTGCAACACATGGGACATCACACAGACATTTGAGCCCTTCCAATTTCTGCCACAGTCGTGTCAATATAACCAACACAAGCCATCCAGGGAGATGAGGGGATGCTAAGCCTCTTAGGGGTGAGGAAGTAGCCCTGGAGATCAGGACCACATTTGAATTTGAACCCAGCTGTGCGCATACCACCACCTGAACACCTGACTATCATCCCCACTGTCTCTTCTCCAGCCGTGTGTGTGTGTGTGTGTGTGTGTGTGTGTGTGTGTGTGTGTGTGTCCCCTAGGAAAAGGAGTGAATCTGTGAGTTCTCCTCCAACATTCAGCCTCAGATGCCCTCCCTAACATACATGTTAATGTATGTAACTGTATGTGGCTCCTAGCAGGAGCTCCATGTTCCTTGCCTCTAGGACTGTCCCCACCTTCGTTCTGGTGGCTTCCTAGCCTCACTCCTCATTTGAAAAGTTGGTTTCTGGTTGGGGTCTTTTGTTCCTCCACCAAAGCCTCCCTTTTTGTTTCAGATTTATTTCAAGAGCAGCGGCTCCGTTCCCCACTTGCTTGGCTTTTGCCAGCCTCTCCTAGCAACTGCTCTCTGCTTTACAGTCAAGCATATGAAATCCAATCGCATAGAAAACCAAGTGGTATTTTTAACTGGGTTTCGTGACAATTCGTGTAATTACAGGGATGTTTTTAGCTTCTCCAGCCTTTGACTCCTCTGTCAAGTACTTTGTTATAATAGCTCGTATGGATGCAGTGTTGCTGGTGGGCCCAGGCTTCCTCTCAGTTACTCCTCAAAGCATCTCCTGTGGTCTGTGTATTATTGTCACCACTTTCCTACAGGAAACTGGGCTGAGAGAAGTGAGTGGCAGAGACGCTAGGCTCCAGCCTCAATGCTCTTTGCCTCCCTCCTAGACTCTGCAAACAAATTCTTCAGTTTGGGGCTCCTTTTGCTGCCAGGGACAGCAGAGCAGAGTAGTTCAGTCTCTGGTTTGAGAGATGGACACATCCTCATCCCTGCCAGTTCCAGCCAGTATGCTGGTCTGTAAATGACTTGGCAAGAGTCTTCCCTCCTTGGACCCCTGTAGGTCTGCAATGAGTTACACACCGTAAGCTCGGGTTCAGCAGACTACCCCGGTTGCCCTCCCTGCCCTCAGACTTGTCTACAGCTGAAGAGACCGTTGCCCCACTTCCTTCTAGCTGCTGGCTTTTGCTTTTGTTTTCTGAAGGCTCTCAAGTAGCCCAGGCTGACCTTGAATGCAGAACACACCTGAGGATAACCTTGATCCTTCTGCATCTACCACCTGCTGCTATCAACCACATCTGGCTTTATACAACGCTGGGAAACAAAAATCCAGGTGTTGTCCATCCTGGGCAAGAACGTTGTCAGCTGGGCTACATTCCCCAACCCTTCTGGTTACCTCTATGCTTCTTCAGCATGTCCCACCCCAGTAGGAGGAAGGAAAAAGTATTAGCTTGCCATTTCACTTGATTTGTCCTGTTACAAGTCGATTTGTTTTCCTTCCTTCCCATCAGATCTTCTGTGTTTTGGACCGCTGTGGCAATGTTTCCCAGCACTGGAAACAATGCACCTTAAGTGTTGTAAAAAAGTATCAGAAAGGTGTTCTGTTTGCAGCCTCAATCTCTTTCTTTGTTTTGTTTTAATTCCTTGAAATGTGGCAGTCTGGTCAAGCCCGCTTCAGATTGCTCACACATGTGTCCCAATGAGGAGTCTCTGAGCTTTTGCAGATGGAGCCTAAATACTTGGCTGTGTAGGTCATTTCGCTCCAAGAACCAGGAAAGGGCGTCTCTGTAAACAAGAAGGACTGTGTTTCCTTGACACGATTTTCCATTTCAATCTTTGGTGACCCTCACGAAATATTTTTTGAGCATTCTTTCTAACACGTCTGTGCCCTTTCTTTGAACCGGGACAAACTCTCTTCTCCGACCCTCTGAGCACGTAGATCATGGCAACAAATAGTCTCCTCACAACTGGGCTCTGTTTCTCACACGTAGGTCCCAACTCACACCCAAAATCTGTTGGCTACTTTCCCTGGAACTATCAGCACGCCACAATGTTACGTTAACCTCCTCACACAACAACGCCTTTATGGACTGTCTCTTTCTCTCTCCCCAAGTCAGAATTGGAAGAGACAAGTTTGGGCTCCTCCTGCCTTCTAGGGAGGCACAAGCTGACAGGCTAATGCACTAACATGCTGTCCGTTGGCAGCACGGTAGGGAGGAAGAAAGCAAGCTCCATTTGCCTCTCAGGGTCCCAGGATGAATGAACAGAAGTCAGCCAAACTCCAGGAATTTTCAGAATCAGTCTAGGGCTTTGGAATCATCAGTGGGAGGGTTGTCCAAACACAACAGCCTACAGCACTTTCTAGGGTTTTTTCCCCCTCTGCATTACTGATGAGAGCCCTCACATCACAAGCAAATGGCCATTCTGTTATTCATTTACTTGCTTTGCCTTTTATATGTGTGCGTACCACGCATGGATACAAACCCCCAAAGGCTGCAGCTGACATTTCATGTCATTGTTGGGGGAAATTTTTTTCTACCCCCCTCCTTTTCCTCACTCTCTTATGTTCTGTTTTTAATATTTTTTGAAGTTGTTTCCAAATCTAAAGGCCAAACCATTGTCAAAACAAAATCCATAAAGTAAGCTTTCAACATGCACTGATGCTTTCAATTCCCTGCTTTTGGTATTTCCCGTTGGCTTATAAAATAGTCATTCTTGTCAAAAAAAAAAAAACACATTTAAAAAAAATCCATGCTGTCGGTAGAGAGAATTTTGAAATAAATTTTATTTCATGCCGAGTCTTCATATCGGTGACCTTTCAAACAATCCCGTTTCAGCGGCTGTTAGCCCGGCGGACTTGTTGCTGGGCTGAGTAATAAGGGACACAGAAGTTCATAGAATCAGAAAAACAGCACACTTAGAGGGTTGCGGAGATGGCTTGTCATGTAAGCGCACCGGCTCTGCAAAAATAAGGATCTGAGTTCAGATCCCCAGCACCCACAGAGGAGCCAGCCGTGAACATTGTGACCCTAGCATTGGGGCGGAGACAGGCAGATCCCAGGACTTCACTGGCCAATGACAATAATCAAAGCAGCAAGCTCCAGGTTCAGTGGAAGATCTGCTTTTTTCAAAGTTTCCTAATAGAAAACCAGGAAAAAAAAAAGTGTTTCTCTAGCTATCCTTAATATTCAGTTCAGAGGCCCTCAGCACATAGTTGGCTCATGTGAACTTGTAAAACAAGAACACTCAAGTATCCTCCTTCACCAAAGCCCACAGCCAAGCACAGCCTTCCTGGCCAGTGACTTTTCTTAATGAGACTCAACAGTTCCTGGCCTGGGTTGCTGCATTTCTCGTGGGGACCTCACAATTCTCAAATCACCCATTATATGAATTTTTTTTCCATCTTCAAGGAGCTGGAGAGATAGTTCAGCAGTTCTGAACTATCTGAAGAGCACTGACTGCTCTTCCACAGAACATGGGTTTGATTCACAGCACTCCTGTGACAGTGGAAACTCTAGTCCCAAATGACCTGATGCCCTCTGCTGGCCTCCATTGGCACTGCATGCACATGGTGTGCAGGTATACAATGTATGGCAAAACACCCATACACATATAATAATGATAATAGTAATAAGTAATAATACAATAACAATAATAATTTGTTTTAACAATAGTTGTTTCAATAATTCAAAATAGACCACTAACCCAGTACAAAAGATACATTACTTAAAGATAAAAAATGTACAGTGAAGGAAAGTGTCTGTATCGATGAATATCTTCTATGCTCTTTATATCTTCATGTTTTAGGGTTTTACCTTCACACGTGTTTTTCAAAGTTTATTGATACTGAACAGTGATAGCAAATAGGTATTATGTTGCTAAGAGATAGCAGTCAAGGATAATCTATGGTGGCGGCTACCCATGCTTCTTAGCGGCTCTGTAGGGCCAAGAACACTACTTTATTCCACACTCTTGAATGTCACCGTCCCATTCCATATAGAAATGAAAGAACACTGGAAACAGGCTGTTTGTGGGACAAGCAGACGTAGCCGAGGGTTGGCACTCACGACTTTCTTTCTTGTGTTTAAGATCGGAGCACAGTGCTACTTGGAATGTTCTGCGCTGACTCAGAAGGGTCTCAAAGCGGTCTTCGATGAGGCCATCCTCACTATTTTCCACCCCAAGAAAAAAAAGAAAGGCTGCCAGGAATGCCACGGCTGCTGTGCTATTATCTGACGTCACCGGAGACCCAGCTCCCCGCCATGCCGAGGTGTAAGGAGCAGCCAGACTCCGTCACTCGACCCTAGCCGAAAAGGAGGGCATGACCAGAAAGGACTCCCCGCATCCCAAGGCCCGTCCCTGTACCCTTCCGGCTTCCCAGCTCAGCTGCCTGTCCGCCACTGCCACATCCTCAGGCCGGCCACACCATCCACGCTGCACAAGGAGAATGCCGCGCCTCCTTCAGACAGTACCGGTAAGGTGCAGGAGGGCCAAGCCACAGTCCGTCCTGTACTGCGTTCACCTCTTCCCAACCTGCCCCCCTACAGTTATGAACCAACAGGAAGTCATGGTGGGAAAACCAAGCACTCTATCCTGCCCCGGTGGCCTTAGTTCATGTCTTCATCAAACTCGGGAACGCAAGACCAGCATTTTTTTTTTCTGAGTCTGTTGTTTGACCCAAACGTCTTAACACTCGTTTCTGTTGCACTTTCCTGATGTCCAATCACTTGAGCCAAACAAATCTATATCGAAATCGTTGAAGGACAAGCTGGATTACACTCACACCTATTGACAGTGGATCTCTGCCAATGTTCTTAGAGCCGTCATGTACCTCTGAATGCCTAATTACAACTTTTATAAACTTACAGGCCTATACTTTTTTTAAAAACTTTTTAGAAAGAAAACACCCTGTGAATTTTTACAGCTCCCCCAGTTTGGCCAAAGATTTATCTTACAAATGCTTCAGGTGATAGGGGGCCAGTTCTTGCAACATTCTGCTGCCTTTCAAACTAAAAATGGACCATCTTTGAAGAAACAGCTTTCTGCTTTTCACCTAAATTGGTCAGGACAATAATATGGCAAAAAGCCACCTTCCGGATGGGGGGGGGGGCTGCCCAGCCCTCCTCACAAATGTCTTTGCCCTCCTTCTGTTCACACTTTCGTCTGTGCCCACATCCCTGTATTCTCTAGTCACAGCCTGACCAAAAAGAAAGAGGTGGGGTGGGAGGAGGCTCTGGACACCAGACATAAAAAAATAAGTTCTCCAGGATCCTTCAGGCCAAAGTGCCTCAGCTTCTCCTCTTGCTCCAGCTGAGTGCTGCTCAGCTTGCCTCCTTTAAGAATGGCTTCTCCTTGCAGCCAGCGTGAAACCACTGCCTCTCTCCCTGCCTCCTCCCGACGGACAGTGGAGGGTGGGCCAGGCTAAGGCACTGCACCTAACCTGAGCAGAAAAGCTCCCAGTGATGTGACAATTCCAGACAGCCAGGGACTCTCAGTGTTTTAACTAGAGGCTGTGCTTGGCCCTGATTAGCCTTATTTGCTTACAAATGCCCTGGAATTACCCAGGGAAGCTGATTTCTCTCTCTCTCTCTCTCTCTCTCTTTCTTTATTGGATCTGTAAATCATATCTTAGCAATAAGAAATTATTTTACTTTTTTCTAGATTGAAGCTCCCTCTGTTGGGGAAAAAAAATCCACTATTTCTAGTCTTTTCTGCTCTTCTTATATCAGAAGAAAATTGTATGGTATGGGTCTTCTTAAGATCTTCTACGACACCCCTTCAGTCTTTGGGGGGTTTGGTTGTTTGTCTGCTGTTTAGAATTTCTGAAATCTATTCTTGCTTCATCTGCATGTCAATAATGTTTCTCTTCTCCCTCATAAAATGGCTAAGAATTTTCTGAAGCACATACACACATCATGAGCGCGCCACCTGAAAGGAAACAGGAGTTCTGTGAGCCAAAGCTTGGCATTTAGAGAGAGAAGGGCTCTCTGCCTTCATACATGGAAATCAAATACGCATGAGCCACAGTGCTGTGGCGGCTCCCATTCATTCTTCAGACACAGTAATGAGTATTTGATCCTATGGCAATGTTAATGCTGTGAGCCAGTTTCCCTACAGTACGGCACAGGCACATCCTGCTAGGCGCTACTCCTTGCTTCTTATTGTTGTGGAGGAGAAGCTGAAAGCATCATGTTGGCTCCACCAAGGAGAATTTCCCAACTGTATGCAGTCAAGAGGCAAAGGGCTCCCCAAGCCTTCACCTCCGTACTGGGCCCGTGAGAGTTCCGTAGCAGGACCTAATTTGTTTCACAATATTGCCTTCTGCCCCAAGACTGAATAACAACCATTCTGAGAATTAAAAATGAGGAGTCATCCATAGCAAAAGAAGTAGCTGCTAACAGTCAGCAAACAGAAGCTGATAATACACGGGAGAACAAAAAAAGCCTCAGAGCCTGCAGCACAAGCCCTCGGTGTGCCCGGGAGACACTCTGCCGGGATTACCTGAGAGAAGTGTGCTGTGCAGGACTGAGGCAAATCCTGGCATCTGCGTCCAACCCAGCACCCAGCACCCAGCACTGTAGACGACCCGGCATCATCCAAATCAAGTTGGAGTTCTGCAGGCAGCTCAGTAGCGTGACTTCTGTCTCTCTTACAGCTTTCAGCCATAGTTTAAATGCAAATTCTCATATAGTTAAAGCTCCTATGACCAAAGCAGTAACGGTAATGAACTGGTGACAAGGAACTGATCTTCCCACCAACATGCCTGTCATCAGAGCAAACCACCATGCAATAATCAAGTAGCTAGATTGACAGATTTTTTTTTTTTACTTTAACAGTTGACTGTACAATAGAGCGGATAGACAGCTTGGTCTAAGACACATCAAAACCATGTCCAGAGTGAGAAAGCTGGACTGATTTCTGCCAAGAAACGTTATGTTTTAAGAACAGCTATAGACGTCAGGGACATGCCACGGGCCCACCTCTGCGGCAATGCTGGGAATTCCGCTCTGAATGAAGGTCTGTGGGTGTTTGTGGCAGTTTTAACAGTGGTGGGGTGGGAAGCTTCCACCTCCTCTGTCTCTGCGCCGCAGAGAGTCAAGGGAAACTTACCAAGGAGCGAGAGTGAATAAATGACCTCGAAGGTCTCATGAGCTAAGCATGGCAAGGCTAACTCTGGAATATTTGCACTTGGGCGCACAGGAGATATCATCAGTTCATGTTCACAAAGATATCCCTACATACAAAGATTACATTTGATATGCATGGATGCAACAAGTGCAGAGATGTAAGATGAAACAGTACGATTCATGGTGCTTCCGTGGTCAGTAAGAAACGGAAAAGGGATTAGAACACCAAGCTCAGCCAGCAGGGTCTTGGACTGGCTCCTTGGGGATCAGGTGGGCGGGTGGGGAGTGAGCCAGGGTCTGGCTCATTTGCGAAAGGTTGGGATGTAAGATCAACAGCAGCCCTTGACCATGACGTCCCATTCCAAGAATTAGAATTAAAGCTCCCCAGTGCATCCTGGTTACCATCTTTGCTTTACTCCTAAGGGGATACGGTGCTCGAGACAAGGGCTGCTCTGCTGCACGTCTGCTAGAAGCATGTTCTGCTCTGTTGTGTAAGTTCAGTGGTGGCCCAGAACCTTCAGAACACTAAAACCAAAGCAGTGTGTGGTCTTTAGCAATGAACCCCAAGATTTCAACATAGGGAGTATCTTTGCAAAGCAGGACCAATAGGCACAGAAAATGGAATACCTGCCGCACTGTGAGGAAGGGGAACCTTCACTAGCAGATTCGGCCCCCTCAGCGGCCTCCGCAAGTCAGCGTTTTGAGTTTGTTATAGCTTTGGAGGCAAAACAGAAACACTCAGTAGAGCAACAGGTATTGGGCAGTTAACAGCTATGAGTCTAAATCACCTTTCCCAGTCATCTTTGATACATTTGTTACACAATCAGACTGTTTTCTCCTCAAGGAGCCAGAGGCAAGAATGTTAATGAATTCTGTGCTCTCATGGCTTGGTAGAACTGCCTTTGCAAGCAGCAAGCACATACAGGGACGCTCCCCAACTGCAACAGAGCCGCTCCTCCCTGGTAAAGCACATAGCATCAAGGGACTTCCAGCCAACTCATTTACAGGCGGGTGCTTCTGCAGTCTCTTATGTAACAGCCGTTCTCTGTACCTGTTTCATAATTAATGGGCTATGACTTAATGTACACTAACCTCACTGTTTATCTGTATCGCATTTTTACTGTCATGTCATTAAATGGTCGTTTTCTTTTCCCGCTCTCATTTGTGGGGTCATCGGGGACTTCCATCACCCACTCGTGCGAATTGCCTTCCTTCCTTCCGAAAGTGTCTTTCTCCAGTGGCAAGTTGTCCAGCTCCTTACCACTCAAAGAGTGATCCACGAATTCGCAGCAGCAGCCCCGCCTGGCAGCTAGTCAGGACTGTGGCATCTCGGGACCCAGTTGAAATACATTTTAACAAGACCCCAAGTGATTCAGACGCACATTTAAAGTGAGGACGAATTAGTCTGTGAGACAGCCAGGCTCGTTATCAGCCTCACATCCAAACATAGAGCTGAATGATGAAGAAGCCATCAGTGTAGATGGTTTCTCAGATGCTGCAGTGAAGGTACTCCTTAGGTCAATATTTAAATCGTTCATTTACCAGTTGGATAAAGGGCTGTCGGTGTCTTTTTTTCTCATCACGTGCCACCCAGCTGCAGTTAAAGAACATCGTATTTTGGAATCAAGCAGAAAAATAGCATCTGGTTTGAAAGATCCGCTAAATCTAAAATATTCTACACTGACAGTCATTCCAGTATTTATAAGTGTCCTACTTTGCTTCATCGTTGCTTTGATAAAACATTGACCAAAAGCAGTTTGGGGAAGGAGAGGAAAGGACTTACATGGCTTACAGGCTCCAGTCTGTCAGCACAGGAACCAGAGCAGGAGCTCAAGCAGAAACCTGAAGCCAGGAACTGAAGCAGGGGCTGTGGAAGGGTGCTGCCTACTGGCCTGCACCCCATGGCTTGTTCGGCCTGCTTTCTTACACACCCAGGGCCACCAGCCCAGGAGGGCACCATCCACAGTAAACTAATCCCTCCCACATCAATCATCAATCAAAAAGCTGCCCCACGTAGATTACAGGCCGATCTGATAGACTGGGTGTGTCTCCCAGCACTGGGATTATAGGTGCTCAAGGTACCTGGCCGTTTAATGGGTGCCAGAGATCAGAACCTGGCTCCTTGAGCTTGCACCACAGGCATTTTACCAACTAAGCCATCTCCCCGACCCCTTGCCTGGTGAGTTCTAGTCTATCTCTGGGACAGTGAAATAAGTTCCCCATGCAGGCTTTCTGCAAGCCCGTCTTCATTTAACTAGAAATGGTTCTGTGGAAATAGTCAAGTGCTGAAGAAGAGAAACCCCTGGCCTAAGACTGTTGACTTCTCCCCTCATTCGAAGGTCACACCTTCAAAACGTACTGGGCACATCCGTGGAACATTAGTCCTTTGGCTTGCTCTGGAGCTGGCTCTTGTCTTGGAATGCTGAGGTTTGCAGGCAGCCTCTACTGGACCTTGTCTCTCATTTGGAGCTGTTCATGTGTCCATGGGGAGAGGCTTCGTGCTGGTTTCTTGAGCAGACTCAAGCAGGTCCTAAAAGCTCAGTTTAAAAAAAAAAATTCTTCCTAAAACATCTCCAATGTGTTTTTAACGTCAGATCTTTTAAGTCCCCTGTCCCCAAGCCACCACCACAAGTTTTACTTGTGATAAGCATATTCCAAAGGGAAATGGAAGCTGCAGGTTCAGGACAGCCTGGGAGCTTGAGTCACCTGACTTTGATGGCTCACCTCTCTACCCGATGGACAGCAAAAGTCAAAGAGCACACAGGTGGGAAGATGATGCCTATGAACAGGGTTCAACCCTACTTCAGGGGCTTGGTTTTCCACGTGGTTTTCCTAAAGAGAATCACCGTGGGGTGTGCCAGTATACTTTATTCGGTATGCACACTTCATTTTCAGAGACTGCATGTTCAGGCAGACAGCTTTAAATTGTGCGTGTGACTTTACCTTCACTCCTCAGTTATAAGCCTGTCATCAACGTCACCGAAAGGCAATCATCACATTCAGCTCTGTGATATCAAGATTCCTGTTTACTCAACACAGATTTTGCTGTCTTCCAAGGATTGTCTGTCATCTATCTGAATGGTTTTGGGATTGCTAGGGAAGGTCTGTGCGGGACTTTCTTCTTTAAATAATGACTTTTGTCTATTCTTTGTTATTTCCATGCAATATATTTGATCCCACCTTGCTCCTCACCTAAGTTCATGTTTTGTTTTGTTTTGTTTTGCCTTTTGAAAGGGGGGACAGTACATTACTGTTGGACAACTACTCCTGAGCATGAGGCCTGCCATGGAGCATGACTGATAAACCCAGTGTCCCTCTTCTAGTGGAACCCCATGCCTACTTCCCCTCCATGGTGGAGGAGCTTAGGGTCAAGTACAAAGCCAGCACATTCAGAGAAGGCTTGCTCTACTTCTGATGACAAAGACTTGGGAGGAGGCTAGCCTAACTCTCTAAATCCCTCACGCTGGGGAAGCGTCTGCCTAACACCGCCCACTTCGAGACTATGTTCCCTGTTCCCTCATTCTTTACCTAGCTCCTTGCTGGATGTAACCTGCCTGAAAAGCTTTAGCGCCCCCTGCAGACCCTCCAGGATCATGGCAACAGCCGTTGAGCCCTCCTGGCTGCCCAGCAAACCATTCCAGTTTATTCCGTCCATAAAAACCAGAGGAAGACAATCATAGCAGAAATGTTGGTAGAACCATAATGTGAATAAGGAGCAAATTTATGTCCCAATAGATGTTCTGTTATGAGGAAATGTCAACAGGGTCAGGGAGGTGGCTTAGCAGGTAGGGCTGCTTGCCAGAAAACCTGATGGCCTGATTTCGATCCGTAAGCCCCACAAGGGAGCAGGAGGGGTCTAACACCTTGGGTTGTCCTCTGACCTACATATACATTCCGTGACACTGGCATACACACACACACAGGTACACACATGTGTAAATAAATGAAATGTAAATTTTTTTAGAAAACAAAAGTTGAGGAATTTGTTAAAGAATAGATTCAAAAGTTATTTTTACTAGTTTACTTAAAATTCTGAAATAGAGAACCAAGAAAAACAAAAACAAAAATTGAGCCATTGCAAGAGAACTTAGTAATTTCCCGAGGTCTTGTGGAAAAAGAAAAACATGAACTACCACTTCAACAAGTAAACGTGATAAAGCCACAAGTGGAATGGGCTGTGAGGGTTCATATGAAAATACGATGCATATACCTGCAAACCCAAGTACTCAGGAAACAGAGCCAGGAGGATCAGGAGTTCAAGATCATTCATACTACACAAGGGAGGCCATCCTGGGCTATGTGAGAGTCTATCTCAAGGAGAGAGAGTGAGAAAGGGATTGGAGGGGATTTATGTTCTCCATTCAAAAATGTGCTATAGAAAGAAATACTCCCTACTCCTTCCCCTTCACTGACTAAAACATACATGTATTTCTGAATAAGGAATTGCTGAGCAACCATTTGTGGAGAGCTGATCTGGGAGGCTCTGGACCTCCATCACCAGTATCCATTTCCACATCACCTAGGAAACCAATGCAAAGCCAGAAACCCCACCCCTGGTGTCTCTTAACCTCCTGCTGTGGCATTGTTTCTTTCTCCCCCAGACACATATGATCTGTGCTACAGACACCATTCCCTTCCTGAGGTTACCCAGAAAGCAGGTGAGCACCCAGGTCTCCACAGCACAGCACAGCCTCCAGCAAAGACAGAAAACACTAATGACCAACTCAAGACTGCGCCAAGCAGGAATGACTCGGAAGAAACTTTCCCCCAAAGGCATCGTTCCTTAGTAGAACACGGTTGATCTGGATCCGAGGAGAAGCCTGTGTGACTTATTAGCTGTGTTGGCATGGGCAAGTGACAGGGCCTATGTTAGGCTCTTTGGCTTCATCATTCAAAAAACAGTATCGGTAGAATGACACTGATAATACTGAGTTGTGTGGTTGACACAGACTAGAGAAGACGGGGAAGTTGTTTCAGTCAGTAAGTGTTGGCTGTGCCAGCATGAAGACCTGACTTCAGTCCCCAGAACCCACATTTACAAATGGCAGAAAACAAAGCAGGCTTGGTTAGCACGTTTATAATCCCAGCCCCAGAGAGCCAGACCTCACCGGCTGGCAGCCGAGCCTAATGAGTGAACTGCAGGTTCAGAGTAAGACATCTTGAGAAAACAAGGTCCTTAGCTCCTGAGAAATGACATCAGAGGCTGATCTCTGGCCTCCTCATGCATACAGGTGTGTTGTGTGTTCACGTGAGGGCAGACACCCCTGGGAATTCATAAATGTGGGAGTTCTATAAATGGTAACAATATTTACATTTTTATTTCCAAAACAGTGCTTGGTACAAAATTAGAGGTAATAAATATTCATGGAGGGGACAGGAGCTCCACAAGGAGAGCAACAGAACCAAGAAATCTGGACCCAGCAGTCTTTTCTGAGATTGATATTGCAACCAAGGACCATGCATGGAGATAACCTAGAACCCCTGCACAGAAGTAGCCCATGGCAGCTCAGTCTCCAAGTGGGTTCCCTAGTAAGGGAAACAGGGATTGTCTCTGACATGAACTCAGTGGCCGGCTCTTTGATCACCTCCCCTTGATGGGGGGGGGGCAGCCTTACCAGGCCACAGAGGAAGACTGCAACCAGCCCTGATGAGATCTGATAGGCTGGGGTCAGATGGAGGCAGGGAGGACCTCCATTAGCAGTGGACTTGGAGAGGGGCATGGGAGGAGATGAGAGAGAGTGGGATTGGGAGGGAATGAAGGAGGGGGCTACGGCTGGGATACAAAGTGAAAAAACTATAATTAATATAAAAAATTAAAATTAAAAAATTATTCATGGAAAAGAAGGCTGTGAAATGGAGAGAGAGAAAAGAGGAAACATGAAAAAAAAGAAAAAAAAGATTCAGGTTTTGCACTGTTATAAATCCTGACAGATATTTTCCTCCTTTTCCTTCGTTCTGATTATAACATATGTTTATTGCGATTTTTAAGCCCGTGGACTAGCAACTCCACTGTCTACTAGGCAGGCCCACACCCCCTGCAGGTCACAGGCATCGAGTCACCGTTGTCACTCGGCTGTCTGCCACAGTAGTAATGTCCCCCTTGCCTCCTGGTCTCTGCAAAGCCTTGTTATCTCTGCTGACACCTAGGAGCTCATGTCCGCTGGCAGCCTCCACTGGCCCACAGAGGACGGTCAGCGTGCACTTTTCCATGCGCGGGCTTGCCCTTCACCAAGGCAGCCGGAGTTTCTTGGGTAAAGAGAGGGTCTTCTGGACCTCTCAGGTGAACACAGACAGCTGGCAGGTCCTCTGGTCCTCTGGAATAAGCCCATCCTGTGCAGGCTCGTCTCTGGGGCCTCAGAGTGAGGCCAGCATAGTGAAAGTTTCTTCTCTCCCGTGACAGAAGCCATGATCTCTCCCAAGCTTGCAGGAACCGTGCAACAGCACACCAGGACAAGATCCAGATGTCCTTACCACACTCATACATCCTGAATACTCCTCCATACGTTCCTATTCTCTTCCCGCTCTTCCCGGTCCACACCTGTTGCCAAGTACCTTCTACCCATTCCTCTGGTTTGCATCACACATTAACTCCTTCAGTAGAAATCTTCATTCCTCCTCACTGGACAGCACAAGTCTTTCCCTTAATCATCATCTAGAGCAGTGGTTCTCAACCTCCCTAACGCTATCTATACCCTTTAACACAGTCCCTCATGTTGTGGTGACCCCCCCAACCATAAAATTACTTCTGCTGCTACTTCATAGCTGTAATTTTGCTACTGTTATGAATCATAATGTAAATATCTATGCTTTCTGACTGTCTTAGGTGACCCCCGTGGAAGGGTCATCCGACCACTGGTTACCACCCACTGGTTGAGAATCGTTAATCTAGACTCTGTGGGTTTGTAGGAACTGGGGTTGCAGCTCATTTGATAAAAAAGTTGTCTGGTTAGCACAAGACCCTGGGTTCAACATTCCGCACCACAAAAATGGGTGCGAATGCACACACCTAAAACTCCAGCCTTAGGAGGCAGAAGCATGAGGAATATGACATGTAGGAATAGAGGACACTAGCAGAGAAGACAGTATCACAAAACAGCACCCTCCTTAGGTCCTTCACGTAGCCTCCTGGCTAGGGGAGTCTGCCCTCCTCTAGGGAGGAGGAGCCAGTAGGCACCTCTGCAGGAGGCCCTCGGGTACATCCACCTGCTTGTTCCCATTCTAGGCTCTTCCCTTCCCTCTGAGTGTCTTCCCTCCCTATTAGGACCATGAGTAAGAACAGAACCTGTCCGTGGTGGCAGAGTCGGCCTCTTCACCAGTTAGAAGACAGATCTGCTTTCCAGCTTTGCCTCTTCCAAAGCCCCTTCCCCACCATGGCCCAAAGGCCTTCGATTACGCTACAATCAGCTAAAGGCCGCAGACCTTGTAACTACCGTCATCCTGCCTTCAGATGCTCAAGCATTCCAGTCACGGCATTAATGGGCGAAAACCTTTCTGTGTGTGTCCCACAGAAGTCCCCATTAGGGAAATGTGAGTCGTCGTGATACTGCAGCCTGGGTGCTGGCCTGACCACCACCATTACTGCCTGCTGCCCTGTAGCTGAAACTCCCCAAACATGGCCATGTGGCCTTTCCCGCTATCCTTGGATCCACTCCTCACCGTCCTTTAACCTACTCTCTAGAAGACCAGCATTTATGGAGGACCAAATCAATGGGTTTCCTCCAGTCTCCCCTTTCCTGTATGATTCCCATTTGATTCAAGGTGACGGAAATCAAGTAGGTTGGGATATTCCCCCTCTTCCATACCTCAGTTTGGCAAACAGCTGTAGCATCCTACAAAGACCCACTCTCCTGTGCTTCCAGTGGTATTTGATGATCACACCCTTTCCATCACAGCACCCTAAGGTTGACCAGTACTTCCAAAGCCCAGGCATGTCACCCCCTCCTTGTTGGTTTAACTCTGGTCAAATGTATCATTTACTTCCTGCCAGGGTTGCTACTAAGGCTGTGCCCATCTTTCCGGAAACTGTGGCAAGAGGGCTGCCCCTAGAAAACCCAGAGGAAGGAAACTGAAATGGAAGGAGACCGCTGAGCCATCCCTGACCAGAACAGATTCCCAGAAGAAACCCCAGCCACTCAATGCCTTTCTGTGCAGTGACTTCCTCTCCTACCAACACATCTACTGCTACGGGTCAGGGTGGCTTTTGCTCAAGTCCTTTGTCCCCAGACATTCACCTCAGCATCCTATGGTTTAACAACCAATCTCAACCTTCGCTCTGTAGATTCTCAAGGACTCATTAATTCCTCCTTCAAGGAGCACTCAGGCCTCCCAGCTTCGACCAGACAGCGGCTACAGGTGACAGGACCCCTGGGATGTATGCTACCATGAGTCATTTGTGTCCCTCACTAAACATGAATCCCAAAGTAATGCTTCAATCAAAAGAACCTCAATGTTCCAAGTGCCTTTATTGTCACACCAAGCAAAATAAAATGAAAGGGCTTTTCTGAGAGACTGTGTGAATTCAGATGACGGGGGAACATACTTTATTGGCGTCAGTGTAGATGCTCCTGGCATATTATAAAAAGGAAGAAAAAAAAAGAACAAAGTTAAGCTCAAACCCACAAATGCCAAAAGCAAAAACAGTTGTATGATATTGGAGTTTAGAAAAAAAGGTCACAGAATGAGCTGCAGTAAGGTTTCGGGAAAAGCAAGCACCGGACCACAATGGCGTCCTTTAAACCAGCAGGACAGTCTTTCCCTCCATAAATACTCAGGATTCTGAAACTAAGAAATTCCCGTTCAGGTTTAAGATATACCAAAGAGGGAAGGGCATTTGTAACTGGTCAAATCACTGTGGCTGTAGGAGAACACTCCAACATTTTAAACCTAAATGATAGCTCCTAATTGCATTCCGTGAGCTATTGTTTTCTTTGCATTTTGTTTTGTTTTGTTCTTTAATTGGCAAGTGGACCCTTCAGTAAGGATCCTAAGGGAATTTAAGAGATTTTTTTTTTTTGCCTAGAAGAGCAATCAGCCACATCAAAACACCTTCTCTGGAGCAGTCTAGGCTGCCTCTGCCTCTTGTTTGGGTAATCACTCAGCACTCAGTTGAAAGGGAAGTGGAGCTCTCTCTAAGAACACTCGAAGCTCAGTGTCCTTTTAAGCAAGGAAGAAAGTGTTTTGGTTTTGATCAGACTCTGTCCTTTAATCATAAATCCAGTTAGGGTTCAATGGCAGAATAGGGCAATTTAAAGGCTTTCTGTGGCTTCATGTTATCCGATTCCTTGAAGTAACTGACACAGTATCAACCTAAACTGAGCGAGGGTCCTAATATACAAACTGCGTTCCAAAGGTGAAGCAAAGAAAACCTCATTCGCAGACACAGGAAGCAGAGAGATTATTCTGGGGAAGGGTCAGTATTGTTTTGCATTTTTTAGCGTAAGCCTGGGCCTTGTGCCTAATCTAGAGGAAGGCAGGTAACTTGGGCTGCCCCAAATTGAACCGCACTCGAATGCAGGGGATAGAGCAGATATATTCGTGGGCCGGGTGGATCTGTGAGGCCCCTGCCGCCGGCTGTGTTCAGATGGTCTCACACTCGGTGGTGGCAGTTGAACAAGCCCCACAGTCACATCGGACAGCCATCGGGTAGGTGTAGAAGGGGTCGACTCCAGGGGCACAGTGAGGCAATTTGACTGTCACCTGTTTGGTCTCATTGTAGGTACACACTCGATGATAGGCTTCGATGTAGGGAGGCTCCAGGATGGGTTTCTGTGCCCACGGGTAAGAAAACAGGAAACCCATCAGAATTCAGCATCCGCTTCCTGTCCTTGGTGCCGTTCATCACTAGCTGTTTATCTATGTTCTGACTCCTCCCACTGTGAATAAACCCCTGAAAGCAGGAAGCTGTTCTGCTCACTACCATATCCTGAGCTTCCATGAAAGTCCATGAAGCACAGGATGCATTTGCTAAATATTTACCAGACGAATAACTGATCCTCCTTCTTCTAACCTTACCCTCTACAGTCTGCTTACAGACTTGAGTAAGCCTTTTAGAATATAAGTCAGTC
>CM053765.1:36725948-36862169 GCA_028658305.1 Pachyuromys duprasi | reverse complement strand
CCCCCCCCCCCCCCCCCCCCCCCCCCCCCGGCCAGTCACAGTGGTCTCTGTCCTTATTCAGTACAGGAACTAAAGTTCTTTGCATTTGCTGGTCCTTCTGCTCAGAACACACACTGTCTCTCTCTCACTCTCTTCTCTCTCTTTCTCAGTCTCCCTCTCTCTCTCTGTCTCCCTGTCTCTCTCTCTAGAGCACATACACACATACACACATGCACACACACATACAGACTTACACCCATATACATACATACACATACATGCACACACACACACACACACACTCACTTCTCTGATCCAGACAGGCATTTTCTGATCCCATTTTAAATGACATTTACCCCACCTCCAAGGCCTGGAGCCCCTTTCCCCACGTCCTGTTTGGTTTGGGTTTAGGGCTTGTTTTGTGGGGTTTGTCCATTCCACATGCCATCTTCCACATCTTACTTTTGTGTGCCATTGCTCCTCATCTAGAGAGCAATCTCCTTTGGGTCAGCCACTGTTCTCCAGTACCCAGCCAGCCTGGTACCCAGGACTTTGCAATAACTGCTTGTTACTAAAACAAAAGACAGCAGAGCCAGGCAGCTTCTTGGATATTCTCTTCTGGTGACTTCCCTTCCTCCCTTCGCCTTTTATAAATCTTGAATTCAAAGATAATTCTGTTAGAGAAACTACAGAGATCAGTGGTGAGACACTCAGAGCCTACAGCCAGCCCTGCTGTGTATGCCTGCTTTACCACTGCTGGAGACCTAGGGCAGGCTCTTAATGCTGCCAAGACCTGGTGTTCTCGTCTACAAAGCAGAACACCAACCTGACAGCATTGTCATGGAGCTAGATGACATGATGTGTGCAGTGCACAAGCCCTGGTCAAAGGTCAGAGTTCAATACATGTAACCAATGGCTATTATGAATGCAATTGTAAGGCTATAACAGTGAATTAATAACAACAATCTTTCAGAGAACAGTCCCTTTGTTCTGAGCAACAAAAAAAAAAGTTAGGTATGGAAATTAGTAGATAATGCATGCATCTATACATAAGTACATGCATATGTAAATACATACAGACACAGGTGCATGTACACATAGGTACATAGAAACATAGAATAAATGGATGATACATTAGGCACACACACATATATATATATATATATATATATGTGTATATATATATATATGTGTATATATATATATATATACACACACACATATATATATGTGTGTGTGTATATATATACATATAGCTATAGATGACAGGCAAGCCAGCTCAAGATGAAATCCTTGCCTCAAGGTTATAAAATTAGCGACCTTTCCTTCTACAAGGACCAGGTAGATGAGCTCAGTTCCTCACTCTATTCTGTGCCCTCTTATTCTCAGTATTCTGGGATTCTAGGAAAACTGGGGACTCAGTAAAATTTGTATTTCAAATTTTTTTTAATTTTATAAATCTGTCCCATATAATATTTGGGGCAGACTTATGCCCCCCCCAAAAAAAATATGTTATTGATCTGAGTTCCCTAACTATTTTTTTAAATTTGACTTCACTTCAGATTGTGGGGCCCGAGGTGGAAGGGTGTTGATAGGTTATTGCCTGGTTGGTTTGGGGCTGGGGGAGGGGGGAGGGTCTTTGGTTTGGTTTTGCTTTTGCTAAATCTGGCATCTTTGAAGCCCGGGTCATGAGAGGTCACTACTTTCCACAAGAGTTGAACCATCAATAGTCAGTGCAGCCTGTCATCATGAACACTCCTGAGTGAGGACAGCCTTGAGATTTGTATACCCATTCTAAGTGAAAGGCCAGGCACAGTTGAGTATGAAAGGGCAGACCAGATCTGTCACTGGGTTGAGGGGAAAGAGCTGTGGCAGAGCCTGAGGCTAGGCCTCACTCAGTGTGCAGCTTCCAGGTTCTTCTCAGTGACTGCCTGACTTCCTCACAGCTGAGAAAACACAGGAAAGAGATGTGGTCACAGGTTTGGACCAGGAATTTCTTCCCAACTTTGCACCAACTCCCTCTGACTTTGCAGTAGCTTCCCTTGGCTCCTTCGTTGTGATCTTCACAACGGGTAAATTACTATTTGCCCGACCCCTTAGAGACGGCTCCCCAACACGCAGAGCCATGGAAAGAAATTACATTACCAACCTCACCAGCACTCTGGAGAGGCCGTCATCATGGTTTTCAGATCATTTGGAAGAAGACAAATTATTGTGCAAATGGGTTTTTGAAGTCCGGAGGGCAGGACAGGTGTGCTAGCCCTCCCTCCATCACAAGAACAGGGAACACTTGAAGTGGAGGAGCCGGCCCCAGGACACTGCCACGGAAGCCTGCTGCACTACTCACCTCCCAGGTCTCACAGCGACCCCAGCAGGCATCGGTGGTGATCCGCAGTCCCCTACAGCCTGGCTTCTTGGCCAGGAAGGTGAACTCCCTCGCAGCACAGCCCACGAAAGTTCGCAGGTTCCCACTGGAGGTGCTGAGGACAGGGTCATAGCCACCCACAAGGAGGAGGGCTCCGGCAGCAAGGACCAAGTGTGCCAGCTTCATGCTGTCCCCAGGAGGGAAACAAAACAAAGCTGAACATACCTGACCGCTCACAGTGTTGCAGCCCACAATGAGTTGGTCACTCAAAGAGACCTTGCTCTTAGCATTACAGGAGGAAAAAAAAAAAGAGCCAAGGAATTGTCCAACTCTAAGAGCATCTCCCTAACTAGCTTCAGCAGAGAGTCAGTAGCTCTCTCTAGACACCTGACCCTCAGAGCAGTCTCAGGCTTTTCCTTGGTGAATTCCAACCTCTGGAGCTGACTTTTATGTAAAAGGAATGCATACCAGTGAAAAATAAGAGTAATACCAAGAGAAATGGAGAGCCTAAAATAATACATGAATACATATACCCTCTTACCCTCTTTTTACCCAGGCCCAGGGTATGCAGGTCACGCTGGGAGCTTTGCACACATTTGCGTTCTTATTGACATGGATGGGAATGAATGGGGGAAGGTAGAAAAGTGCTAATAATGGCATATCCTGGCAACCTGCCATGCAGGAGACACTGTAACACCTGCTGCCTGCTGCGGCAGTCCCTCATAAAATGGGTTCTACCCACTGCAGATTGCCCCCCATGCTTCTGCTGTGCACAGTTTCTAGGCGTGACTCATTTAAAAGCAAATGATGTAAAGCTAGTTGCAACCTACAGTGGTATCTGTCCTCTCTGTTCTTGGTCCCTCCTGGTACTCTAGGAACACACAATGGGTCCTTCGTGGATGTCCACTGAACAGAACACACAAGGATGTCACATGTGGGGAACGCCCCCAGGTCAGTGTCCCTCAAGAGGAGTTACATTCCCAAAGCTGCTCTCACAGTTCTTGCAGGTAAAAGCATGTGGTCTCGCGGACTCCATGGGCTTCCCCAAAGGGAGGAAGTGAGAGACTGAGAGGCACTTACCTGATCTTGCTGGAGTCAACTCTTCTTGTAGAGCACCCCGGGGCTCTCAAAAGTTGCAGTGAGTGGGGAAGGGTTGCCCTGGGTAAGTGTCTCTCCCTTCTGTTATCAGGCTGCCTGATTACTCAAATATATAGGGAAGGTCTCGTCAGTCGAAACAAAAGAGAGGTAGATTCTTACAGGAACTACTAAGCACATCAAAGCCAGGGGAATATAAAGCCAGTCCTATTTTCCAAAACTGATTCACTTCAAGGGTGGTGTTTTGTTTCTTGACATCACCGAATGAAACAGAAAGTTGCCTTGGTGGGTGACATAATCCTGAGGAGACAGTCAGGTAGTTCACCTGGTTCTGAGAGAGCAAATGCACTGGCCCAAGACAGATCAAAGTTTCCCTCATAGCAACCATGGCTTGCCTTGGAGACAGTAAGCCACCAGCAGCTTCTGGCAAGCCCTTTCCTTGCACTTACAACATTGGAGAACAGCAAGACAATGATTCTTACTTGGAAACAACATGGCATCAGTTACTGACGGATGAAAAGAAAATGTGAAAGTCTTAAAAATCATTTAACTAGTATCATTAACAGGATCTTTAAATGACTCACACAGGTAAGTGCAGAGATATCAGAAATGGTTAGCCTTATACATGGGAATTAAAGATGACTTTTCTTTTCTTTCCAACATGCTTTTTGGGATTTTTTTTAAACATAGGTCAGGTTTTTGTTTTAGGAAGTCATCTAGTATTATGATTTTGAAATTAAAATAAACCACTCTGTATCTACGTGTACTGCACAGAAGGATGCATTAGTGAAAATGTCTTATATGTCTGGTCTTATAGAATGTGAAGCAGTGCAGTCCTTCTTATGAGTAGGGGGCATAGTTTATATTCCATTCTACAATAACAGCATGTAAACAGATTAGGAAGCTACTTATTCATGGCCCTTTTCCTTGGTGTTCTAAAAAGCAAATGAAGCAGACATCTGTGCCCTCGGGAGTTTACATTTCACAGCAAATCATGACAACCCCAGAAATGTTCAAGATGCATTTTAAATGACCAGTGACACAAAATAAAGAAATTAAAGCATCTCCATTTTCTTCAGAGAAAAATTTTTAACAACAATCACCCATCCCTGGAATCAGGTTATCTTATAGATGGTGGAATCTGGCTTGGACAGAGGACTTTCTTCAGCCTTTCAGTCTTCAGCCTTTCAGTCTTCACAGGACAGCCAGATCCAGGACACTCTGGGGATAGACTGCTCTCCTGGCTTTGATCTTTGTAAGTTACTGGGCCAAGAAACAGACAGCAAGTCAGAACTGCAGTCCTGAGCAATATAGTCCTGCACAGACCCTTTAGATTTGACACGTCCATACTGGCCTATAATCTCACAAAATAGAGACAGCAAAGGGAGGCCAAGAACCCTCTGCTCCCATGGTCCCCAATTGCTTGGTAATGCAGTGTGCTCCAGCGCCAGAGCCTTCTACACCCATCACTGATGGCCCGGCGATGACCTCTGTAGTTACCAAGCGTGTTCCTCCAAGGCAGCTAGAATCTGCAGGATGCTGGCATGCATTTGCCTCACCTCTTCAGCAATGCCATAGAGGATTCTCATTTTCTCCTTCTATATCGAAAGAAATGGAGGCTCTCTCACTTTTTAGACTACCTACTTCTACAGCCTTTAATGAGACAGGGATGGCAAATGGGTTTCTCCAAACCCTCTGCACAACCGTAGCCAACAGAAGCCGCTGCCTGGAGTGCCATGGTAAGGCGACTGCAAGCAGGCCAAGTAGAGTGGGCAAAGAAGAGGGATGGCAGTTGGGTGCCACATTTTGCCATGCTGATACTCTCCTATGCCACCTGTCTCTACACGGACAGAGTCAGAGGTTGGGTCTGTGACTGCAAAGGCAATTGTGAATTCTGAGTCTTCTAGAATATCTGTGCATCCACCATCTTCCTTTCCACCTACACTGGGGGTCCCACGACTGAAGTCACTTCCTGGGGCAGCACACAGGGATGTGGGTCATGTATCCGAGCACAGGCCCCTGGCATCTTCCTTCACTTGGTTCCATGTTCATCTTGATGAAGATTCACTGCCACCTTGGAGAATGATTTACAATGCTCGAGTTCCTCAGAGGCTAGGGAATGGGAGAAGAGGGGTCTATGAGTTGGATGTTTTTAAAATGTATATACCCCCAGGGTTTACATGGTGGAATTTTATCCCCTTGATGAGGTTAATAGGAGAGCAGAAACGTACTCCAACTATGGTGGTTAGAGCTTGTGCCTTTAGAAGAATCCAGAACAGTCCTGAACAAAATGAAAAATACTGAAGGTATCACAGAGATGGGTTTCAAAAAATAGTCTAGAGCACTGGTTCTCACCCTGTGGGTCGCGACCCCTTTGCCAAACCTATCTCCAACAATATTTACATTATGATTCTTAACAGTAGCAAAATTATGGTTATGAAGTAGCAATGAAAATAATTTTATGGTTGGAGGCTATCACACGAAAGAAACTGTGTCAAAGGGTCACAGTATTGGGAAGATTGAGAACGGCTGTCCTAGAGAGTCCTAGTTTAAAAAATAATTAGCTGAGTATAGGCATAAAAGGAAACATACAAACCAATGGACTAGAGAATATAGAAATAAACTCACCCATCTTCAGCCAGCTGCCAACCAAAATGCCAAAAACCTGGGGCGGAGAAAAGATGTCACACTAACAAGGAGGGGAAAGAAAGTTTGATATCCACATGTGAGCCCCTGAAACTAGAGCCTTCTCTCTCTGCCTGTGCAAAAATCAATGCAAGGTGGATTAAAGTGTTAATGTAAGGCCAGAAACTCTAAAGCTTCAAAAGCACAGAGAAACATAACAAGATGTTGGCATAAGTTATTATTTTTCAAGAGGACTCAGCTCAAGGAATAAAAGCAAGAACAGCAAAAGAAATTGCAAACATTAAAAAGCCCTTTTTTCTTCACAGCAAAGAAAATGATCGGCAGAACAAATGGACATCCTACAGGGTGGAAGAAAATCTTAGCCAGCATCTACCTTACAGAGGACTAGCATCCAGAATATGTAAAGAACTCAAAAAGAAAAAAAGAACAAATGATCTAATTAATAAATGGGTGGATGATCTGAATAGACACTTCAGAAAAGAAGCACAGATGGCTGATAAAAAAATAATAATAAAAACAGTCTTCAGTATCTTTAGTCACTGGGCAAATAGAACTACACTGTGATCATGTCTTACCACAGTCAGCATGGCCATCACCAAGAAAACAAAAAACAATAAATGTTAATGAGCATGTCAGGGGAAACGGACACTTACATGGTGTTGAGAATATAAATTAGTCCAGCTACTATGGCTATCAGGAGGAAGATACCTTAAAAAGCTAAAAAAATAGAACTACCATATGATCCAACCATACCATTGTTGGGTACATACTCAAAGGAATCCAAGTCCTCATACAACAAAGATGTCTGCATAATTATCATAATTATTATCATAATTATCATAATTATTCATAATTATCGTGGCACTATTTACAACAGTCAAGATGTGAAGGCAACCTATATGCCAGTCAAAGCGTGAATGCATAAAGGAACTGTAGCATATCTCATAGCATGAGAAGGAACTATGCAAGCTTCAGAGGAAGAAAAACACAATCAGTCGGCCTACCCAGACATAAAGCCTACTAACCACAACAATGACCATTCCAGCAAGATGTCCGTAATGGATGGTTTTTTTTATCAACCCATAACAACCTGGATCAACTTGGGAAGAAGGAGCCTCAGCTGAAGAATTGCATGTATCAAACTGTCTGTTAATTACAAGGGAAGGGTCTACCTCGGAGCCTGCTAATGTCTAATAAGCTACCTGGACCATGTGACCTTAGTGGGAACAGAACTTTTCAGTGACACGGCTCCTATGAGTCACCCACACTCCTCTAAGTAACCAAAATAAGCTCACTGTTCACCAGCTGGACTCAGATAGAGTTGTTTCCACGGTCTCTTCATGTCCTATCTGGGCAAATGGATGTTTCTTTATATCTTCTTGGGAAAAGCAGTGCAACAAGAAAATAAAGCATTGAAGGAGGAGGAGGAAGAGAAGGAAAAGAAGACTCTAACAACAACAGAAAAGCAGGCAACAAAAACAAAGCAGCAACAGTTAATGCTGTTCCCTGCCCTACCTCATGCCAAATTGTGTATAGCAATGGTTTTTAGGCTGTACCTTGCCCCATGAGACCCCATGTATGTGCAGCTTCAACTCCATTTTGAGATGTGAATGATGAGCATGTGTCTGCCGGGGTGAACACATGAAGAGCGTGTCCAGAACCATGTACAAGGTGTAGACTGATGAACAACTTACTCCTAAGACAGAAAGGGAGCCATCCTGTGAATTCACCTAAGTAAAGGGAGCCTGTGGGAGCGAGTGGGTATATTAATATTATATCGGGACACTAGGCCCAAGAACTTCTCAAGATATCATACTGTGGAAAAGTGTGGCTCCCCCTCCAAGGCTCCATATACTGCAATGGCTAAGGCCCCACTGGGCTGTCATCAGAACACTATGTGTGTACGTCAAGAGACAGTCAGGCAGACAACTCCCTCCTCACCCAGAAGATTCTGCTTGGCTCTGGTCCCCACTGCTCACAAGTCAGAATGGTTTGCGGTCCATCTGTCAGTTTGTTCATTTGTCTGGATCTGCTGACCATTCATCTGCCACTTCATTCACTTGGCCCTGGTTCTGCTCTTCAGGTGTATGGCTTTCATCTTCACCCCTGACTCTGTGCAGCAGCAGCAGCAGCAGCAGCAGCAGCAGCAGCAGCATCTGCCTTCAAGCCTGGTCTGGTTCATTGTAATTCAGCTTTCCTTCCTCTCCAACCCTTTGGGACCTCTTGAATGCTGCTGTGGACCCTTTACCCATTTCTAACAATTCTATAACCTACAGAAAGGTAGGTCAGTAGATAGATAGGTATAGTGATAAAAATGATAGGCTATCGACATAGATAAATATAGGTAAGTAGATATAAAGATATAGACAGACAGACAAATAGATATAGAGGATGGATGGATAGATAGATAGATAGATAGATAGACAGATATTTACTGTGCAAGGTGCAATGTGTGATCTAAAATTTATTAATTGAGACTGAAATAAAGGAAGACAGTTTTTGCCTTGCCTGAGGCTATCAAGGAAAGCGGGACTGCCAGGCAAGTTGCTCCCAATGAAACAGCTGTACCTTTTTCTAAATTTATTCATAACTAATAAATTCTGACATTGCAGAAAGACAAAAAAAAAAAGATATCCCTAATGGTTCAATAACAGTAATTTTATCTTGAGGGATACCCAATAGCTGTCTAACTAGACTTAAGGCCTTCTCCGTAGGAGGGAATTCGTACCTGGCACTGTAAACCGAGCCAACTATCCATGACTGTGGAGACCACAGACCCTGGAGGAGAACCTGCCCGTACCTTTTCCTTAAACCCACATAGTTCTTAAATGCATCCTAAATACTTACCTTTATACCCACAGACAAATATAGCTCTTAGCAAAGAAGCTTCTTTTGCAGCAAATAGAAGACTCTACTACAGAGATCCACAACTAGTCAAGACGCAGAGAGCAAGTGGCGGCGGGGTGCCCGGTCCCAGCTGGTACATCTACAATATGATACCTGGACCAAAAGCTCAGAGAAAATTGTGGGAAAAATGAGCGGGAGGGCAGAAAGATGATGAGCCAGAGGATCAGGATGCCTGCTGCCGGACAGTGTCTTCTAGGCACGACAGGACAGCCGTACCCATGACGTCTCAACAATGTGGCTGCCTAAGCAAGCTCTGCGTGGTGATACCAGCAGGAGGCATGCGAGCACAAATGCGGGAGACCGCACGAGGTCCCATCCCTAGACGAAAAGATACAAAAAAACTGACGGCGGCTGAGGAAGGGCGGCAGGAAGTCAGTTTTCTCCAAGGCTGGGCTTCCTGATAGGTTATCGGGTTAGCCCTAAACACGTGTACATTGGAGTACCATGAAACGGACTCATAGGTTACGTAAACGTTTGTGTGTATATGTTTAACAATAATTAATTAAAGGGGAAGAGACCATGAATTTGAGGGAGGAGAACATGGGGGGACTCGGAGAGAAAGAGGGAGGAGGGGGCGGTGTAAAAACAGTACTCGTCTTTGAAATGATCTAAAAATTTTTAATTACATTTTAAAAAGAAGCGAGAGCAATCATGCGATGTGTTGGAGCTCTGAGCATGCTTCAGCATGTTTCGCTCGGTTTTTGAACAGGGCTTTGACGGCATTTTGAAGCCCGGTGATCTCATGTGGGTCTCTAACGTACCCCAGAACCTTGGCTCCTCACTGGTGGGTCCCCTCAGCCTTACAGCAATGCCTGCTGCACCTGTGAGGTACGGATCAGTGTCTGGTTCTTCCTGTGCAACGTGAAGAGGAAGTCACAGAAAAGAAAAAATAAAGGCCATGAGCAAGCACCTCACAGGGCAGAGAGACCCAAACAGCCAGGAAGTGACTAACCTCACCTCCTTAGGAACC
Organism: Pachyuromys duprasi; assembly: GCA_028658305.1. Classification (NCBI taxonomy): domain Eukaryota; kingdom Metazoa; phylum Chordata; class Mammalia; order Rodentia; family Muridae; genus Pachyuromys; species Pachyuromys duprasi. Next base: position 36,852,207 of record CM053765.1, on the reverse strand, counting down.
CCGGAAATGCAAATCAACACAGCACTGCGAACTGCACAGCTTCCTTTGTGTTCTTAAGCAGACTTCAACCTTTGGGAAGATGGAAGCTTCTGGTTTTATCTCTTTGTTGGCTTTCTATTTCCAGAACCAGATATTAGTGGTTCAATATCTCTCTCAAGACACCAGAACTCCAAGTGCTCCGTGTGGTTTGGGAGAAAAGAGCTGCTGGAGCCTGTTCTTTAAGCCAACACATTCAAAACATAAAGAAAAGGTCAGGGGATGAAGAGCACTCACTAGCCAGGCCAGCTTGTTCCCAAGGCAACCACGTGTTCAAGACAGGCACCTCGCCTCCAACAGACCTGCCTTCTTCGTTTGTATGCTTGCTTCTTTGTTTGTTTATTTGTTTTACTTAGAGCATCTATGAAGGTAAGGACCTCATCTGGGTCATTCACTAAAGTCATTGTATTGCCTGGTTCATAAAAGGAACCAGGTATGAGGTGCTGAAAAGAATATAACAAGTGGACTGAAGAGTTGGCTCAGGAGTTAAGAGCACTTGGTACTCTTGCCCAGGACTCCAGCACCCACGTGGAGACTCACAACCAGCTGGAACTCTAGGTCCAGAAGACTCACTGCTCGATTCTAGCCTCCTTGAGTACCAGAAATGCACACAGTACACAAACATACATTAGACAAAACATGTATACACATAAAACAAAAACAAATATTTTTAAATGCCCCCAGCCCCTCTTGGGACCTCTGTCATCACTGAGATGCTGGATTTAGACTATAATGACCTTCTGGATTTATAAATGGTATGATTCTGAACGATGGAGGTGAGGGAGGAAAAGAAGAGGAGCCTTTAGGAGGTGACGAGGTGTCCAGGGTAGAGATCCCAAGCTAGAATCCTACTGGTCCTATATGAAAAGGGGAAACCATAAGATATACATCTGTGACACCTGTCTCTGGCCTTGGGCTGCTTTGTCATCTCAGGACTCTGACACTGTGAAAGCCATCACCAAATGCTACCCCTTAATTTTGTGTTTCCAGGACTTTAAAGCACAATGTCCCTCTTTATAAGCTTTATAAGCTTACCTATCTGTGGATTCATCGCCCTCCTCTTATTTCTTCTGAGAAAGATATGCTACAGACAGACAGAGACACACAGAGACACACAGACGTACAGGCAGACAGACAGACACATAAAAAATAGAATAAATACATCTTTTTTTATAAAGATTTGATCGAATTATGTTTCTGCGTTGCTCATCACTGTGCTTGCTACTTGGTATGTAGGCAAGGAATGACATTTCCCCTTCCTTCCGGGGAAATGCATCATGAACCACCAAGAAATTAAAAACTGCCAATAAAATACTGCGCCATGCCAAGAAATATTAGGCATATCCTGATTTCAAGGATATTAAATGTCACAGGGGTGGGTGCAAAGGAGTCTAAGACTAGAAGAAGCAACTCTTGGGAGGCTGTGAGGTCTTAGCCACATTCAGAACCAGAATCCTGCGGAGCTCAACTTCCTTCTCCAGGTGACACGTGGTGCTCTGACTTACACCATAATTAACATGCTTTTCAGCCCAAGAAGAAGGTAAGGTTGTAGGTTCTGTTTAACTCTTAAGGTCTGGTTTACTAGCTGGAAAATCAGCCTACTGTAAGCTATGTGAGTAGTCAAGCTGGCTGGGCCAGCCAGGGCATTCTGAGTAGCCATCTTACTCCGCAGGGACTAAGCGGACTGCTCTGTCACTTAAAAAGACATCCTAGGAGGTTGGGAGCATCCACGTTCCAGTGTGGCTCCCCTGCTGTTCACTCAGAATACACATACTCTGCCCAAGGGTCAAATTAATTACTGCTGTACCTCCTGTGAGTGATTTAAAAGCCACAAATAAAATTACACATTTTAAGGAACTAACAGAATCAATCACTTCCTACAAACAGATACAAGCCAGGTCAGTCTTGGCCATTACAAAGTTGTAGCTTGCTTTTCCTCTCTCTTATTTGTGAGGAAGGGAATTTCTGGGCTCACAAATGAAGATGAATAGTGAAGACTTTCAGAAGGAATTAATTTTATTGGAAAGCCAATTCTTCTTCTGACAACACTAGATATTTGTGGGACAGCTCCTAGTGTTATTGACTCAAAGAGATAACATTTGTCCTAGATGATGGTGTCGTTGCTATAGTAACCTCTTTTAACAAGACTAAAAATAATGAAGCCTGTGTGTGACTTTGCTAGGACAAGTCAAGCCTTTCTCCAGAATCATCTGAAAGAAGTATCTATTGACTGCCACAGATTTATTTTGAATTAAGAGGCACATCATTTAGGGGCTGAAGTGAATTGTTTTTATTTCTGCCCGACTCTGCCACTTCTGGATACCGGGGCCCTGCAGGGCACGGCAGGCACATGTCTATCCAAGAAGAACAGCGAGGAGTTTAATGAGTCACAAAGAAGTGTTCTTTATTGCAAGTGCTTCCTCTATTCTCCTTGGAACCCATCCACAAGGCTCCTGGGTCCCCAAGCCCTTCTTCTGTAATTCCACAAGGAGTCTCACAGACAATGGCAGGATTGTTGGAAGCAATGGAACTCTAGTTGGTAAATATTGACTGCATTCAGAAAAGACTCCTGGTCTTGACCCTGTAGTCTTCACAGAGGTGCCTGTGTGTGGAGAAGAAAAGAGGAGAGCCTGTCCACCCTCTACAGCACTCGTGACGTCACCTCACAGGTCTGAATCGAGCACCTATTGTGTGCCTGGCGCTTTCCCACTTCCTCAGTTCACAGCTCTGACTCAAGCACCTACTGTGTGCCTGGTGCTTTCCGACTTCCTCAGTTCACAGATCTGACTCAAGCACCTACTGTGTGCCAGGTACTTTCCTACTTTCTCAGTTCACAGATCTGACTCAAGCATCTACTGTGTGCCAGGAACTTTCCCACTTTCTCAGTTCACAGATCTGACTCAAGCACCTACTGTGTGCCAGGCACTTTTTCTTTCCTTCCTTTCTTCCATATTTTATTGAGCATTTCCCTGAGTGTTACAGTTGCAGTGTGTACATTTGGCATCATTATGAATAAAGCTGGGAGCCTGGTGATGTATAGTTGTTCCTTGGGATTGAAACACTCCCTCCTGAAGGGAGCAGGGAAGTTCCTACGTTCATGAAACTCATCTTTACAGACTCAGGAGACCCACAAAGTGTATATCTTAGTTAGAGGTTTTATTGCTGCAACAGAAACACCATGACCAAAAAGCAAGTTGGAAGGAAAAGGTTTATTTGGCTTACACATTCACATTACTTTTCATCGCTGAAGGAAGGCAGAACAGGAACTCAAACAGGGCAGGAACCTGGAGGCAGGAGCTGATGCAGAGGCCATGGAGGGTGCTGCTTACTGGCTTGCTCCCATGGCTTGCTCAGTCTACCTTCCTATAGAACCCAGGACCACCAGCCCAGAGATGGGACCACTCACAATTGGTCAGGCCCTCCCCCACTGATCACTAATTGAGAAAATGCCTCACAGCTGGAGCTCATGGAAGAGTTTTCTCAGCTGAGGCTTCTTCCTCTCTGATGACTCTAGCTCGTGTCAAGTTGACACACAAAACCAGCCAATGCAGAATACAAGACTCTCAAAGTCCCTTTCTAGGTTAGATAGTATGGAAAAATGCAAGAAATGCACAGTAATAATGGAATGGTTGAATTATAGTTTTTAAGCAATATTAGAGACAAATCTTGATTTAAATAAAATTTTCAATAAAATGCATTGAGCATGAATAATTTACCTCTACAGATCCCATACAAAAAAATTCCAAGAACCAGAATTGCCATGTAGAATTACAACTATGATAGACTGTCAAAGTATTATCTTAGTTTTGCACACTTACCCTACATGTGGAAAAGCATCTGTTACTCCAGATTCATGTCATTTATTTATCAGTGGTGTTTTGTTTTGTTTTGTTTTTGGTTTTGGGGTTTAGTTTTATTTTGTTGATTTTTTTGAGACAGGGTTTCTCTGTGTAGCCTTGGCTGTTCTGGAACTCACTTTAGAGACCAGGCTGGCCCTGAACTCACAGAGCTCCACCTGCCTCTGCCTCCCTGACTGCTGGGATTACGGGCATGCGCCACCATACCTGGCTGTCAGTGGTGTTTTAAGTTTTTATGAATGAGTTCTAGTATCTTTCCAGACTTGAGTTACAATTATATTTCCCTTTTCTTGCACGGCTCACATCTTTTTCTCACTGTTCAGCTGCCTTTTCTATCTTTTTTTGTAGCTGTTTTTTTTTTAATTCACTTTATGTGCCAATTGTCCCACCTCCCTCCTCTCCTCTCTGTCCCACCCTCCCTCTCTCTTCCCCCTACACCCCCTCCCTTACTACTCAGAAAAGGAGAGCCGTCCCTCCTTTCATGACCAACCCACCCCAGCTCATCAAGTCACTTCAGGACTGAGTACATCTTCTTCCCCTGGGGCCTGGTGAGGAAGGCCCGCAAGAAGGAAGTGATCAAAAGGCAACAGAGTCCATGTCATAGAGAGCTGCCCTGCTCCCCTTATTAGGCAATCCACATGAAGACCGAGTTGCCCATCAACTACATCTGTATAAAGAACCAGGTCCAGTCCTTGGTCGGTGCTTTGTCTCCTCAAGGACCCCTGGGTCCCAGTTAGTTGGCACTGTTGGCCTTGTGGAGCTCCTGTCCCCTCCGGGTTCTTCTATCCCCCAACTTTCACACTCTTCCCACAAATCTCCCTGCTTGCCACCCAAGGTTTGGCTGTGAATCTAAGCGTCTGTGTTGATCTGCTGCTGGGTGGAGCCTCAGAGGGCAGCCATGCTAGTCTCCTATCTGCAAGTGTAGCGGAGTATTGTTAATAGTGACTCTTGACCTTGTTTATATTATTTGTTGGGAGATTTTTATATTAAGAACCAAGTCACCTGGGTCCTTATATATAATCTAACCCTCTCGAGCCTCTATAGCCATCCCCACATGGTTTATATATGTGCATACGTACACATAGACACATGCAATGTACATGAATAAAACCAAAACTTTAAAAAAAGAGAGAGAGAAAAAGAAGAAGATGCTGTAGGGAAGAGAGGCCCATTAATTCCAGAGAAAGGAAACTACATGAAAATGAGGCTTTCTTTCCTGTCCACGGATGCTTCCTCAGTGAGTACAACACTGCCCAGGTGACAATTACTTAAATTAATTACTGAAACCATCTGTTGACTGAATCACTAACGACGCGGCAGAGAGAGTGGGGAGTTTCTGGTTCCTCGCAGCTTGGAACATCGCTGGGAAGGCTCCAGATCAGGATGGGAGCAGCCGGCAGGATGTGGGCCTGGCGCCTCCTGAGATGCTGAGGGGCACCGTGAGGGGCGGAGCTAGAAGGCGTGGCTCCACCTCCAGCTTCCACTGATAGAGGCCACTCAGGACACACCCCCATGAAGCCAAGACAGCGACAGAGACAGCACATGGGAGTGTTGGGGTGTCTAGCAGGCATGCTGTGGAGGTGAAACGAAAAAGAGAAATGCATTTCAGTAACTGACCCAGTTACTGAAGTACCAGAAATAAAACTGGACTTCTTTAACCCAACATGTTATGTTTCAATATGCATTCTTTGTCCAGACAGGTGTGTTTTCGGGGAGAGAGGGTTGTTGATTTGTTTTTGGTGTTTTTTTTTTTTCATGCTAGGTGTCTGGGACCCTATAGTTCATAGAACATCACATTCAAACTCACCATAACGCAAGGGCCCAGAGCTACCTGAGGGGCAACCATAATAGACAGTGTCTAAAGTGTCTATTTTAACTCTGTCTAAATCCTCTTCCTGTGACTTATCTGCTCATTTTTTTTCTAACAGCCTATGAAGTATTAACATCAAAATTTACAAGAAAACCAAGGTCCGAAGACATTATAGGATTATTAGCCATGGCCTTCTAGCCACACAGGCAGAGAACTAGAATTCCAGTTCTGCTCTGACTCTGAGCATCATGGGTAGCTGTCTGGGCACTTGTCTGGTGCGAAACCACAGCCTGCACTGGAGGGCGTTACCAGATCCACCTTAAAGAAATAACCAAGGCATTGGGCCTGGTTAGAGATGCTTCTTGCAGCTGAAGCACACACTCATGACTGACTGAAAGCCAAGACTAAGAGATGGCGGGTTGGTCAAGCCTTAACAGGACACTGTGCCGCCTCCTCCGAGGTGCAGGGAACATGGCAGAAGAGAGGGGGTGTTAAGAGCCAGAAGAGGAGAGGAGGGGTGTGCAAGCAAAAGATGCCTTCTGACCATGACACTCATAAAATCGCTACAGCTGTGGTCACCTGCATCAGACGGCACCTGCCAAGATTTCACCAGGGATGAGAGAGCCCTTCTGTGAAAGGCTGCAGTTAATGGTTACCGAGATAGAGGGTATCATTTTCTTCAGTGGTGTAACCACCTGCAAATTAACCGTGTTCTGGTTAATAACACCCACTCGTGTTTGTGTAAGCATGGTTAATTCAGCTCAGTGGGTCATGTACAAAAAAGATGACTTGAAAGTAGGAAAGGGACTTACTGAGAAAAGTAAGCAGGAGAGAGAGGGGGTGAAAACAACTAAAATTCATTGCATGCATGAAACTGTCAAAGAATTTTTTGAATAAAAAATTTTTTAAGACAAATGGCTGAGTTCTTGCCAACTGAGGCTAGGCCAAGGGTACAGAAAAAGGTATAAGGTGGCAAGAAGCCCATGGGAAAGATTTTTTTTTAAAGAATTTATCAAAATGCTTATTTATCCAGAACCGTGATTTCTGATCTGCTGAGACTAATCACTTATCTGAGAGGCTCAGGCTCTGGAGTGCGCCTTTGTGGCTGACTGAATCACTGCTGAAGAGATTGTGTCAAACTGAATCAGAGAGAGAAATGCCTCCCAAGTGGAGATAGCCCTGACATTCAGTGAACGATGAAGCTAGAATAATAATCAACTCCAGAAAAGAGAAACTAATAAAAATCAAAAACATTCGGAGAATCTCATCACGAAGCATCTGAGCGGAAAAACTCAGCACCCCAGGCCTGACAGGGCTGATGGGCAGGAAAATACAGTGAAAGGTCATGAAACCGTGACAGCTGGGAGTGCACTCAGCAGCAGGACTTTTTAAGACTGAGACCTTTCTGTCTGTGCCTATGGCTTCCTGGTTCTGGAATCAGTATCTCCTGGGATCCGAGATACCCGTCCCCTACCCACCCAAGTCCACTGCCCAGAGACTGGAGATGTAGACTCAGGAACGGAGCAGAGCAAAGGCCTTTGACCCAAGATCAGGAGGCAGAATAGAGGACAGCAGAGGTTCAGAACCCACAGCACACACACAAACAGCCCGAAGGGTGAACGTTAACCTGCCAGTTCCACACCCGGGGCCTCACGGCCTGCTTGGCCTTCCGTAGTGTCCAGCACCATTTATCCCAGTGTCTCGCTGTTTTCCCTTCTGGACTCCCCCCCCCACACTGGTTTCATCTTACATTTCCCATCTCTGTAAATAATATCACTGAAGATTCATTGCAGACACCTACCTGTGGCAGATCCCTACACACACACACATACACCTTAAACTGCCTAGTTCAGTACCTTTAGCCATGCGCAAAACCCCTCAGACTAATTAGTTCAGAACCCTTGATGGCCTTTCTACTGGTGCCTGACTCCTCCTCCTTGGTTCACTGTAGCTAGAAAAATCTTTTCTCAGTCTCATCCTGACTTGAATGTTCTAGCTGAAACTTTTCTGTGTTCCCTACAACTCAGTAGAAAACATATCCATAAGCGAGTCCCTCTCCAAGGGGAGGAGGACCTCCCCTATCAGTGGACTTGGGGAGGGGCAGGGAGGAGATGAGAAAGGGAGGGTGGGATTGGGAGGGGATGAGGGAGGCGGCTACAGCTGGGATACAAAGTGAACAAACCATAATTTATAAAAAAATAAATAAATAAAAATTTAAAAAAGATAGAGTTCCTCTCCTCCTGCCCTCCCCAAGCTCATCTCTTCCTGCCTGCGACACTGGCCCTCCCCTTGCCTCATCCTCCGGGCAGGGGTGTAGCTGTTTCTTCACACGCGTGACCACCCATGCTTTTCACGCCAGGCACTCCTTGCAAGGCTCCTTTCATAGCCCATCATCACCAACGGGCCCCCGTGCCTCGAGCAGCTGCGCTGGATTCCCTGCTCATGTTTTCATCCCTGTGGAGAGTAAGTCATGCCAGGTAAGCACACAAAGAAACGTCTAATGCTAGTGGAGAACTTCATGCCTATTTCCCCCCTACTTAAAAGTTTGTCATAGAGTTTGACACATATTTCCAGAAAAGTGAGTGGTCAGGCAAGCAAGACTCCATATCTAAAGGAGGGTTTGGGAGTTCAGTAAGAGGTCTTCACAAAATGCCAAGAGTTCTGAGCTGACCTCATGTGAGGAGACACACCTCGGCAACCAGAACCCTGGAGGCACTGGCCTGGGCCAGCCTCATAGCCCCTAGCTTCCTTCAGGTCACGTGACACTGAACGGCCCATCCGAGCAGGCTCTTCCCGTGTGAGTCGGTGGGGTGGCTGGGTTCCACGAATAACCAGTTATCTAAAGAGGAGAAAATGAAGTACATTCCTCTTCGGAAAATATGGAGGGTAGGAAAAAGATCTGATTGACAGTCCGCCATTTGGTGGCCTCACTTTGTTCTTGTCTAGCTCTGTTAGGGAGAGAGGGTTTCGGCTTTTCTGACAGCCTGATGGATGGTGACATAATTGCAATAATCCTCTCCCCTCGAGGGCAAAGGGAAGAAGGAAATTTCATAATGAAATTCCTGTGTCTTAGCATCCAATCACGGGCATCGTGCTCTCAACATTGTTCATGTCCGGGACCCTGGAAATAAGAGGCGCACTTCAAGCATGCCCAGTGCCGTTAATGCTCTAGTTTCTAAATTGTCCTGAAAATCGATGAGGCCTGCAGCAGACTGAGCCAAGTGTGAAAGCTTTAGAAACACTATCAGAACACACACACACACACACAGGAGAACTGAGCTCCATTTATCACATATAATTATGAACCTCATGCCTCCATTTTTTAAGAATCTTTTAAGACATTTACTTTAGGCTCCAATCTAATCTTTCTCTTTAATGCTATGATGAGGTTCGGGGGGTGGGGGGAAGAAGAACTTTTCTCCACTTGCACTGTCTGTAGCCAGCTCTGCCCTGCCCCTCCCTTGCTTGCTCACTCCCTCCTTCCCTCCCCCCTCCTCCCCTCCCCCCTCCTCCCCTCCCCTTGTATTATGCCCAGAGTCTGTCTTCTCACTGGGAGATGAAGGTGGCGGCTCATACTCTGAAAGCTTAGCTTTCTGGAAGATTTGATCAGCTAGGGCAGTATCATCACTGAGCTCCAAGCACAATCCACAGGAGAGGGCAGAAGCTTCTTAACCGTCAGTAGAGAGAAAAACCAATGCCAGGAACGCCATTCAAGAGTGTCATTAGGCCCCGATGTCCTCTAAGTATGGACAAGCCTCTTCCTCAAGCCTCTGTGCTCACAACAGCACAGAGCTGAAAGAAGAGAAGACATCTCATTGCAAACATCTCTCTTTAATTTTTTATTTTATTTTATTTTTAAGTGTTACATGTGAGTTTGCCCTAGTGTGCACACAGTACCCACAGAGATCAGACAAGGGTGTCAGATGCTCTGGAACTGGAGTTACAGACAGTTGTGAGCCAATGTGGGTGCTGGGAGTTGAACCCTGATCCTCTGAAAGAGCTTGCCAGTGCCTTTCATCATTGAGCTGTCTCTCCAGCCCTGTATTTTCTTCCTTTCTTCCTTCCTTCCTCCCTTTCTTTCTTTCTTTCTTTCTTTCTTTCTTTCTTTCTTTCTTTCTTTCTTTCTTTCTTTCTCTCTCTCTCTCTCTCTCTCTCTCTCTTGGTTTTTTGAGACAGGGGTTCTTTGTGTAGTCATCCTGGAACTCTCCTAGTAGACCACGCCCCAGCTGTGTGTCTATCTCTCTTTAAAGAGAAAAGCTTCAACAGAAGTTTCCCCGTAGACTTCCTCTTTAATCACATTGGCCAGTACCCAGTCACATGGTCACATTCTGTGGTGAGAGAGGCTGAGAATCCTAGCACAGGCATTTTCCCCCTGGAGAGCTGTTGATCATATCTGCCAGCCAGAGAGAAAGGCAAGAAAAACTGTGGGGAAGACACCTACAGGCTGGAGTGTAGGGCAAGAACCGTTTGTTTCATTGTCTATCAAGCCCATATTCTCCAACTTAGCTTCACTCAGTAAGAAAGGAAATGTTTATCTCATCCTGTCAGATTCTCCTCATCTTCTTTTCCTACTGTTCCTGAGCTCGGAGCAAGGAGTGGAATGTGATTACCTTCATCCCCGCACACTAACACTGCCAGAGGGGCACAGAAGACCTGCAGGGAAGTTGGCCATCGCCCGCTATGCCCTTCTGTAGATTATCTGGAAGGCAGCAGGGCTGGATGTGAAGTTCCTGGAGGCCTGAGTTCAAATGCCTCCCAGGAATTGAAGCATAGCAGCTAGAATGAGTTAGGGGAGGGAGACGCTGACGCACACTGACTCCCATTGGCCTTAGGGACTCAGAAGCAACAAATTCCAAGGATCTTTCAAGCCACATCAACTTAGTAAAAATAAGAACTGGTGGGTAGGCTCTAGGGCGTTCTTGAAGGTAGTCCTGTAATGATTCACAAGAAAACTACTGGTTCCCTGAAAATGAGGTTTGGGGGTTGTTTTGGTTTTTATTTTATTTTGGGTTTTGGTTTTCTGAGACAGGGTTTCTCTGTGTAGCCTTGGCTGTCCTGGATTTATAGAAATCTGCCTGCCTCTGCTTCCCCAAGTGCTGGGATTACCAAGCAGTGGTGTGACACGCCTTTAATCCCAGCAGTTGGGAGGCAGAGGCAGGCAGATTTCTTCAGTTGGAAGCCAGCTTAGTCTACAAAGCCAGTTCCAGGACAGCCAGTGCACCACAAAAACCAAAAACCAAAAAAACTTTGTCAAGAAATACCAAAAGAGAAAAAAAGTAAATAAGTGAAATTAGAGTTTAAAGTAGAAAGGAAGGAAAAGAAAGAAAGAAAGAAAGAAAGAAAGAAAGAAAGAAAGAAAGAAAGAAAGAAAGAAAGAAAGAAAGAAAAGCGGGTTTCCTGGCTAAATTTCCCTCTTCCTCAAGCATACCCTAGCATGTGTAGACATCATGTGCATCATCACATGGGAAACAAATAATTTACAATGGAACAAGGGTCAGAATGGAACAGAGCTTGCCAGCCACAGCCCATGCCTATAATTCAGGAAGGCTGAGGGCAGGAGTGTTGTTAGCTTTACTGTAAGACCAGTCTGGGCTACAGAGGGAGATACTGACAGCAGCCCTGAAATCTCCGTGATGCAGCACAATGGAATCACAGTCAGCAGAAACTAAGCAGGACGTTTTGAAATCTGAGACACAGGGAATCTGCTCTCACACTGACCGTGGTCTGGACTGCCCCGGAAAGGAATGAGAATGTACAGAGCTGTGTGAGCCTGGCGCTCGACTCCTGCCCCAACTCCACCAGCTTCAGCTTATTCTGATGGCTCTATTTTAACTGAGGCAAGCGGTGTTGGTGGCCTTACATCGCTGTGACCAAAAAAATCTTGAAAAATCTATAAATAACATCTGAAATGCGTAAGTCGAAAGGTAACAGTAAAGAGATGCAAGTTGCATCACTTGCAAATGGAGGAGTAAATTACAAAAAGGAAAAAAATTTAAAATGTTGAAAATATTTGGCCCAGAGTAACAAAACTTGGACATGAATAAAAGAGAGAGAGCTGATTTTGCTGACTAGGTCTACGGCTGGAAGCGGTGACCAGAAAAACTGGGCAGTTAGAACTGAGGGCAGATGAGTTCACCACACATTGGCTTGTAAACAATGCCAAACTTAGGATCTAGAGGGGTGGCTCCATGATTGCTCTTCCAGAGGACCAGGTTTGACCCCAGCACCCTTGGGGTGGCCAACCACTGTCTGTATCTGCAGTTCCAAGGGATCCAATGTCTTCTTCTGGCCTCTAAGAGCACTGCACACAGGTGAACAATACCAGACTTTGGGTAGAGATGTCCACTCACATGGAGACACACAAGCAACCTCCAGAGAGATTGGAATAAGGGAGGAAACAGCTATGCTATCTACACACTGGCTGATAGAAACCCCTGGGTGTTATTATAAGCAAAAATGAAAATCCCAGCCATTCTATTTTACCAACAAAGGCTCAGGAGCCAGATGCTGGAGTGAAAACCTGCTAGCTCAGAGAGGCAGAAAAAGCACCCAGCTGACCTTCCTTCTCAGCTCAGGTTAGATGGGAAAAAAACCAAAAACTCACTAGCTCAGCTGACAGCCCAGGAGGAAAAGGCCAAAAAAACCCATGGCCAAAGGCTTGCTAGCTAAAAGCCCAAAAAGCCAGGGAGCTGAGGAGCTGAAGCCTAAGTTTAAGCCAGAGCTTGAGCTAGAAGACCTTTGTTCTTCTCCAAACTGTCTTAAATACTCCTCAAAGGTATTTGTTTTGTTTTGTTCAAAGTCCCTCCTACTCTTTAATCTCTGTCAGCTGGTTTCTTGCTTGGCCTCTTGACCTAGGGCTAACTTTATTAGATCCTGTGTACAGAAAGTTCTTGTATTAAAGGTGTGTGCTAGGGCTCAGCCACACCAAACAAGAAACATTAGATACAACTAACTTGAAGTTAGAGATAAAATGATTTAGTCCCTTTTTTCAAAACATAACTAATAATATTTACACATTCAATAAACTACATTCAACAGTACTTGTATATTATGTATTAATGAGAAAAAATAGGAAGTCTGATATGTGAAATTCAAGAAAGTACCAGTCTTCAAGTATTTTTATTTTATGTACATGAGGGTTTGCCTCCACATATGTATGTATGTATGTATGTATGTATGTATGTATAATGTATGTGCACCGCATGGCTCTAGGATCCCCTGGTATTGAAGGCACTGATAGTTATGAGCTGGATGTGAATTCTGAGAACAGAACCTAGGTCTTCTGCAAGAGCAGCAAGTGTTCTGAACACTTGCTGAGTTGTCTTCCCAGAACCTCAACTTCAGCATTTTATCTAAACAAAACAAAACAAAACAAAAATCACATCTCTTCTCTCTGCCTTCTCTCTTTCTCTTTACTTACATCAGGGTGGAAACCTGGTTCTGGCAGCACAGTGTTTTCCTAAACTTGGGACATGGTGGGGAAAATGGAAAGGAGAGTCAATAGTTATAGAGGTGCATTTTGAGTTGATTTTGCCAAGTAGGCATGTAGACATAAAATGCCTACAAAGCTGATTGTTCCTGTGTTCATGGTAGCTTTCATGGAAGATAGGCACTAAATGAGAGGCAACGGTACCAGATTTATAGATCCCATATATATATTAATATGTTAATATATTAATATGTTAATATATTATATGTATATATTAACAGCTAAGGCAGTGAATTAGCACACAACCAGCCAATGGCAGAGATGGGCTGGGTCCAGGTGCAGAGTCCAAGCTGGGGCAGGAGGCTGCTTTGGCGCAAAATTGTCCCTGTTCATTTCTGAGCTGGACGGCCAGGTTCCTTTCTGGCCTGTGTTGCTGCAAGGTTGACACCTACCTGCTCTTACCCCTGATCCTCTTTCATCTAAAGCAACAGCTCTCAGCCTTCCTAATGCTGCGAACCCTTCAACCTCATGTTGTGGTGGCCCCCAACCATAAAATTCTTTTCATTGCTACTTCATAACTGTACTTTTGTGACTATTGTGAATTATAATATAGATATCTGTGTTTTCTGATGGTCTTAGGTGACCCCTGCAAAAGGTCATTTGACACCCCCCCCCAAAGGGGTCAATACCCACAGGTTGAGAACCGCTAATTTAAAGCAAAGTTCTGAAGACTTGAATATCAGCTCTAGAATCCATACAAAGATGGACATGGAAGTATGTGTCTATACTCCTACTGATCCAACAGAGATGGAAGGGAGAAAGGAAGACCAAAGGCCAGCTAGCCTTGTGAACACCATGGCACACAAGAGACTCTCTCAAACAAGGTATAAGAAAAGGCCCAAAACCAGAAGCTGTCTTCTGACTGCCCCCCCCCACATACCGTGGCATACACATATGTCCCTCACAACACACCCAAAATTGTGGGAAAGGGAGAGAAAGAGAGAGGGAAAGGCAGGGAGATTTAAATTTTCTAAATACAAAGCTTTTTAAAAGGCATCCGTGTGAAGAAATCAGGACAACAGAGGCAGGTCTGTTTTCTCAGCAGAGCACCATACTCTGCTTCTGGGCCAATTCAACAACTACCCGGATTTCTATTATTCATAACCATGGCTTTTGACCAAGGCAGAACACAATTGGCTTATTTCTCTGGGCTCCTTTCCCTGGTAGCTAAGGCAAACGAAAATAGTATTATCTGGTTTCCAGTACCAACAGTGTACAGGCTGTTCCCAAATCCCAGATATCAAAGCCAGAATGTGCCCAGAAAGACATTAGGTAGGTCTGAAAAGAACAGAAAAGAGAGGAGGTGGTAACGGGGTTTAAGGGCTGTTTGTCCAGGAGAAGGGAGATGAAGAGGTTGTGAGCATGGGTTTTGAAGGCACTAAAGACTTCTATAATCTCTGCCATTAGGAACATGTCCCTCAGCTTCGCCAAGGTTCCAGGATGGCTTTAGGATAGCCATTGTCACTAAGAGCTGTCGACTTAGCTGTTAGAAATATTCCACAGCAGGCTTCATCATGTGTTCATTTCAAAACACTAACCATAGTTGTTATGTTATGGGCTTGAGGAGCATTAAGAAAAATTCCCAAATGGATGGACCTGGAAAATATATTAACTAAGATGAGCCAGACTCAGAGATATAAACATCACATTTTTTTTTCTCATATGTGGATCCTAACTTACGTGTAATATGTTATCTGTATACATATGTATGTACAAAGAGAGGGGCTATGGGCTGAGTACAGGCTATGAAAATCAATGGAAGACAAGGAGAAGGAGCAAGGGGTGTTGAGGAAGTGGGGCACGGCAAAAGGTCACATGTGACATAACAGCTGGAAGGGACAAAGCGGGAAGGTGGACATGGGAGAGGAAAAGAGAATCAACAAAAAGAAATTTTGAGTGAAAATTTCATAACAATGCCTAATATCTGTATGGTAATAAAAACAACTTTTAAAAAAGAAAACAAAAAACCTAACTACTCCGTGGACAAAAATTCCTCTTGATGAAGAGGGGGGAGCTATAGAAACCTATCCACTAGCGGAGACTCTCTCAAGTGCTGAAAAGACAGCGACCATGAGACCCAGCCACGCCACTCTTGGGTGTACAGCCAGGGGAATCTAGGTCCACGGAGAGACGTGCATGTGCACGTTACTACTGCACTGTTCACAGTAGCCATGAAATGGAATCAGATTCGACATCTATAACTGATAACCGGAGAAAGAAAGCGTAGGGGGGCAAGGAGATGGCGCAGCAGGTAAAATGCTTGCTGTGTAAGCATGAGGGCCTGAGTTCAATCACCAGAACCCACATTAAAACTCCAGGCTTGGCTACACATCATTGTAACCCCAGCACTGGATGCACAGGGACAGGTGGGTCCCTGCAACCTACTGGCCAGCCAGCCTGCCTGCCTAAGCGGCAAGCCCCAGGTCCTGAGCAAAGTGGACAGCTCCTGAGAAACAACACCTGGATTTGACCCCTGATCTCTACCTGCACACATGTGCACTACATACCCAAACACACACACACACACCTCCCCATTCATACACACCAAAGAAAAGGAGAAAATATGGTCCGACAGAATTCTCCTCAGCCACAAAGAAAAAGGAAATTGGGGCATTTCCAGGAAGATGGGTAGAACTGGAAATTATGATTTTAAGCAAAGAAACCCAGACTCAGAAACACAAATAGTGAGTGTTTCCTGTCTTATATGGGTCCTAGATTTAATTTTTAATGTATAAATGTGTATGTGGGCGGCGGTCATGAAGATAGAAGACAAGAAAAAGGGGAAGAGGTCTTAAGGGGAAAGAAGGTAGCAGGCAGGAACTGCTATGGGAAAGATCCCTCTTAGCAGAGGAAGGGACAGAGCAGGGAGCGTCAGCAGATCAACATAGGAAAACACCGTGATAAAATCCCCTACTTCATATGATTTTAAGAAGTCATATAGCACATAGGTAGGGGCTATCAAAGCTACCAGAGAGCCATCAAAGATATCTACACACCAACAAGAATATCTTCTCATTATTTAAAAATAGCCAAAAGTATCAAGAGTTGAGTAGAGTCGTGCTGTGTATTTCCACACATCTAATGTCAGCAAGAAGCCCAGGAGCTCGGTGATATCACCCACTTAATGGGGCGAAAAGAGACTATCAAGAGTGACATTTGACCCTTACCCATGCTCTCCTATAAGCAAGGCTAACATAACAATTTGGGTGCCAAAAAATAAAAAATAAAAACCCCACAAATGCAGAAGGGGACTGGTTGGAAAGAGGGAGGGGATCAGCATAAGTGGGAGAGGACGAGGAGGTAAAGACAATCCATTACATGCACACGTGAAAACGACAGAAACTCATCATGCATAATCAGCATATGCTAATAAAACCATAGAGAAGAGTGACACTTAAACTTTGTCTCCATCATTCTCTGTCCTATAAACATATCGGTGCTTTGCATCCAATGAGTTTGAAATGATGACATAAGTCACTGAGCACAAGATTAATTAATCAGACTCATAAGCATAAGCTTTGTTCTCTGGCTCCTGCTTATTTATTGACGACCCCAGGAGATTTCTGTCTACCAGTGTTTTTTTGTTTTGTTTTGTTTTCAACACTAAGCTATCAGTGCGTTTTCAAACAGCAACAAACCCTCTGCATGTGAACACCAATAATCCTGTGGCTTCAGTCTGGAGCCTTCTGCTCCCATGAATCACACCACAGCAAATAACTGACCACACTGCTCTATAACCTAGCCTTCCACCTTCACTGACTAACAGGGAAGTGTGAGTACACCCCTGTTCTACCCCACTAGCCAGTCCCTTCTTCCCTCCAGCTTCTAATCGTTCATCCTATAATCCCTCAAAGGTTTGTTTTCAGTGTTAACTGAAAGAGAATGACACAGTTGTACAAACAAGGAAACGTTACTTTGGCATGCTCAAGAAAAACAAGGGGGAAAACTAAACCATTCGTCATTAGCCAAGAAAAATGACCTCGCCAGGGTGACACCAGCTGGTCCTACCAGTCAGGACCCCACGGCACCTTCCCCGACACTAACACTCCCGGGAGATGCACCACTTTTGCGTGATGAGGTGAGTCCTACCTCCCAGAATGGAGAGAACACTTCTTCCCAAAGGCCAGGATTTGGGTCAGGTGTGAGGTTTCTGTAACCCTAATAAGCACGCACCACATAAATCAGATGGAGCTGGAGCCATGAGCCTGCCTTCTCTGTTGTCTCTGTCTCACTAGAGACAACAGCTGGCAGCTTGTACCTGGGTAGACCTCGGGTCACCTGGGCCTTCCGGCAGGCCTGATGGTATCTGTAGGGAAACCAGATTCTCCGAGAGCTCCCAGCTTCCATCTCTTAAGCTTGTGGCAACTCCGGGCTAAAAAGGGACTCCGCAGCAGCATCCCATCAGCACTCCTGGCACGTGAGCCACCTTTCCTGCGAAAGCATAGATACCATCCCTCATCTAAGAAGGTTCTTCATAGCAAGTGGAGACAATCATAGAAAACCACAACTAGACATACTGGAGATGTGAACGGATGACGTTGGTAGCCCAGTCTCAACGGATACATCTACGTCACGGCTCCTGCATCTATGGCTCAGAAAACACGGTGGAAGAAGGGGTACAAAGATTTTAAGAGACAAGAAGGAAATGGCGAGATAGTCTCTCCTAGAAATGGCTGCATTAACAAGACCTCCCCGGAATAATGGCAATATCAATGGACATGATAATGTGGAAGGAGATTTTCAGAGTCCCACCCCTAGACAAAGAACTACACATTGTGGTCATCTTCCTCCCAGGAGGCTGGAAGCGAGTGCTTCTCCCTCAGGAAGGTCCGATGGCTTCTGGGGTAGAAAAGGGTTAAGCTCGAGGTCAACGGTTCCGCTTCTCCCAGGAACGCTGAGAAGGGTGGAACATGGAACTGAGACCCAGCCAGGTCTCCAGTTCAGCACTGCTCTTTCTGCCGGGCTGCCAGCCCCAGGCCATGGGGCAGAGGGGGGAGTTCAGGGCTCCGAAACCAGAGCCAGGTGGCAACGAGGGCCCAGCCTGACTCGGGCGAGTCTGTGGCTGCTTCCAGACGCGCAGCGAGAAAGATGGCGCGTGGATCCACTGACATGCCAGTGAGCGGCACAAGTTTGCTGTGGTTCCCGCGGTAGCCGAGGGGTTCCACTGTGGCTGCTTGAATGGAGGCCAAACCCACGGGTCCAGCGGTGAATTCTTTGGGGAAGAGGGGAGCCCCAGAATGAACGAGGCAGTCCTTGATGTAGACGGTGCTGGCCCATTCATTTCATGTGAAACACGGATTTACAAACCTTGGGCAGTGGGAGGGATTGGCTGGGACTGGGATGCCGGCCATGCTGTATTTGCATGACCTTGAGTGACCACCCATAACCTCGGGGGCTGTGTTCCGTGCTCCTGAGGCAGGCCCAGGAAACAAGGAGAGAGCTTTGTTTCACGCCTTCTGTTCTCAGGATGAGAGCTCAAATCTCAAATGTGAGATTTCCGGGATCTGAACATGCTCCAGTATGGCTAGTCCTATGCCAATTCCTCTGGAGGCACGGTCCACGAGCCCAACAGCTAAGGACTGCTGTCTAGTGAAGAGTGGTCAGCCCTAAACTATGTACACCAAAACAACAGGCTCCCAGGTTGTATTTGTATATTTGTGCATGTGCACACGCACACACACACAACAGTACTCAAAGAAAAAGCTACCAATTTGAGATTGGAAGAAAGACCTTGGGAGGGGTTGGAGGAGGAGCTGGAGGGAGGAAAGGGAGGGGGAGGAGTGGTGTAATTATATTTCAATTTAAAACATATTTTTAAATAAATCAATTTTTTTTACAATGTTATAGATCAGCATCTCTTAACCCAAGCACTTTCACAGTGGCCAAGCAACCATGGCCAAAGCCGTGTGACCAGGGGCCCCTTTTCTGAGCAGCAGGCAGGAGCAGAAATCTCTTGAGCTGGGGAGTTTCAGTATGATCTGCAGCCATCCTCCTGTGGCCGACCAGGAAGTGTGTGGACCTATCTGCATGCCACACCCACAAATGTAGCCTCTCTTGTTTCCCGGGACCCCCACCTCCCACTCTATGAAACATGAGACTCAAGCTCCCCACTGTCTCTCTGGCTTCTGTATAAAGCAGATGCTACTGGGCATTTCCAGTCACAGATCTTGGAGGGCTCCAAACAGGAGATGTGTGCCCCAGCACTGATTCTAATTCCCCACCCTGTCTCCACACTGGCAATGACTGCGGTCACGTTCTCTCCAAATCATCTAAGCACAGATTAATCTTGTCCCAGCAGGTGTTGGCTTTCCATAGAGACAGCTCAGACTGGCCTCTCAGGAGGGATGTGTACAACACTCCCATCTTCTTCAGGCCAAATAAACACTAAGGCAGCCTCCAGGTCAGTGACCTGCCTTAGCTTCCATTGGTTTCAAAGATCTTGAAATAGCCATCCTGGACCCATGACATGAGCTCTACATGGTTTCCTCTACTCCCCCTTTTTCTCTTGAAGGGACCTCCGAGGATCCCAACATACCAAACACTATGGTGGCCCCTGAGTTTCTGCCACATGTGCTTCTGTGCTTCCTGGAACTGTCTGTCAGACAAACACCAAACAACAGTCTATTTTTTACAGATCTGAGGGATACAAATCCAAACTCAAAAGTTTCAGCAGGGAGGGTTCTCGATAAAGCCTGGGTGATCCATTGATCCGTGGATCCATGATCCATGACCCATACCATGTCTCGCTTTCAGCATCTGATAGTTCCTAGGAAGCCTCATTTGACCTAGGGGCTGGATAGCTCCACCATGTACCACCTTCTGTTCGGTGTGCTGTCTGCTCTCACCAAGACACCTGTTCTTGCATTTAAGCCAGTCATAGGCCTGATGAGCTCATGTCAAGATGATTAATACTGCAAGGGCCACGTTCACTGATTCTCTGTGGACCTTAGAAAAGAGAGAACACATTCAAGCAACCCCACTCTGAGAGAATGGGGAATTCTGCTCTCATATGGAAGGGACAGGCATAGACAAAGAAACAGTTTGCCTCTGCCAACCAGCCTGCCTTGATCTCTCAACAATCTACACTCCAGGTGTAACGATCATAGACAAACGGGCATAAAATGAACAGAAAACAAATCTCTCAAAGAGACAATTGTCTGAGCCTTTCTGTATAAAGAACTGGCATCTTCTACTGAGCCAGATGCTTCAGGATGGCCTGCTTCTCACCACAACGGAGAATATCGTCACCCTATGACCTTGTCCCTGAGACCTGTTTCCTAGTCACCCTCAAACGGACAGTTAAGTTGATTAGAAAGTTGGCCACACCCTCAGCAATAACCACAATGGAGTAACCTCCCAGGGAAAGAGCCTAACAGATGAGAAGAGACGGCTGAGGGGCTCACCCAGTGAAGTGCTAGCCTTGCAAGTGTGAGAGCCTAGTGAAAGGAAGCTGGGCATGGTGGCACCTACTTGTAACCTCAGTGCTGCTGATCCCTGATCCCTTGTCTGCCTGGAGAGGCAGACTAGGTCAGTGAGAGACCTTACCTTTAAAAAGAAATAAACGGCACCAGCCAAGGTTGTGTGGCCTTCACGTGTGCACACACACACATGAACATGCACCTCCACAGTACACACACAGACACATGGTCACAGACACACAGAGACCCACACACAGAGAACATTCACCTAAGTGCCTGGAACTGAAACATATACCGATGCAGAATAAATGGGAACTTCTCTAAGCACGAATGGTGTCTGTGGTCATTAGTGATAACGATACTTATCGACTCGACGGGCCCTAGAATCACCTGGGAGACAGCCTTGCAGACGTGCCTGCGAGGGATGAGCTTAGGTCAGTTAGGCAGGGATGACCCATCCTTAAAGTGGGTGGCACGCTCCCATGGGCTGGGGTGCTAGACTGAATAAAAAGGAGAAAGTGAGTTGAGCACAAGCATTTATCTTCCTCTGCTCCCTAACTTCAGACACAGTGTGACCAGGGACCTTTAGACCCTTCCATCAGGATAAACTGCACCCTGGAGCGGTGAACTCCTCTCCCTCCCGCCCTTCCTCCTTTTCTCCCCTCCCTCCCTTCCTTCCTCCATCTCTCTCTCCATCCTTCCACCCCTCCTTTTCTTCCTTCCTTCCATTGATTTTACTGAGTATTTTGTCACACCAATGAGTAATTATTACACTACTGATACAGTAGCAGTGCCCTGAGCAGAGAATGATTCCGACAGTCAACTGAGATGGAAGGACACCAAGATGTAAGGTCATGCCGCTAGTGGTCACTGCATCGTGTTGAATTAAGCTCCCAAGATGCATATTAAGTTAGATAGGCATGGTCCTTAGGGAGCACAAATGTCTATAGATTTGCCATTTTGATATTTGCTCTAGAAAAACATCCTGTTCCCAGGGACCCAGGATAAATGTTGCACAGCACAGCTGAGCCGTGAGAGGCCCTGAGCCAGTGTCCAGGCTCATCTTCAAGATGTGTCCCCAGGAATGAGCAAAGGCCATGGTGTTCCAGTGACAGCTCAGCTTGTTAGAAACAGAATTGGGTTGCCAGAAGGGCTTTCCAGCCCCAAGCGTCTTTATTATGTGTCTGGATGGTTAGGTGCCCTAGATGCCACTGCGGGGGACAGTCATCTTGGGAACAGCTCATTCTGCTTGAAGGTCAGGCTGCTGGGAGAAGCATGTGGGCTGTGGTCCAAGGGCCTGCTGGGTAGTCAGTTTCCAGATGGGTTAGGATCACGAAGCACAGAACCCTAACACCCCGTCTTACCCAACTGTACCCTCACATTAGCGAAAAGTTCTCCTGGAATCCCTGTGTCCTATTCAGCCCAGAAAGAAAAACAGACAATTAAGTCGATTAGATGCAAATATTTTCCAGATGCCCCATAATCTATAACCATGGCTTCCAAAGAATTGATCCTCATTATTCAACAGAGGCACCGAACACCAAAGGCACACACACACTCAGAGCAATGTGTCCATGGCAGTGGGGTAACAAGGTCAGGACAGCAGTAGCATCCTTGACCTGAAAGTCAGCTGCTATTAAAATAGCTCTTTATGCACCTAACACCCATTGGAGACATACCTATTGTGCCTCTTAGAGGTTTGCAATCAAGTCAAAGGAGCAATAGGAAATGTGGGACTCAGCTACATCAACCGACTGAGAAGAGTTTATCTCTAAAAGACGGTGGCTTTTGTTAAGTGATATGAAATCCATAAAATACTTGCACAGATTTTGTGAAAATTATCAGCAAAAACACTGCCACCGTGGAGGGCATAGACATCCTCATCACAGGAAGCAAGCTGAAGAGAACTACCAAGGCACAGGGCTGGGGAGATAGTTCAGCTAGTAAAGTGCTTGCCAACGAAGCATGAAGACCCAAGTTCTAATCCCCATGAACCCACATAAAAATGCTTGGCATGGTGACATGGGCTGGCAATCCCAACACTAGGGAAGCAGAGATAGGCAGATCCTTGGGTCATCCAGACTACTGAGCCCATAATTAGTAAGAGACCCTGTGTCACAAAACAAGAATGGCAGTTCCCAAGGAATGATAGCCGAGGTTGACGGCTGGCCTCCGCATCCACACACACACTTGTATGAGCTCTCTCTTCTTTTAACTAATTTTTTAAACCTAAGTGGGTAGCAATTACTCGCACATTTCAATTTATTCTGATACTTCTTGACGTAGTCGTTCAACAGACATTATTTTCTAAGAATGTAGCTCTCTCGTTTCTCTGATGCCTCCCATCACCGTTTTTATTAAACAGTAGTCAGAGCTTGCGGTGTGACTGTGTAAATATTCCCCACAAGTCTGGGAATGTGCTATGGCTGCACTTCTGCCTTTACAAGGGTGCTTTTCTAGGAGTTGCTACTCAGCTATCTTTCTCTTACCTCGTCTGCCATCTACATTGCATCAAACCCTTTCAGATGTCACACCAGTCATGTTTTTTTGTTCTTGTTTTTTTCCAAGTTCCTCTCCTTGTTTTCTTGGCTTCCAGAGTTTCCCCTCTGCTCCAGTCTATATCGGTCCCTTTCTAGGCCTGCCACATACTACATCATTTTATTTTCTTTCCTAGAGGACAACATTGTTGTGTGGATCCTGTGTCTTCTGCTTCCTTGCTTTGCTTTTCTTGTTTTGCTGAAGTATAGTCTCAAGTAGCTTTAACTCTGAGTAAGATGCATGAGAAGTAAACTGAAAGTATACGGAATTCTTCCCTTCCTGAAAAGTTCATATGTGTGCACAGACACACACATCATGACTTGCATGTGGTGGCCAGAGGAAAACTGTGGAGCCAATTCTCCCCTTATGTGGGTTCTGGGAATTGAATTTAGGGTACTAAGCTTGCATAGCAAGCACTTCTTTTCTCTTTTTTTTTTCTAAGATTTATTTATTACGTATACAATGTCTATCTGCATGTACACCTGCTGGCCAGCAGAGAGCACCAGGTCTCATTAAAAATGGTTGCGAGCCACCATGTGGGTGCTGGGAATTGAACTCAGGACCTTTGGAAGAGCAGCCAGTGCTCTTAACCTCTGAGCCATCTCTCCAGTCCCCGAAAGCACTTTTACCAACAAGCCATCTCAGCAGCTCACTGATTTTTAAAAGCACTGTCCCACTATCTTTTTACTTTTGGGGAAAACCAGTGTCACTCTGATGTTTGATCTTCTAAATATGTTTTGAGTCCACTGAAAGCTCAGACTTTCTGCTCTGTGCTTTTCATGCTGTGAACATTGCCCATGTATTTTGATGAGACTCTTTCATTTTGATGAGCGCTTAGTAGATAATCTCAACCTCAAATTCGTTTTGTGGTTGGAGAGTAGCTCAGTTCATGGAGTTCTTGCTGAGCATGCACAAAGTCCTAGGTCCAATCCTCAACACCATATGAACTAGGTGTGGCGATGCACAGCCCTTAGGAGGAAGAGGCAGGAGGATCATAAAAGCAACATGATCCTTAGCTACAATTTGAGTTCAAGGTCACCCTGGACAGAGTCTGTCTCAGAAACAAATAACCAGTTTGTAAATTCTACTGGTCATTTGTCACATGCTGTTTTAGCCTGTTCTCCTCTAAAAGCCCCTGTCCTGGATAGGCTGACTCCCCTGCTTACAGCTAGCAGTGTTAAAAACATTGCATCCTTGCAAACAGCCAGAAAGAAGGTTGATCAATTTCCAACAGCCTCCAACATTTATACAATGTTTATCCCGTAGTGGGAACAGGAAAGAGAGAAAGCTCAAACAGGAACTCCACTGACTGCCTCCATGCCCCTAGTCCTCCTGGACTGATGATATTTTTGTTTACTGCAGTTCTCTCTGCAGGATGCCCTGAGCACCTACACTGATGTTGCCTCACTGTCTACTTCTGCTTCTTGGTACTGATCCTTTTCCTTTTGCTTGCTATCTACTCAGGAAACTCACTCAAAACTGAGGGTACATCCACCACAGATCATTCTCCAGACCACACAGAACAATCCAGAAACTGGAAACGTCCTTCCAAATAATGTATAACTGCAAGCTAATCTGGGAGAACGCTTTTGTTTTCAAAACAGCTCAATTTGAGGGATGTTCTAAACAAACCAACACAAGTGTCAGCTGTAAACACCCTCCTGGTGGAAGAAACCTAGGACTCCTAGCAGCTGAATGCAATGTGGAGCGAGGCTGAGAAAGGGCGTGGACGGAGAGACCCGGGATCTCTGCCCTGACTCTGACCCACACCACCGTCCATGCGCGTGCTCCTTGTTGAGGGATTCAGCCCACTCATTTGTCTGCACATGGCGTGGTTCCATTTCGTGGCACTGGAGAACAGAGAAATGAGAGGCAGGAAAGCAGCTGGTGGTTGCTACGTCAGGAGTTGGCAGAGGGATCCGTTACAAGGCGCAGCGGGAGGAAGTCTGGGGAATTGTGGTTCCACGATTGTGGCCGGACAGTGGGACTGTCCGCGCTGGGGTCGGGGTGCCAGCAGACTCTGTGCTTCTGTCGGAACCACAGAAGTGTCTGATAAATGAAGCGGATGGTTTGTAAGTCTTAACTACTGAGCAGGATGTGGAGGGAGAGATGGGCAGCAGCCCGTGTCAATCAACTGCAATACATAGGAACCACACAGCCGCCCTGAAGCAGGTGGAGAGGTTGACCTAGTAGTCACTGTGGAAGAGGCAGAAAGGGACACAAAGAATGAAAACTTGCACCCCGACCTCCAGGTGGCAAGTTGACTTTATATAGGAACTGGCTAAGAACTCTGCAATCACTATCTGCATACTGGAGCTGAGCAAATGACCTTCAGATGTTAATGTCAACATTTTCACTGTTGGGGAAAGGAATTGCAAAGAAGGAATGGAAAAGGCTGGCATACCTCTGTGGTGCATCGTGTCAAAGAGTGGAGGTTTAAAATACGCTCACGGTATTAGGAATCCGGGAAACAGAAAACCACTCTTGGGACTCCAAAATAAATTTTTTTAAAAGAACAAAAATCTAAGTAGAAACACGTAGATCCAGGGGATAGTGAGGGAGGATGTAGCCTAGTGGCAGAGTGCTAGGTAAGCATGCTTGGGGATTTAGGATCAACCTCTAAGACATTAAGAGGAGGAGGAGAGTAACATAATCTGAAGTATTTTCCCCTGTGTTGAGAATATAGTTCAGTGGTAGAGTGCTTATCTACTATAGGCTTTAGGTTCAATTCTGAGTTCAACACACACACACACACACACACACACACACCATCGGAAACATTTGGTAACTATAAAAGAAATCATGGTGATTTTACAGTGAAAACCTTGTGGTCAAAACGTTGACAGAATGATGGCTAACATCACCAGCACCCCACGGTGGTAGCCGTTGCTCCCTGATATGCCAGGCATGTCACCTCTCAAATCATTCTCCAAACATCACAACATTTCAGTCTACTCAGAGAAAAACATCAGAAATGCCCAATTCCAGAAACCTTCTAAAAAGCAACTACCTAGAAATGTTCAAAAGCAGAATGCCCCTAGATTTGGAGAAACTAAGGAAACAATTTTGAAGTCTGGATTGGCTTCTGGAAGAAGAAAAAGGACCATCAAAGGCAAAGACTACCGAAACAGGAATGGGCTCTCTGTCAGTGTAGAAGACATTAGCACAGAAGAAGGTTGGGTGAAAAGTACCCTGGAACTCAGGTACTAGAGGGAACTGAACTCTTGAGAGAAAAAAAATAATGCAGCCAGGTGTGGTGGTGCACACTTTTAATCCCAGCACTCGGGAGGCAGAGGCAGGCAGACAGATGTGAGTTCGAGGCCAGCCTGGTCTACAAAAGCGAGTCCAGGACAGCCAAGGCTATGCAGAGAAACCTCGTTTCCAAAAACCACACACACACACACACACACACACACACAGAATGATGCTACTGGGTACAGTTTCAAATTTTATGGGTTTCTAGACTGAAGATAACTGCCATGTAAAGGAAACACCAACAGAAAACCTGTGTCCCTAGCCAGAAGAACCCAGAAGAGAGCTCAGTATACTCACAGCTACTGGAAACCAAGGTGCAGCCCAGAGAAGAGCGAGCAGAAAGGAACGGTACAAATCTCAGGTGTAAGCCAGCCAGAACCTGAGGATAAGGCATGACACACGCACGCACTGCACACCAGGGAAGGTAAAAGATGTGAACCGAGGTTACCGCCACTTGTAGTCTAAATCCCTCCAAGCCAAATATCTGCTTGAAATCAATACTCTTCAGAGGAATTTATACAAATCCAGAGTTCTCATCATGTAATAGTCAAGATAACAAAACTCCTCAATGTGAAGAACCAGGAATAGAAGCCAGAGATCTCGAACCAGACCAATGACCCATTGCAATGAACATCCAAAAGTGAAGATGTGTGGACAGAGAGGTATACTGTGGGACACACTGTGACTACAGCTTCCGCAATGAGATGTGTTCTATGCTTTGTTTTGTTGTTTGTGTGTTTATGGCGGGAGGGGGAGAGAGATTGCAAGGACAAGGAGAGCCAGGGAGATGAGGGGGACTGAGGTGCATGAAGTGAAACTCACAAAGAATCAATAAAAAGTTTAAAAAAAAAAAAAAAGAACCAGGAATTCTCAATAAGAGTCTGAGCCTAGCCAGATGTTGACACTTATAAATTAGAATTTTATGACAGTTGTAATTATGCAGTGATGTTTAGAAAAATATGCAATGAAGGGATAAGCAATCTCAACTGAGCGAAACTCCAAAACAAATAGAAATTCTGACGTTAAAATCAATTTATAAAAGAATCAATAGCAATGATAGGAGCCAGTAAACTCAAAAATTGATTAGGTGAAGTTATCTATTTACAAGAACTTTTTAAAAAGGCAATTTCTCCCTGAGGATCCTGCCCACTGGATTATAATAAACATATACAAAAGTAACAACGTTTCCACAGATGGTAACAAAGTAGAACCTTACTCCTTGCTGGTAGGCTCAGAAATTAGTGAAGCTGTTGTACAGAAGCCTGACAGTTCCTCAAAAAATTAAACAGTGGGGCTGGCAAGATGGCTCACAGAGTAAAAGTGCTTGCTGCCAAGCCAGAGGATCGGAGTTCAGCCCCAAGGACCTACATGGTGGAAGGTGAGAACTCACTTGCCTAAGCTGTCCTTTGACATCCACACATATGCCCCCATTCCCCCCAAGACTAATGTTAAACAGAAATCTGACCCTACCAATGTACCCAGAAGAATCAAAAACAAGTATTCAAATGTCCACAATAATGTTTTTCACAACAGCACCATGATCAACATGATCTAAAAGTCATAACTGATAAAAAGTACGCTACCACCACACAAAGATTATTCAGCCACGAAAACTAACGTGTTACTGAATAGTCTTCAAAATATTATGCTAGGGTCAGGAAATAGATAGGTCAGCAGTTAAGTGCACTAACTTATTTTCCAGAGGATCTCTGGCAGGTCCAGAGGAATTCCTCTCATAGTTCTGGACCTTCTTTCTGCACTGGCTCATGGTGGAAGACCAGAGGAAAAGGATAGGTCTGGACTTGCCCTTTATACTCAGCCCACTCCATCTGTGACAGCATCATTCCCATGCCTGTCAGGCCCTCACCGCCTGATCACCTATGGGGCACCATCTCCAAATGCTATCGGAGATTACATTTCCAACAAGTTTAGGGGGATACACATTCAAACCATAACAGAATGTAAGACTTGGCAATAGCCGAGAACTGATTCTTCCAAAGTCACTGACTGCATATTCCCAATCACAACCCACCAACATTCACTTTTAGAAGCCTCATGACATGCCTCATTTTTGTGTGGAAATACAAAGGGTCTACCATACTGAAACCCTTACAATTAACACCAAATCGAAAAGCATCGATGATGCCGTCATAAAGCTATGGGAGTCATGGCTGTTTGGTTACAGGATGGAGATCAACATATCAGACACTGAAGAAAGAATCAAGATTTAAAGCCATTGTTTTGTGGCACCGTCTTAGGGCAAGATTCTGTCACAACATTTACAATAAATAGAAGCTCACAGTGGAAAATAATGAATTGGATTCCGACTTAACATCCCCAGTATTAGGAAAGCAGAGGCAGATGGATCTCCGAGTTCTGTGCCAGCCTGATCTTGATAACTTTCAGGCTAGCCAGGGCTACACAGTAAGACCATATGTCAAAACCAACCAGACAAAACCCCTTCCATCTCAAGGATGTGTGTTTTGTAATGAACATTCATCATAGTCATTAAAAATAAAAATAAAAACTTCTCTTTGCTAGCCTCATTTGAGACCCCCAGGACACACTGTTTATACAAAACTGGACGTGGGAATTAGACTTGCATATTGCTTTGCCTCCATTCTGACAAATATTTATAGGGAGGAGACAATGTTGTTACAAATAACTAGGCATTACACCGAAATTGTCCCTTAACTCTCTTTGAACCCCCAAGTCTTTCATGTTTGATTCTGAGATTTATCTTCAGATGCTACAAATGTGGCATCTCAAAACAAACCTACTGGAGCAGTAACACTTGTGGCTTCAACTCAGATTAACTACATATGAAACATCCTGGCTCCATAGGACTCTAAATTTAAGAGAGCCAATCCCACAGAATGCAAATGTTTTGCAATGAAAGGAGCCCATTGCAGCTTTACAAGGAAAACAAATGACTTCCCAGGCTTTGAGCAGGTGCCATGGCTGCTTGACCAGCGGGACATAATGAAAGGGATGCTCTGAGTTTCTGGAGCCAGGCCCCAAAGGACTGGGAGTTTCCTCTTCCAGCTGCCATATGAAGGTGCAATGAGGAAGGTCCTGTGAGGAAAACGGGACATCAGGCTGCACTCCAGGCCAAAGTCAGCATAAGTTCTGCCAGCCCTGCTGATGTGAATCTGTCACCATCCTTGTGATATCCCAAGAGACACTGCACAATCACACCGGAAATTCCCACCAACCTTGTCCCATGCTAGACTGGAGGACAGAATAAATGGAACAGTTACAGTGATAGCCATTAGGCCCCTCCCCAATGTCATATACCCCTAGACATTCTTTCTCAAAACTAAGGCCTGCCACCATCACCTTCCCCCAACACACACCTCAAAACTCAGTTAAACATGTCAGCATGACTCCAAAAGACCACAGGGGCGACCACAAAGAAAACCAGCCAGGATCCTGTACCCTTCACTGCTTATTTATTAGGGACACCTACAGTACAGACTCTGAAAGGGAAGACTACATCGCTTTGGGGAGCACCTCTGCTTAGTCTGCAACCAATCATTTTCAAAGACAAATACTTTCATTCCAAGGGGGTAAGCCTCCGCTGCCATTCTGTCGTTTGAAAAGGAGGGAGTCTGACTCAACGGGGACCGGAAGCATTTGGGATCATTTTTTACTTTGAAGTGGATAAGAAGTCTTCACTGCCTGATTAAACCAGTTTATAATTTTCATGTGCAACTTTTCGTATTAACGTTTCATTTTTACATCTATGCACAAATAGATGCTGTTTAAAAAAAACAAAAACAGAACTCACTCACTTACAGCTAAGTTCAAAACTGATCAAGAACTGCAGCTTCCTAGCAGGGAAAAAAAATGAACGTTTGCTGCCCTCTCCTGCCACAACAATGAAGTGAGGAATAGGAGAGGCTGAAGCGGAAATGAAATGCTCAAACCAAAGGGACCGGACATGTCATTCTCACTACCCTCCAATCAAAAACCAGACAAGAAAGCGTATTGGTAATACTTGTATTTCAAAGTTCCTCATTAACACATGAGGTTCAGATTACAACTTATTTACAGTAAGTGATTTCCTTAAAAAGCAGGATGGGTTGAGAAAGAAGAAAATAGAGGAGAGGATGGGGAAGAGGAAAGGGAGGAAAGGAGGGGAGGGAGAAAAGAAAATCTATGTTCACAGACATCGTAATACGGGGTGTTCGTTTCCGGGAGACTATGGCCGCTGTCGTGCACAAGCAGCAGCACAAACAAGCGTTCCACCAGCTCCGGCTCTGCTCATCTTCCTCTCCAGACATTCAACCCTTCTTTTGGGTTCTCAAAATTAAATGTAGGGGATAGAAAACGCATTGCCGAAAGACTGGTTACAAAAGTCCTGTGTGGCTTACTCCCTAACACCACGCAGAGAAGCTTCTGAGCGAGAATACAAAAATAAAGATATTCGTGTGCAAAGAAAATGTCACTGATCAGTCTGCTGCCACCTTTCCAAGACAGGTGACCGTCACTTTGTGCAAATGTTGGTAATAACATCAAAGGAAGACATTTCCTGGGGCCAGGTCAGTGCATCTGATTAAGAGGAAAAACAAGACCTTTGGAACACTTAGTAATGCCAATACCAGCCTCCCAGCTGCACACCACTCCCCATCCCCCACACCCCTACAAAAACTTACAACAGCTTTTAAAGTTCTATACTTTATTTCCCTTCCCGTAATGTGATTGAGCCTGTGGCTCAGCATAGCAGGTGCCATTACAGGCACTCCCTAGGTCTGCACCCTGGACTGTCGCCCGCATAGGAGGCGCTCAATCAGGAGGTTCAGAACCGGCGTGACGCTGCCACTTAGGCAAAGAGCCCAAAGAGGAGGAGCTTAGCTCCGCTCTCACATCCAGTCACATTCAGGGGATTATTTATTTCTTTAATTTTTATTTTATTAAAAAAACAGTCAATGTCAGGAAGAGCAAAATATAGTCAAAATTGCAAAGGACAGTAACTAAACACGGAAGGAGGACGACTGGGACAGAAGCACAATGAGGAGTGGATGCTTGATCCAGAGGAGACGGTCACTTCACTCACACAGCCTGCAGCCTGCAGCCGTGGCATCATTCTGAATCACAGGATTATATTTTAATTCTTTTTCTTCCAAGGACACTCTCAGTCCCATCCCTGAAGCCAATATGGTAGGGATAAGGTTGGAGGGGTCCCCACTCACTAACTACAATATCTGCTATTGAAAAAATATATTTATATATAGTTCTGGAAACTATGAAGCAAACAAAATATAACAGAGCCGAGTTAGCCACAGTTAACCCACAATGAGTGACAGCAGGATTGCCCCGGGAGGGTCAGACAGGGGGCTGCTGCAAATGCAGCAAGTCTGTCCTTAAATATGTCACATAGTGCAACAATCAGGTTACCTGGGCTAGCTTCTCATCGCCACACACAACATGACAGATGTCACATTGTCACTTTTGGTTAAAAAGGAAAATGAGTGTTTCTTCTCAGAAGTTGCCCTGTGAGTTTAGACAGACAGCTCTAATCACATCTTCAAATAGTCTAAAGCTGAGCTTTATTCTTCTCAGTTGGGAACGATCAACAGACAAAACTGACAGAGAGGGAGACAGTGCTGCTTGCCCTTAGCTCTGAGGACAGGACACGGTGCAGAAAGAGGTCCCGACCTTTCTCATCTCAAATGAGAACATTTCATGCCCAGGTGGGATCACAGCAAGCAAGGTTTATACTATCAAAGCTATGTGTAATAAAAATGGAAAGTAATGGCTAAAATAGAGCTAACCGAGAAGTGGTGCTATGGTATTCTTAGTATCAACATATGAACATTCTCCAGGTACTCATGTGGAACCCTTCTTAATGCTCTTTAAAAACCCTACTCACTCCACTGAACCATCTTGTACTTGGTTGGATACACACCTTAAAACAACAACAAAAACAAAAAGAAAAAGTGAAGGTACCTAGATGAAAGGAACCACAATTAGCTTATTTTTATGTACACACTGGGACTGGCAATCTGGAAACACTTCATAAGTGAGAAAGGTCAATATCAATAGCCCTTTCCCTCCTTTTCCTTGCAAACAACAAAGGTGTATATATTCTGCTTTACATTTAAAAGGAAGAAAGTATACAAGCCCACATTTATACTGTATTTCTACTAAGAGCAACAACAGTTCATGTGTTCATGTTACCTACGATCACAACTCAACATAGAATTGGCTCTTTGTTGTGAACACTGCTAGATATGGTGGTTTGGGGTTTTTTGGCTCACTCATGACCTGTCTCTAACAAGCAAAAGCTTCTTGGAAACAATCCCCAAGACACACATTTGCCAGTCCACAGCAATGCAACCCCATCGGGAATATATATCCTGTACACCAGTACATCGGCAGCTGACCTACCAGGTAGGATTCTTCCTTTAATACAGAGCAGAGAGCCATTAAGATTCATCTAGATTACAGCCCTAGTTTTTGTTTTTTGTTGTCCTTAAACAATTTGGTCACGATGCACCTTTGATATAAAAGCATTTTTTAAACTTTATTATTAATACTCAGGACATTAGGAATTTCCAGATTTTTTTTCAGTAGCATTTGTAGAACCACTTTTGGTAACAAATACAGTAGTTAGGAGTATGCATCCAATTCAGAACGCATAATGTTGATCCTGAATCCTTTCTGACTAAAAACAGGGCTGGCGCTTGATGAGCTATAGAACGGGAATCTACAAAAAACACTGGAACATGTTTTGTGTCTCCCAGAGGCTGCATCCTCTTTTGCTGAATACTTTATAAGTACATATTAGAAAGTAAGGCAACAACTCCAAACAGTTCGTGCTGTTTGCTCAACTCGGTTCCCAACTGGATGCGCAGTCCTGGTGCTCAACTTCATGGTTATATCGCTTAGTGTTCTGTCTTTCTTACTTCACAGGATCCGAAAGGATGTTTCTCTGACATTTCTAAGTTGTCTCTGGTCTGGATGCACAATGATGCCTGCAGCTAATACTGCAGATGCTGAAGCCTGTGTTTCCTACTGCCTGTTTTCAAAGGATTCAAGACACTGATTTGGACTCATCATATCTCATACGGAGCCCAACATTCCCTTCGCTACCATGCTTATCACCTCTTCTTTTACTCCTAATCTGAAAACTAAAGGAGTACCAGGGACACCTGGTCACCGGGAAGATATTCACCCAGCACACAAACTTTCACCAGGGACCTCTGCAATTCATAGCCCCATTCCACGTGGACATTCGACTCATGAAGATGTGCAAAAGGAAAAGATGTCAAATTACAGTCAAGTTGTCCAGAGAAGGGTGTTATACAAACTTATAAAGAAATGACAATCTTTTCTTCCTTTACTATAAATACATTTAACAGCTTAGCAGAAAGACAAGCTAAATTTAAGATTGTTCACATTTGAAAATTGTATCATACTCTCTGCTAGTGATAAATAAGGAACTCCTGATAATGGAATTTTAACATAGCAATTTCACCAACAGATCTCTGAAGACCTTTTGTTTGTTTGTTTTTAAGGAGGGTTAGAACAATGATTACATTTGCGAAGTTCTGAGAAGTCCTTCTACTGTCCACACTTTGGATTGAAGTCCTTATGTTTCCTTTACTTAGAGACAGGTATATACAGTGCTGCTGTAATAATGAGACAAATGT
This sequence comes from Pachyuromys duprasi, assembly GCA_028658305.1. Lineage (NCBI taxonomy): Eukaryota > Metazoa > Chordata > Mammalia > Rodentia > Muridae > Pachyuromys > Pachyuromys duprasi. The sequence continues at coordinate 36,818,146 of CM053765.1, read as the reverse complement.
GAAATCTACTGTAAAGTTGCACAATACAGAAAACTGTTGCTTCATCCTTCTAATACATAAGCGTGTGACCCCACGGGTTAGTGATGTCGCTGTCAGGTTGTTGTTAAGTTGGAATTATCCCATCGCGTCTAAGACCTCTCTTTAACTCCAGATCCTCTAATTTTTTCCACAGTTCTTCACGCTCCTTTTCTTTCTTTTTCTCACTGGGGAAGAAACAGAGAACAACGTAAACAACTGAGAGGGTGTGGTGAAACTACCCAACAGAGAGCGCCATTCCCTCGCAGACGCCTGCAAGTGGCTCTGAAGCATTCAGCAGCAAGCTTCTTACAATTTCCTTTTGGGTCTTTCCCTCCTGTGGGTATTTTGACACCCTCACTGATACAGAAGTGAGACTGATAAACAGAGTAGAAAGCAAGGCTATTTTAAGATTTACACTAACATCCCTTTATCTTTAGACACAGTATAAATTCCAATACAGTGTATAATTACCGAGAAACAAAATTAGGGATTATTGTCTAGTATCACCTATCTTAACACCAAAATGCTTAATGGCTTTAAATGTTCAGGGCCTCATCAGAACCCAACTTCTATTTGTTCCCAAATAAACCCTCCAAAGAGACGCTGAAAATGACACTGACAAAATGGGCACGATCAAGAGAACACAGCCTCTCCTTTATTCATGTCTACTTTCCCATCTGATACACACTGAAACTGGTCATTTCTGAAAGTATATGATCAAAGCATATTTATATCTCATTTTACATATTTATATACTATAAGAATATATAACAGAAACTTTGTAGACACTGGTACTACTGTGTATTAAAACTTTAAGTGAGCAAGCCTTTAAAGATTTGTTAAACACCAATTTACCAGTGTTCTCCAGAATTTCATACTGCATTGTCTGGCAAAGCTTGCCCCACCTGCATAAGCCAAAATAGGCTCAATAATTTAAATTTGCCAAAGACATCTTGAAAATTCAATTTTTAAAACAAATGTTTTAACATCAATTAAGTAGGAAGTATTTAATCAAAGAACACAAAGCCATCATAAATTAAATATATTCACACTTATTAAAAATATTTCATCACATGAATTCACATCTACTAATATAATTCACTTCATTACCTCTAGCTTACTGCTATGAACTGGTGAAAAGTGGACCCAGGTTACACAGTGAATTCACAAATCCAAAAACTCCTAAGCACAGGGGTCTGTCCCCTCGGCTTGAGGAGCTAGTCCTTATGTACCACACTTCAGTAATACTTTGTTTGTACACAGAGAAACTCATATGCATAATGTCAACTTTGCATGGAATTCCAATGTGGAACACTACGTTAGTAATCATCAAAACTTTGCAAAGTTATATTAACAATAGAAAGAAGGAGCTAGAGAGTTGGCTCAGTGTTTAAGAGCACTTTTTCTTCCAGATGACCCAGGTTCAATTCCCAGCACCCACATGGCAGCTCACAAATATCTGTAACTCTAGTTCCAGGGGGCTGGACATCCTTTTCTGTCCCTTGTACACATACATACAAGCAGACAAACACCCATACACATAAAAGAAAAATAAACAAACTTGAAAAAAAAACCCAAACCTATAAAATGTGATTCTCATCCTCTGGGAATTAAAATAAAGAAACCCAAGTAATTTGACATTCCCATTGCATGTGCTGGGATATTGAATTAAACAATGTAGTCATCTTCAGCTTCACTTCATAATTAACATTCTGGCAATTTAGGCCTTGTTTACTATGTTTGGCTATCTTAATCTGCACAGTATGAATTTCAACAAGCATAATGGTTTCAAGATATTTACTTATGCAATAATTTTGGCCTAGAACAACTGCACTTAAGGGCGAAAGGGTCAAAGTTAGAAAAGTCTCCAATCATAGTTTGTTGTTTTTTTTTAAGAGTTGAAATTAATTCAGAAAAACATCTTAGGTGCTGGAGAGATGGCTCTGCAGCATCTCTGGAGAAATGCCTAGTGCTGCTCTTCCAAAAGGCTGGGGTTCAGTTCCTAGAACTCACACAATGCCTCACAAATATCTCTAGTTCCAGGGGGCTCCAAAGTCTGCTTCTGGACTATGCAGGCACCACACAAACATGTACTGCACACATATACATACAGATAAAACATTAATATACATAGAAATAAAAGATTTTAACATGCTATCCCACACTCACACAGTTGAGGCAGGAGGATGACTTGAATTTCAAGGCTAGCCTAAGCCACAGGGTAAGACCCTATACCTCCCTACTAAAGGCAAAAAGCCAAACATATGTTTTAATTAAGATTAAAACAGGGGAAAGTAGAGACTGAAGAAGGACACAGCCTAATGCTGGTATGGACTTCTAGAAAGGATGTTGCTGGCTTCTAGACTCTAGATTCTTGGCTGTAAGCAAGCTGCAGGGCAGCATCACTTGTTTGCTTGACAGTCCAAGCCAGAGATAATATTAGTCTGAATGCCTGCTCTCTGAGAAAACTGATTCCAGTACATTGACCTAAGTCCTATGGCTCATGTGGAGCTTTAATGACTTCTTTGGTTGCAGGAGCAGAGGAGAGAGAAAGGGCCTGGAACTTTCCTCTGCTGAGAGTCAGCCCATCCCGTGGCCGCTCACAATGCCATCATGACATCATCATCTTCCTATTGAAGCTGCTCACTCTGGTTGGTCAGCTCTACTGTATGCAGTGTCCTTTCTTTCTCCAGATGGACGAACACAGAGTTACCATGCTGCTTCCGTCCTGACCACTTTATACAGTTTCCGCTGAGGATATTCTCACTCTCCCCGAAGAAGAACTCATACTGCCCACTCCCTCTTCTCCCAGCCCCTGGCAACCACTGGTCTGCTGTTTCTATGACTTTACCGGCCTTTCATATAGATGCAATTATATAATGAAAACAATTCTTAATATTTCTTTGTTGTTGTTGATTTTTGTTTTGTCTTGACTTTTGAGACGAGAGTCTCAGGTGGCCCAAGCTGTCCTTGAATTCATTGACGGAGGATGACCCTGAACTCCTGCTCCTCCGCTTCCACCTCCCAAGTGCTGGGATTACAGATGGGTGTGCCTGGCTCCAAAAACATCTAAATACTGCTGATGGATTTAGTAACACTTTACTTTTCCCAGTTTCTCTCTGTTGGTGAGAATTTTAAGACGTCAACACACTGTAATGCTGGGAATCTTGTCAAATTCTCCTCCCATTTCTTTTCACACAGCACCACTGTTGGCTCATATCTGACAGTCTTAAAAGCTTACTCCACCCACAATTTTGATTTGTAATGCTTAAAAAATCTGCTTTGAACTGAAACTATCAACTTCCTGTCATTAACAAGTAAAATCATGTATTTAGGTCTTTCATTACAGCCCCAAACATCCATGTTCAATTATGAATTAAGTTATTATCACTTCTATGGGGAAACCAATACTTCTATCCACTTGAAACACCCTTCTATTTTTGCTTGTTTGCATAAGTATCATTCTTATTTTTTTTTGAACAAACCAAAACGACAAGATAACAAACAAAAAACAACTTGTCTGTCTATATCTATCTAGCTATGGTTTTTCTGAGACCAAGTTTCTCTATATAGTCTTGGCTGTCTTGTACTCACTTTGTAGACCGGGCTGGCTTCGAACTCACAATGATCTACCTGCGTCTGCCTTCTGAGTGCTGAGATTAAACGTGTGCACCACTGCATCAGGCTCAGAAAGCAACTTTCATTCAGGCAGTGTCCTCAGGATTAACCACCTTAGCACCCTAGCATATCGACTCAGTTCACAGTTCTACCTGCTCCCAGGCCCTTTAGTTAAGTCCACTCATTCTCAAGTGACTGATCCATCTAGCTTAGTTAATAAAACAGTACAGAAATAACTTCACTGTGAGATTTCATTAAATATGAATCAATTAATCTAAAGTAAGCCCCTGTGCACATACTCTCACACCGTGATATGGGAGCCCAGCACTGAGCCTTTGCATATGCTAGCCACACACAGCCTGCCATCCAGTAACACTGAAGCACCTTCAATAGTCTTAGTAAGATTGTACAGACTTAATCCCTACTTAACCAGAATAACAGTTATAGAAAATTCTGTTGCCCTAACAGACAAATGTATGCCCTGTGCACTGTTTAAATGTTTCATCATGTTATTCCAATATGCCCTTAGCAAACCCCCTTTCCTTTTTTAAAAGTTGTTGTTGTTGATTTTTTTTTAATGTATACGGGCATTTTTTTGCCTGCATGTATGTCTGTGTGTTGTGTGCATGCCTGTGCCTCAATGAGGACACAAGTGCACATTCAATCCTTTGGAACTGGAATTACAACTTTTGGAAGCTATTGTGGGTACTGAACTTGAACCTGGGTCTTCTGGAAGAACATCAAGTGTGCTTAAAAGTTAGCTATCTTTCCAGTCCCCCTCTGCCCTCTTAAAAAAAAATAACTTCTCAAAATAGCTTAACTTACCTGTAGGGCAAATAGGGTAAAGATTTAGTAACTTTTAACAATTGACAATATCATGAATTAACAGCTTAGGTTTCAAGTATAATACAGAATTGACATTTAGCTCAATGTTGTACTTACAAATATTGGAATATTAAAACCATATTCTGTAATTAAACTGTTCCCCATAGATCACATCCTTGTAACTTAAAAACAATCTTTGCCAATGGTCCTTGGTCCTCTGTCCCAAACCTTCCTGTTCATTGCTCTTTTCCTCAGTAAAACACAACTAACACATTCTAAATAAGACAAAGCAAAGGAGCAAGAAAATCATAGGCAGCATCCTTCCATGGAGTTCAGCAAAGACCAAGGTATCAATATACTACATACCCACTCTGGGACTCTTTAAAGCCCAGGCTTTACGACCTACAAAGCCATGCCTGCATCCACATGATCAGAGTCAAGCCAGAGAACCAACTAAGAACTCTTTCTGTTTTCCTCAATCTCTCCATTGTATCTGTTGTGGTTTGAATAAGAATGGCCTCATAGATTTGAAAGCTTGGTCACCAGGGAACAGCACTTTTAGGAGGTGTGGCCTTATTGGGGGATGAGCTTTGAGTTTCAAATGTTCAAGCCAGGCCCAGTGTCAATCTCTCTGCCTACTGCTTGGGAATCCAGATAGAGAAGTCTCAGCCACCTCTCCAGCACCATGCCCTCCTGTGTGCTACAGGGCTTCTCGTCATGATGATAATGGACTAAACCCCCGAAATGTAAGCCAGACCCAATTAAATGCTTTCCTTTATAAGACTTGCCTGGTCGTGGTGCAGCTTCACAGCAACAAAAACCCTAACTAAGAACATTCCTTGGAAAGTTGAACATACTGGATAAAAAAATAAAACACCTTTAATCATAGCTTTTGGGAGGCAGAAGCAGAGGAAGGCGAATCTCTGAGTTTGAGGCCATCCCGATGTGCAAAAAAAGTTCTAAGATAGCCAGGGCTACACAGAGAAACCTTGTTTTGAAAAAACAAAAACAGCAAAATAATTGTAATATAATAAAAATAAAACAGGAGAATCATGTAAATAAAATCAAAAGACGGTTGGTATCATTCTAGTCTTAAGCACTTCAGTATTTTCTAATCCTAGACCATTAACGTTTATGTTCTTTTCATTGCTCTTTTAAGTTGTGATGAATTCGTTGGTTTCTAGACTAGAAAGTAAGATCTGAAGCTAGGGTCAGATGAAAGAGGAGGAGGACCTCCCTTATCAGTGGACTTAAGAGAGGGACAGGGAGGAGATGAGGGAGGAACGGAGGGCAGGACTGAGAGGGAATAAGGGAGGGGGCTACAGCTGGGATACAAAGTAAATAAACTGTAATTAATATAAAACTTTAAGTTTTAAAAAAAAGGAAAGTAATCTGGACAAACAGTGCCCAGCCTCTCCTGCAATGGAGGAAAGTGCATCAGCCCAGTTTTAGGTTCGGTGGGTTGGCAACAGGAGGCAGCCCAGGGGACTAACTACCTAATGGTTCCCTGAAGTGAGTGCGAAAAGACCAGGCTCTTACCCCTGTGAGAACAGAAATAAAAGGAGCAAGGCAGCAGGTTTCATAAAAAAAAAAAAAAAAAAATCACACCACTACAAAACTGTCTTATTTAGCAGTACTTTAGCGAGCACATGGCTAATGAGCATGCAGAAATGGAGTATGTGAGTAAACACACTCCTGTTTATGATCTGATGTGCAACGAGGCAGCTTCAGCAGCGTTCAGAAAGGACTCAAGAACTTTATGCACAGCAAACAAAAGAGCTTTAAAAAGTTACCGCTGACGATCTGACTTGTATGTGGCTGTCAGCTCATCAAACATAGTGCTGTTCATCTCCATAAAGGCCTTCAACACGTTGTACACCAACGCCACAATAGCCCTGTGAGACAGAGGAGGAGGACATGCTGGTTAGTCTTTCACAATGGGGTGCTGGGTAGAAAAGCAAAAACTTAGGTAAGTTTGTGCCAACTCTATCCTATATACATAAAAGCCTGAACTCACGCTTTCTTATAAAGTGCACTGTGATCATCGTGACCCTCCTACCCTCACTGCTCCCCAAAAGTCCTTTCCCAACACTCAGGTAGCACAGGCTAGCCTCAAACTCAGTGTGTAGCTGAGGATGACCTCCTGCCTAGTGCTGAGATTACCACACCTGGCTTCCTGTTCCCTTTTATATAGTCCACTTCCGTATCAAGAGACTTGAATTCTTTACTGTTTGCAGTCATCCTAAGGAATGGCAGAATTAAAACCCAACGTTGCCCTTCCAAATTATTGGTATCCAGAGCAGACATGCTTATGGCCAAATGCACAACAAAAGGTAAATATGAAAGGTACTTCAGGGGCTAAGGGGGCAGCTCAGGCAGGCAGGCATGCTTGCTGATATGCACGCGCGCACACACACACACAGAATAAAACCACCTCACCAGGTTGCTGGTGCATGCCTATAATGCCAGCACTTGGGAGGTAGAGGTGGGGGCATTGAGAGGTCAAGGCCACTGTGGGCTACATACAGAGACTTTCTTAAATCAAGGAAACAACGAAGACAGAGAGAGCGGTCATACTGCTCTATAAACAAGGGTCAGTGGTTAAAAACATTGCTTTCAAAGTAATAATATACATAATTTAGAATCAGAAGGTGTTCCTGTGGAAATGAGTATATAAATCCCTGGTGCTCAAAGACAAGCTCCCAAGCCCCAACAAGCTGCTTCTCCAGTGTGGTTGCATTAGTCCATCTGCTCCTGATTAGCCCTTCTGCTGAAAACTGTCAGGCAGGGGCCGGATGCGCTTGGCTACGGAGCACTGCACAGCTCAGAAGCCACGCTGCTCGACTCTTCTTATCAAGCAGAGAATAATCTTGGACAATGTGAGCGCTGTGCTGTGACAGACTGGAAAGCTTCAGATGAGGCAAGAACTGTTTCCCTTTCCAAAACTATACAAGATTGCTTCCATTTGGCAACAAACTGCCCAATCCTACTAAGAAGGCATCTCTAAAAACACGCTAGTGGGAGGTCTGAGGTCTTCCTACACAGCTGTTGCCTGGTGCCCAAAGAAGGAAACTTAGCTAAGGCTCACGAACGGCCTTCTTCCTATGGGCAGCACTGGAGAGGGGGGAATCCTGGGCAGTTACTGACACCGCCTTGGGCTGCGCTACAGACCCTCAGGAAAGTATGTACTACAAAGCTTTCTCAAAGTTCTACTAATACAGAAAATTGAAAGAAGTGTTATTTTACAACTCCATGCAAATAATTAAAAGACAGATAGACTGAACTGCACTTATTAGTTCTTCAATAACACATAAAACTTTCCTTTATCACTGAGAGAAACATACAAAGGCATCTCAATACTGCATACTTTAACTCTACTGGAACTAAATTAAACTTGCCCTTAAAGATTTTAAACATTCCCCCACCCCCGCTATAAAAATCTAACCATTTAGCTGGCTGTTGGGGAATGGATATTCCTTTAAAAAGTAAATCTCTTCAGACCACTTCCTCACAGTCCCTCAGTATCTCCTGATGCCACCCTTGATGAAGGCCCTTGTGGGCCTCGCTCCCTTTTCAGTCCTGTCGCCAGCACTGCTCACCCAAAGGCCTCGTGCCTTTTCCCTTTCAAGCCCCAGGGCCTCAGAACCTGACAGGCTCTTTCAACAGCTGTGCGTCTTTTTATGTAGTAACGGACTCTTGTCTGAAGGGGCTTTCCCTATCACCACCATGCGCCAAACTCCATTATGATTCTATCTGATACCATTCCCCAGCACTCAGGAAGCTGAGGCAGGAGGATCATGAGTTTGAGGTTGGTGTGGGCTGTATAGGAAGACCGTATGTTCAATTTGAGCCCTGCCAGCCGACACACATCCTTTGGGGCTCCATATCTGGCCACCTTCACACAGGTCAGAAAGCCTCTCAAGTAAACACATATTTAACTAAACTAAAATATTGTTAAATATTTGTTTGCTTTTCAGTCCACCAACCAGCAAATTTCCAGGCGGGATTTTTATCTTGTTACATATACAATCTGGTGCACAGAGAGCTGTGTGACATTTTCCTAATGAAAAGAGGAAGAAGGAAAGGACAGAAGACAAAAAGGGAGAGCAGGAGAGGAAGAGGGAGGGAGGGCAAGGATGGAAGGAGCCTGGGCACATACGGATTCCAGTGCTCTTTCGAAATCCTGTATAGACTGGAGAACATGATGGGAAGGATGACGTTAGAGTTTTCTTCTATCAAACTCATGATGTACTCATTATTCCAATAATAGAGTGCCCTTTCTGCCACCTTTAAGAAAGACAAAGAACAACGATAAAACAAATTATAATCTTTTCAAACAAAACTATTTTTAAGGCTATTTTTAAATCATTCCACCAAAAGTACATAAAAATTTTGTGAAGATTTATGATCCCTTAAGTAGTTACCAGGTGGTTCATCCATTTGAGGAGGAAAAGTTTGGGTTGTTTTGTTTTGTTTTCCCTACCTGTTAATTTTATCTTCTCCTTTAAGTCTACACATCTCACCTATTTCCACACTCTTCCCCGCACAGTTCCCACACATCCTTCCCCTCTACACACAGCCTCGTCTAGCTTGGCTTTCAGAATTCCTTGTCTGGCTGAGGTCTTGTTATACTAATGTCCCCAAAGGCTTACGTTTTAATGCTTTGTCCGAACCTGCAAAGCTGTGGGGTCTTCTAAGGTAGGTCTGGCTCAAGGAGTATGTCATTTGCTTATTCAATCCTTGTTCTCTGTCGACAATGCTGCTGTGCTCTAATTTGATCTATTGGGCCTGAGCTACTTATCTTGTACTTGATGAACTCAAGCGGCTTCTTTTATATATGTAAATAAGGAAATCATGTTTTAGAATGAAAAGTAACACAAGACTGCACCCACTGACGGACTGAGAAACTGGAGCCTGTCTAGCTGCAGCAGGTTCACACACTGCTGATGGTTACTGGTTCTTGAGCACTGAGAAACTGTCTTCACGGACTCCTACCACACATTCACCACTGTGTTGTGTCTACTCACAGGCCACTGCTTTGAAATCCCGGAGCTCGCAGAGCTAGTGTCATTACTCCAATTTCTTAAATGAAGACTTGTGAGAGTTAGGTGATAAGTCATTGGCTCAACAGCACATGACTTCCAATGCAGAAGCCTGCTCTCAACTCTTCCCTATTCTTCCTAAAGAGCCGATGAGCGGGGGGAATAGGTGAGCCTGTGGCACTACTCGCTGTGATGGGGACTGTAGCAGAGCGCGCGCACACACACACACACACACACACACAGGAGCTACCTGTGTATGGCAAAGGGTCAGTGTGCATACTAGAAACCAACCATGATTCCAGATGCCTGGCCTCCATGAGTACGGGGAAATAAATCTCTGCTGTTTAAGCCATTTGGTTTGGGGCATTTTGTTATGGCAACTTGAGCCAATCATATACTATTTTCCCACTCTTTTTTTTTTTTTTAACTCAAACCCAGGGCCTTGCAAGTGCTAGGCAACGCTCAACTATTGAACTTCCTCCCTAGTCTAACAAATTCTCTTTCTTTCTAAGCTTTGAGTATTATGTAAGCCTCCCTGTCATCCTTTTTTGTAAAAGAGCCGTGGCCTCCACTATACCAAAGAGGCTAGTGAGAATAGAAATAAACAGTCCGTGTGTTTCACTATAGGTTTAGTGTAGTGTGCTCAATCTCCACACACTATTTTGAACTCTTCTATTTTCATCCAGTCTGGACACATTACAGAATGGTCTTCTATTTACTTTTCCCTTTTGTTCTGTGTGATATAAGCACAAGCTTGATATATTAACATGTCTTTAGATTTAAAAACAGTAACAGTCAGGGTCTCTACCTGACAGCTTAAAGGACAGTCCACCATCAAATTAGCATAAATGTTGTGCTGTTGAACAGTATCTTCAAATGATGGGCAGTAGGGTGAGTCTGCTAGACTTGTAAGATGGCCTTTTGCTGAGACAGCCACTGGGTAAAATAAAGCACTGTGCCTGACTCTGGTCCAGTTTTCTCCTGTGAGGGTTCCACAGCTCTGCAGCCAGGACCTTGAAAACACACATGCACGTGCACCTTCCCTGTGCTCTCCTCAAACAGCCACAAGGAGGCAGAGCAGGCTGTGGGAAGGTCATCGCCTTCAGCAGGTTTAGCAAGAAGCCACATTTAACTGAAAATTCATCTACACTCCCCTGTTAATTTGAAACCTTGAGCAGGGTAAGCACAGTTATTTGTAGGATAACACTCGGTTTCTCTCTTCCCTCCTAAGCATTACTGACTGCTCCTCACATACACTTACATAAAGAAACCCCAGCAGCTCACTTGAAATGAGCTTAATCCAAGTTATTTTATGGCTTCTAAGCTTTGGCCTTCACATCATGCGTTCTTGCAGGGTATTATGGGAACTGAAGTTAAGAAATAGAGGCTGTTAAGGGCAGATGCTCAACATCAGGTAACTACTTATGGCAGGGGCTGGAGAGACTTCTGAGTCGCTGAGAGTACTGACTGCCTCTTACTGAGGCCCCAAGTTCAGTTGTCTGCACCTACACTAGCCAGCTCACAGCCACTTGTAACTCCAGTGCCACAGGAATCTGAAACGTGTCTGGCCTCTGTGGGCACTGCATCATGCCCACATACAAACACGTACATAATTTAAAAAAAAAAAAAAACTTAAAAAAGTAGCTAGTGCCCAAGATTTTCCCCACCATACAAATGAAGTTTAGCCAGATGACCTCACATGGCACATACCACTCTGGCTCATGTTCTCTTTACTACTAACCTGAAAATGGGGGCTAGAAACACACTTGGCAATTTGTTTAAACAACGGTTCTTGGATTTTAACAAATTGTGACGGTTCAATCACATCCAAGATTTCTTCCAGCTCCCCAAGAAACATGACCTATAAATAGAAACAAAACACAAAATATGAGATCCACCACTAAAAATTCCATGTGATCAAATTTACTTACTATTTTAAGAAAAATGTACACATAGAACAAAAACAAACAAACAAACCAGACATTATTCCATTGCTTTTGGCCTGGGAGGATGACTCAGTGGTTAGGAATGCTTGCTAGGAAGGGATAAGGGAACAGAGTTCAAATTCCCCAAAACCCACATAAGATAGGCAGGGCCATAGCATGCCTGCAACCCCAGTGCTGTGGGGTACTGGACAGGAGGATCTCAGGGTTTGTTGGCTGTCAGCTTACCTCCAAGTTCTATGGCAAGTCACTGTGTCAAGAGCCCTTCGCTGGCCTACATGTGCGAACCCCACTCAACCCCATACACACAATGAGTATATCCCCTTCACAGAGAACTCTGCACAGGGTATTCTATTAAATGACTGGCCTCTTCCTCTTCAGGCCTTTGGGTCTCTACCCATTGCTAGCAACCCAGACATTTAATACCTCCCATGCAACCCTACTTTTTAAAATAATGGCTGACATTCCTGTAGAAATGTGCTTTAGTCCACAAGAGCACAATAGAGCATATCATCACACAACAGACAGCTGTCATTGTGCTAGCACACGCAACCATGTTAAGGTACCCCACTAAGCACATCGGCACACACTGACCTGTTTCTATGCTTATATGTACACACACACTCTCTCCCTCTCCCCTCTCTCTAGAACACAGTGAATCTTATGGCCTCAGGGCTGTATGCAAAAAAAAAAAAAAAAAAAAAGGCTTGAGGATCACACAAAGGAGCGAGATAAATAGATTTAGGCAGTTGTATAACTAGAACGAAAAATAACAAAGAACAGTTACCTATTTATTCATGAAAAGTAACACGGGGAAAAGCTAAGCAGGCAGCTGAAATATCAATAACAACACTTCTTTTGGATCCTGAGATGCAAAGAACAGCGATGCTGATTTCCTCTACCTCATGCTGCTAAGAAACGAGGTGACTTGCTGAAGCTATATGGAGTAGGGGTTAGAACCATGGCTGATGTGACGAAGAGCCTCTTCTTATATATCCTGTCCTTTGCCAACACACATATGCTCTCTTGGGACATACAACTAACAGGTGGCCTCTGTTTCCAGGCCAGAAGAAGAGGGCTTCAGATCCGAGGTGGAGACAGTTAGGCTCTATTCAAGGTACTGCTTGGGGCCTCCCTACAAACATGCATAGTAGGACATGCCTGCTTAGGTGACTGAATGGGGCCTCATTCCCAGGCATGTGAAGTTAAAGTTCTGCTGTGTATCAAGAGGCTTTTCACAGTAAGGCCTCACCTATAATATGACTTGACTAAAGCAGGCTGCTCAGGAATCCATCTGCAGAGACAGCAAGCCTGCTATCTACACAGTCACTACAGAAGTTATAATCAATGGAGCTAAGTAAGTAGACACAGAGTGTGGCTTGGGCAGGAATGACAATGGCTAGAAGCCCCAGGGTTCAGAGTTCAGGAGGAAGGTTCTAGTGTACTGGTACGCTCTCTCTCTCTGTGCTTAGGTGTGGTAATTAATCTCTCGAAGCCTCACTTTGATCACTACTGAAAAACAGCACTGACTGGCACAGAGCTGCACTGCCAGGTTTACATGAGGCATGGGCAGGTTCAGGCCACAGTGAGCTCCTTGGCAGAGTACTTCCTTCACTACTGGCATGCTCTGACATTAAGTACTTACTTCTTTTTGACTGCATGTTTTCGGCCAAAATTTCATTAACCCTCTAATAACCTAAAAGGAAAAGGAGAGAAAAAGAGACATTTAATATTTCACATGATTTTAATAAAGGTTGTTTTTCTTATTTTTTCACATTATGGAAAATAAAATTTTTAAAAAGCTCACTGGTTCTGTAAGTGAAGGGTCTTTCTCCAGAAACTGTACTATACAATACGCCAGCTGAACAGGGAGGAAAGGAAAGGACAGAACGTTAATCCCACAAGTAAAAGCTGAAAGCACACAGCACCAATACTTCTCAAACTCTTTAACTTCACAATCACTTCATTTGAACCATCATGGGAAAAAAGTTTTTTTGTTTTGTTTTGTTTTGTTTTATGCATTTAGACTTGGGATCTAGCTATGTTGCCCAGGCTGGTCTTGAACTCCTGAGCTCAACATCATTCTCCTGCCTCAGCTTCCTGAGTAGCAGGAACTACAGCTAAAAGCTGTATTTTCAAGTCAGTGAAAAGTAACAAGGCCGCAGAGGCATTCTGTCCTTCAAGAGCACTGAGACATTTCTGAGTCTACTGCAAAGCAGGGCTGAAACCCTTCACTCAGTACAGGGTAAAAAGGATCTCATGGACATTCAAATTCTGTCTGCCTCTCAAGTGCTGGGCTTTAGTTTCTGTGGGGAAGCAGGCACTTTCTAAAAACCCAGCAACTGCCTATGAGGGAACCGGAAAAAAAAATCAAAGGCTAAACTTGCCAAAGTCAGAATCTGAGGAGTGCCCCCATTCTCAACAGGAATGCTTTCAAATAACCATGAAATGTTATATCCCACTGCACAGACTAAAGAGAAGTTTTCTAAAGGGCTTGGAAAGATTTCTGAACAGGAAACCTACCCTCTTAAAAACCAACATTTTGATGGTGTGCTAAATCTGGAACATATGGACTAATTTTTTTTCCTCAAAATACAGAGTTTCACATTTAAGAAGGAACACTGCTTAGAAAAATGTGTTACATTTTAATGCAAACTCAAAAGAGAAGGGAGCCAGAGGCTTAAAACACTAAAATTAAAAATATCACGAGAGCAATTATGCCTTCCAGTGACAGGCTTACCACTCAGTGCGTGCAGTGTCCAGCACAGAAGTCACAGTGAGGACAGCACCGGGTCTGAGTGTCACCGCTACTCCTTTTATGTGTGTATGTTTGTTCCAAGACAGCTCACTACACAGCTAAGGCAATCCTCCTGCCTCAACCTCCTAAGTGCTGAGATTACAGGTGCAAGTGACCACACTCCAAAGGATCTGATTTTTAAAGTAATGAAGGATTTATAAAAAGGAAGATGTGAAAATACTGATAGAGTTCCTTACTCCTCAAAGTGTCTACTGTGAGTCCGGTACAGTGATGGGGGGGGGGGGGCCACAACTGACAGCCCAGAGCAGAGAGAGACAGGGTCAAGCAGTCAAGAGCACTCAGTTCATTAGGCGAGGTCCAAAATTGCCTCACTCGATTACACTCCATTCCTCTTCACATTTATATGCATTCTCCCATGGGTAATCTTTGCAGCAGGCAACCTTTTGAACATGGAAGTCTGCTGTGATGTAACCCTCATCCTTACCTTAAAAATAGTTCCATGACTCTACTGTGTGAAAAAATAAAAAGGAAAAAAGTAGACTTTCTTATTTTCCTTGGGGAGTATTTTTTACCTTAAAAAAAAAAAAAAAGGAAAAATAATATCCCAAGAAACACTAAGTCCGCAAACGTTTCATTTTGTTTCAAAAGCTGTTCTACAAGTGAGGTGAGGTGAGGTGAGGTGTTCGCCCTTGGAATCCCAGCACTCAGGAAGAAGACGGTAGAGAACTGCAAGTCCACAGTCAGGCCTGGCTACAAACAAGGCTTCGTCTCAAAACAGTTTTAATTTAAAATTCTACCTGGGCATGGAAGAGTGATAAACTCCTGACAGTGTGTAAAGGGATCAACACTTTCACCAGGAACTGTTTGTGTTCTGCCTTAAGCGGTAAAGCGAAGCCATTGATAATACTAGGAAAAGAAGAGACAGGGTTAGCAACATTATTTCACACAACTGAACCCAGACAAGCTCTTGTTGTAATTTACATTTGTCCAAAAAACAGAGCCAACTCCTCCCATCATTAACATTCAAGACTTTTTAGTTACTTCAACAGATCATTTATTAAGCAGCAATTTAACAGAAGTAAATCTGATTATGAGCATCTACCAAACAGGAAGATAGTGCCCCAAAGCTTCTTACCAAACCCATGCTTTGTCCTCCCTCTGCTCCGCGGTACAGCCGCCTAACCTGCTAACTTCGTCTTAAAACACGAGCCTTTCATCTCCATACCACCTTGCTGACCTGCTCTTTCAACACCCTTGCCATCTCCAAACACCATTTCCCTTCACTGTTGAAACCTCTGCCCAGCCTTGGGAGGGCACTACGAGGAAGCAAGGAGATCCCACCTCCTTTTTCTCCTCTTCTTGGAAGGAAAGATTAAGCAATCACACTGCCCAGCTACATAAGCTCCAAAACCCACACAATAGCTGCCTCTTCCTGCTTTGCTCCACCTCTGAGGGCAGCTTAACTGCACACCTGGGTATGCAGTCTTTCTAATTCATTATAAACCTGCTTTCCACAGACATGAAAGGGCAGGTGGTCTACAAGCTAGGCCTACAGAATGAGGTGCTGTGCTGTCACTGGCCTGGCATCCAACGAGATTCCATCTCCGAGTAAGCTGTGCACTCCTTCTAGTCATTATGGGAGAGTTAACAAATTGCAATTATGGAACAAAGTTAGCCCTTTACAGTTGCTTGGAAACAGAATAAGCACATATTAGAGAGCCCTAAGGTATTTATAAAAGACCCAGGTCAGAATCTCTTCTGCACCTGAGCATGACCTGCAGAACAAGGCTCACCTGAAATCTACAAAAACTTACCTTCCTAATATTTCCAGCAGTTCAGCTACACCATTGAAGTGTTCTGTTTCATAAACAAACCTAAGAGAAGAAAGTAGAGAGGGGAGGGAAGGAAGGAGTAGGAGAGGGAGGGAAGAAGAAGTTAGTACATTACTCTTTTAACTACTGGAGGTTTACTTAATGCTTTTGCAAAAACAACAACTTTGTTCTCTTGCGTGCCTACCATCCACTCACCTTAGAAAAATATTGTTAATTTGTTTTCGGATAAATGCTCTAAGCCCGAGAAACTTGCCATAAATCCTATGCAAGACTGTTTTTAAATAGTCCCGTTCTCGGGGGTCTTCACTGTCAAATAGCTCCAAAAGCTGTTGTAAAACAAAAGTAGATAAAAGACTGTCAGAGACAGTTTTAGTAAAGGATTTAGAAAGTCTATGGCTCATTTTTTATAATCCCTGTTCCCTTCTTCCTCATCAGAAAGCTACTAAATAACCACTACAACCAGCACAGCAGTAGTCTTTGGGGAGCCAGCTACACTGAGTCAGAGGCTTTATATCCAGGAAAGAGATCATGCCACGGTGACAGCGACAGACAATGCCATGCTCACGTGATCAACAGACCACTTTCTAAGCACTCTACATAGGTCAGTCCTTCTGTGAGGTATTTTCACCCTTGCCTTATGGTGATCAAACTGGGGTGCAGAAGCTTAAGTAACTTGCTGGTGATGTCACAGTGAGGAGCATTAGCACTGGGATTTGAACCCAGACAGAGAATGCCTAAAATCCACAACTTTCAACACTGTATGTCACTAACTTCTTGACTTTTCAGTATGAAAAGAAACAAATTCCAGTTAAACCTCTCAGCTCTACCAGAAGGCCCAAGAAGATGAAACAACCTAACCCCAAGCAGACACTGAAATTCCGAATGATCCCAGCAATGTTCTTAGTCTGAATTGTTACATAAGTGTGCTTAGAGTGGAAGTCTCATCAAAGTAAACATGTTCTATACCTGTGTGTGAATAGCTGATTTAGGTTTTTGATCAGTTACAATTTTAGCCACAGAATTCTGATAAATATGGTCCCAAGTCTCATGCCATAAAAGAGAAAACAAGCTCAATCTTAGGCCAAGTAGCAGGGGCCACTATGGATCCAGCCCAATCTCTATAAGAAATCTCCACTTGACTAGCTGAAGAAGTTAAGAATAAAGCTCAACGGCAGAGATGCACAAAGCCCTGTGTGGGTGCAGTGGGGGTGTTACCACCATGGTGAGCATGCCTAGAACCCCAGCACTCAGGAGGCTGAGGCCAGAAGATCTTGAAGTTGTGTTTAAGGATAGCTACATAAGATCTGACATCAACCAACCAACAACAACAAAATTAGTTGATTCTAAGGTTTATATGGAAATACAAGTCACCTCTAAAAGCCAAAGCGATTTTAGTAGTAAGAGGACTCAGGACTCTCATTGCTCAGTTTTAAAATTCAATATAAAGACAGCAATCAAGAGTATGCTACTGGCATTTGATAAAGAGACATATCAACAGAATAGAATCAAGAGTCAAAAAACACTGAAATTCATGGTCAATTGGTTTCATGGATGCCAAGATGTTTCAGTATGAAAAGAAACAGTCTCCACTCAATGGCGCTGGGACAACCAGATAACCATATAAAAAACACTAAGTCAGACCTCCAACTTATACCACAAATTCAAATGGGCTCAAAATGGATAATCGACTTGAAGACAAGAATAAATGATTAGCTGAAGAAAACACAAGAATAATATTCACCAAAGCAAATGGTTGTTTTTAACTCCAACAAGAAATCCATAAACAACAAAAGGGGGAAAAAATAAAACCATCTGTGATTTAAAGACTGTAAAAAGATAACTTATAGTAATGAGAGAAAATATGGGTAGAACATGTGTGACAAAAGGCTAGGAATACCCATAATAAATAATGAACTATTAAATCTCAATAGCACAATTTCAATGGAAAGATAACTGTAGCCAAATGAGGAGGGGCTCGTGGGGCCCAGCACTCCTTGAAGATGAAATGCAGTTTATGGTTGCTGGGGGAAGCAGAGATATTTTCTTCAATGACATAACTCCTATAAGCAATCCGAATTAAACTTACTGAGCTACCCCCACAAAAAGACATGAAAAACGGAGGCTGGTTGAGAAAAATAAGACACTCAGGAGTGGAAAAGAAACAGAGTAATTAAGGGGTTATCAAAATACATTATTTATATCAATGAAGCCCATTATTGTGTTTAAATACTTTGTGCTAATAAAAATTTTTAAATTTTCTGAGAAAATAAAAACTCAACTTAAAAATTGACAAAGGATGATTGAAAAGATATATCCCAAAGAAGGTATAAAATAGCAAATGAATACATGGAAAAGTATTCCATGCTATTAATCATGAAAATGCAAACCAACTCAAGAAAGTGTTGGCAAAAGTATTGGAGGCTTCATTTATTGTTGGCAAGAATGTAAAATGGAGCCAGGCATGGTGGTGCACGCCTGAAATCCCAGCACTCAGGGAGGCAGAGGCAGGCAATCTCTGTTGAGTTCCAGGCCAGCCTGGCCTACAAAGCAAGTCCAGGACAGCCAGGAGTACACAGAAAAACCATGTCTCAAAAAGCCAAAACCAAAAAGAAAAAAAGAAAAAAGGTAAAATGGTGCAGGTTGGAGGGCAGTCTGTAGTTCCACAGGTTCATAACATCTGAACAACTTCACTCCTAAGTATACAATGGACAGTACAGAAAGCATAAATCCATACAAACGATTGATACTGTAAGAAGCACACATACAAAAACTGCACACTCTTGTTCACAGAAGCAATACTAAAAACAAAGGGGAGAAGGGCACCTGAGGTCAATCTCCAGGCCCCATGCAAAAAGCCAGGTGATGCCTGCTTGTGACCCCAGCACTGGGGTGAGGGGACAGAATGATACATGGGGTTCACTGGCCAGCCAACCAGCGAGTTCCAGCCCAGTGACAGGTACTGTCTCAAACAAAGATGAATGGCAGCCAACGGTTGATTAATCACTGGCCTCCACATGTACCTGCATACATGTATACACACACCTGAACCCCCATACATACATTTAGACTACTGAACTGTAAACGTTAAAATGGTGACTTTATGTTACATGAATTTTAAGCTGACAAATCTGCTACTTTGTAAAAATGATATTGGGGAAGTTTCTTTGGATGAAGAATAAACTTGGAAACACTCCTGAATGTTATTAACTTTTAATATGTTCATCATCACTACAATAAAACAAAACCAACTCAGCATGAAAATAAAAGCTGCCTACCTTCATTCTTACAAAATGCTATAGATGTGTGTGTGTTTATGCATGCGTGACTATAAACGGTTACACACAAATAAGTCTAAGTGATGGAGATGTAAGGTGGGGCCTGACAACAGAGAAGGGACAGTAACCAAATGGACATGTTTTTGTTTCATGCTTTGTTTGAAGAAACACAGTTCTGGGCAAAATTAATTAACCAAAAGTAAAGTCCCTTCAAATATGGCAGAAAGTAGGAATTAAATAATAGTCTTCTAAAATGGACAGTAAAACAGTACATGAGTTTGGCTTCACAATGCTTGTCATCCATCATCTGCTCTGTTTGTTCTAAATTGAGTACTTTGAGTAAATATTTATTGCTGTATATTAAGAGCCAGCAAATGGGCAAGGAGTTACCAGGGATATAGTGACACACAAGTCAGACATAATCTGCTTTCACAGTCTAGTCTAATGGCAGATAAAATAACAAACAGCACAAGTATTTCAAGATGCTATACAAATGAATAATGGATCTACCTACTCCATTTGAAAGAAGTACAGTAACAGAGAAGGCTTCCAGGGAAAGTGATATACATGGTCACCCCCCCCCCCCAACACACACACACAAAAGAACTGGGGCAAGTGTTTATATTAACCAGCTTTTTGTCACTATAACAAAACACCTAACACAACTATTTATGAAAAAGAATGTTGGGTTGCTGTTTTTTTAATCCCAATTTTGAAGGCTGAGTGTCCAAATGGCATAGCAAACACAGCTCGCTGCAAAGGCTGGCCCCTGACCACAGTGATAAGGTGGTGATCAATTACATGACAAGGAAGTGACTATATTACAACTCCAACCAGGAACAGAAAAAGAGAGGCTAGTGCATTATAAGCCCTTCCAAGAGTGTGCCCCAATGACCTAGGGGGCCCCCAGTAGCGCCCACACCTTAAAGGTTTCACATCATTTCTCCAAACTGTCACTCTGAGTACCACGCATCCAAATGCAAAAGACCCTTGGCAGGGGATGGCACGGAGAGGAGTCACTTAAATCACAGCCGGCCCAGGGCGATCTCCCCAGGGCTGTCGGTAGGGAAGGCCGCAGCCTAATAGCTGAGACTGTTGGCAGTGACTCTGCCCATTCAGCAATAAAATAAACAAGCATGTACTGAGATCTTTCCTCATGCCATGGGTGTCCTTGCTGCTGGGCACACACAGTGCTGGACAAACTCCAGTGAACTATGGGAAGCAACCAGTGAGTTAACAATTTACTTGTACAGAAAAGCATTCTATTTACAAAAATTAACAGGCATGTGGCTCTAACAGGCCAGAAAAGAGAGGGAGGGTATAGGGTATTTGTGCCTCGAACGGACTCAGTCTCTCTCTCTTTATTTGAGAGATACTCAAAATTACACAATGCAATTTCTATTGCATTCCAGTCCTTGTTTACAGAAACCATTAACCTTTTAAAAGTTCTATTTATTAATTTGGGTTCTACTTTAAGTGGAAGGGCTTAATGAGTAATATGCAACCAACATAAGAGGTTTGTTGAGGGTGGAATGTTAGCAAAACTTGAATCAATTGTGCTTCTGTTTTGCTAATTTGAAAAGTTTAACAACTGTAAAATTAAACAAAGATTATTTAACTAAGTATTTCATTAGGTTGTCAAAAACAAAAACAAAAACTGTCTGAGTGAGGACCTCTGCAACGAAGAAAGATCAGCCTCAGGTTGCATCCTGCTGGCCTGTGCAACATGCTTCTGACAACACTCTGATGGGGAGGCAAAAACAAAAAGGGTAACAGCCCAAGAGGGGGAGGAGCAGGAGAAGTCCTCACTTCCAAAACACCATATTCCACATCCATAGACTGTCATCTACAGTGTCACAGGCAGCTCATCAAAGAAAACCTCACGTTTCCAAACTGATTACAAAGAAAAGACAGACATGTCAATGTGCTGAGCCCAAGACTTAAAAGAAGGCTTCCCTGAGAGTAACGGAGATAAACTGTGTGATGATTTAGCTGGACCTCCTTTGAACCTTAAAAACAAATTGACAGTGAAACAAAGAGGACAGTGGTGGTCTTCCAGTTGGACTTGGAGGAGGACTGACCCTCCTTCTTAAAACGTCACTGCAATGACAGCGGAAGAATGAAAAGATAAACACTTCCCACCTTATCTATCCCACCCCATCCCCAAGCAGGGAAGAATGCTAAAAAGGTGCCAGTTCCCATCAGAGAAGCTTCAGAGGCTCAAGAAGGGGAGGAAGGCATGAGCTAGATTTGATGCGCGGGTATGAGAAGCGCCTGCCAGGGCAGCTTCAAAGTTTGTAGGCATCAATGTCCTCAACACCCCTGCCTGTTTCAGTATTCTAAAGACTTAGTCTAAGGCTAGAGAACATGAGTGAGCATCTAGTCTCAGATATCAAATACTGCTAAACAAAACATTACTGAAGTCACGGGATTAATTAAAACCGCGTATTTCCGTGAGATTTTAGCCAGTGCTCTTCTCTGAGCTCCCAGTTTGGAGTAAGGCAGAAGATGAAGAGGTCTGGTTTTTTTTTTTTGGGGGGGGGGGGCACGCGGATCCTGAAGAAAGACGTACAGGCATAATAATATCTAAGGTTCTCAGAGGGTTGGCAAGGGTCTGCTCAATTACCCTGCTATGAGCCACCACCTGCAGAGTATCACAACTGCAGATAAAACATGCACACAGGCACTTAACCTACAAGCACAAGAATTAAGTGGGTTTTGGTAGATGGGCAGGTAATGGTTACTATGAAGAATCAGTAGACATTTTACCAAAATGAGCAACTCATAAGAAAAAAGAACAATGCAAGGACTAGCAAAAACTTGAAAAAAAATGTTCAACATTCTCAGAGACACAACTACATGACCACGCTTTGGTGGAAGACTGCACATCCAAGAATATGTGGGCAGCACAAATTGGTCTTTCTGGGTTACAAAGCGGGGCAGGGATCTGGAGAGATGGCTTAGTTAAGAGCCTGCACTCTGCTAGAGGAGACAAGTTTGATCCTAACGTCCATTATCAGGTATCTTGGGTCTTCTATTGGCCTGTGCAGGTGCCTACAGACACATTCACATACACACACACACATATATACATAAAGAAATAGTAAAACAAATCTGTATTTTACGTTTATTTTGGTTTTTGGAGGGGAGGTGTTTTATTTTGTTTTCGAGACAGGGTTCTCTGTGTAGCCTTGGCTGGCCTGGAACTCAGAGTGATCCACCTGCCTCCTGTCTCTGCTTCCCTGAGTGCTAAGACTAAAAATATGTGCCAGCATACTGGGCTACTACATACGTGTGTGTGTGTGTGTGTGTGTGTATATGTGTGTGTATATATATATATGTGTGTGTGTGTATATATATATGTGTGTGTGTGTGTATATATATATGTGTGTGTGTGTGTATATATGTGTGTGTGTGTGTATGTTTTTATTAAGAAGAATACAAAGTTGGGAGGGTGGGAAAAGGATCTGAGAGTAGCAGGAGTATGAATATGTTAAAAGCACAAACGAAATTCTAAATAAACTAATAATTTTGTTTGGTTTTCATGACAAGTTTTCTCTGTGTAGCCTTGGTTGTCTTCAACTCACTTTGCAGACCAGGCTAGCTTCAAACTCACATGCCTCTATCTGCCTGAGTGCTGAGATTATAGGCATGTGCCACTGCACCTGGCAATGTACTCTACATAGTTAGTTCCAGGCCTCTATAATGAGACCTGTCCCCTCACCTCATCCCCCCCCCCAGTTAACTTCACCCTAAAATAAACACAACAAATTAAGAAAGGCAGTCACACACACAGTCATACTAATGCAAACAGCTTTGATTTAATTATATTTTATGTTACAACTACAATAGATCTGAGCGAGAAAAATATTATTTCTCCATATAAAGCAGCATTTTTGAGACTACCAAAAACATTCAAGAAATCTGAATGTAATGGTCCATGCCTTTACCTCCAAGTTCAAGGGAAAAGGTAGGGTGGTGTGGAACGGCGGTGGTGGAGAGCTAGTTGCATGCAAGTGGGTAAGTGCGCTTGCTGCTGAGCCTAAAAACCTGAATTCAACTCCCGGGTTCTATCTTGTTGAAGGAGAGAACTGATTCCTGCAAGTTATCCTCTGACCATGTGGAGCACCACGTATGTGCACACACAAATTAAATAAATATTCTCTATGCATTATTTTACAAAAGAAAAGAATGTTCAAGCAGATAATGAATAAAACTGGGTTGGGTGTTCTAAATGTCTTCATCCAAAGTGACACAACACTAGATTTCAAGCTCCATGTTTCTGGCTCTGCTGGCAACAGCCATTCTAAAACAAAAAGCTGAGTCCCTGAGAAACTTCACCTAGACCATGTGATGCACACACAGCAAACAGCCAGAAACAAGTGAAGAGCTGCCTGGGGACAGGGAGCTCGTGAATCTGACAGCTATATAAGGGAGGTGACCCACAGGCAACCACTAGAAAGCACAAGCGACACCTCAGCTTAGACTACCTCTGACTTCAAAACCCTACGGTTCTAGCCACACAAGTATGAAGTTCCCCAAACTGCACTTTCTTCCTCATGACAGTCACTCAGACCACAAAACAGAGAAGTCCATCTTCTCCCTGGATGTTTTCTAGAGATTACATTTTAGGACAAGCAATTTGAGCAGCATTTGAAAACAGAGCCTGCTGTACTGGATGAGGCAACACTGGGAGATGGTACAGGAAATGGCTATACAGCTCACTGGGCCCAGTCTCAACAATGGTGGATGGACAGGGAGTGCTCTTTGTTGGGACAACATTAAGAATTCCAAGAGAAACCAATCACTCACTGGGCTATCAGGGAGACAGCACACCTGCAATTCGCAGTCTGCGCAGAAGAGGCTCTGCGTGCAGCAGCTAAGCAGCAAAGCCTAAGGTCCCTAAAATAAAGCTTAAAAATTTTGTACTAGGACTGGAGGGATGGCTTAGCAATTAGCACACATTGCTCTTCCAGGGGGCCAGAGTTTAACTCCAGCACCCTTTAAATAGCTCACATGCCTGAATCTGCAGTTCCCAAGGGGAATCAGATTGGCACCTGCACATACACCCCCCCCCACACACAGATACTTAACTGAAAAATCTAAATATACATCTAAAAATGAATTCTGTTATTATTGTTATGTTTAGGATGGGAAGGAGGTCTGTGCCACAGTGAGCTCCTGTTAGGGTCAGAGGACAATTCTGTGCACTTAGCTCTCTTCTTCCACCAATGTGGGTTCTGGGAACCATCAGGCCTGATGGCAAACCTCACTGACCCAATAGAGAAATGTTGGACTAAAGATGATGAGGGAATGAGATGTTCTACTGCTCGCTGGTGAGACAGAAATAATTTTTCTAAGTCTTATTTTCTGTATGGTTCTGGGAGACTACTGTAAACATTCTGACATATTCAGGGAACTTCTTTGTGTTATTCAGGGCTCCATGGAACTTACTATAGATGAGAAGCTAAAAGTTGACCGCAGCTTGGTTTGGGCCATGTCCACTTTTACCCTGAGGTTTTAAATATATACCAAGGGTCACTTTTGAGGCCAAACTTAATGATTTGCATAATTTGCACAACAATTACGTCACTTTGGTCTAAATATAACTGAAAATGTGAAGTACAAATTAATAAACAGCTATCTCCAGCAGTAGGTATGTTATAGAGATACTTGACTTATGTGTCTCTTAGCAACCACTGACTGTTTTGGATTTAGAGTGGTGGAAGGCAATCTTTAGAAACATGCTGCTAAAGAGCCACAGTGATTCACCCAAGGAAACAATCCAAGGTTAGCAATGAGTCTGTTTTTAAAAGGGGGGCAGTAAGAAGAAACCATTTCCCAAGACCCCTTATGGAGATGAAAATCATCTTTATTGATAACAAATGTTGGTCCATGAGCTGACGCAGGCCTGAAGCTTATATAAATCTAAAAGCAACACTGCCATATATATGAATGCTACACACTAGCCATCTTTGACAAAAATGTAGATTAGTAATTTTTAAAAATTGATAAAGGTTCTGTAAGTCTCAATTTCATAAATCACAATGTTGCTCCAGTAGGGCAGTCAGAACTGTCCTGGATGAATAATAAGACCCTTCAAATAAAAACATTCAAAACGCTGGACCAAACCCAACAAGACAGGCTGTTCTGTCTAGAATTCCATTCACAATCCAGACCTCTACCTTCTCTTTTAAAGTCTAA
Source organism: Pachyuromys duprasi (assembly GCA_028658305.1). Lineage (NCBI taxonomy): Eukaryota > Metazoa > Chordata > Mammalia > Rodentia > Muridae > Pachyuromys > Pachyuromys duprasi. The sequence goes on along the minus strand of CM053765.1, from coordinate 36,792,631 downwards.
GGAGCCAGGACACATGCTGGCTCAGCTGTCCAGCTGAGATGACACAGGTTAGTAGGAGGGGCCTGCAGCAGAGGAGTTGGCACATTCTGCCAGCACAGCCACTGCCTCTGTGCTGCCTGTCTCTTCTCTGGGAACATCTAAGCATCTGTTCCTAGTCCAGCACAGCCACACTGCCTCTGTGCTGCCTGTCTCTTCTCTGGAAACATCTAAGCATCTGTTCCTAGTCCTAACACACATTCAAATACAACACTGGTTGGAAAAAATCAGTTGGCAAAGTTAAACTGATAAAGAATTGAGCAATACAGGAAACTACACATGACATCTAAATGAAGACAGGCTAAGAAGAGCCATCTAGGCCATAGGGTACCCAAGAATTTTAGACTAAATGTCAGATGTCAAATAATTATAACATGCTAGGCAAATATGACTGGCTAGTAATGGATAACATCACAACCTGAAGCCATTGAAGAAAATACAATGTAAAAATGCTAGCCAAATAAAAGTTGATCCTAAATGAAAATACTCATAACAGATAAGCAAAGCGTTACCACCTTGTTGGGAGCTGTCCTGAGTAACTGTACTACATTTGCTCATTACATCCTGACATCACAAGGTGCCTGCTAACTATTACTGTGGATATTTGACATCTACTTTCCAGATATGGAATGTGACAGAGTAGTTGTATAACTTGTGCAAAGTCAGACAATGATAACTGGTACAGCAGGGTTGGTGACATGTGTGTATTCTCAGCACTCAGGAGGCAGAGGCAGGAAGATGGTCACAGGTTTGAGGCCACCCTGGCCTACACATCAAGTTCCAGGCCAGCCAGAGATACTGAGTGAACAAGTCAGCTTGAACTCAAGCCAGCCTCTACACTTAACCTCCAATCTACTCTCCTTCATGATGGGGAAAAAGTTAAGTACTAAACAGGCACTTGAGACACCATGGGAAGCAAGCTCCAGATTCTAAAGGGCATACCCAGATGCTGGGAGGAAGGAAATACAATAAACACCGGGCATAAGGTGACTACCAAATAGAGTCCCAGGAAGGCTAATGCGCAAATGAGCTGTGGTTTGTGAAAAATGCAAAGTAAAATGAGGATGTACTTGCAGCAGAAACCTCTTTACATTTGTTACGGCATATACAAGTCTTTTAAATGAAAACAGAGTAGACAGGTCAAAAAACAGGAAGAAGACAATCACATCCTCCCCACAATTACTAACAATCTGGTATATTTCCATCCAAAATTGTTAATGCATAATCCTATAGTCTGAATGTATCCTCAAAACTCATGTTTTGGAAACTTGTTCCCCAATACCACAGAGGTGGAACTATTTGGGAGGTGTTCAGATCACACCGGTACCCACGAATGGAGTCACACTGTGATAAAAAGGTGACTTCAGCAGCGGGCCCATTTGTACCCTTTTACCTTGCACCCTTGCCATGTGAGAACATAGCACAGGATCCTCACCAGATGTCAGAGCACGGATTTTAGACTGACTGATCTCTAGATTTGTGAGAAGAGAGTTTCTGCTCTTTAGAGATTGCCCAGTCTCAGGTAAAGAAGTTTCTTCCTCAAGCATATTTCTGCTCTCAGTTTTGTACCATGATCCAAAAACAGAAAATGAAAAATTCCAAAGTTTCAAATATCTTTCTGAGTAGCATAAAAAAGCCTCAGGATCCCACTGCCTCCTGCTCCAAACATGAATCACCTTTACCCATGCTGGGTCACTCAGTGGCCATATAGTGCCCATACTGAGTGAACTGTATGGCAGCCCTTGGATACAGGGGTCAGTGCTGTCTGTGTCTTCAAGCATCCACTGGGAACTTGAAGCACATCTCTCACATAAAGCAAAGAAGTCTTTAGAATGCACTAAGACAAAAACACAGACAAACCTTTCCCCTAAAATAACAGACACAGACTCAAAAGCTATAGGCTTCTATAATGTGCACATACCATTTCAAAACAGGTCATGTGCACCACTGTTCACATTCTTTTTACTAACTAGTGAATGTCTACTACATAAATGTCTATGGTTTCTGCAATCAACTTGCGATGAAGACATATTAAGCTTCTTCTCATCTGATAATAACCAATAAGGCACGTCTGGTTGTATCTTATGGAACCGCTGGGTCAACGCTTAACTTGACAGAATACTATGAGATTTTCTCTTAGTAACTGACCATTTAAATGAACAGATGCCGTGTGTACTTCTCTATCACTTACAGGTATGTAACTTCTGATGGGCATTTGGCTTTCTCAGGAGAGCTCCCTTGATCCAAGCCTCTGTTATATTCCCTTCCTCTGTCCCAACACTATAGTACACTATTCTAATACATCAGAATAGATTACCGAGAATTATTTAATGATGTAAAGTGCCCTATTAGACCTTTCTCAAAATTTATCACATGAACTATAAAGTTTTTAAGTTAAAAAAAAAAGAATTTTAATTAGAACTATACTAGGTGGGCATGATGACACATATCTTTAATCCCAGAACTTGGGAGGCAGAAACAGGTGGATCTCTGAGTCAGAGGCCAGCCTGATCTACAGAATGAGTTCTAGGACAGCCAGAGCTACACAGAGAAACCCTGTCTCAAAAAATAAAATAAAAACCAAAGAACTATACTACATACACAAACTGCCTCAGGGATTATATAAATATCCTTATGATGGCAAATTTACTCCCACCCAGCAATATACTACATTCCAACATTCATTCAATGCTCTGTAAAATTTCATTAAGTTTCATATAGATTTAAATTTTTGTTTCAAAACTGGGAATACAGTTTAGCAGTGAAACACACACTTAGTCAATGTGAGGCCATGGGTTAAATTCACAGCACTAACAGGATATTTCAGAGGGTGAAGATCTTAACTAATACTAGAATCAAACAGCCACTGTGATATAAAAAGTCTGAAAGGATGAGTAGTTCATAACAATGAGATTTCCCATATAGAACCAATGAGTGGCCGTACCAGTCATTCCATAACAAACCCACTTGTGACTTAACATAAGAAGACACCAAGTCCCAGAGGCATCAACAATGATAACGTGTTTTAGACCAAAGGCAAGAACTCACTGTATCCATACTACCACGTGAACAAAGCAGATCAAGCAACTCCACTTGGGTTCCGTCTCTTACTTTGCTTACTACTACCCCGCAGATACTGCAATCTAACAGTGTCAATGCGTACGCTCCAGCTTAGGAGCCAAATATGAACACTTGCTGGCAGCCAATGAGCGTATGCAGAAGAGCCCTGCTCTGTTCTCAGCTGATATAGCACATGGCGGTGTAGCTTCCACACACAGTAAGGCAGCTCCGTTCTTATTTTGCTTTTTTGTGTTCACTGATGGGAAGGAAGCCAGGAAAAGAAGAATAATTAAATTTAGTTGCAACAGAAATTTGAGCAATGGGTTTAAATTTTGTGTCTAGAATAAGATTTAACTTGGTCTCCAGCTGAAATCACCAAAACCTTTTCAGATCATAAAGCATCTACAGAAAATAAAAGGTTTGCTCAAAGAAAATGTACAAGAAAAATGTTATTTTGTTTTGTGAAAAATAAGAGTGTGAAGATTTTCCCATGACCTAAGTAAGGCACAAAACACAGAAGGGCAAGATATAGTGTGGTGTGTGGGGAGAAAGGCAGGGACAGAGCACGGTGCAGAAAAGACTTGAGAGTAATCCCAAGCGGAAGCACCTGCCGGCTGAGAGACAGTTAAGGCCCAGCAGGGAAAGAGGGGTGTGCAATTATCAGAGGGAGATCCTCAAGCCCCAGAGGCTCATGCACCCCAGCAGAGCCCACACTGGGGACAAACCACCTAGAAAAAGAGCTCAGAAACAGGCACAGAGGTAGAAAGCTGTGCTGTTAGCACACTGGAGAAGAGGAGGGAGAAGATCAGGGTGGCCAAGGCCAGAAAACTGAACTGGCTCAAAACAAACCAGATACTGACAGACTCACTATGTATACTTCCTCTTTTTGTCTGGGAAAAACTGATGGTTGACCACGCCCATAGTTTACAAGCACCAAGGTCAGGATCAAACTGTGGAGCCACAATTTTACTAATGCCACATGGCTGAGGCACCGCACCCACTTCCCCTTTTTCCCCAAGACAGCTTCGCTCCTTGTGTAGCGGGTGTTGCAGTGATAAAAATGCCATGACCAAAAAAGCAGCTCATGGAAGTTTGCTTTGGTTTATGGTTCCAGGGATGGAGTCCACTCCGGCAGGGAGGGGTGTGCTGTAAGTGGCAGACAGGACAGCAGAAGCAGCAAGCTGAGAGCACATCAGAGAAGTGCTTGAACTGCAAGCAAGAGCCGGAAGTTGAGGAGGCTGTGTAGTCTCAAAGCCCACCCCCTGGTGACCTACTTCCTCCAGCAAAGCCACACCTCCGGGAGCTCCCCAAACAGCTGCAACAACTGAGAACCAAGTGCTCAAACACCACAAGCTACTGGGGACATTACTCAGTGCATCCAGCAGCACCCAAAAAGCCTCAGCTCTCAGCAGACGGCCTGCTCCTGGCACTCTGTCGGAGGAGATTCTAAGATCCTGCTCTGCTCTGAGCAAAGTATTGGCTGTGGCTCAACGTGGATATTCTGAATTCTGAATTTAATCTAATTAGGGCAGGGCAACTATAAAAGCTAGTCACCCTGTGGAGGCATATGAGATCAGCTGTCTGCCACAATTATGAATGTCTCAGTGGGAGGTAGGTATTTTCTTCCCTAACGAGGCATCCCCTATGTCAGTCCATATAGTCCTCTGGCTCCAGGGTCTACTTTAATCCATGAGTAAATACATCAGGAGCAAGGACATGTAGCTACAATTCAGTTTCAGCAGACTATTCTGAATCTCAGGCAGAAAATAACTAAGTTTCAAGACGTAAGATGAGAAACCAGGAAGAACAGCTTCTCTAGGACATCCCAAATAGATAGGCTGGAATAATTGGAGAATGTTGGGGACAAACTAAGCCACTTCCCAGCAGTGGCAGCTACAGTCCTCACACTCTGATTACCTGTGGCCTGCACCCATAAGCTCACCTGCTCATTTTTAACAGATATCCTGAAGTGCTTTAAGAAACCTTTCTTTGGAGTAACATTAAGATTCACACACTGGGCCTGGAAGATGGCGTAGCAGTAAAGACACTTGTTGCCAAGCCAGATCAACTGAGCCCACTTCACAGTACCCACAAGGCAAAGAGACAACAGACTTCTACAATAGGATTGTGACACACAAATACCCATACAAATACACAAAATAAACTTAAAGATTTGTACACACCAGTCATATAAATTAAATTCTTCTATAATTAAACAAAAAAAAAACTTAGCGATTTAGAAATAGGTATTCCCGGTGTTTATAGAATTAAATTCCACCACAAATAATTTAAAAAGGCACTGTAACTTTTAATGGGCAATAACAGAAACTACCTCATATAAACCTGTTTATGTAGGAAGCTATACCAACAAGATTGTTGTTTTTAACAATATCCAAGAAAATTAGATAAGGTGTTAGTAAGTACATTACATGTATACAACTACAAAAACATTGCTTACCTGTAATACAAATTTCTGATCTATGTATTTTTTGGCAATGCTGGGTTGGAATTCTTGGCTTTCCAAAAACCGTATGAAAAATTCATATACAAGCTGCAATGAAAGGATTATAGTTAACTTCAAATTAGAATTCATTGAGAATATTGAAAACTATAAAAAAAAAAAGACACTAAAACTGACAGGGTTTAGTACATTAGGTTTAATTATATCAATCCATGAGTCATGTTGGCCATTCTTGTGACTCACTGTCATAATTTTTAATGTTTAAAATTAAAAGCAATAATCAGAAAAACAAATAAAAATCCATATTCTGCCTCTGTCTCTCTGTCTGTGACTCTGTCTCTGTCAGTCTGTCTGTCTCTGTCTCTGTGCTCTCCCTCAGGTCACCTTACACCTTGACCGGCTGAGCTATCCTGCCAATCCCACAGTTCACCCCTCCCTCTGAAATACGCACCTGTACATGTATAAATCTTTGTATATCTTGAGACTGTTTATCATCTAGACAATACATTATGAATAATCGGTGTCAACAGTATCCAAACCATTATTTTCAGTAAATAAGCCATTACTCTTACTATACAGCAAATGCTACTGTTCATAATTAAGCAGTCCCCTATGCAGGCACCTACAGAGTTGCTATAGTGTTTCTCTAGCAAAGCACTCCACAGTTCGTATCATACAGAATATACACTTTTCCAACTACCACACAAGTAAATGTTTTTAAAAGTGATTCCCAAACACCCTGAACTGTTTGGAATCACTGCCAGGTTTCCTTTAAGAAAGTGTGTGTCAGCTCACACTGTTCTAAGCACTACATCTGCGTGACACAATAGTCTCATCCAGCACAGTCTCACTGGCAGAGTCAATCTCAAGTAACTGTTTCGATAAACAGTGCCAAGATTCATGCTTATTCTCTCTACAATAAATCTATGTTAAAGGCCACATCCGACTACACAGCAGCATTACTGAACCAAAACCGGCTCTATTCCTTACTAACTGTAAACTAAGGACGTTCATTTTCTGAAATTCTGTTTCTTTCCCTTTGCAATGGAGGTAATAATAAGATTGTAATGCTGCATCCAAAGCCTTCTGTACAGTGGCAAACAGAATCACCACCATTCGCCTAAAACAAGATTTGAGTTTTTTCTTACCCACTTAAAATTAACAGACATACCCAAAAGCATTAATTTGAAATAAATGTGCATGTATGTGTGGATATTTAATTTAATGTTTTATATATATTAATAGGGGAAAACTGAGAGAATATTAAATATGTATCATTTCATTTTATATAATAAATGTAATAAAAGATATTACATGTTAACAAACATACATTCTTTTTATTTTTTAGAAAAAAATTGTTTTTTTTAAACTTTATTATAAAGAAAAGAACTGTGCTAGGTACGCTGGCATGTACCTGAAATCCCAGCACGCAGAGATTGGGCAGGACTGTGAGTTCAAGGCTCGGCTATCTACTTGGGAAAACCCAAGAATAAGAAATAAGAATATATGGAGTTGCATTGTTTACATTTTTAGTAAAACTCTTTAATAACTAGCATATCAGAAAGCAGATTCAAGCTATTGTGATTTATTGTTTTGAAGTATACTTTTAAAAAGTCAAAGTTGGAAAAAGAATGTTTTAAAGTCTTCTCGCAGAATTATAGTCTTTAATGCAAACATCAAAACTCAATAACCTGTCATTTCTGCAACATGAATTACTGTGCAACTTAGAAGTTAGAGCACACGCAATGCGAGCAGGAGAGCTGTGGCTCACCTCCCAGGACTCAGGCCAGGCTGGGGGAACAGTGGTCGCCCGCAGCTCCTGCCTCAGAAGTCACAGATGGGCGCTCTTGGAGCAGGCTGGCTAACCAGACAAGGTGTGCCTCTGAGCTCTATGTTTCACTGAGGGACTCTGCCTCAAAGGATGAAACTGAAGAGCAATGGAGGATGATTCTCAATTTTAGGCTCAGGATGCCACATACATAAGTACATAAGTATAGTATGTATGTACAGGTACACACAAACATACGCAGAAAAAAAAACATAAAAAGTTGAAAAAATGGATTATAATGCAGAATTTGAAATGATACCAATGAACTATCCAACTATCCCACAATCTGGATGAACCTTGATCGTGTGTGTTCCTAACATGAGTTATTTTCCAGTTGGGAAATACTGGCTCATTGACTCATGTAGATTTTTCAAATATTGACACATTCTATTTCACAGAATCTTTTAAAAAAATCACATTTTTATTTTCTCTCAAGAACTGTCTTTAAATTTGGGGAGGCAGAAAAGGTTGGTATATAACAGATATACACTGTAAGACAGATTTATGCTACATAACAGAGATACAGCATAAGACAGACATGCTATATAATATACTATAACACAGATATGCTATATAAGACTATATAACGCTATAAAACAAATATAGACTTTGTAAAGTTCAAACTCTAACTTATGCTTCTAGTATTCAAATTTTATCAATAGTAAGAATTATTATCAATCGGCCTTCATTGTTTTAGAGAAATATCTGCCAAATACGTAGGTCTTAACAACCAGTTTGTTGTTTTGTCAAGTACAAATGATGTCTTGTGACAAAGCGGCTAGCATAGGCTGCCATTCAAAGCAACTGCACAGGACCCTTCCACGGGATCACCATTGCACTGCAGCGTGCAGTGATACGACTTACACACATTTCTCATGTCGCCGCGCAGAATATTTTTAAATGTATGCTCAGGAGTCACAATTTATTAATAGAATCAGTCACTTTGTATGCTCTTCAAACATTCTTTTAAGTGAAATGGGCAACTTTAAATTTCAAGTGCAGGCAGGGAATACAACTGAGTACTTGACCAGCCTGACATTTGTCTTCATTTGTGTTAAGTCAACAGCATTGTTAACACCACTGTTAGCCCAAGTGGTAGCACACACCTTTAACCCTCTGTGAGTTCTAGGGCAGCCTGGAGTACACAGTGAGTTCCAGAATAGCTGGAGCTACACAGCGAGACCCTGTCTCAAAAAACCAAAACAACAAGACCTACCACTGTTTTGTACAATGAATACTAAAACAGCACCATGACTAGTCAACATAGGGACAAGGGCAAACATCATAGAACTATGATAAAAGAAGTAATAGGGGCCAGTGGATGGCTTAACAAGTAAAGGTGCTTGCTGCCAAGCCTAAAGAGCCTGAAGAGTTCAATTTCCACATCATAGAAAGTGGAGAGAAGTGGCTTCCAAAAGTTGTCTTCTGACCCCAACACATGCAAACTCACACACACATGATCATGCTCACGTGTGTGCACACAAGTAAATAAATGTAATTTAAAACTTTTATTAAAATAGTGTTAGCCTTGTAGGCCACTGAGAAGCAACTATAAGGGTCCAGAGATGTCACTAACTTAAATATTACTACAGAATCTAATAGCCTCTTAAATTTGGTATTACCATTAGCATTTTTTAATATGTACGTAGTATGTGCATGTGAATGGCGGGCAACTTGTGGAGTTAGTTCTCTCCTTTCGCCATACAGGTTCTGGGGATGGAACCTGGGCTACAGCCTGCTGAGCCACCTCACTGCCCACGCCCCCATCAGCACTTAATGTTTTTATAAAGCTGCTGCGGTATGGTGCTCTGTGCCTGTATTCTCAGCGATGCAGGAAGCTGAGGCAGGCCTAGAAGTTCCAGATGTGAACCAGATAACATAGAGACACCTCATGTCATAAAGGAAGACAGAGGGCCCCAACTCACAAAATTATGTGCCTTTTTTTCTCTCTCTCTTATAAATTTTCTAACTATAGGGGGTGGGCAGTGGCATCTTTCCCAGTGATGTTGGGGTTTTAGGGTTCTGGTCACAATATGGCCGACACATCAGTTCTCTTTCAACATACTCATTTTTCAACTCTTGTGAAAATTCCAGAGTTACCTAAAGGATCCCTTGTCCTGAATTCCACACAAACAAAGAGTTCCAGCCCCCAGGCCTGACTTGGCCATCAGGCTTTCCACCTGGACTGGCAATTTGCTTTCTCTATTCTGGTCCATTGAAAGAGGTTGTAACTTAAAGTAACTTGGTGGAAACACCTCAGACACATTTAGAAATAAGCACAAATTTCTTCCGCACTTAAAAAACAAACTGCACTTTGGAGTAAAAAATATCCTTTGAGTTTCTAAAGGGAAAAACTGGAGTGGGAGGATACATTTGTATTTGAAGTCTCGGAAGGAAGGTCCATGAGCAAAAAGCTAACACTCCTGCCTTCAAGTCTCACTGTAAGGCACTGAAAGCAATCCCTAATTGTAAACAGAAGTCCTGCAAAACTGTATTCTACTGGGAAGGCACATCTAATCTCAGGAAATGCATAAATAATAACCATGGCAACTGTGTCATACCAGCTTAAAATACACTAAAAGAAGTATGCGAAAAATTAAATAACATTCATACAAGTAGAACTCTGATATTACTTGATCAAACACCTTGTGGACTTAATATTCTGTTGTCTATTTCTAAGTATCTCCAAAGTTCCATGCATAAATAAAAAGACAGACAGACAGACAAAGTAATTAGTAATTCTGCGTGTGCCACACATTTTAGAGTTTTTCAGAACCAATCAGTTAGCTGGACAGTAAGAATGGCCAACTATACACTAACCAATCATGTAAATTTTCTTATTCTCTAATATTCTCTGACAGTCACACTCTGCTTTCTTTTAAGCTGTGGGCCAGAAGAGGAAAACTGTTGCAAATTATTGAATTTACAAAGTGGAAAGATAAAACACAATACTATGTTTTGGTCAGAAAAAGACTTGGCTGGTATAACAATGAAAAAGCTAACTGTTAAGACGGTGTAGTGGCACACAACCGTAGCACTCAGGAAGCAGAGGATGGGCTTGGGCTACACAGTGAGTTGAAGACTAGCTCAAACTTCACAGTGAAGATGTAAATCAGGCACTGGCAGCACGTGCCAAACCCCTGGGTCCATCCCTAGAACTTCAAGGACAACAAGTCAGATAAAATACTGAATTTAGTGATATGTGGTCATGACATTAATAATCCATCACAAAGAGAAAGCTCTAAGTTATACATTATGGTTTTGTGTGTGTGATACATATATAAGGGTTGTACACTACGAAGTAAAAGAGTCATTGTTCTAGTTCCATCTTAAGTTCCAGGGAGCAAACCTGCACTTTGAGACAGGTATGGCAAGCACTTTCACATACTGAGCCATCTTGCTAGCCTGAAAAGATTTCTTTCTTTCTTTCTTTCTTTCTTTCTTTCTTTCTTTCTTTCTTTCTTTCTTTCTTTTTCTTTCTTGTTTTTTTTCAAGACAGGGTTTCTCTGTGTAACAAGTCCCGGCTGTCCTGCTTTGTACATCAGGCTAGCCTCGAACTCACAGAGAGCTGCCTGCCTCTGCTTCCCGGGTGCTGGGAATAAAGGCATGTGCAACCTCACCTAACCTGAAGAGATTTCTTAAACACTCCTGGATGATCTTGTCAGTTAAAGCCACCTTCTTGAGAAACAGAAAGGTGACTACTTTGGGCAGGAAGGGTACCAGAGGAAACCAAGGACTCCACACAGCGGCAGAGAATGAAGCCAAGCGAGCGCGCTCCTTCTGGCCTTACCTCTCCTAGAAGGGGGGTGACGGGAGTTTACCTTCTGTTTTTGCTTTTTGTTGTTGTTTTATCGTTTTAGACAGTATCTCACATAGCCTAACTGGCACTGAACATATTGTAAACTGAGGATGACTTGGAGCCTGATTGCCTGGCCTCTCTCCCCCAAGAGCTGGGATCGAAGGCATGTGCCACCCTGTCTGGTGTTTCTGTGATTTTTAAAAGTTTTCTGCACTTGACCCAAGCTTAGTCAGACACATTTCCCTCAGGGCTAACAAAGGACTGCAAGGATGATAGGCTTGAACAAGAAAGATGTCAGCACATAAAGCCAGCCCCTTTTATAAACATTCTGACTTTATATCTAAAAGGCAAAAGTCTCATCACTAGTCCTCGCTGTTGCCACAGCTTCCTATGAGCCAGCAGCTAAGATTCATTACACACACTTTTACTTGCAAGTTCTTTACAATGAAGTCCTAACAACTTTTTAAGTTCAGGACGATAAAATGAAATACTGAGTAAGTCTTTGTTGAATTTTAGGGAATTTCATGTCTAAGAGAGTGCTGAAAAAGCTTTGCTAATGACAAGAATGGCCTGAATCTTCGCTGGGATGTACACCACAAGATGTAGGACATTCTTCGAGAAATTAACATACATACATGTTTTCTCAGACTAGATGTCAATCCAATTGGCTAGTGCCAAGCATTATGAATAAGATAGAGCATTTCCTTCAGTGTATAGTCACTGATAAGCTGTCCTTGCCCCAGTAAATAACCCCGGAAACAAGCTTACACAACCTTAATTCAAGCCAAGCATGGTAGCCACTGCCTTAATCCCAGCACTCAGGAAGCAGAGCCAGGAAGGTCTCTGGGCTACATAGTAAGATGGGAGAGGGAGGAGGGCAGGGATAGAGTCAGGAGTAGGGTAACTGGGATGAAAATGAAAATCAGTAGGGGGCCTTTCTCGGGGAGGGGTGCTTCTGGGACCCTACAGGACTGCCCCCAGCTGAGACTTCTAGCAGTAGGGGAGTGGGGGAGAGAATATTTGGAGAGAGGCTAAAGAGGCCACCTTACACAGCCAGGTAGATACCAACCCACACACAAAACCTTCAACTCAAAATTCGTCCTGCTTACAAGTAGTGCAGGGATAAAGATGGAGCAGGGATTGACGAAATGGCTAAGCAATAACTGGTCCAACTTGAGACCCACCCCATGGGTGAGCACCAACCCGTCACTATTAATGATACTCTGCTACCCTTTCAGATAAGAGTCAAGCATAACTGTCTTTTGAAAGGCTTCATCCAGCAGTTGATGGAAACAGATGCAGAGACCCACAGCCAGACAATAGGCAGAGCTCGGGGAGTCTTATGAAAGAGTAGGGGGAAGGATTGAGGGAACTGGAGAAAGGATCAAGGACACCACAAGAAGACCTACAGAGTAAGCTAATCTGGACCCATGGGGGCTCACAGTGACTGAACCATCAACCAAACAGCATGCATGGGCTGGACTTAGGCACCCTACACTTCCGTAGCAGATGTGCAGCTTGTTCTTCATGTGGGTTCCCTACAATTAGAGCGGAGTGTAGGAGGGGTCTCTGACTCTATTGCCTGCCTTTGGATCCCTTTCACATAGCTGGGCTGCCTTGTCTGACCTCAGTGGGAGAGGATGTGCCTAGTCCTGCTGCAACTTGATGTACCAGGGTGGGTTAGCACTCAAGGGGTGGGGTGCGGGGAGCAGGGCTCCCCTTCTCTGGGGATAAGGGGGAATAGGGAAGGGAGTGTAAGGATAGGACAGGGAGGAGAGAAGAGAGTGGGGCTATGATCAGGCTGTAAAGTGAATTTTTAAAAACTGAAAAGAAATTTTCAAAAAAATCAGAGTAGGATACAGACCTGATGAAAAGAAAAGTTTCAGTGACAGAAGGAGGGAATGGAAGAGTGAGGAGGAGAAATGACCAAAGTTCATTACACTCATGCAAGAAGTTATTAAAAATATAAAATGTGACAAAAATTCCACCATTCAAAAGGGTTTTGATTTGTTCTTTAAGTTTTGTGTCACTTAGAAAATATATATGAAAAGCACAATAGGCATACAAATCTCTTACAGTACAGATAATTCACCAGGCAATCAGAGAAAAGAAACATCTAACCTAAGAAATCAAACAGTACTTAAACTAACATAACTTGCCCAAACTTGGCACCTTCTAAGAGGACCACACAGTATCACAGGCTTTAAAAAAATAGTCCTAGAAAGAGCCCTGTAACCAGAAAAACAACATACAATGTACCCACAGTGACCTCTTGGTGCCAAAAAAGGACAGGCCAAGTTATAAATCTTTATCAAAACTCTCAAGTAAGGAAAGCATACCTCTGGACCTTTTCAACACACTCCCCGAAACGTCAGGGAGTGAACAACCACAAACTCAAGGGATTTTGCCAGGGATGAAAATGGACAAGGCTGATTCCTTCTCTACCACCCCTCCCTTTCTTTCCTGTTACTTTATCACTGGCCTCTGAAGACATTACAACTCAATGGAAAGATGGCTGTAGGGGCCAACATTTCAAGCCTCTGTTCTCTTCTTTTGAGGAATGCTGGCATCAAGATAGGAAACAAAGAATACGGAGCTGAAGTGTCCGTAAACTGCGGTGGGCCTGGCACCGGGGACCCTGACACAGGCCTGCACCCCAGCTTTCTCTCTTTCTCTTTCTCACTGCAGTTTGGCTTTGCTCTTCGAGGAAACTAAGGAAACTCACTCGCTGATATTACAGGCAGGCACATCAAGTCCCTGCTTTTTACCTACTGTTAAGAACAAAGTGTGTACTCTCTGACCTAATCACATCCAGCTAACGCTAATGTAAAAACAGTTGTGGGCAGGACCAAAAGGTTCTGATAACAGAGTGAGGCCTACGGGCTAGACCTGCAACACAGGGACCCAGGGGTGGGGGTAAGGGGTCATGTGAAAGTATTGCACCAAAATGCACTGCTCCCCTCTTCTGGCATGCTAATTATCAAGAAACATTAAAAAAGCATTCTTCAGCTTGCCACTATGTATTCTAATTTGGTCTCTGCCTGCAAGGAATCCCCACGCTAATCAGGGAAGAATTAGTGGGGTTTTCTTTGATAACATAAAAAAAGTCAAAGTACCTGTAAGTGGGGCCATGATGCCTCGAGGGTAGGTTCATCTTCTTCTGGGTCGAATTCATTGCTGTCACTAGGAGGGAGGGTTCTGAATATATTGCAAGATACCTAAAAATAAACAAGCAGCAATCAGCTCCAAGTACCTCTAGCAGGTGGTGTGGCGACACCGTGCTTTAGGGAATGCCACTGAACTTAATATAGGGGCTTTCTCCACAGGCTCCAGGCTGGGACCACCTCAGTGTGTGATCTGCCAGTCTCCGGACCGGACAACCCCCACCCAGCCCCTGTGATTAGGCGCATCCCATCAGAGACTGCTTGTTTACTTACCAGTCAAGAGTGTTTCTAAGAAGTCCATTTACACTAATATACAAATAACTACTAACACAAGCACATCCTTTCCCTTGCTCATTCATAATTTATGCATTTATTGTTGAACTCATAATGAGATCTCTGGCATTCACACAAGCAAACAAGCAAGCAAACAAAAGAAACAAGAAACAAATTTAAGGACCTTCCTAACATCCTTTAAAATAACTCCTAATCTTGCCCAAAATGGTTTACAAATTACTACGGAAACCCAGAATGAGCTATATCTACATCTAAGTCTCTACAAACTCACCATTTCTTTGCCATGGCAATATCTAAATTAAATGCTGACTGTTAAAATGGCTATAAGGCTGGAAACTGTTGGAGGATGAAGAGGACTCAATGTATCTCCTATTATGTATAAGACTGCCATCACTAAACTCTTACTTCTTAAATGCTGTTAATACTATGCTGAGGTTTCCTCTTTCATTTCAATGTTCTCTCTCCTACCCCATACTCACCCAACCTTGTAATCAAACACATCCTCTGATCTGAATACTACAACAGGAAACATATAGAAGGGGAAGAAGGAAAAGGTGACAATACACCAGAAGCCATGCAAGACCTCAGCTATAATGTGCTGCTTTGGGTTTTTTTGTCTTGTTTCACTATGTATCCCTGGCTGGCCTCAAACTCAGAGATCCACCTGCCTGCCTCTGCCTCCAGAGTACTGAGTTTAAAGTACTACTCCTGGCTGATGTGCTCTGATTTGAAAAGGGAGGGGAAAAGGCTTTTAGAAGTCCCATGAGATGGGTGTATTTATTCATTCAAGCACTTATTAGTACCTATATGTGTATATGTGTATACACTGTTCTAGGCACTGAAAATAACAGTAAACAAAGAGAAAGCCCACCCCTAAATGAAAATTCTATTCTGGTTAAAGCTGCAACATCCTCACTTCCCTGTTATGAACACTCAATTCAGATATGCAAGCTATGAAAAAGTGATTGAATTTTATTTGAAGTGCAACAGGAAGTCATTAATGGAATGCATACAGGAAGCCACATGACTTGAGTTTTCTCTTTAAATCAGTCCAGTAGCTTCAGAGAGTTTAAGTAGTATGACAACGATGACAGAGGCTACTCAGAGTAGGAGGTGGCAGAGAAAACAGGATGTGTGGAGAGAAAGAAAGACTGGTAAAAAGCCTCAGAGGTCCAACTGAAGATATACTAAGGGCAATAGGACATATGAACCTGTACTTGTGAACCAGTTTGGACTGGAGACATGTGAAAACCTGTGTTTAGATACTTAGTGCTGTGGTATTACTGGATCCCTTTGGGAAGGGTTGCTGTGTATCCCAACATTTAGAAGTGAAGTAGACCAAGAAGTGCAAATTTAAAGCAAGCATGGAAAAACAAACTAGAGGCAGGGGTCTCTGAGCTAAAAGAGGAAACTAATAAGAAAGAGGCCAATAGCAGGAAATGCTGCTCAGAAGTTGAAAAAGATGTGCCCAGAGCAGACATGCAGCACAGAAGTATATGCTAGCATAGTTCCAATGAAGCCCTGGGAACAGAAGCCCAGGAACTCAGCTGCGAGGTTACAGTGGCACCTAGGATGTCAGGGTCTCCCCAGTGTTCTAGATGGTAGGCTAACAACATTCTGAACTTTAACTCAAATAGCAGGGGGAAAATATTAGGATATACAGAAATTATGAGGTATTGTATTTAAGAAAAATAAACTAGTCAGTTAGAAATTAGTGACTTGGTAGGCATGGTGGCACACACCTTTAATCCTAGCACTCAGGGAGGTAGAGGCAGGCGGATCTCTGTGAGTTCAGTCTGGTCTGCAAGTCCAGGACAGCCAAGGCTATACAGAGAAACCCTGTCTTGAAAAAGAAAAAAATGAAAAAGGAACTAGTGACTTTTCAGATATCATATGTATCTAAATATCTCTTCGTCAGCCAGCCATATTCCAAATCAAAAGGTTCTTTCCTTTACCCAATTTGAATCATTGCATGAGTTTTTCTTTTTTCCAAAATCACGTAAGTGAACTAAGTCACTTATGTTTAATATGCTTGGGAGGAGTGCGGGGGAAGGAGTTTTACAACTTTATTTACCACTCATCAGTTCTCATCTGTGTTGATTCATTTTTTTTCTCTCTTGACATGCAAGTCAGGAAAGAGAAGAAAATTCTATTCTATACAATACCTGAGTAGACACTGGAACTTGTACGCAGCCTGGGACATGTCAACTGCTCTACAAGGCCCACCACTTGCTGCTGCAGACATCTGTTTTCCGCACTCTCTCTCTCTCCCCCCAGCCATACGAACTAAAAAAACCTGCACTACACTTGTGTTCCTAAAACCTACAAGGAACTCAATAGGCAATAAAATAAAGATATATTTATAAAATTATACGATATGGTTTTATTTTAACCAAATTTCAATTTAAGTTTTCTAGATGATTTAAATACGTGCAGGTTATTTAGAAGAACATTAATGACTGTACAATGTTCAAAGTCTCTGGTTTGGTCAAAGTTGCATTTTCTGCTACCACATTAAAAAAAAAAAAACACTAAGTTGTATAGTCATTTCTTTAGTGTTTACTGGTTTACTTCTACATTTTGTCCAGAGGAGTTAGGTGGTCTGAATAAGTGGCTTTTCAGCAAGGGGAAAGAGTAGCAATGAATGGCCAGGCCTTTGGCCCAACCTGGAATTCGGTATATATTTACAAGATGCCATGGATTCTAAGAAACCAATCTAAGAGGAGGCTGAATGGGCTACATAAAGCTTTCATCTCTCACATTCTGTTCAGTTAATTAGAAACATATGTCAATTCCGGGAACAGTGTGAAACTTTAAATACCTGTGGCTATAGGAAAACATGAAAATGAAGAAAAAAAAATGTTTCTAATAAGGATTTAATGCTTACTGACTATACACTGTAGCTCCAAGAATGGAGACAGGTAGTGAAAACACTGTCATCAAGAAGTGTTGAAAAGCAAACCCCGAAACCAATTCAGGACTACCTAAGTGGACAGTTTAAGTATACAGTTGAGATCCACAACTACTGAACCTTAAGTCAAGTCATTCCCAGGTGGGGAGCAGAAGTTGGGGGTTGGTCTGGTGCTATATATTCTAATGTTAATTAGTTTGCTCCCTAACGTCTGCTTGCTGTCTTTTACAAGCAGACACTCACACATCCAAAATGATGCTTGTAATCCTTGCCTCCAAATTATCCTTGATTGGCTGAATAAATGACAATATACCTGAGTAGGGCAGAAGAGAGGTAAGGGCTTGGATAGAGGGATCACAGGAAGGGGAGGGTACAAAAGAAGAGAAGAGAAAGAGTTGCCATGGGTGAGTGGAAAGCAGCAGCATATCGCTAGGAGGAATTTATTCTGAGGATCTGCGTGGCTGGAGAGAAATGGCCCAAATGAAAAGCATGTGCAAGTATTTATATTATTTTGGATGGGAAGTAGCCCAGATAGGAATGATTAGAGCAAATGGCATGGGATGTGGGGCTGGTAGTTCAACACGGTAGTTTAGGGGGTTAATATCTGCCCAGGCCCAGGTGAAATAAGGTTTATTAAAAAAATCCATCTGGTGCCTGTGTCTTTTATTGATAAGGTAGCCAGTTAATAGCAACCTCCATAATAATCTGTGAATTAGTAATAGATATTAGTAACCCAATTTTCCACAACAGGTCACCTTTAAATCACTTGATTTATCTGAAAGTCTGTATGTGGGGACTTTTTACCAGTGTGGGGAAAGGGCACCTGATATCCCCTACCCAAAAAAGGTTAAAGTCTCCTACTCCAGATCAGAAACTTGCTTCCATGAAAGCACTCATCATCCTGGCAGTGAGTGGCTTACAGTCCAGCTGACAGCTACCGAATGTGTGCCCAAGTAGATCATGCTCAGAGACCACCAGGATCATGCTCAACCACAAAGCAGTTCTATGATGAGCGTATGCCTAAATAAAAATGAATTTATGCATTTAAAAAGCTTAGAACAAACTCCCTCCATATTAAAATATATGAGGCACTAGAAGCATTAGTAAGCCCTCTATTTTATTAATTCAGAAATAAATTATCAAAAATAAACAACAGAAACTTTCAATATATATATTGAAATATAAGCGATGTACAGCACTTGCTCTTGAAGAGGAACTGGGTTTGATTCCAGGCACCAATACAGTGGCTCACAACCATCCATAACGCCAATTCTATGGGTTCTAACGCCCTCTTCTGGCCTCTGTAAGCATCGCCTCTGCATGCAGTGCACATACATGTAGGCCAAACACTCATATAACATAAAGTAAGCAAATCACTAGGCTTTCTCAGCTATTTTAACTTATGCTGGTATTACTATGAAGGAAAGTTATAAATGTCTTTAAGGAAGCCTAACTCATTTTTATCCCAAAGACGGAATAAACACTGAATACTGTAATCCCACCATAGGCTTGAAAGCACTGGCCTGACCTTTAACCTCCAAAGAGTAGCCATAATGATAGGAAAGGGACCAAAGCTACGGAATGGAAGGAAGCAGTATAAAAACCTATACAACCCTCTGAAAAGGAGTGAAAAACAAGGATTAAACAGCAGAGCTTGTGAAATGTGAACATTAGCAGTTCTTACACAGACTCTTCCCTTTATAGTATAGAAACTGAGTAGCCTGAGTATGGAGGTCTTCAAGGTAACAGTCCAGAGTACATCATAGATCTTAGAATTCCTTCCCTGAAACTCTCCCCTCCCCACTCACAGACCACCCCTGGAGACCAATGATGGGCCTGGCTTATTCCTTTCTCTTCCTTCTAAATACCTTTCCCTCTATTACATTTTCTCACTTTCATTAGTCTCATTTTCTCATCTCACCTGTCCCTCATCTAGCTCCTTCTTGGGTTTCTGGCCTATCAGCACCACTCCAAAGCAATCACAGGCACTAGCATCCCTGCCTGAAGTCCCCACTCCTGGCTCAGGTCCTCTGCATCAAGCATTTTCAAGCCTCTCCGCTCTAATGTTGCCTTCCTTAAATCCCCTGTTTGCTCTCCTGCTCACATGCTGAGCCCCTCAAGGACTCCTTACCAGGTTCTGATAGCCTGGCACCTAATAAATGAAAATAACTAGGCTTGACAAACAGAAACAGAATATTTAGCTAAACCTAAATCTCATATAAATAAGACATTTTTAATTAATTAATTTAATTTAAGTAATCCATGTAATTTTTCGACGGTCTTGTTTAAAAAAATTTTTTTTACCTGAAATTCAAATTTATCTAGGTGCCCTGTATTAGTAGATACTAAATCTAAAAAACCTAAAATTAAACTGATGCTAGTAACAGCCAGAGAACTGCCACAGGTAAGGCCTCAGACCTAAGGACTGCAGTGAGGGCTGAACTCTGTTAGTTCTGAAACTTAGGCTACTGCTCATCACTGTGAGCCAAGTAAATTTCAACGTCATGGCCAAATGCAAAAGAGAAGACCATAAAGTTCCCATTTATGGCCTGATGAGAAAGGAAGTTTCTTTGCATTTTTAATCAATTTTTTATTAAATAATTTATTACCGTGGGGCCTATAATAGCAAAATACAACTGTTACTGTTTAAAGCTATTCAAATTATTGGGCTACCCATCCTCACTGTCCCCACCCTTTTATCACCATAGAAACCTCTAATTTTACTACATGATTTTGGTTGATATTTTCTTATTTTTGTGTTTTGCACATTATAAAGAATATTGTGGTTGGCAGGAAGTAACTACTCCCTAAGCATTCACCAAGATGAATACAGAAAAAGACAGAAGGGAAGGACACTGCATAGTGACAGTTAATGCTTTTAAAAGAATGAATATTTTGGTTTCTTTTAGTTACCTATCTGTTGGCACCATTAGTATTTATGGTTCTGATAAACTAGGCAGGTGATGTGATCTGGAGACCTCCCTGTTATCATATTATAATAAATTGACCTAAATCTGTGCTCTATAATGTGTTTCCTGCATAGCTAAGTACCATCAGTACTAAATAAAAGCAGATGGTTGATCTCAAGAACAGTCTTCTCCCTTTAATCTGTAAGGCTATCATTTCAAAAACTCAAGCATATCAACTGTAAAAGCAAAAATAATGCCATGAGGCATAGAGTGAATTCCTGAGATTACATCTAAAAAAATTAATTTTCAAACAGAAAAACCATGCAAATGGTGTCATCTAGAGAGTAGCCACACAATTAAGAGGTGTTACTATTTCTCTGACACTATTCACAGTAAGACCCATACAAGTAACAATTTCAATATCCTTGGAGTTTTTTTTTTCAGCTAGCGTATTCACTTGTTTGATTATCCAATAATCTAACATTTGTTGAAAAGCCACTAAGAGAGTTATTTAGTCAAGCATTCACAATTCAAGTGAGAACCCAGTAAATACAATGTTGAAGCTAAACTAACATACTATTCTCATATAACCTTGTATCAACAATGATGGACCAAATAAATACAGTAATAATGTATCTAGAAAGAAGACAGGGTTTCTCTGTGTAGCCCTGGCTGTCCTGAAACTCATTCTGTAGATCAGGCTGGCCTCAAACTCACAGAGATCGGCCTGCCTCTGCCTCTTAAGTGCTGGGATTAAAGGCATGCACAACCGCCCCCAGGCAGAAAACGAGAAGATCTTTTAAATTTATCAGCATTTCCCATAGATGTCATTTTAAAAAGCAATTTCATCAGAGGCAAAAAAAGAGAATATAAACATGACTTAAGTCTCTAAATCAGATTTATCTGAACTCATAAAACTATTCCCAAACATACTAACTAATGTTGAACTAAGAAGTAAAATTCTAATGAATTTTCTAACATTAAAATAATAAATACATGCAGATTTAAATATATTTATACAAAAATATATAAAAATCTAAAGTGTCAAGTTACTTATGGTAACACCAAATTTAAGAATCAATAATGGCCCAACAAAAATTATAAAACCTCGTTTTATGTCTTCCCTTTTAATTGATTACGGATAATAAAAAGGACAAAAATCCCAAAGCATGTGATGACACTGTTCAAAGAATTATCATAAACAGATAAAGATTATAATATCAATGTTAAGTAATACTATTAATATACTTTTAATTTTCAAAACAAGAATTTTAGGAAGGTACTATTGAAACCATGTTAACTTGCACCAACAGGACTTGCTAAATAAGTCAAATGATCTCTACCAATGCCTTTGTTTATACCAGAGTACAAGTCTCATCAGCACAGAGGACAAGCAGAATCACTGTGAATGTGGGTGTGGTCATATCCCAATTTTCACCACAAAACTACCTTTGTGCACAACATTCTATGGCTTTGAGGAAACCGTCACTGGCTAAGAATATGGCATGGCTTATACGACAAAGAGACATGCATTCACAAAAACTGTGAGATCTTTTATAGTATCCACAAATCTGTAAGGGGACTAAAAAGACAGCTTCTAAATATCACAGTCTTGTGGTACACTCATAATCATGCTGCACATCTAGATTACAGGCTTTCTAGGTCACGGTACCACTCTGCCATTCCTTCTGAAGAGGCAGAAAGAGCATCCTATAATGATTTAAAACAAACAAACAAACAAACCTCAAGAGGCAACTGCTGAAAGAAAATAACAATTACAACAATTTAGAAAACTTTAAAAATATTGCCTGATCAGAAAATTTTAATATATAGACATTTTCAAAAAAAGTATGAAAGAGATAAAAAACAAAACAAAAACAACACAGGCACATTTTATTTTCCTCGCTTTCAAGGAAGAAACCATTTTTACTTATATTTCTGTTGCCAACTGTTTCGTTTTACCAAGTATCTAGAACATAGATAGCCTGGACTACAATAAGAACCTATCTTCAAAATAGTAGTTTTTAAAGGTTATTTCTGACTAGATTGGATATATAAGCTGTACATATTTATACAAAATTTGAAAAGAAATAAAAATGTGTTTTCCTTGCTACTGTTTCTTCTGGAAATGTTTCGCTGATAATTGTTATGGTGAATTATTACAATTAAATTAAGCATATGATTGATTATTTCTGCAAATAATTTAGACCCTTTATATTCTGGATATGAGAAAGAGAAAGCCCTGCCAATTACAAAGAAAAAAAGAATCTGCCTTGGAAGATCAAGAACAGAAAACCAAAAACTCAGAATACATATCAGATCTAAGTACAAAGGTAGTTCTGAGAAACATGTCAACATTTCATTATAAAAGACCAACAGGAGAAGCTGAGTGAAGGCAATAACTGTTTTTACTCCACTGGCCTTGACCTGTTATGTGCTAATTAGAAAACAGAGAAGACCCTAAGATAGGAAAAGAGATGAGATTAGAAGGAAAAGAAAGAAAAGATGACATTTAGGCATGACCTTGTCCATGTGCAATCATTTTCAATGCCACCTAGTATATCAAAGTTCATAGAGGAAGTATTCATACAGCAAAAATGAAAACAACCCAAGTGTTCATTCACTAGTAAAAAAAAAAAAAATCTGACATCTAGCACAGCGTGAAGAGACATGCATACACATTTGGACCAGAATATACACAGTGAAAAAGTTAGAACATGTAATAAAGAATTATACCATGAACCTGATAAATCTACAGCTATTCTTAAGAACTCAGATAAAAACTTAGAAGCATGTAATGTTTACATTGAGAGAAAGCTGACCCACCAATGCATGCATATGTATGCATATATGTGTGTGTATACACTTATATAGAGAACTAAATGTACATACATGCATATGTACTATTTGATACCATTTAGATAAAGTTGGAACTATCTAAAACTAAATAGTGCTGTAATTAACAGATCCATACCTGTGTCTAATCCCCTCTGTATCACATATAGTCTTACTTTAAATGGGGCCTCTGAGAAGACAGTGAGTTTGTCTGGAGTGAGAGACTGGCTGGGCTGATTCCTCTCCACCATTACCCCAATGCCTCTGGGAATTCCCCCTTTGGATCTTTGCTCTTTCGCTGACTGATGCTCCAGAGAACAGGGCAGTCTGGAAGCTGGGGAAGATGCGTGGGGATCTTCTCATTCAAGTGGTGCCTGGAAGATACCCACTTCTCTCAGCACTGCCTTAGTCACCAAGTAATAGTTCTCGCTAGTTCTGGCATCTCTAGGGAGGAAACCCTGTTTTGGGGGAAAAAATCACTTCAATACCTGGTTTAGACAGAGTGGGGTAGAACCAGCAATTATGTCTCTTTATATAAACTTTGCTCCAAAAGCACCTGGTTTTGTCCCCAGGCATCCTTTCTTTGAGATGCATTTGTGCAGCTTCCATGTGTAGGGTGTGACATCATTTCCAGGACACCTTTGCCATGGCTTTAGACCCATCTTTCTATGACCAATCAAGGCAGTGAAAGCAACTTCATCGCCTCTCCAACTTCCACAAGGCTGATGCTATGATCTCAACCCATTTTCCATGTTATTTTCACAAATTTAGTGAGATCTTAAGTGGTAAAACAAACATATGCACATGTTCGATGTATTTCCTAAAGAATCAGCAATTCATTTCCTATTAAATTATTTCTTCCATCATCTAATAACTTAATTTTTTATACGAAACAGCAAATGACAGCTGCTTTCACCTTAGCCAAAACCAAATGAGAGACCCACATAAGCCTCCAGCCTCACAAGTGCATTGGTCTCAGTGTGAAGCAAAGTAGAACACTAAAGTGCATTCAGGACCTGGAGATGAATACAGAATTCAAATGAATGGATCCAAGTCACCCTTTCATAATGAAAGAGAACAGAAATCTTAAGGGGAATGTCAGCACCAGAATTCAAGGTAGAGAAGGCTTCATCTTCAGTAAGCTGTTCTCAGTTTTCGGTCACCATTTCCACCTTGGACTGTGGATATCCTTAATTACTCCATTTCCAGTCCAGAAAAGCTCTGACATCATTTCAAATTGGGCCTGCTCAGACTCAAACTGCCTCGCTCCTCCCCCCTACCCCCATACTGGGAGGGTACTGGCCTTACTTTCCTACTCTTCCCAATGGCCTGCTATTCTTCTGGCCCTTTGGCAGTGTCCCTGGTTTCATACAATTTATTACATTCATCAAACTTTCACTGCCTAAAATGTTAAGTATGTTTAAATTTGAGATTTTAAAAGAAGTAAAGACTGAGATGAAACTGATATTTAAAAAATGTGCCGAATACCCAAATTTAAATAATAATTTTATGTGACGAGCATAAACAAATAAAGAAAGAAAGAAATTTTTCATACGTATTCTTCTTCATTTCCTTTCCAAGAACTCAACTAGTAGCCATCATGGGCTAAACTGCTTGCCTCATTCTTCCCAGAAGAGCAAAGACCTTCTTTGCAGAGACTGGGATAGGAAAAGAACACATTTCTATTTCACATACTGGTCAAGAGCACCCATGACCTCTTGCCCACTGTCTCCTGCCCACGTTTGTCTTCCTAGCATGCTACAATCTCTTTCTGTGATCTACAGTCACCCTTGACTCTCCTATTACCCACATGTCCAACCACAAACCCTTTACTACAGTTGGCTTCTTTTTCAAGATTAAACTTTGTTCAAAACACAAGGCATCTTTTTACCTGATGAAATGGTTACAGAGGTGTTGAATTAATTATCTAGACCGTGATCCCCAAACAAAACTATCACAGGAAGATTCAACTTTACACAGAGATGACTATATTGCACTCTCTCCAAAATTGGAAATGTAGCAGTGAATCCAAAGTGAAGATTGTTGATATTAAATCTTAGAATCCAAAAATAGAGGTGTAAACACCACGGCCGTCAGTGCTCACTCTATATAAACACAGCACAGACCCTTGTACCACTGGCGTCTGCAGACAAGTCCTGACCCCAGCTTGCCCGCCCCACCCCCTCGGCAAGCCATGAGACAGGCTTGCTCAACCTGGAGAACTGGTGATTTCTGAGAGCCAAAACCTACACACTAATAAAACAATAAAACATATCTTTAACAAGAGGCTTTTTTGAGACCATAAATGTTGAACAACTGCTTTGAATGCTCAGATTCAAAATCAGCTAACAACAGGTGAAAATTTTGAAGTTTTAAAAGAAAGACTCTGAAATTTGGAATTATAAAGGAAAGCATACACTATTCCTGATGTACATCTCTAGCCGTGGCATCTGTTCCCACTTGAAAATACTATGCGCTGCTGGAGAGATGGCTCAGGGGCGGCTCTCCTGATCACCTGGGTTTAACTCCCAGCACTCACGTGGTGTCTCATAAACATCTGTACCTCCAGTTCCAGAGGCTTCAATGGCCTCTGTACGCACTGCATGCATGTGTTAGCATGCAAAATAGTCTACAGATAAAATAAAAATAAAAAAGTAGGAAGGAAAAAAGGGAGGGGGAGTAAGGAAGAGGAGAAGGGAGGGAGGGAGGGAAGGGGAGAGGAAGGAGAAACAAAACCACTAATGCTAACAAAGAAACACTACAGAAACTGTCACCATCTCTTCCTCTATGCCTGTGTGCCTGTTTTGTGGTCTCTGTGACCATTCTTCAGCAAAACAATGTCCTAAACTAGCTTAGGGGTCATGAATACACACTTGACTTAAATCTGACCCCACAGAAACCGCCTGTAGACAACAGTCCTCCTTACCCTAGCACTGCTGACCAGAAGAGACTAGGTAGAAACAGGAGATGTGGATGCCAGCTCTGCAGACTGAAAACCCAGAGATGGTTCTAGGTATTAAGTGCTGGCTCACGTGTCATTTCAACATCAGTACCTCAGGAATTTTTTTATTCCCTACTCTGTTATTAAGAGCACCACAAGCCAGGCGGTGGTGGGGCATACCTTTAATCCCAGCACTTCTGAGAAACAGGTGGATCTCTGAGTTCAAGGTCAGCCTGGTCTACATAGTGAGTTTCAGGATAGCCAAGGTAATACAGAGAAACTCTGTTTCAAAAAACTAAAAAGAAATAGAAAAAAAAAAAAAAAAGAGCGAGCACCACAAAAAAAAAAAAAAAAAAAATTTTAAATCTCCATTCCCAGCACCTCTATCACATAATCCTAACAAAAACTTTTTTTTTTGGAGGAAAACACCAAAGGCCCTCAAAAGGAAGTACCTGCATTAGTCCAAACAGTGTTCTCTACCTTGTCCTCCGACAGGGCTCAACTTTTGCACAAATACACAATTCACAATACTTCAATTTTTTTTAATAAAATCTTTTGTTACCAAGGGCCCAAAAATAGCTTTTCCACTATGGCTTGCTCACCCATTTCATTAAAATGTCTACTTGCTCTCCAACTTATCGAATAATCATAGCCAGTCCAATTTCCACCCACAAGCATCTTTCCTGTCTGTGGCATCCCCCACACTCATAGCGGTTTCTGTGAACACTGCAATTGTGCTCTCACTCTAAAGCCCCTTCTCTTCCCGCCACACTGCAGGGGACTCTCAGAAGTGACTGGACAGCACATTTCATCTTGTTTTCCTTTATAAATCAGGTTTGGCTTTAAATATTGGCCAGTAGCCAGCTGCCTCCTGGAAATGACCTGCTCATTGGTTTCCTACCACATTCTTGCCGTGAGCATTGCCGTCTCTGAGAACTCCACAGCAAAGGGCACTCGTTTTCTCTGCCTTTTCCTGCTTCTCAGCTACGGCACTGGCAGCTTTCTTCTTGGAGACTCCATCCTCTCCTCTCCTCCTCTCCCTTGCACCCATCTCTCAACAATAGCTACACTGTATAAACGCCAAGAACCAGAAGATTCTCTGTTTAAGATCCTCCTATGCTTGGTGCACATCTTCTTGGTGCATTTACAAGAAGCATGGCTATACCTGGAAACTGAATGTTCACTTTCAAGGTTAAATTCAAGGTTAGGGAAAAAAAGAGACCTTGCACACAGTACTCTTAGTTTGCACAGTTCTGCTGCCAGTTCTTCAAGGGAGGACAGGCACATAAGAAAAGACCTCTCAATGAAGTGGGGGGATGTTATTGGATATCAGTACTGATAGGCCACACTTCTCAAAGAATATGAAGTAGACTAAAACCCTGAACAACCTGCAAAGCAGTTAGCAGGACTACAGCTACTCCTTATGAATTCCTAAGGGACAATAAATTGTTAAGACAGAAAGTCTATGAATACACAATTTAATCAGGGAAAATTATTTAGGTGACTTAGAGGGGATCTAGAGGAGGGAGTAAGAAGTAAATATGATCAAGACATAGTCTAACTATACATGAAATTTTCAAAAAAAAATGAACAAAAGTTTTTCCTGTTAAAAAGTAAACACTCAGCCCCTTAATCCATGTACCATCCAGCCTTGTCAAAAGCAACCAATGATATAAGAAAGGACTTCAAATCTTTAGATTCAGAGCTAGAAAGACAGCTCAGTGGTTAAAAGCATTGGCTACTTCATCTTCCAGGGGTCCTGAGTTCAATTCCTAGCAATTCATATGGTAGCTCACAATGGCCTATGACTATAGTCCCCTGGGATCCAATGTCCTCTTCTGGTGTGCACACATGCAAATGAAATACATACATACACACACATATATATAATAAATCTTTTAAAAAATAAGAATCTTCAGATTTAGAAAAGTTCAAGTGGCCAGGCATGGTGGTGCACACCTTTAATCCCAGCACTCAGGAGGCAGAAAAGGGTGGATCTTTGAATTCAAGGCCAGCCTGATCTATAAAGCGAGTTCCAGGACAACCAGAGCTGCACAGAGAAACTCTGTCTCAAAAAAAAACCAAAACAAAACTGGAAGAAAAAAGCAAACAAACAAGAAAGACAGAAAGGAAGGAAGGAAGGAATGAACAAAGGAAAGAAGGAAGGAAACTAGTTCCAGGGGAAGAAGTAACACACACAAATAAATATAACAATTACTGTATGACTAAATTCACAATTACCTAACTGTTAATAACCCAAACTGACATTAAGACAAAATTGCTCCCAGAAGCAGCAGGTTATTAAATGAAAGACCCAATACCAGGGGTAGGCTCCCACCCTATAAGCTGTTGGTCAGGGAGGCACCTGGGGCCGCAAGACAATCCAGACAAGTGCCACAGCCACCAGCTGCCCATTCTAGCAGAACACAGAGAAAGCAAACTAGCTCTGGCCTGGAAGCTTCCTCCCTGCTACGGAGCCTTCACAGTATCAGAAGATGCTACACAAGGTACCAGTGGAGAACAGGCCACAGTCTTGCTCGGCTGTAGACCCTCTGTGTGGCAGTACTGTACAGCCCACAAGAAAACCCTGCTAGTGCAATAGTGGCAAATAACCAAACACTTTCTAGGTGGATTTGTTGTTTGTTCTGCAGCACAGAATCCACAAGTGCTACCATGAACTCCAGTCGAAAGTCATGGCTGGGGAGGTCACAGGCATTGGTGGAAAGCTATGTTGAAAATAAACATGATATACCTGTCAAACTGCCTTCAAAACAACTATCTGTGCCCTTGGAATAGTGGTCATGGAAGCTTCCCTTTGCAGTGATGAGTAGTGACTACAGAGACTAATAACTGGTCAAACATTAAGACTAAATGACCAGGAGCTGAAGAGATGGCTCAGGGGTTAAGAGCATTTGCTAGGTTCGGTTCCCAGTGTCTGCATGGAGGCTTAAACCATCTGTAACTCCAGTGGCAGGGGATCCAACAACTTTTCTGACTTCTGCAGGCACCAGGTCAGACTTGGTACACAAACATAAATATGCAGCCAAACATTAATACACATAAAATCTAAAAAAAGAAAAAGAGAAAAAAATAAGAAGAGTAAATGACTAGAGCTAGAGAGATAACTCAACAGTTAAGAGTCTGTACTACTCTTACAAAAGTTGCAAGTTTGATTCCCTGCACCCATGTCAGGCAGCTCACTCACCTGTAACTTCGGCTCCAGAGGATCCAACACCCTCTTCAGGCACCTTCAGGCACCTTCACTTACATACACAAAGTTCTACATTCTCTCTCTCTCTCTCTCTCTCTCTCTCTCCCTCCCTCCCTCCCTCCCTCCCTCCCTCCCTCCCTCCCTCCCTCTCTCTCTCTCTCTCTCTCTCTCTCTCTCTCTCCAGTCAATATCAGAAAGCTCAGTAACCTCATGAAAATAAATATTGCTAAAGGAACAGTAACCAAAGCGGCCCAGGTGACAGTTTAAACACCTGCCAGTTTCTGTTCCTCTGACAAATGGCAAATGCTAACATCTGCCTCTGGCCTTGCCTAGTCCAGTCTCCCTACTCCTTCTAGAAAATGTCTTTTGCGGATCTTCATTATTATAACCTAAAGCTCTCTCCTATGCACCAAGAATTTGTAAATTTGTAATCTGCTTCTCAGGTCTTCCTTCTGAGGTGCTTCTACAGGAGTATCTCAGACTTTCCCAATAACTTCGGTCAGCAAACACCTCTCTCTATTCTTTTAGTTACCTCTAAAGCTGAGATATAATATTCTCTATCAAATGCAAGAACATGAAGACTTGACAAGTTCTTATATTCCCATTTGTCACCATTCTCAATGCTATATTTAACTAGTTGATGCTATATTAATAACAAGAAATCGTCTATCATTCAATCAAAAGGGTATACAGTAAGGTTAAAAAAGCATCCTAACCTATGTATAGGCAGACTTTGAGGACCTTAATTTAGAATTCCTAATTCTACACAAAACCATATTCATTCTATTAAGAAGCTAATCAGAGCTATGGTTTCCAGTTAAATCAAAGACTGAATTTTTTTAAATGAGCATTTAGATAACCAAATGACATGCTGTAATTTGAAAGTGAAAGAAAAAAATTAGCAGTGGCAGAGAAACAATATTAAGGACTCAAGGAAAGGTCTCAACAGAAAGAAAAGACTACAGGTACATTAACTCTGAAACTTGCATATCCTCAACCTGAAGTACACAGAGATTTAATCATACACTGGGAGCAACACTGGCTTAAAGCCAAGACTAGACAAGTCATAAAAACAAAATATAAAATTACAGCACTGACCAAATGATAAAGATTAAAAAAATAAAAAAATAATAAGATATTACTTAACAAAGCCAGCATATTCTAGGATCCACTGCAGTAGGAGAAATCCCTGTCAGTCACCATAGTCTCAACTTCCCCATTCTGCCCACTCCTCAACCCACTTGATCCCCCATCTGGACAGCATGCAGTTCCACCTCTGTCCCTGCCTTCTGCCCCCTCCCCCTTCCATGCTGAAAACACCAGTCCTACATCGACCTTTGCACATTAGGCCTCCCACAGGAACCTCAATCAACAACAGCAGCAAAAGCTCAGCTCCTCAGTTTCCAACCAAAGCCTGCTCTCCCTGCTGTCACACCTCGACAGAAACACCACAAGGACCACAGCCACCTTATCCACCCACCACGAGGGCCGTCCGCCAAACCATGAATACCCTTCCTCTCCCCAAATATCCACACTAACAGTAAACAGCCTCACCTGCATTTCTAGGTCAATCTCCAGAGTTGACTTCCCTTCCTTCTCTACTTTATCACCTGCTCTTGGCTTAGGGCTGCATGTGTTCTCTTCCACAACAATCCCTACTGATCCTCCCTTCACCATACTTTATCTAGTCTACTGCTATTAAAATATAAATGCCACCATTCCACTCCTCTGCTTCAAGCCTTTTAGTTGGCCACCACAATCTATAAGGCACTTCCACAAACTGACACATCAACATGTTCAGCTATCAAAACTGACATCTTCCCACTGTAAGTACACAGACACACACATGCATGTGCGCACACACTCACACAGTTAATGCTACAACAACAGAGTACTATATCCCCTCTATACAAGTGGTTTCAGAATTCCTTGGTACTTCAGCCACCTAGAAAAAAATGTTTATACTCAATTAAGGCTTTACATTCTGGGTAGTATGCCATGACTACCCTACCCAAGCTTCTTTCTTCCTTATCTAATATATAATTCTATTAGTATGACATCCTTTAATTTGTTCACTTTAAACTTTCTACTGTTGACTGAAAACAGCCATCTTTTTTAGTCATCAAAACACAAGCGTATGAGCTGGATATGGTGGCAACATGTACATAATCTTGGCACTTGGGAAGAAGCTAAGGCAGGGGGATCGCGAGACTGGCTTAGGCTAGAGAGTAAGTCCTTGGCCAGCTACACTACACACCAAAGTCCTGTCTCAACACAAACTAACCAAAGGCTGGGAATATAGCTCAGTGCTGGAATGTTCACCCAGATATATTAATGCCCTAGGATTGACACTCAACACCATCATTTCTTTTTTAAAAGTAAAATCATGACATTAAGACATTCTAGAATTAACAAGTCTACCTAGAATTAACAAAGCCAATGCTTTTCCCAACAAAACTACATCTCACATTTGGAGTACCGTCAAATGAATTATTTTTAGAAAATATATGCAAATACAAAGACTCCAAAATGGAGTTCCTTCGGGCAGCATGCAGGGAATCTTATGAATGAAAGGGAAGGTAGAAAAACCTGGAGGAGACAGGAGCTCCACAAGGAGACCAACAGAACCAAGAAATACGGGCTCAGGGGTCTTTTCTGAGACTGATACTCCAACTAAGGACTATGCATAGAAATAACCTAGAACTCCTGCACAGATGTAGCCCATGTCAGCTCACTATCCAAGTGGGTTCTCTAGTAAGTGGAGCAGGTACTGTCTCTGACATGAACTCAGTGGCTAGCTCCTTGAACATCCTAGCCTTATCAGGCCACAGAGGAAGACAATGCAGGCAGTCCTGATGAGACCTGATAGGCTAGAGTCAGATGGAAGGGGAGAAGACCTACTCTACCAGTGGACTGGGGGAGGTCCATATGGGGAGAAGGAGGGAAGGAGGGATTGGGAGGAAAAGAGGGAGTGGGACATAGTTGGATATAAAGTGAATACATTTTAATAAATAAAAAAATATATTTAAAATGTGAAAAAAATGGAGTTCAAATTTAGGTAACAAAAATGAATGGGTTATTTGAAGACCAAAAAATTCTAGGAAATATTTCAAATGGATACATGCAACAGAACAAAAAAGATAGCATTAGTAGAATGCGGTGCGGTGCGGTGCGGTGCGGTGCGGTGCGGTGCGGTGCGGTGCGGTGCGGTGCGGTGCGGTGCGGTGCGGTGCGGTGTGTGCGCGCGAGCATGGTGCTCATGCATGCGCCATAAAGACAAAGTTTGAACCTAGAGACAATGCAGAGCAGAATATAGCAAGGCCCAAAGCAACTGGAGATCCTGATAGCTTTTTCTATTAGAGAAGACACCACAAAATTACAAAGCAAGCCACTTACCTAAGTAAGAAACTGCTTTGGAAAGGGATTAGTAAAACCTCGAGAAAGCCATTCTAAATAGCTTGGACAGTGTTGGTCAAAAGTCATCCATTTAGGAACTGGAAGGACCTGAGATATCAGCTCGCTCCATTAACAACACGAGACACTGAAGCTTGGAAAAGAAATGAGTTACCAACGTCTCATCACTGTTAAGATGAGTAATAAGGACAATAACTTCCACGTGCTCTCCCGGGACTCTTTCCACTCTAACCATTCTCTTCTCCTAAAGGTAAATTGCATGTTATGTTGTTGACTGTATTTACATATAAAATATTTTTTTCATTCAAGTAGCCTGTGGGTGGTGGTACCCAGACTTAGCTTAGACAGTAAAAGTGACTTTCCAAACTCATACCTTTCTTTCTACTACATTGCCCCTCACAAGAAAACCAACTCTTCAAGTACAAGTCCCAACAAGTTGGATGAGCTTTTAGTATTTAGACTGACACTTTGCCATTTCACTCAGTACTCATCCTTGTTTTCAAATCCCATTTAGCATTTCATTAAAAACTTCCTTATCCTGGTGAAGCAGACAGTGACTACTTCACCAGAATCATCCTTGAGAAACAGAATTTGAGAAAAACTGAGGCAATGAAACAGAATACATCTACCTGATAAAGAATGTAAAATGTACAAACAGGGACCATGCAAACTGAAGTATTTAATGGCAAAACATAACAATGCTATTTACTAAACATTTGTCATGTGCTGGAGACTAGTCTAAGAGAGTTGTCTACATTATTGCTATCTTCACAACCCTCTCTCCCTCCAAGAGAGCTCTGACACAAGGAGATAAGCAATACCAGAATTTGTACACATAGGGACCTTCAAGGTGGTAAAATAAGGGCATGGGGAGGGGCATGGACATCAAGGGAGCTTTTGGTTCCAACCTTTCTTACAAAGCACTAAGCACACTGCTATCCTGCACACACACAGTCATATATTTAGGTAGACCTCTCAGTACCATATAAAACTGAGGAGCCCAAAGATGAGTAATTCATAGTGCTAAAGCAAGTGAGTATGGCCAAAAGTGGCTCTTGGGCCCTGGAGGGTCCACTTTCTGTTCTACCATCAATTCTACAAACAGCCCAGATTGCATAAGTACCATAGCAAATTAATAGCTAACAAATTACATATAAAATGAATATACATCTGAGAACTATACATAAAGCGGACTTTAAGTGTTCTAGAACAGTATGCATGCTGTAGTATACTGTATATTCAAAGCTGCCAATGTCTTAAAGCAAATATAAATGGCTTAAAGGGGAAAGGGAACAATGAACTCTCTTAGAAAACTAAAGCGGGTTGAGGAGAAATTGATTCACAAAAATGAAAGAACTTCTGCATTATGCCAAATACTAGGTTTAATGACTCAATATAGCTGAATGACAAGATTATCTTTGCCATAATTTCAGAACCTGAAATCAGTTAGGCTCAGTTAGGAGGCATTCCAGGGACTACTAAGATACTTGGGACAATTCCTCTCTGGGATACTTATCTCTTAATTGGAAAACTTAGATGCATGTGTGGCAGAAAAGCAGCATATTCCACAAGAACGTGCTGCCAAGAAGCAGTAGAACTGAAGGCAGGAGAATTACTGGGCCTGTCAGAAATGGTGTGGCCCACTGTAAGCCAGCCCTCTGAGGAAAACGAGAATTAGAATTAGAGGCCAAACCCTACAGGAAGGAATGAAATGGGGAGGGAGGAAGATCAAAAACTGATAAAAACATAGAGCAATGGAGCTCTCATTTCCGGAAAGAAGTCAAATAGTATAGGCACACAGGAAGTTAGTTTGGCAGTGACTTTCAAAATACTCATGGCAAGACCCAGGAATTGCAGTCCTCACTATCCAAATGAGCAGAAACTGTGTGCCTCACACAAATGTGCACATATTTCCGGGGGTACTTTACTTATAACTGCCAAAATGTAGATGGAACTAAGATGCTTACTAGGACAGTTAAAATGCTGTAGTACATTCACACAATGGAGTATTAGTGAGCACTAATAAGAATGAAGTGGCCAGGTATGAGGGCTGGCATTTGCAACTCCAGCACTAGGGACACTGATGCAGGACTGCTGAGAGTTCAAGATCAGCCTGGGCTAATATATAGATATATATATTTCCAGGCTAGCCTGTGCTATATGCAACACCATCTGAAAAATCAAAACAAGAATGAAAAGCCATGAAGGAAATGAAATGAAAGAAGGCAATCTGAAAAGGGCACCTACTGTGTCTTAGAAAAGCACTATGAAGACAGTGACGAGGTCATTGGTTCTGAAGAGAGCAATGGCAGCTTGAAGCTACTCTGAGTGATACTATAATAGAACATCTATGTCATGAGACTTTTATTCAAATCCAAAGAATGCACAGCACCAAATATGAACCCTAAAATAAACTACAGGCTCTGGGTAATTACAATGTTTCAGAGCAGTTGCATCAATTTAAAATGTGCCATTTGGGATGGTGATAGCAGAGGACACTCATGAATGAAAACTGGGGCAAATGGGAAATATTCTTATAAAAAAGATAAAAACTAATAGGTTTACAAAGACGTCTGTAGGCTGATGGTTAAACACAATACATTCATACAATGAAATAATGGGTAGCTATAAAACAACGCAGCTTCATATGTACTCAAGAACTGCTAAGTAAAATGAATGTACAGAAGGTGTGTAGCACACCATTTATAAAAAATAATGCAAATACACTGGGATATGCTTCTATCCTCACAGAGGGTCATAGAAGAAAGCTACAAACTGGCTATCTCTAAACACGCAGGTAAGCTAACACCAAGAGCACATCCTCTGCAGAGCACAGGTGGGTAAGAGAAGATGCTCTGTGTTTGGCTGGGAGATTAAGAAAGCATATACTCAGAAGCAGGATTGTCCAGCAGTAACTGCTGAGATCTGGGACTAGGTCAACTTTTCTTGTGTGAGCTTTCTTGCCCTCTTTAAAAATGCTCAGCATCACATTTGTAACCTCTACTCAGCAGATGTTGGAAGTACTCCCTTTCCAAACAGTCATGACTAACAGAAACAGTTTTGGACAGTGCCACATGTCCCCTGTGAGGCATAAGTGCTCTTTGCTGAAAAGCACTACTAAGAAGCAACAATATTAACAGTTAACTTACAAAACACCCTTGATAATACATTCCTATAAATTAACAACAAATCCAATACATATATATATGTATTTAATGTCATATATATATATTCATTCATTCCTCCTCAGATCTACACAGCAATCACTTTTACAAGGTGATTTTTCAAAGCCCTTCTCAATGCTGAGTAGGCACTGCATGTGCCTGCTCCTCTAACAGGCTTCCCAGTGATGCTCAGCCCATTTTGAAGCTCTGTATCTGCCTTCTCCATTCCTCCCCCCTCCTGCCCAAAACAACAGCTTTTCAATCCATAATCATCTAGGCTGCTAAGGAAGGCCACAGAAACCTAACAGTCAGATTTTGGCTCAATTTTTTTTTAAGCTAATGTAATTACTGACACAGTAAGAACACATTTGGTTGCATTATACAAATAATGTTTCTTTCTGTAATTCCTAAGGACCACACACAGTGCCATTGTTCTAACATCATGAAAGGCATTACTCCTGACTTCAAGGAAATTACAAAGAGAAAGATTCATTATAAAGCCAAGAGAGGCCTTAACTAGATTCTCTAAGTCATAATTTTATTAAGTATAATGTCATTTCTAATATGCCACAGCAAAGGAGTAGCAGGAGTTAAAATATTCAACAGGCTTGAATCTTTTCAAACAGATCTAAAACTGGTTGATTCTCCCATATCTTTGCAGAGATCCACGGCACCCCGGCCCTCAGCTTCATGCTCTGAGGTCACTCCTTCCACGCTGCAGTCGGTGGGATGGTCTGGGTTTCATCATCGTGAGGTCACGCTCTTCAAGTCCTAGTGCTGTGCTGACTGCTTGCACTTAGCTCTCAGGAGGATGGCTTTTGTTTGTGGAGGAGACCTCGATGACCTCACTGCAACCAATACACCCATGAGTGGCTACAGAAGATGCTTAAAATGTCAGCGGCGAAAAAAGAAACTCACCATTCTAACTACTTCAGGGTAAGTCTGCTCTGTCAGACAGCCTCTGCTTATTGTAATGTAGTCCACCAGTTCATTAAGAGTGGAGCGCTTGTATTCTTTCATTTTAAGATCAGATAGCGTGTCCATGAAGTCAAAAATGACACAGCACTGCTGAAGTTTCTTTAGGAACAGTTCAGGCTGCTCTGAGGTTGGAACGTCTAAGAAAAAAAGAGGAAATGGTATAAGTCTGTCGTCAATTTCTAGGCAACAGGAATTCTCTGTGAAAGTTACTTCAAAAACAAACTCAAAAGAACACGACAATAAAGTTCTTGTTAATATCACACACATGCATAAGAGACACCGTTAGTTAGCACATCAGATCCCTCGTGCCTAAAAGCCCAACACAACTGACTGCATTGACAGGGCTGCAACTGGAGGCTAAGTCCCGAGAGCCACCTGCAAGTTAAAGCAATGTTTAGCCCAGAACACCCCAGTGCCAACAGCCCTCATAGCCAATAATTACTGAGAAAGGTCAAATTTGCCCCTATAAAGTGAAGCCACAAGTTTTCAGTTAGTTTAAATTCATTTACTAAAAGATTTCAAAGCAGAAATGTCAGTTTACTCATTTCGTGCTGGCATCCTTGGTGTTTAAAGCAATGGCTGCTTGTGGGCTTTGTTTTTTGTTTGTTCTGTTTTTGTTTTATTTAGATTTGGGCTCCATGAAGTTGCTTTGTCAAAAAAAAAAGGCGGGGGGAGGAGAGCTTCGAAAACCCACAAAATTAAACAACGGTAACAAGAACACCACTGCTTGGGAGATGGCTTGGCTGGCAAAGTGCTTACCACGCAAGCATGAGGACCCAAGTTCCATCCCCATCTCAGAGAAGCCAGGTACGACAGTGTGCATCTGTAAGCCCACTGCTGGGGAGGCAGAGAGGCTTGAGTGTCCCTGGGGTTTGCAAGCCATTCAGCCTGGCCTGTTGGTAAGCCCCGGTCCCTGTGAAAGATCCTGTCTCAAACAACAAAGTGAACAACTTCTAAGGAACGAACCCAAAGTTGACCTCTGGCCTGCACATCAATGAGTGTGTGTAAGCACACACACACATATATACAAACGTGCACACTCTAGCAAGCAGACACACAAAAAGAGCACATCAGCAGTGGTGATATAAGAACAAGTGTCACGCGTATTCTACATCTTTTGACCCATGTTCTTCTTTGGGAGTAAGAAAAGCTCACTAACATCTTCATTAAAATGTTCTCAGAGCGCTCGCAAAATGCTAGTCAGGGAAAGGCATTTTCGCAAGCCTGACAATCTTAGTTTATAGGCCTTGGAGCCCACATGGTAGAATGTGCTCTCTACAAGCTACCTTCTGATCTCTACATGTGTGCTATGGCATGCATGCACCCGCACATACATGCAAGGACAAAACATTAATAAATAGAACTTTAAAACTGTTACATGTTCTCAGAATAGGCATGTGTTCTCTTTTCAAACAAACAGCAGAATAGGGCGGGGATACAGCTTAGGTGGTAGAGCTCTTGCCTAGCTACTCACTAGGTCCTTGCTTTGATCCCCAGCACTGCAAAAAAACCACACATGGTGACACTGGCTAGAAATCCCTGCACTAGAAGTGGAAGCAGTAACGGCCAAGAGTTCAAGAGCATCTTCAAGTTTGAAGCCAGCACAAGTTACATGAGACTCTCTTTAAAAAGGGTATTTTGGTGGTGTCAAGAGAGTTAACCAATTAAAGGTGCTTATTACCAAGCCTGACTGCCTGCGTCCGACCCCTGGCATCCACAAGGTGGAAGGAGAGACCTGGGCCCAGGCCCTGATCCAGAGCTTTGAGTTGGTCCACCCCATCTATGATCAGCTGGAACATAAAAGGGCAGGTCGTTCAAATCCAAAGCTGCTAGATCTCTATGCTACAGGGCAACAACAGGATATCCTAGTAGAGGCACCATGAGGATCCAGTATAAATAGTGTAGCAGAAGGCAAAGGCCTCAAAACAGATCAATGACTCATTGCAAAGAACATTTGCAAGTAAAGATGTGTGGACAAAAGGGTGTACTGTGGGACACACTATAGCTTCAATGATGAGATTTTTTTAAATATTATTCTATCTTATTGTGGGGGAAATTGCAATGGCAGAGGATGGATACAAAAGGATGGATGATATGAAATTCACAAAGAATCAGTAAAAAGTAAAAGGAAGAAATGCTCCAGCTGGGCAGAAATGTGATCTACAGTTGGCTAGTCTACTTCCTCTCCTGTTTCTTCCTACTTTTTTATCCATCCCCCACCCCTCTACTGCAGCCACCCTTGGAAGGCAATGAGAATTAAGATCAGCATGGTGGTTTGATTGAAGATGGCCCCCAGAAGAAGCTCATCTATTTGAATGTTTAGTTCTAGTTGGTGGAATTGTTCAGAAAGACTTAGGAGGTGCGGCCTAGTTGAAGAAGGTGTGTCACTAGAGGGAGGCCTTGAGGTTTCAAAACCCAAACTATTCTCAGCTAGCTCTTTCTGTCAAACTATTCTCAGTTAGCTCTTTCTGTCTGCCTTTTCTTACGAATAAGTATGTGAGCACACTGCTCCAGTACCAGGCCAGGCCTTGCCAGGCCTGCCTGCCACCATGCTCTCTGCCATGATGGTTGCTGACGCACCCTCTCCAACTGTCAACCCCTAGAATTGCTGTCTTCTGTAAGTTGCCTTAGTCGTGGTGTTGTGTCACAATAGATAACTGACACAATCAGGGTAGGCTCACTGCCATCATCCAAGTGAATGATTCATTAATACCGAGAATAAATTCAGAGATGGCAGGTGGCAGTCTCTTCTAATTATGAGAGAGAGAGAGAGAGAGAGAGAGAGAGAGAGAGAGAGATGACTATTGAGATTTTGTGCTGAGTTGTACAGCTAGGAAGTGCACTTGGGTTTCCAGACACACCACACAGCCTCTGTGCTACTCAAGAAGGACTCCACAGCATTTACCAGCCTACCCGACACA
The DNA here is from genome assembly GCA_028658305.1 of Pachyuromys duprasi. NCBI lineage: Eukaryota > Metazoa > Chordata > Mammalia > Rodentia > Muridae > Pachyuromys > Pachyuromys duprasi. Next base: position 36,752,705 of record CM053765.1, on the reverse strand, counting down.
ATGGAATTGAAATTTTGAAGCTTGAGGGGTGGGGGGTGGGGGGACTTGCTCATGTAACATTAGCTAAAGGTTAAATCTTCTGGAGATTTTTTTAAATTAATCCAGATTTTGAAACCACACATATAACAAACCCCCAAACCAGACTATTCACATGGAGAATGCTTACAACTACAAAGTCTAAAGCATCAGTAAATGACAGCTTTTTAAAGAGCAAACCATCACTCAGGCAAAAACAATATCTGTGGTCACTCAATAGATTTACATATTTAACAATTCAAAACATTCAGGCAGTTGGCATTTAGAAGCTTTTTAATGGTAAGCAGTTGGAATCCATTCTTTATACATGCAAACTGATTCATCACAGACAAATCTGAAGCAGGCTATCCACATACTAGATGAGACAATAACAGCTTATACTTTTTGTACATAAACAGGTGCTATTTTCAATTTATTAGATGAGTAAATTAAGACAGAGCTATTCCATATCTTGCCCAGAAGCATACAGCTAATAAACAGTGGAGACACAATTCAAACCCAAGCTGTCTGGCTCCAGAGCCTGAACTCTTCTACATCATGCAGTATTCAGACACACAGAAAGGCCATGATAAGATTCCATTCCAGAAAATAGGGTGCGTGCAAAGGCAGCAGCAGAAGAAAGCAGAGAGAATCACAAATGCCTCCCAGCATGCCCCATTCATGAAATAGCACACTGAGACCCTCCAGAGCTTCCCAGGCAGAGTGAAACTTTGCTTTCTATTCTTTATCCTTTACCACAGATTAAATTCTTCTGAAAGGGTCTCCCTTCATTAAAGAACTTAAGCAATCAGAACAAACCACAGGATACCGGGCATCCTTTAAACAGTTTGTATAGTAACAACCTGAAAAAAATGTTTCCCATCACAACTAAAGGATGAGCTATAAAATCAGTTGAAGAGCCAGGAACACTTCTAACTACAGGAAGGCTAAGGCAGGATAACATGAACTGAAGGATTCACAACAGCCTGGGAAACATAAACTAAGTCTGTCTCTGCGTCTTCCTTTCTCTCTCAGGCTGCCATCCCTCTCTCTCGGTGGGGGCTGGGGTCGGGGCTGGGGTCGGGGCTGGGGCACTAACGGTCCAAGCAAGGACCTCTTCCTGTGCGGAAGGGCCATGGGACTGCACTCCTAAACTATGCTTCCCCAATCTCCCTGCCCTCCTCTCCCTAGTCCCGGTGGGCTGTGGAAAGACAGAACTGAGCAAGGACCAGGAGACCACTCCAAAAGCAAACATACTCTTTAAAGGGAGGAGGGCGGCTGGAGAGATGGCTCAGTGGCTAGGGGCACTGCCACTCCCGGCACCCACAGAGCAGCTCACAACTGTCTGTAACTCCAGTTCCAGGGGATTCGACATCCTTACACAGATGCACATTGGCAAAACACCAAAGCACAGGAAATAAAAATATTTTTTTTAAAGAAAGGGAGGAGGAAGGACTAAGTATGCTCTCCTACACATATAGAGAGAACACTCATAAATCACAAGACAGTATCCACGGAGCTGGGAAGATGGCTCAGCGGTTAAGAGCACCGGCTGCTCTCCCAGAGGACCCAAGTTCAATTCCCAGCACCCAGAGGACCCAAGTTCAATTCCCAGCACCCACACGGTGGCTCACAACTCTTCTGACCTGCAGGCAGAACAGTGTATGCATAATAAATAAATAAATAAATAAATAAATAAATAAATAAATAAATAAATAAATAAATAAAATTTTAAAGGCACAGTATCCACATTACCACAATGTGTAAGTAACAGTTACCACCACTTCCCAAATCCAAATCACCTGAACATCTAAACACTTCTGAAGGAATGTAAAATTGGAGGAAAATGTTGGACGTTTAGAAATAAATGTAAATCATTAAAATTTAAGGTAATCTAAGAACCCCCCAAGCAGGCAATCAATAGAGCTATCATTATTTTCCTACGATATCATTTGGCCTACAAAGCCATCCTGCCCTACAGAAGAGCCCAGAACCAGAAACAATGAGAGATTGATGCATGGTTGTGTAATAGCATGAAGGTCATTAGCACAATGTCTCTCCCAACCAATGGCAGAACTTAAAAGGGAGAATAAACCAATCCAGTTATTATAGAGTGGTGGGTCCCAACAAACCAGGTTCTATCAATCTGGAAGGCCACTAGAGTTAAATGCATCTTACTGAGGAACGAAATGCACTGAGTAGCTAAGTTGAACCATACTGCCTTCCTCTTTCCTTTTTTTCTTTAACAGCTGTTTCTCCATATTTCCATCACTGTCACAGCATCCATCTTCCCACTGATTGCAATGCCATTAATAAGCTAAAGAAAATGTCCATTCTCCTAAGGAGTGCACATACAGATAATTTAGAAACCTACATGCATAACATGTAATGGAAAAGTGACTACAACATTCAAGAAAGAGGAGTTCAGATTAAGAAATGTCTCTCTGTATGTGCAGAGCGCTCCATGGGGTCTCCATAGCTACAGCAGCCATAGCCACTCTCCCTATTGTAGCCTACAGAGAGGCAAAGTCCTCAACAGTGACATATCAAGTTCAAGGCTAGCCTGGGAAACATGATACTGTCTTGGATGGACAGAGGACAGAGAGATGATAAAATAATAAGATCCAGTACAGAACAAGAATGATACTATCTGTAGTCTGACTCCCTCCACCTTACCTTTCATCTTTGCCTTAGAATGAGCAGAGATCCCTGACTATGCATACTACCAGTGTCTCAACCCTTGCTGAGCTTCAACAAAATCAGTGAGAATTTCCCTTGTCAAAACATAGCTTACAGAATGGCTAGCACAAATACAACACTATCAAAACCCTGAGCACAAGGTTTTCAATTAGCCACAGGAGACTGAAAGGGCCAACACTGAAATGTTGAGACCCAAGGGAGGGGCCAGTACAGTTAAAAAATGCTTACTGTTACAAGTATGTACTAAAGCTTCTAACACCCATTCCCCAGTGAATAGCCACTACTATTTCAGTTGAAGAAATTGATGTCCAGAAAAATCAAGTCACTCACTTGCCCAACACTACATGCTATGCTAATAACAGCTTAGTTCCTGACTGCCTGCCCCCCAAAACAGTCTTATCTCAGGGCCCACAAAGAAGAAGGTGGTAGTGGTGGTGGCGGCGGCAATGATGAATAACTGAAAGGTCATCACCATTCCAACTAAAAAGATCTGTCCACTGTCATGACTGGTGAATTCTTTTAGTAGTGTTATAATCTACAAGTAAGCGATAACAATAACTGAGCTTCCTTCAAATACCGGTATGCTTTTAAACAGAAAAGCATACAACTGGTCTTAAATGAATAATACAGGTGATTAAACTTAACTTTTAAAATAATAGCATTATTTACTCCTCCCAGTTTAGACAATCATCATGTGTTTATTATTATTCTTTCCTGGAGCTCTTCAGTTTCCTTTCCCAAAGCCAACAAATACATGTGGTCTAATTTATAAACAAAACCCAAAGGTCACTACTGTAATCACAAACTAGACTGGCTTAGGCAGCAAAATCCCAATTTGAGGTGTTCATGTTTTTCTAACACTATATTTGCAACAGAATAAACAGAAAAGAAATAGATGCAGACACAAGACTGTGGCCACACACCTATACACACTCTGACAAATATTTTTATTTCCAACATTTTATGAGTTTACCTTTTAACGTCAAGGTAATCACTGAAGCTTGATGACACAAGAATGAAATACTGTTAAAGTTCCTCAACCCCTAATTACAGGTATAAACCACTTTCCTGTCGCTAGCTCAGCACAGGACTTACAAAGTTAGCGTCTCTGTTACTAAGTCATTTCCTGAGGACTTAGCCCAGAGTGAACACACCAACAGCACAGGAGATCCAGGGCATTTCGTGAATGTGGAATTCACGAAGCTTGCCAAGCTGCGGGGATGGCTCAGTAGATAAAAGGATTCGCTGTGCAAGCATGAACACCGGAGTGGGGGGGCTCCAGAACACACGTGAAAAATCGGTCAGACACAGCAGCCACTGGCAATCCCAGCACACAAGACACACAAATATGGGATCCCTGGGGCAGGTTGGCTAGCCAGGCTTGAATACACATATTGAAGTTTATTTCCCTGTGTAAATCAATTTTAAATTAAAATTTTATTTTCTACAAAGAAATTTATACTGAAGACTATAAGAAAAACATAAATAACATATGTAATAGAAAAACTATTTTAATGTGTAGTCCTGAAGTATAAATTTTAAAACTACGTTAATTTTTAATGATAAAACATTTATGAATGTAAAAAGTAGAAAAGGCTACCTTACATGAAAAAATATATGTATATATACACATATGTATATATGCATATAAACATATATATTTATATATTTATTTTATATATGTATATATATATATATGTCTTTGAACTGTCTCTTCCTATTGATCCAATATCCAATATGATACTGCCTTATTTTCTAAAACTGTACTCACAAGAATAAACAGTGGGGAGATGGAGAGAAATCTCAACAGCTTTGAGCACTTGCTGTTCTTCCAAGAACATCCAGGTTTGATTCCCAGCATCCACATGGTATATCATAATTGTCTATAACTCCAGTTCTGTAATACCTGACACCTTCTTCTAGACTCCTTAGGCACCAAGCATGTGTACATTCATACATGTATGTAAAACAACATACACCAACAATTAAAAAAAAGGACTTTTAAAATTAAAAAAAGACTAAAGAGTGGGCTAAGAAAATGGCTGACTCAGTAAGAATGCTTGCTATATAAAAGTGAACCCAAGTTCCATCTCCAGCGCCCACGTAAAAAGCTGGGTCTCACAGCACAACACCTGAACAAGGGACCTGAGCTTTGTGCTAAGTCCTGCACCCACTCACCAAATAGTCACTGCACACCCACTGAGGGATATCACAAGACAAACGAGCCCTGCCCTGAGCGGGGCATGGGAGTGCACACCTTTAACCCAGCACCCAGGAGGAAGAGCCAGATGGATCTGTGCAACTTCACGGCCACCTGGGCTACATAGAGATCTTGCAGAAAGCATAACGTGTACTTTCGGAGGGGGGCGGGGTGGAGACAGACAACTAAAAATAACAAAGTCTATTCTAAGGTATATGCTCTGAGGGAGATCGTGCTCGGGGCAAAGCTGGCTACATATACTGGAGCTGGAAGGTAGTTTTGAGCACAGCATTCACCTGAAAAGAGAAATTTGAGAAAATACTCAAAGGAGGTACAGGAGGAGAGCAGCAAAGAAGATGCCTGAAAAAAAAAATCCCCCTCAAAGAACGGCAAACGCAAGGGTCCTCTAGCGGGAAGGGTACGCACAGGGGTCAGGGGACGCCAAGGGACTGTGGGTGGAACCACAGCAGGAAGTGGGGAAGAGGGCAGGAGAGCTGGACGGACAGACAGCTGCAGATCCCACTGAGCCTCAGGGACCAGGGGACCGTGTCCTGCACTTCACTTCTGAATTGGAATCATACCTTGACTGTTTACTAGGTAACACTGGGCTTGGTTTCCCCAGCCGTAAAATAGAGAAACTATATTTTACAAGGTTGAAAGAAGATTAAGTGAAAGTCTGTGTATACAAGTAGAAATGCTTTTTTTGCCCCCCCCAAAATTATCTTTCCCTTGACAAAAACATCAAGTATCCATGAAACACAAAAGAGAGCAAATTTACTACTTTTTAGCTCTTTTGATTATTTCTGTAGAAAATTGGTTTTTGTTTGTTTGTTTTTGTTAGAGACAGGGTTTCTCTGTATAGCCTTGGCTGTCACAAACTCTCTCTGTAGACAAGGCTGGCCTCGAACTCACAGACATCCACCTGTGTCTGCCTCCCGAGTGCTGGAATTAAAGGCATGCCCCATCATGGCCAGCCAAGAAATTTTTATATTTGAACATAACTTCAAACTTATTTTAAAAGCACTTTTCAAATAAATTCAAGTATTTTTACAAACATTAATTTTGCTAACATTGTATTCCAGTAATGTCAAACACCATAAGTTATCTACTTGAACACATACACAATTATAATCTGTCTTCTCTCTTGTAGCTGGCTTTAAGACAAGTAGCAAATCATAAGCAATTACAATACAAGAGAATCAGCTCAAGAAATTTCTTGGGTGTATGTGACTGAAGCCTGATCTTTCACCCAAAAGTATAAGCAACAAAAACTTCAAAGATTACTTTAACAAATGTCACAACTATAAAGAAAAAATAAACGACCAGAATTAAAGGTTGGCAGGAAGCACTTATTCAGTTACATGACAAGACCCACACAAAACAATTTTTCAAAAAAAGTAACGCATTATTTTCAACCATTTCCGCTGATTGAGGATCTTTTCTCAGGAGATTACTTCTACAGAGGATCAAAATGGCCTAAGTCCTCCCATTTGTTTTGAGGATTAACATCATTGTGCATCGTTTCAGAGTGAGATGAACCTGTGGTTGTTTTTACAGCATGAGGTTGGAAACGATGGGGAGGGAGAAGAGCTGGGTACAAATGGAGGGAGGGCAGACGGTAATAAGCAGATACATACTAACATCAGCTGAGCTGTTAATTTACAACCCAATAGTCCTGACTATTCATAGACACCATAAACTTTCAAAAGCTGATTTAAAATACCAAAAGGAAAAAAAAAAAAAAAGCATCAATCTAATGTTACAATGCCAGCTTAGAGCCGCTCATCGGCTAGGAGTTTTCAACACTGGGCCTTAAGCTCTTGAAAGTGACACAGGACTAAGTCCAGTGCAATGACCTCTAATCCCAAAAGGACCAAAGTTTACATTTATAATTAAAGTCATAATCTGAGCAATGAAACCTAATGATAGCATGTAGCACAGGCCCTAATTACGGAGCTAAACTGTGCTACATGGGACAACTATTACTTAACATACATTAAATACAAATGTAAAACCATATATTAGTTGAGCAAATCCAAAATTCCATTTTGAAATGTCATGCTAAGTGAAATAATATCCACTTGAACTCCAAGTATACATAAAAGCAGTATTAGTCAAACATGAAATAAAGAAATTAAACATATGTATTTCAATATGTATGTAAACAAGTATGTGTCTCCAAAATCAAAATGTGGAGAGCAGTAATACAGATTTTTTTTAAAGGGCAGAGAGAGTACCTAGAAAGCACTTTCAGAACAGAAAGGCATTTTAATATACTCAACAGTAAGATGTGATACTAGCTTTGGCTTGGATATACATACCCAAGTCCTTTCTTTGCTGCTGGGCTCTTGAGGACGGATAGCACTGAAGTCTAGAGCTACTTGTGCTGATGTTGCATTTCTAGGACCCAGTTTTTCCTAAGTTTTGTGTCTCTGTGTTCAATGCCAGACCCTAGACTTAGCTAAACATGCCACTGGGTAGGTTCAAACATTTCCTCTTCTGTTACCCTGAAAATAATTTCCCTTTTTGGATAACATTACTGTTTATGACTACATTTTCCATTAAGGAGCCAAATGAAGTACGAGAGATATGACGCAGTTTCAGTCAACGTGAAGCTAAAATGGGTAACTAAGTTCACCATCTCAAAAGTCTGTCAACTGTACTTCTGGAAAAGCATCACAGAAATGTTTAAGGTTTCAGATGAATTAGACTGAGAACCTGAGGGAAACAAAATCATTCTGCATTATTCCAGGCAGCCCGAAATTAAAAGACCTGGATTCAAATTGGCTTCACCAGATACTTGCTGAGCAACTGTAAATAAAAGAACATAGCTCCTAAATTGCTGTTAATAAACAAAATTAATCTAAAAAACAGAAATTCTCAATAACAGCTCAAAATATTTCATACAGTATCAAATACAGAAAGCTCTAAGTGAAAAAAAGAAAAAAAAAGAAAGCTCTAAGTGTGTTCTAAGGGAACCTGTGTACATACATGGATCCTCAGTTCCACAAAAGAAAACAAGGATGTAAACATCTCTGAACTGTTGGTACATACCGTTTTCCCTCCCTTTTCTTGGTGTATCTAGTTTTTCAACATAATGTTGAAATTAGTCATTACGATCCACTGAGATTACTTCAAAATAAGTTGGCCAGAGACAGGGCAACAGTGCTGATGAGGCATGTGAAACGAGCCAGGTGTGCACGCACAAGTCAATGGCCACTCTTTGAGCCACTCCTGGCCCCCCATGCCATCAATGCACTCAAGCTACCAAGCTCTGCATACAGATGACAGCGTCCTAGAAAACTGGCACAAGGGCACCAAGCTCGGGGCGAGCTCCAAGTGACACCTCTACACTTTAAAAATTCTCCTATCTTAAGTCTGTGCAGCAGGCACCAGGCTCACTAAGCAAAAAGCACACAAAAATGTGTGCTTGACTTACATGAGGCCAGATGCCTCATAGAGGGTGCATAGAGGGCTCGTGGCTCCAGAGGGGTCAGAAGTGCCTGTTTCACAAACTGTTCATTATTGAAAATGGTGTGGTCTTTCATATACAAGATGCCTCTCAAGGATCTTTAACACAAAACAGAGTCAAAGGCATTTGCTACTGAGTGAGATATATCAAAATAAACAAGGGTCACAGAGGACAGGTCAGGTACAGAGGGGGTGAAGAAAAAGATTCACATTCTCAACAGTCATTTCCTGGTTCAGAATAGTTTCTGAAAACCCTGAATGAGTCATTCTTTCCCAGTCATTTCATGTGTATGTAATAATAGTAAAAACTTAGTAAGCATTTACTCTACTGCAGTCACCACTCCAAGCAGTTCAGAGGTGTTAACTCCTTAATTCACTCCAGACTTTTATAAGGAATATTATTTTGCATATAGGAAACAGGGTCACAAAGAAAGTTCAGTTATTTTCCTTCCAACACACAGCTGGAAAGGCACCCATACACACGCTTCCAACTCTGCCAATGAGTCATGTGACCAATTCTAACTAGTTTTTATGATTTTTTAATGTAAATTCTGTGGCATACTGGGATAGGGAGGCCCATCTGTGAGAGTTAATGTTTTTAATAGACTTCAATACAGATTGAAGCAAGCACGCAGCCATCTATTTCCTCTTTGAACCAAATAAATGTCAAAATACAAGGCTGACCAGAATCTCCAGCTGGCTTGTTACTTCTTAATGTTTATAAGATCTATGTTGTGTTATCAAAAGATAACACCAAGTCTTCTCTACCTACCAGAAGTCTCTTTGCACCTATACTGGCTTGCTTCAAAGACATCCACATTCTTCATTTCAATTTTTTTTTTAAGAAGGGTAATAAGTGTCTTCTTGTTTCATTTTGTTCTAGAACATCTGACATGTCCGTTCCACCTAAGTTTTGGTGAGATGAGTCAGAGTGTTCAAATCTGTGTTATCAGCAACACAGTCTAAGGTCAAAACCCCAGCACAGCCTAAGGTAAAGTCCCACATAGGTAGGTAAGCCCCGTTGGTAATGGTTGAGTTAAGGAAAAGCATGAATGAGACAGGCAAAGAAGATATTTAGCATGAATGAAAAGTAAGCACACTACAGGGAACATGAGAGAAGATCTGCAAGCTTTTTAAGCACTCTCGAACTGCGCTGGGTCATTTCATAATCCTAATAACCATGTAAACTAAGCCAGCTGGGTTTGATCTCTTTGCATTTACTCAAAATTGTAACTGGGATCACATTAAAGACATATCTTATGGGTTACACCAAGATAACTGCTCCTTCAGTGCAAATGTTCATTAGTATATTCCTTAATAAAGGATTTCCCTACTAGAGTTGGTTCGAATACTAAGACTTCTAAACTGGATTCAACCATTTAGCCAAGTGATGCTCACTCATATTCATGACTGGATGGTTATCAGTTCAGAAGCATCTTATGCCCTACTATATATCAGTTTTACTGGAAAGCCATTTTTGCAGCTCATTTATTAAGTTATTGCACTGTTTAACTTATACACAAACCATTACAGTGGCTGGCAGTCATGGTACTTTCAACTTTCCTTAAAATTTCAAGTGCTTTTCAACCTAACAACTGATACTCATAAAGCAATCCACAAAACACTACTAAGTCATATGAAAGATCATATCTCAAGCAGAAACACTTGCATAAGTTACATTATTGTGTCTGACCAGTGTCCATGAATACTCTAAAATTAAGAACAGGATGAATCATTCATACCAAAAGTATTAGTCTTATTAATATGTACATACCAAATACATCTTTATTTTAAAATGGTTAACAAGGACTCATTCTTCTATCAACTCCCATTTACTCTAATGGGCTAGTCTCAGGAGCACCTTTTATGAAGCACATTAACTACTAACTATGTAGATCACAGACATGGAGTAACTACCACTCCAACATTTCACACGGAAATCACTGCTGAAGAGCATGCATTACAGCGCAGTAGTAAGGGTGTTTGCCTCTCACACATGAGGTCCTACATTAAATCTCTTGCAATACAAACAATTTTTAAAAGAAACGCACATGTGCGCGCACGCGCACACACACACACACACACACACACACACACACACACACACACACACACACACAAAATCATTGCCATTTAAATTAAGAGACCATAAAAGTGAATACACAGGCAGACCAGAAGGGAGAGGACTCAGTGGGTAAAGCTCCTTGCTACCAAGCCTGAAAACCTTAGTTCTATCACTGGGACCCGAACAGTGGAAGGAAGGAACAGACACCAAAAATTGCCCTATGACAACGTGCCACAGGACGTGCACACCCTCAAACAAACAATAAAAATCTAAAAAGGAAAGAAATCAAACAGTTCCATAACTTTGTTTTATACCTGGCTAGACTAAAAGCCCAGAGACGGTAAATGCCCAAGTTCACACAGCTACAAAGTGCCAGCTGCTATGAAGGCTGACAATGAAAGCTGGCCATGGAAGCTCACACCTGCAGACTGGGGCAAGGGACTGCAAGTGTGAGGCCAGCCTGGGCTACACAGACACATGCAAAACAAAGCTCAGTGTGCAGAAGGGGGAGTGGGGCAGCTTGCTTACAGGTCCAGAGGGCGAGCCCATGGCCACATGGTGGTATGCAAGGCAGCGAGTAAGCACAGCTCTGGAGCAGCAGCTGACAGGTCACAGCTGGTCCACAAGTTGCAGTTGGAGAGAGGGAGAGAGTCTGGGCCTGGGGTAGACTTTTAAAACCTTAAAGCCCACCCCCAATAACACACCTCCTCCAACAAGGCTATGCTTCCTAACCTTCCTAAACAATCCACCAACTGAGAACCAAACATTCAAAGATATAAGCCTATGGGAGCCAATCTCATTCGAACCACAACAGATAATATAACTATATAATTTAACTGCCAAATAAATGCATAGACTCGGGGCTGGAGAGATGGCTCAGTGGTTAAGAGCACTGATTGTTCTTCCAGAGGACCCGGGTTCAATTCCCACCACCCACATGGCAGCTCACAACTGTCTATAACTCCAAGATCCAACACCCTCACAGAGACATACATGGAGATAAAATAAAAATAAAAATAAAAAACCTTTAAATGCATAGATTCAATTTAAGGGAGGTCCTCTCAAAGCAAAGTGAAAGTGAGTAGCAGTGAGGTTATGGGTCTCATCTATATAATATAGTATATAATACATAATATCTTACTGGAAAAGCTCTTGGTAAAATGCATGGGCCTCTGTCAATCTCAGCACTCAGGAAGCAAAAGGCAGGAAGATATCTGTGAGTGCATGGCCAGCCTGGTCTACACTGGGAAGTTTAGGCCAACCAGCACCACACAGAGAGACTGTATCTCTAAATAAAAACATAAGGAATTAGAAATCAACAAAGGACCAACAGTAAGTCCCAACTGCTCTCAGAAAAACATAAACCACCTGAAACTGTTCAATTACCTTAAATGAAAAAAATAACCACTCTGAGAAAAGCATGGGGTTTATACGCTATGTTTCACTTAGTACTTGATCATCTACTGAAACCACTGATATGGGGTCAAAGAGGGAAAACCAAATGGAAGTTTTAATGATGTATATATACCTGCCCTATAGTATAAAGACTATTTTGGATAAACATGCTATACATCAAAGGACAACTTCAGCTCCTAATATCTCTTGGAAAATGAGGTCCAGAGATATTAAATTCAGCAAGAAAGGAAACAGTTCAAGAGAAAGCAAGCACATACAGCAATCTGAGTCTGAAGAGCAGAATTTGTTTCCCTCCACTGACTAAAGGTTCCTTCACTGTACATAGCCAAGAAAGAAAACACCAATTTCAGAGCAAACTGTGGCGAGAAATAAGGCGAGTGTACAGCACTTAGCAGGAAGCCTGCATGCACTCCTATGTGGCAGCCCCTAGTGTTAATGTTAACATGCCTCAGCGAGTACAGTTAATGTTGCTGCTGCTTCCTTCTGTTGGCACACTTTACCTGCCGCGGGCACTTGTAGGGAGATAAGCAGCCACTGGTAAATATTGTAAGCAGGGGGAAAAAAACAACGAAAGATGGCCACTGTACTCAATGGGAGAATTAATGTTCAATCCAGTTCCCAAATTCCTTCTACAGATCACTTTTTGTCCTGTAACAGCATGGTCTGTATTATTTTTAAAATTCAATTTAGTAAGTTGTAACACCATAGTTTTTAAAATGAAACAGAACAGAAATGAGTACATTCAACACATTAAGGGTAAGCTCTGCTTCATTTCACTTTTATAATGATTACATTTACACTTCTATATGTGTTTGTGTACTCTCACAGTATACATATATATGCATGGGGGGGCATGTAGAAGGTAAAATCAATTCTTTACTAAAAAATTTTTTTAAATATCACCACAAATTTTCTGGGAGAGGTATTTCCATTTTTTTGTGATTTGGTTTTTGAAATAAAGATGAAATACATTAACTAAATGATGTGTACAGCAGTGTATTAAAAATTCATGACAAGTGTCTACCAGACTATTTCTTAGTGATTAGGAAAAATGCAACCATGGTAACCACAAAGTATAGAAACACCACCTAGAAGTTAAAGTAAACATTACTTGGATTTTATATTGGATAGTTCTCTACCACTCTGATAAAATACCTGAGATAGGGCCAGTGTGATGTCTCAGTGGTAAAGTGCCTGCTGCCAGACCTAAGGACCTTAGTTCTATCTCCAGAGCACACATGGAAGAAGAATCAACTCCTATAGGCTGTCCTCTGACTTCCACATTCACACTACAGCATGGCAGAACGCCCCCCCACACACACACATATGCACACAAAATAAAGGGGAAAATTTAATTTTAAAGATTTTTGGTTTTGGTTTTGGTTTTGGTTTTAGAGGTTGGGGTTTAGCTCAGTAGCAATGTGCTTGCCCAGGAAGTGCAAGGCTTTGGGTTTGGTGCTCAGAGATAATAAAGCAAAAAAGGTTGACTGAGGCTACTTGGTCCTTGTACACTGGGCTGCGGCAGCACAGTGTGCACAGTGGGAGTGGCAGAAGTCTATTCTCTTCATAGTAAGCGAGAGAGACAAAGATCAGAGTGTGAAATCCTAATATCCTCTCCCAGTGGACACAGCTACTGACCTAACTCCCTTCAGTAGACCTTCCTCTTAAACGCTCCAACATCTCCCAGTGTTGCCACAGGATGATGACCCCGAGCTATTAAATAACCAACATGTAAACTAAAACAAACACATAAAGACTGCTCCAGATACAAGCTAACAGCTACCAACACATACACTTAGCATCATCATGCTTGCTGGTGCCATGGAGCACACCTTTAATCCCAGCACTCAGGAGTCGGAGCAGGTGGACTTCTTTGAGTTCCAGGCCAGCCAGGGCTACACAGTTACAACTATCTCCCAAAAGTTAAGAAAATAAATAAGCAAATGAAGTGGCACTAGGGGTGCCTCACACCCACGAGGCACACATTCCCACTGAGTTACAGCCACAGCCCACGTAAGTTTATAGGAACTGTATTTTCAAACAAATGAGTAAGAGTAGTTATATCAACTCACACTTTTGTAAAGCTCATTCAGAAAATACACGTACATGAAATCGCAAGCCCACTCTGGCTTAATTTTTTTTTTTCTGTATTGAATAGCTCCTGGAAAACCCACCATACTCTCATGAGAAAAAAAAAAAACGCATATATTGCCAGAATTGTTATAACAGTGTGGCTTTAGAGAGTGCTGAATCATCCCAGGGACCTCCAGAAGCCCCAGCACACACTGGATGTCTTATAGCATCGGGGAGTGATTCCAGGGCGTCAGGCTATGCTATGCTCCATCACGGAGCTGTGTCCTGTCCTTCCTGAGCAGACTCTGACAATACCAGGTTAGAGATCTGGAATCTACACTGAGAAGGCACAAGATCTGCCTCCACAGCAGAGGAAATCCCTTCAATTCGTCCTGATCCTCTGACCTAGGGGAAAAGAACAGCATCTGTCTCCTGTCCATCATTCCCTGGCTTCATAGAGTGAAACTGCACAGACTTGCACTCAGGGCTCTTTGGAAGATTAACTTCTCTTTGCGTGATGCTCCTGTGTATTACACGGGTGGCAGCTCCAACTGTCTACCCCCAAACGTACTCATTTGTTCACTCGGCACTTTGCTAAATGAAGCAACCAGTTTGTTGGCAACCCTTAGAACACAGAGAGGGCGAACAATGTTGATTCCCAAGGCTGGCGCAATGAAGCCAAGAAGTGGCTGCGTACGCAACGCAGTCTAGGCAGCACCCAGCACAGTACTGTCAGCACATTTAATTTCTTCCTGACAAACCTTACCTAGAAATGATAGCCCCAGAGAATAGAAAAGCCTGGGAAGGTTTCTCTGAGCCTGCAAATTACATTCACACTAGTAAAGAAAGATATATACTCCAAGATTGGGTTGAGCTGTATGAAATTTCCAATTTTATAGATCAAAATGGCCAAATTTGGGTACTTTCTTTTGTCTACATTTAAAATGTCTTATTTTGTTAAGGACCCTGGAACTTATAGTGTTAACACTGCCAAAAGACAATGGCCTTCAAACTTGAAGGCACAGACAGCACTTTCCACAGGCAAACATGCCTTGTGTTATTTTTTGTTATGTAAATGTTTATACTCAAAAAGCAGAAAAGGAGCCCTCAGCAAACCCTGACATGCCCACCGCCCAGCTCCGGCAACTACCAAGCTTTGCTGATACTGTTCCACACACAACTTTAAGAAAATTCATCTCCAACACGTTGATTTCCTTTCCCCTGAAATCCTGCTTATCTCAGAGCTACGAACCCTCCTTTTTTAATTAACCTTTCAAACTCTTCCCTACTCCTCTGTAAAAAGGAGAGACACACCAATATAGACATGCGGCTCACTGCTCCCCAACCTCAGCATGATCACTTCCTTCCCTCTCTCACCAAACACAGAGCCAGCTCACACCCAGGAATAAATTCGAAGAAAACGAACAGCAAGTCTGGTAGTTTCTCTGCTTTCAACAGTATTGAAGGGAATGTCTGTTGTGGTTAAATCTGAAGTATCTCACACACACATACACACAAACACACACACACAAGTTTCCTAGCTGGTGGCACTATCCCAGAAAGTCTGGAACTTTGGGGATGTAGCTGACAAACAGGGCACTAAGGCCTTAATGGGTATAGCCCAGCCCCACTTTTGCCCCAAGCTCTGTTTGTTTGACAACAGGATGTGACCATCTACTGACAGCTTCCACTACCACGCCTTCCCCACTGTGATGGGTAGGACCTTCTATAACAGTGGTTCTCGGACATGGCGGTCTCCACCCCTTTGGGGGTTGAATGATCCTTTTACAAGGGTTGCATGTCAGATATCATATCAGATATTTATACTATGATTCATAACAGGAGAAAAATTACATTTATGAAGTAGCAACAAAAACAAATTTATGGTTAGGGTCACCACAACATGAGGAACTGTATAAAAGGGTCACAGCAATAGGAAAATTGAGAACCACTGCTCTAAACTGTGAGACAAATAACCTTCTTTTTCCCTACGCTGCCTTTGCCAATTATTTCTCCCCAGCAATAGGAAAAGTTAACAACCACAGGGTCTAACTGTCATCAAAACTAATCTTTTTTACCTAACTAAGTTCAAGGCCTACGTGACATTGCAATAGCAGAACACTCCCTCTTCCTGTCTTTCATTTATATGCTTAAGGTCTGCAGTACCTTATCACAGCGCAAAATAAGAATTAAAGTGGGAAGACTTGATGTTGAACCCTCTTCTACCAATAATCAAAACCCACACATGAACAAAGAACTCTTTTTTTTCTCTAAGGCAAAATCCTATTCACACTGCAATAGTAAAAACAATTTCCAATAAATGCAGTATTTTATCACTATTTATCAAAATGCTTACTATTGTTAAATCAGTTGTGCTATATAGTAATGGAGACAAATGCTATTTACTTCTAGACTGGGTTAACATTAGTGACTCTGGTGACACATATGCACAGAATATGCTAAAGCAATGGAGACAGGTGGGACATGTGTTCGGCATGGACTTCATGTCTGAACAGCAAGATCAGTGTGTAAAGGGATCTTGCCGACAAGCTTAATGACCTAAGTGTGATCCCCAGCGCCCACCTGATTGAAGAAAACCATCTCCTACAACTTGTCCTCTAACTTTCACACATACAGAGATACACATAACTACATAAATATAATAAATACTGTCATCCTTTCAAATCCTTTACTTTAAATTGTTTTTATTTTATCGTTGAGATTTATTTTTATTATTTTATGTGTATGACTGTTTTGCCTACATGCACGCCTGTATATCACATGCATGGTGCCCAAGAAGGTAGTAAACCTCCATATGGGTGCTGAAAATAGAACCCAGGTCCTTTGCAAGAACAAGTACTCTTGGGTCAGGCAGTGGTGGCGTACTTGGGAAGCAGAGGCAGGCCAATATCTGAATTCAAGGCAAGCCTGTTCTACAGAGTGAGTTCCAGGACATCCAGGGCTACACAGAGAGACTGCACCGAAAACAAGCAAAAAAAGAACAAGTGCTCGTAACCACTATGGCAACTCTAGCCCTCTATTTTTATTATTTTTAAATATGAAACACTTAGCAATGAAACTTTAAACCATGAAACAGAAACATATGTAGTCTGATAAATCTTGCAGAGAACAACAGAGATAATTCAACCACAAAAAGAGCAAAGAATGTGTTCATTGCTATAGCACAGTAACAGGAAACATATGCTGCCTTGTAAAGTCAATTAGTTCGATATTTAAGAGTGATGAAACCGTTGGCTTAATTGGTTTAGTCATTACATTTCAATATTTATAACAGACAGAAACAACATGTTATGCAACTACCTGTATTTGACTTCCTACTGCTATAATAAACACCATGAACAAAAGGAACTTCAGAAAGAAAGAGTTTACGTTAGCTTAGAATTCACATGTCACAGTCCATCACTGAGGGAAATCAAGGCAAAACTGAGGCAGAAGCCATAGAGCGGTGCTGTTTACTGGCTTGCTCAGCCTGCTTCCTTACATACCCCCTGGACCACCTGCCCAGGGGTGGTAACAACCACAGTGGAGTAGGCCATCTCCATTAATCACTAGGCTAAGATTAGCTGAAGGCTAATCTTATGGATGCATTTTCTCAATCTTCTTTCTCAATCTTCTTCTCAGATAACTCTAGCTTGTGTCAAGCTAACAAAAACAAAACCAGGACATTACCTAAACATGAAAGAAAATAAATGTATTCAACACCAAGGGGAAATAAAAACTCCTTGCTATGCAAAATCCTCTTAAGCTTATATGAACAAAGCTGCCTGAAAAGTTGTCATGGGGCCATATATAGTTTGGACTCTACATATACAATACTCTAAAGCATTATTTTTAGGTAAGTAGCTAAACAATTTAGTTGTTGAGGTTTGATTACTGAAGAAAGAGGGGTAACAGAAGTGATACCAAACATAAATTAAAAACAAGGACATCTGAAACAAGTAAGCAGAGAGCAGAACTGACTTTGAAAAGGAGGACTTGAGATGGCTCAGTGGTTAAGAGCATTAGTACATATTGCAGGACTGGAGAGATGGCTCAGTGGTTAAGAGCATTGTCTGCTCTTCCAAAGGACCCAGATTTGATTCCCAGCATCCACATGGCAGCTCACAACTGTCTGTAACTTCAGGTCCAAGGGATCTGATACCCTCATACTAACCAATGCACAAAGTAAAAGTAAACAAATTATTTTTTGCAAAACCACATATTGCTCCTATGTCTTTATCAGTATTTCCTACACTGTTAATAGCACCAACAACACAGCAATGAACAAAAGAGATGAAGGGTCCCGGAGTTCAGACAGCTAAGTATCAAGAGCAACATTCACAGAATGACCAAAAATAAAACAGCAGTAGAGAATACAAAAGGCAAAGTAATGGGGGGACACAGGAGAAGCTCACAACTTGAAACCAGTTTAAAATGACATCAGTGCAGTGAGGACTGGATTAGGAGTCAGCCCAGTGGAAATGAAGAGACTCAACTCTGCATCACCAAGGTGGTATCCTAAGCTGACTGTGCAAAAAGCCAAAGAAGTTGGCCTTAGGTACAAGAGGAAGAAGGGTGTTCCAGGCCCTGCAAGGGAACCAAGAGGAGTAAAAACACCCAGTGTCCAGTGAGTCTAGCTCAGGAGGGGGATATAGTCAGCGAGCTGAGAACAGCGGGAAGCTCACAGAGAGAAAGTCAATGGCACATTCTACCAGATTCTGTGAAAGGTGACTACAGAATTGCCAGGCTGGTGGCAAAGGCCTCCTGGGAACTCCTGCAATTAAAATAAAGGACAAGAAAAGAGTAGGGATGGGGAATGGGAAGAGCAGGGCATGCAGGGAGGGCTAGGCTAGGAGCAAACAGGTAGCACTTGGGCCACAAAGGAGAAGACAGTGCCTTTCCCTAAAAGAAGGGCAACCCTAAAAGAAGAGATCCTAGAAAAATTGAGGGCGTGCTAAATTTGAAGTGCCTAGCAGCAGCTAGAAATGGAATACTGGATAGAAGAAAAGCTAAGTCTGGAGATGTATGAGGGGAAGGCAACAGTGTTAGAATGCATGGGCACTTCCCCTCCCTTCCCTACACCTCTCTGTATTATACCAATTATAAAGAGTACAAGAACCTCTAGTCATTTCCTTTTCCATAAAGAACTTGCCTATATTAACACTACTATTTTTATGTTCGTCTGTCTTAAGCATATATACACACACATACACAAACAGAAAGTTATAATTCAAGCCAAAACAAAGTAGTCAGAATTTATTCCAAAGATTGGGAAGGTCAGACCTAGGGTGTAAATCTAGGCTAAGACTGTTAGATGTCAGGCTGTCCGAATATCTGAAATGAGCTCAAGCTGGACTATAAGGTTTCTGATGGTAAAAGCCAACATTCCTTAGGAACTGATTCCTAACTGCCAAAAAAAGTCACTTGCCCGTACCTCTGGCAGAAGGGACGCTGAAATTTAACTACAGCTGCATATCAAAACCATGCAGCCTCCAGGCTCCCTCAATCCCTCCTCACAAGTATGTGTTATATCTGTCAAGTCCCCACGCCAGTCTCCTGACTGTTCCCTCCCCACAGCTACTCACCTTCCTTATAACGTGTGATTCTCTACCCCTCAGTCTCTTGCTATCCTTCCTCTTTCACTATGTGCTCTGCTCCCTTCATTTGCAGATGGCCCAGGGCATGTCTAGTCTACTTCTTTCTCCTCTCTGCTCGCTCTTACTCACAGTGAAAGTCTTTAACCATACAATGGAGTGGTCATATTGGCAGTTTCTTTACTGTACCCGCTTGCATACACAAACTATTCGAAATTGCTTCACAATTTTCTCCAACTAGTTTTAAAAAAAGAAAAAAAAAACACTGTGGGAATAACAACCTTCATTTTTAATAGCCTAATATTTCAAAAAGCCACAGTAGACATACATATGCTAATAATTTCTTCTGAATTTAAAGAAATCTAAGCAGCAAAAAAGAGCTGTCCACAGCAGTCTCTTCACTTTACCTCAGAGGTCACACTTCTGGTCTGGTCTACATGGATCTCATGTAGCCTAAGCTGGCCTACAATTCACACTATGTAGCCTAAGGATAATCCTGAACTTCTGACCTTCCTGCCTTCCCAAGTGACTGACTTCTCAAGTGCTGGGATGACAAACATGTGTGTTTATCCCTACCTTGCTTACAGTACTTTGTGCAATGTTGGCCTAGCTGTCACTCAGTTCACAGAAGACCTGGACTACTATGTTGTTCAGATAAAAGTATATTGGTGCCAGAAAGATGACTCCGTGGGTAAAGACGTTTGTGTTTGCTGCACCAGCCTGTTCCCAGATCCCATGAAAAGGTGAAAGGAGAAAACCAAGAAACAACTCTACAAAGACTTCTATACATGCTCTCTCTCTCTCTCTCTCTCTCTCTCTCTCTCTCTCTCTCTCTCTCACACACACACACACACACACACATACACACACACACACACACACACACACACACACGTGTACGTGCACGTACATTTTTAAAAAGCATACTAGCAACTATGTAATAGGAATACCCTCCTTCCTTGTCATATGCAAACAAACGATCAGGTATTTCCATTCTGTACCATTTAAGAAGTAATCTGTTGTTGTCTGTATGACTACGTACACTGGCCACATTTCTAATGAAGAATGTCCTCAAAGGTATTTTCTTGAGGAACTGTCCTAATGACATTCAGTTACTGCACTTCTCTCCCTAAACTCACCCAACTTGCCTCTCCTCTCCCCCACTTTTCACAGATTCGTAAAACATTTCTACTAGGAAACTTTTTTAAATTGTGTTCATAAGTAGAAACATTTGGTTATTTAACCAAGTATTAGGTTATTTAACAAATCCTAAAACAAAAATAAGGTTACACATACAAACATGTTCATGAACAAATACATATCTATCACGAAGATGTACCCCTAGTTTATATTTTGGGTTTCATGCATGAACACTCACATGCACATGGACACTTGTAAAAGCCTATACAGTGTTTACCAACAACACTGCTAGGGTTACACCAGCACCAAAAGCTACATAACAGATTCCCAGCACTCCACCTGCCCTTTCTGCTCTCCCTTCCCTCCCGTTTCTTTCTTGGCCACTCCTGCTTTCCTGCCTCCTCTTTCCCTACCACCCCATGGGCCTATGCATTAAGCTTGGAGTCAGCACGGGGACCTGTATTTAGTACCATCGACTTAAGAGACCAAGGCAGGAGGATCCTGGAATCCAGAAGCTTGAAACTAACCTAGACAACGCTCACAGACTCTGCTTCAAAATGAAAGAAAGAGACAGAGAGAGAGGAAGGAAAGAAGGAAGGGGAGAGGGAGGAAGGAAGGAAGGAATAGAATAAGTGAATGGATGAATAAAAAAACTGACCCACGGAAGACCTCACTACCCTGGCTCTGATCACATCAGAAACACCTATGTCAAAGGTCATATCCTTTCTAAAGCCCCCTGGCTGCTTGAGATCCCATCTTCCTCCGAGCTGGCTGTGCCCCACTCACACCTTTCTTACAGCACTTAATTTGACTCCATAAGTTTTGTTTAGTTCAGTGGGGAGGGGAGAGACAGGGAATAATTTTGGTTTTTGAGATAGAGCAGGCCAGCTCCCAACTTACTTATATGGTGTACATGCAAATATGCAGGCAAAACACACATTCACATTAACTCTTAAAAAACAAACAAAAATGAAAAACAAAACTAACACATTGCCTGTTTCTATACGGCCGCCAAGCAAACAGAGCGTCTGGAAGCAGCAGTAACAGCAGCTCCAGTCCTCAGGACACACTCGAAGACACTGGATTCTACGGGAAGAGCAGGCACGGGACTGAAAAGGCTCCTCTTTCAGGGTCTGGCTTTCTCCAGAGCACTAAGGACTGAAACAGCAGTAGCTCACACTGAAGAGAGAGGCTAGTTCACTGTCCTCATGCCAATGATGCATTCATTTCAAGATGGACTCAACAGTTTCTGAAAAGCAACTGAGCAACTTATGTTTAACTGTGGAGGTACAACTATGTTCTAAAGGGGTTATTGTTTTGACACAGGGTTTCACACTAAGGGTCAAGACAGTGTTGCTAAAATTCCTTCACCAGAGGAGATTTAAACGATGTCTTCCCATTCCATAAAGCCCCAACAACAAACCAAGTTATGATGTCACCAAAAGTCACCCTGCGGCACCAAAAGAGTTAACTCACAGAACACAAGTGAAGAACTACTTCCAGGAGGCCACACTGGAAAGTCTTTAGCCAGCAACCTCTCCCATAGCCTCACAAACAAAGCTCCACCCACCTACTCCCATTGTCCCTGACCATGGCTCTAGCCATGTGAAATAAGGGCAGAACTACATAAAACAGGTGGTGCGCCGTGCGTGCATACCAGAGAGCTACGGGACCCTCTTCACCTCTCATTTTAGGAGGGGATGTCAACAGTCAGCAAGCTCAGCTTGGATGATCTTTTTGTGTCTGTTTATTTGTCTTGCTTTGGTTTGTTGTTTTGGTTTGGTTTTCGTTTTTCAGACAGAGTCCCTCTCTCCATGTAGTCCTGGCCTCCTGAAACTCAAATCTGTAGACCAGGCTGGCCTTCCTGTAGCTCCAGAGTGCTGTAATTAGAGGTGTGTGCCACCACAACCAGCTTTGGGGTAGTCTTTTTGCAAGCAGGCACAACTGAACTCCCAAAAATAGCAGTTATTTGGTTCAGAGAGGGCAGTCCTATACAACAGATGGACTTACAGTATATAGCCCAGGCTGGCCCCTAGTACCATCCTCTTACCTCAGCCTCACAAGTGCTAGAATTAAAGGCATGAGTCACCATGTCCAGCCTGTTTTAGGTTTTAATTTTTAGATGTTTTAATTTTCATGTTTAGGTTCTTACTTTTGTTCTTTCATGCTTCACAGGATGATCTTTCAGCTTTCAAAGATCTTTAACACTAAACTCAAATGATATATTTGTTTACCTTGAAGCAGGTCTCACTAAACTGTCAAAGCTAGCCTTGAGCTTACCATCCTCTTGACTCTGCCTCCCAAGTACCTGGGATTAGGCCTGACTTAGAAACTTTTAAACTACATGTGTGGTTTATGTTTGGGGCTTCCATCGTTTCCTTACTGTGGAGCACCTAAGTAAGATACTCAAGAAAACAAAGCGGACAAAGACAAAGTCAAGAGGGAGAACTTCCAGTCTAGAGCTACAATCACCCAAAACCTTTCTGCTCTTAGACTGTAAGCTCACTCTGCTGCTCTGGGGCAGGACTTACGGGGCTCAGCACACCACTGCAGGATTTCAGGCATGTCTCTATGAACAGGGCACAGAATGTTTACACTTTCACGAAGGCTTCACATGATAACCCAAATCTATGCTGGTGTGGGAAAAGAGTAAGGTGTCTTGTTTCTAATGGGAAACTAATTTCATGAGAAGCTGCCCCAAGCAGCTGTTGCTTCCAGTTGAGGACTTAAAAACCTTTTACATAGAGACTGAAGCTATGTGGCTGAGTATAAGATACCCTTTAGAAGTATCCACTAAACATGCAGAATCTCATGTTGTTATGGCTCTGAGGCCTCTTGTGAAGGTTTTTAAAGAATCAAAAAAGGCTTAAATCAACCCCAAAGAAAAAAATCGGCATTTTAAAAGGATCTAATGACTCAAAACCTTCTTTGGACTCCCCAAGCCTCTTCCCTGAGAATGCAATCAGGATAGTCATGGCAACTGGGCTTCCCTCAGCTAGCCCAGGCCACCTGCAAACATGAGAAGTAGAACATGAACAGCTATGTACGCTGTTCCAAATTACTAAGTGTTTTGTTTTGTTTTGTTTTGTTTTAAGAGTATTTTATTTTGTTTTAGATATGGTTTGGAGGGTGGGGCTAAATGTTTGTTTTACTTCTGCAATTGGGCAAAAAGGTAGTTATTGGCTAAGTAATGACAGCCAATATTTACAGCCTAGAAATTGCCAAAAGCCTTCATAGCACTCTAAGACTCTAAGATCCAAAGCACAGCACCAGGCTTCTGAACTTTAGGCTCTAGTGGTCACCTCAACCTGATCATTCAAAATGGTGGAGGGCTGCTCTGGCCTGTCTACTACTAGATGACAACAGCAAACCCTGCTCCCCGACGACAGCAACCCCTCTACATGCTCTCCGACCAGGTATCAGAACCATGACAGCCTCCAGACTTCGACAAATGTCCTTTACAAGTCAAAGCATCCCATTTAGTTCTGCCAGCGAGATGGCTCACAACCAAGCCTGCTATCTCGAGTTTGATCCCTGGGACCCATAAAGGTAGAAATGCCACAGCTGAAGCAAAGATCCATTTAGATATACTGTTTCCTTCTGGTCAAGAGAATGAGATCTCTGGCCTGAGTAAAGACTCCAGTTGGGCACGTCTGTTACCTGGCTAAGGGACAACCCCTTATACTGTGTTTACCTTAAGTCAGGCTAGGAGATGAAATAATTATCCCCTTAATGAAATAATGTGTTTTCCTTCTCAGAATTCCCAACCCCTAGCACAACCATGCAGCTTACGTTTGCCTACTTTTCTGAATCACTCAGAAAAGCATGGTGCTTCCTTTTTTTCCTCTTTCTCTTCAAGCATGCTTTCTCTGGTACTTTGGGATTCCTTTCTTTCTCTAAAGCTCCCCACCTTCTCGTGTGGTTGTTTGTCTGCCCTGTGGCTGGTTGACCTCCATACCAACTTAACTTAGAAAGCATGGTGCCCACCCACCCCCATCTCTTTCCCATTCTCCTCCAGGTAGCTGCTGAGATTTACAGCTTGCCTGCCTGGGGTTTCCTTTTAAACGCTAATGTATTTGTTCTTAAGCTTCTATGAGTGCATTCTTAAATCTTTTATTAATGACACTAAAAACAACAGTTAGAGTTCCTGGCTTCCCCAGTATCATTTGGCAACCAAAAAAGTACTCCCCAAATTTTCCAGTAACAGAGAGAACTGACTCCCAAAGGTTGCCCTTTGACTTTTACAAGGACGTGTGTGCACACACGCTCACAAATGGGAGATTTTTATATTTATTGTTATGTATTTGGATGTCTTGCTTGCATGTTTGTTTGTGCACCACATGTGTGAAGTGTCTATGGAAGCCAGAAGAGGTCCTTGTATTCCCTGGAACTGGAGTTACAGATAGTTCTGAGCTGCCATGTGGATGCTACAAATTGAACCAGGAACCTCTGGAAGAGCAGTCAGAGCTCTGAAACACTAAACCATCTTTCTCCAGCCCCCAATCTTTTTTTAATTAAAAAAAAACAACCTCAAAGTTTTGGGGGTAGGTGAGATGGCTCAGCAGGTAAAGGCACCTGCCACTAAGAATGACCAACTGAGTTCAATCCTGGTACCCACATGGTGGAAGGAGAGGAGCAACTTCTATAAATTGTCCTCTGACTTCCACATGTGCCACAGATAAATATAACTTAAAAAAACAAACAAACAAAACACAAAATCATCCAGGCTTAGTGGTGCCTTTAATCTCAGCACTCAGGGAGGCAGAGGCAGGCAGATCTCTGTGAATTTGAGGCCAACCAGGTAGACAAAGTGAGTTCAGGACAGCCAGCACTACATACAGAAACCCTGTTTTCCCCCCTCCCCCAAAAAACAGAGAGACAGAGATGGGGAAGGGGGAATATATCTCCCCAGGGCACACATATTGGAAACAGAGGGTGATGGAGATCTGAGTTCCAGGCCATTGTGATCTACATAACCAGTCCTAGCCAAAGTATATAGCGCCATCACAAAAGACAAAAATAAACCAACCCAAAGCACCTGATAACAGGTGCTTCATCAGCAGCTAATCAAAAAAAGACTGCCTATGTCTAAGTCACAAACTGCCTCCAAGTAGGTCATCCTATAAGCAAAGTAAAATATTTCTCACAAAACGTGTGATATTACAGAACATGAGAGAAGCATTCCAGGTGACTGTCAGTTCCGGGTTACTTGTCAGGCAAGCTCCAAGTGGCGAGGGGCTCTTCACATGCAATGGAAATGGGGTTTCCTGCCTCAGCCGCCCATTCTAAAACGTTCAAACCTGATCAAACAACAACGATGGTCAATTTCTCAGAAGACAAAAGATAAAGATTGTCTTTTGGAAAATGTGTTTTTGGGTTACAGCTGTATCTCAGTTGTAAAAGTACCTGCCTGGTATGCATAAGCCCTGGACTCAATTGCTGGCATTGCAGAAGCCAGGGGTGTGTTAGCACATGCCTGTAATCCCAGTCGGTCATCCTCACTCGCCTGCACAGCAAGTTCCAGGTCTATATTACATGAAACCTTATTTAAAAAAAAAAAAAGAGTATGTGTGTGTGCATCTGTACATGCACGCATGAGAGCTTGGAAAGCATGTTAGTGCACACCTGCGCACTTGGGAGTCAGAAGCAGAACTGCTGCAAGTATGAGGCTGGGTAACCTGATCTATATAGAGGGGTAGACATTAGATTTATTTGAGGAAAAAAATTATCAAGATAAGATGCCTCAGGTAAAGGTACTCGATACTCAATCCTGGTGACCTGACTTCACTGCCAAGAATCCATGAAAAAGGGGAAAGAGAGAAGTGATTCCACAAAGTTCTCATGTGACCTCCATGTGCACCTGTGACACACTTGTCCACACATATACACTCACTAGTAATAAACATCTACACATAATATTAAGAATTGCTTTTGCACACCTAGAGAGGATATACAAGAAGGAGGACCCAGATTGGTATGATCAATGCTTGTTTGAATGAACAAATGGGATGGACATTGAGTGGAGGAGAAAACAAGCAACAGAACAGGAACATGCCAAAGAGGTCCTCTGGGGGGAGGGGGGG
>CM053765.1:36654588-36725848 GCA_028658305.1 Pachyuromys duprasi | reverse complement strand
TGACAGAGGGCGAGAAGTAATGATAGATCTGGGGGAGGTTGTTGAGACTTGGGGAGAACAAGAGCTCCACAAAGACCAAACTGAGCAGGGCACAGGGGTCTTGTATGAGACGGTTTCTACAATCAAGGACCATGTGTGGATGTGGCCTGGAACCCCCGCACAGATGGGGCCCATGATAGCTCGGTGTAGGACTGAAGACTGTATTCAGGGAAACAGGGACTGTTTCAGTTATGATCTTGATGGCTGACTCTTTGACCCTCCCCCATACAAGCCGGGGAGTGACAGACTGGCTAGATCCCAGGGGAGGACATTGCAGCCAGCCCTGAGGAGACAGGATAAGCTGGGGTTGGATGGAAGGGAAGGAGGTCCTCCCCTGTTGGTGGACTTGGAAGGGGCAGGGAGGAGGGAGATGAGGCAGGGAGTGGGAGGGTAGAAGGGAATGAGGGAGGGGGCTACGCCTGGGATTCAAAGTGCCTAACCTGTGATTGATATAAAAATAAATAAATTAAAAAAAAAAAGAATTGCTTTTGAAAGATTAAAATCACAACAAAAATTTGATGCCACTTTCTGACCTTTCAATCCGAAAACCTGAACAATCTGGAGAGATCGTGTAAAAGCTCAAGATACCAGACTGCTCCCTGGTATTTGTTAGCGCGTGCGCGCGCGCGCACACACACATACACACACACACACACCAGATTACTTTCCTAGAGGTTTATTCTGCAGCTTTTTCACCTACACAAACACTGAATGAGATACACAACTAAATAGTTTCTCCCAATGCTCTTTACAACAGGAACAAATTAGAAATAACCAAATGATTTTTCAGTAAGTTATTGTATGCTCACACACTGAAAAATAATATAGGTACTTTTTAAAAAAAGACAAGCCTTTAAGTGAGATTAAAACATCCCCTAGATGTACTTACAGAGAGTATACAACTACCATCTTACGTTTTATAAAAATATAAACATGTATATACATATAGAGAGACAAAGAAAAAAAT
Source organism: Pachyuromys duprasi (assembly GCA_028658305.1). Taxonomy (NCBI): domain Eukaryota; kingdom Metazoa; phylum Chordata; class Mammalia; order Rodentia; family Muridae; genus Pachyuromys; species Pachyuromys duprasi. The sequence goes on along the minus strand of CM053765.1, from coordinate 36,724,842 downwards.
CCTAAAATGGACATTAATTTGTTGTTGTTTTGAATAAGCATGCTTAAGACATTTGTGTTTCCTGAGACCTTAACTTTAAACTTCAAACCATGTTCATTGTTCAAATTTGTCTCAAACTTTCATTGGTTTTTGTTATGTCAGGCATTGTGAATTATTATATGCTATATATGGCTGTGATGTCACTAATTATCCATCATCAATATGATGACTGCTTAGCTCCCAACAGTGAACCACTTAATGTATAACTAAATACATCGAATCAACTTCCAAGAATCAAGATCCCTTCCTAGACTCTCTTGAACCTTAACCAAGCAGCAGCTCAGCATACATACAGAACTTGGGCCTGGCTACATAGCTAGTCTGAGGCCAGCCTGAGCTGCCTGAGTGAGAATCAGGCTTTACAAAACGGAGTCTAGGGGGAGGAATGCAGCTCAGCGGTAGGGAGCTGCCTTAACATGTTGATCCTAGATTCAATCCCCAGTTTATGTGAGAAGGGGGAGAAGTTTAAATTAGTAGAATGCTTGTATTTAATAAATGTTTAATAAATAATTTAGACTTTAATAGAGTCTTTGCATATGGATTTAGGTTTACATGATCTCTTCTTTTCTCAATTTATTGGCCAAAGGATCAAAACTATTTGGTAAGTCTTTTCTTTTCCTACTTAAATCTTGAAAGAATAATAAAAGCCAAATGTCCAAAGACTAACAAACCTGACAATTAACAGAATATAAATCTCAAGTCTAGATTTGAAATAACTGTTTTATCAAGGTACACAGTAAAAACATAGTATTCCACAGGGTTTTTCTGGGTTTAAATACACAGTCTGACATACTTCAAAACAAAATGTCAAGCACTCACCATAATAGCTGCGGCCTTTAAACTGCCCAGCACCCCCTCCCTTACCCCAACTCTAGCCAGTTTAACTGCTTCTAAATGGAACATTCTAAACTGCTAAAAATAAACTTATCAGTATTCCCTCCTGCTTGTTTTGCCATTTTTCCATGACATTTTGACCTTTATTCAGGCTGTTATCATCACAAACATACAATGCCCATCTGATAGCATTTCAAGGCATTTTATAGAGATGAACAAATATGAAAGTCTTTCTTTGCCATTGGAAGAGTGAGGCAAAGGAACTCTGAATACCTCAGCCACTTTGAGCCCTGGGGCCAGGCTGGCTCCAAGGGACTTTATAAAACTGGACTCCATCAAAACACCACAAAGATCACTACGTCTAGAGCAGGCACACACAGCCCTACAAGAATCTAACAACTATGTACTGCTAACTGTACATACCAGGAACCCCAGAATTTAGGAGGTAGAGACAGAAGACCAGAAGTTCAAGACTAGCCTGGACTACAGGAAATTTTGTCTCAATAAAACAAGAAAAAACAAACAAAAAATAAACAAAAAAAAATTGTCCTGAGATTGTCTTACGTACTGGTGTTACACATAAATTTACACAGGTATAAATGACATAAAAGTAAAAACTCTCTAAGGGAATGATAGAGGCTAATGGGATGAGGAAGGAGAAAGAGAGAGTGCCAGGAAATTGTTCACATATATTTACATGCACCTACGAAAACAACCTTATGAAGCCTGGGACCCACGACAACTTTAAAATTTGGAAGAACAAAAAAGAGGGTGGGTGTTAAAGAATATAACAGATCTGCTCAGTTTACCAGGAAACTGTAAAGTGAGCCAATCAATGCAAGCTTTCCTAGGATACAATCCTTAATTTGGCAATCCTTCAATTGCCAGACACACTCAGGTTTCTGTCCAGTATCTCATTTCTCTAGTGCTCAATACTTCCTCTGTCATAAACACTAACAAATGTCATCTTCCTATTTACTTAGGAGATAATATATTTGTTGTTTGATAACTGTTTGGCAACCACTGACTCTGCTAACTTAGTAAGCAAAACGACATGCCCTATAAGAAACAAAGCTACAGTCTTTTCTTTCAAACAGCATTTTTAAGTAGGATGAAAGAACTTGTGGTGGTTTGAATGAAGTGACACCCCAAACACACAAAGTCTTGGCATTTCCAAACTGGGTTGGTGGCTGCTTGGGAAGGATTCGGAATTGTGGCCCTGTGGAAGGAGGTGCGTCACTGGGGGTGGGCTTAAGGTTTCAAAAGCCTCCTTCCAACCCCAGCAAGGTCTACAGGCTTCCTTTCTCGGCAGGGATGAGTCCTCGGCTGGCCGCTCCAGTGCCTTACCTGCAGCAAAATTCCCCAACTTGACCCCTCTGGAACTGTAAGGCCCAAATAAACTGCACTCTCTGTGTTTTACCACAGCAACAAAAAGTAACTAAGACAGGACCCAAGGGCTTTTTCCCATGACCATTGTTTTGTCTTAACTCTTCCAATAGGCTACATTCTGTGAAAAAGCAAAGCTTGCTAACTTCTCTATATGCTGCTTATAACGGAACTACCACAAACATGAATACTTGTAAACAAAGGTATGGGGCCAGGTGGCCCTTGACCATTTCACTGATTTCATGCCATGTTTTTAGAAAAGGGTGTTTGTTAAACTTTACAAATGTGAACTTTGAGAAGACTTTAAAAGACCCTTAGATCCTTACATAATAATTGCATTGTAAATACCATTTCATAAATGGCAAGAATTTTATAAGCCAGGAAATGTTTTAAAATAAATCTTTACTAAGGCAGGAATGGTGACGCATGCCTATAATCCCAGGAAGCAGAGGTAGGCAGATCTCTCTGTGAGTTTGAGGCCAGCCTGGTCTATAAAGCAAGTCTCAGACTCTCAAGGCTACACAGAGTAAGCTTGTCTCAAAAGATCAAAACCAAAACCAAACCAAAACAACAATGTGGTGTGTTTTGGGGAATGGATGCCTATACTGGTGTGTGCTCCTGACCTTGAAAGTAATTCTGAAAACTATTTTGTTGTTGTTGTTTCTTCTTCCAGTGCTGGGGTCAAACCCAAGGCTTCACTCTTGCTAGATGTGGGCTCTATCTACACTAAACAACATCCTCAGCCTCCAAATTTTTGAATAAACAGAATTTGGGGCTGCTATGTTAGTTACTTTCTGTGGCTGTGATGAAGCACCTTTCCAGAAAGCAGTTTAGAGAAGGAATTGTTTGTTTGGACGTACAGCTCCACTGGGATAAGAATCTATGATGGTGCGGAGGCCTGACAGCAAATGGCAGCCATGGCAGCAGCAGGAGGAACCTGGGATCGCATAGCTCCAAAGGCAAGCTTGAGGTGGGATGAACTAGAAATAAGCCATGGTTGTAAACGCCCAATTCCAGAGCCCTGCTGCCTCCACCCTAACTCTCCTCAGAGAGTGCCACCACTGGGGACTAAGTGTTCAAATACCTGAGCCTGTGGAGAACGTTTCTCACCCAAACCGCCACAACTGTCAGACCAGATTAGTAATTATTAGCCTGACAAGTCTTAACAGGCCCCACTGTGAGTGCTTAGTCAGGACATATTGAATAATGACTTATCTGGTCCATTGTACAGCTCAGCTCACACTCTGCCTTGTTCATCTCCGAGACAGACAACTCTTGGATATAAAGCAGGACTTCTAAATCATGCATCTATTTTGAGAATAACTGTGGGGCTCTGTTTTTTTGTGTGTGTATTGTTCTGGGAAAAAATAAGAGAATTAAGACAGAATGTTTCTTCCCTACAGTTTGAGGAAAGTATTTATGTTCAAAATTTTAGAGAACGGTTTACGTGTGCACATTTCTCCCGTTGCCTAGTTGCCTTCTCATCCATCCTTCCTGGCTTCCAAGCAGACAAGAATCCATATAACTGCTTACTATTGTCAGCACACAGAATGATACTGGAGTTTGCTGATTTCTTTCTCCCCGCCCCCATCCCTCTGAGACAGGGTTCTCTGTGTAGCCCTGGCTGTTCTGGACTCACTTTGTACACCAGGCTGGCCTCGAACTAACAGAGATCCAACTGCCTCTGCCTCCTTGAGTGCTGGGATTAAAGGCCTGCACCACCATGCCACCATGACAGCTTAGTTTGCTGATTTCTGCCTGTGTAGCATCTTCAGCAAGATCCCAGCCCCTCTGAGTCAAATTAGTCCAGTGATAAGCTGGGATTGGATCTCAACAAGAAAACATCACTTTGGTAGGTAAAATTTACAGTCCTACCTCATTTCATTCCTAATTCTTCTTTGTTCTCTGGCAGGAACTACCTCAAAAGGTCTTAAATTGTATTCCTAGTTACTTTGGTGGAGATTCATCTTCCTGTTGAGTAAATTAATCTCCACATCTGCCTGCCTCTGCTTCCCCAAGTGCTGGGATTATAGGCACATGCCACCCTGCCTGCCTTAGTAAAGATTTATTTTTAAACATTTCTGTGTCTGTTATGCTGGCTTTCTTGGTTTTTCTCTCTGTGAATTCTTACCAGATAACAGCTTTGGAGTGTCCTCTACTGGCCTCAGGGAGGTACCCCTTTTCTGTATCCTTAATAGCATCCTCAGTATTTTTTTTTTTTAAGACAGGGTTTCTCTGTACAGCCTTGGTTTTTGTAGACCAGGTTGTCCTCTGACTCAAGAGAGTTCACCTGCCTCTTCCTCTCTGAGTGCTGGGATTACAGGTGTGCACCACAGCGCCCAGCTTGTTTCTTTCTTTCTTTTTTTTTTAAACAAATAATAACAACAAAGCTCCTAAATACAGGTTATCACAATGTAGCTCAGGCTGGGCTTAAACTCATTATCTTCCTGTGTCAGCTTCCCTAGTGCTGGATTGTCGGCATATACCATCACACATAGAGTAGTGGGAGCTGCACATGGTGGCACCAAATCTGTAATCCTAGCACTTGAGAGGGTGATGTAAAAGGATGGTGACTTTATGTCAGCCTACACCACATTAAAAATTCAAGGTCAGCCTGGGGTGCACAGTGAGACTTTGTCTCAGAAACAGTAACAGCAACAATTTCTTTCGAAGCTTTGGATCCCATCACACCCCAAAGTGTATATGTGTGTGCACACATGCACGCACACAAGTACACATACACATGTGCATGGAAAAGTCAGAGGCCAACCATGGCTATCATTTTGCAGGACCATCTTGTTTTTTGAGGCAGGGTCTATCATGGACTGGAGCTTGTGCAGTAGGCTAGGTTTGGTGGCCAGTGAACTCCAGGGATCTGCCAGTCTCAGCCCTACCATACATGGTGCCTCACACTTTACGTGAATTCTTGGTCAAATCCTAGTCCTCATACTTGCAGAGGAAGCACTTTATTGACAGAGTCACCTCCTCAGCCTCAGCCTCCCCCCACCTGCCACACAGATGCAAACATGGCCCCTTCTCAGCTGCCGAGATCATTTCAGCACTTCGGGCATCAGAGTGTATTTTCTTTAAGCTCTCTGCCCCTGTGGAGGTGGGAGTGTCTATATTTGTATGTGCCCATGATCTCCAAAGCAATTCTAAATACATTTATTTCATTATTATATCTCTATTATAGAAACAGAAAAAGCATACTTCGCAGTGCCAGGGCCAACTCCAGAGCCTTGCACATGTTAGACAAGCACTGTGCCAATAAGCCACACCACGGCTCCATCGTTATCATTTTTATTTATTACCTTATTTAAGTGGGACAGTGTTCACATGCCATAGAGTCACTCATTTAAAGTGTGTAATTCTTTAGTTTTTCTTCAATGTTCAGAGTGTATAACCATCATCATAGTCCAAATTTAGGAAGTTTTTATCACCTCAAAATGAAATTGTCACCCTGGCTTAGTGTAGACATTTACATAGTTATATAAGGCCCTGGTTGTACAGAGGAAAGAGAGAGAGAGAGAGAGAGAGAGAGAGAGAGAGAGAGAGAGAGAGAGAGAGAGAGATTGATTGATTACCCTTTCCTGGCCTTAGGCAGCTAGTCTACTTTCTGCATCCTTAGGTTTATATGTTCTACACATTTTATATAAAATATCACCATCTTTATATGACTTGTAAACATTTTCTCTGAAGACTGTAGGACAGCAGTAACTAGGTTTGCATCTTGGCTTTCCTCTTGCACGTTTCACCTACCATCTGTAATTTCACTCATCTTTGCCTGTAGTTTGTAAGGTGGGAGGTGAGAGTAGTGTGTGTGGTGGATACATGAGTAAACACGGAGGAATGTTCAGGGCTGCTCTGGCCCTCGTAAGGGCTCCATAATTCTTGGCTGCTGCTAGACTAGGACCTGCCATTTCTAACTGACTCATTTCCTGGTCTTCCATGTTGGTGTTTATTCTGTCTGTGTTCTTGCTAATTAACCTTACGTACATATATAATCATTATTCAGACCAGTTCTACTATAGTCCTAAATCCTGAGTTTAGAATGTAGTCATTACAGAACTCTGTTCTGTCACAATAACTTAAGCTGGAGAAAAAAGCTGTAGCATTTTGGCAGTGTAATTATGTGTCCTCATTTGGCACCTCAGTGTCTTTATTTGTATGGAGATGATGCGCTCATCTGATTTAGTTTAAGTCAAAGTAAATCTAGGCCATTTGTTTTTGAAAGACATGTTTGATTTTCATTAAAATGAATTTGTTTCCTCAAAAGTTGCTTTTGAGAGTAATTTCAAAACAAAACATATCTTTCCTTTTAGAGTTTTTTCCAAGATCAAAGATGGCTTATGTTCTTTACGAAAAATTCATGGTGTCCAAAACATTCCCATCATCATCACCTTCAAAATGGCCAAGGTTTCATTTGAATGATTGATGGGGACTTCAGAGAAACTGTTGAAAATAGCAATGCATTTTAAAAAAATAAAGTTCATTATAAGAATTAATCATATCTAGATTAAACAATGTGAGGTATTGCAGCATGCCAGACAAAAAACTAGAGCCACTAAAATCAGAACCAGAAATATGAGATTAACATAACTCTACTGAAGAACACGTATAAATGGTACTTATTCTCTCTGCATCACGGTTTCCACATCTGTAACTGGAGGCAACTGGCCTAGAATACTGGCCTAGCTCGTCCGGAGGGAGAGCTGCTTGGTTCATTTTCTCATGATGACAAGAAAGCAGCTGAGTGGCATATGCCTGGAATCCCAGCTATTTTGGAAGGCTTACGTGAGCTAGTGTGAGTTTAGGCGAGCTTGTGGAATGTAATGAGACCCTGTCTCAAGGCGGGCGGGGAAACACAAACACAACAGTGGTAGAGACCTGCCTAGAACGTGCAAGACCCTAGGTGCTGTCCCCAGGTCTAGAGAGAGGCACACAGATACACCCAGCCAGGCCAGGCCAAATTGTCTTAATTTGTACTTTTTCTATACTCTTTTTAGGAATGCAAGATTTAGAATAACTTAGCCCAAAGGTTCTAACAGGGAGACCTGGGAAACAGTTCAACAAGTAGAGACGCCTGCTGCCAACATGGCAGAGGGAGAGAACTGACGCCACAGCTGTCCTCTAACCTTCACCTCAGCACCACAGCATGCACACGTGAACACAACATAGAAACAAAACTTTTTTAAAGTTAAGTTCTAACTCAAGACTTTACATCAAAATCTTTAGCACATTTTATAAGACAGCATTCAATTAATAGCATTTTATATAAAACTACTTGTAGTTTTAAAGATTTATTTTTTAAATTATATGCCAGTTATGAGTATGGGCATGAAATACAGGTGTCTGAAGCTGGAGTTACAGACAGTTATGATCCACCTGAAAACTTAGCTTAGGTCTTCAGGATGACAGCGATCTCCATCACTGAGCCATCTGTCTAGGCCCTCCCAACACTCCGTGTGACACAGTCAGGTATGACAGCAAACACCTACAATCCCAGCCTGGTCTACAGACTCCAGGACAACCAAAACTACATAAAGAGTCCCTGTCTCAGCCAGCCTGGGATACACAGATACTGTTTAAAAAAAACAAAAACAGAAAAGAAGCGCAACAAATAACACAAATAAGCCAGGTGGTGGTACACACCTGTCATCCCAGCATGTCTTCCCAGCACTTGTAAGATAGACAGATGTCAGAAGTTCAAGGTCATCCCTGGTTATGCTGCTAATAATCAGTAAGAATAGGCTACAGGAGACCCTGAGAAAGATGGCTTAGAGGTTAAGTGCACTGCAATTCTAGTGGTCATGAGTTCAATTCCCAGCAACCACATGGTAGCTCACAACCACCTATAATGAAATCTGGTGCCCTCTTCTGGTGTGCAGGTATACATGCAAACACAACATTGTATACATAATAAATAAATCTTTAAAAAAAAAAAAAAAAGGAAAGAAAGAAAGGCCTTGCACTGTGGTACACTTTCATACCAGCACTAGGGACAGAGGCAGAACAGCAGGATATGTAGAGAGACCTTGTCTCAAAAACAAAACAAAAGGGAAAACAGTTGTGTATACCTGTAGTCGCAGATAGTCAGTAGGCTGAGGGAAGCAGATTATTTGAACTCACAAGTTCAAGACCTGCCAGAGCAGCTTGTGAGACCTCCGCCTCAAAACACAAAAAAACAGCAGAGCATCAGCACATGTCATACACAATGCAAAATCCATCAGTGCTGGGTATTAGCAGTAAAGTAGGGTAATACATGAGGATAGCCCAATGCATGAACAGACAATAAACCAAAAACCATTCAGTAAATACCTACAAGAACCGCACAGGAAAGCTGGCAATATTTAAACTACCACACACACAGTAACCTTTCCAAGAAGGCATCAGCTAAACTAGACATAGAAAGCTTTTCAGGAAGCCCACCTCTTGAGCTAAGCCCCACAGAGACAGAAGAGGGAGTTCCTTGTGGGAAAGACGAACAGGGCAAAGGCACTGACGCCTTCACGAACACAGGGCGTGAGGCAGCAATCTAGGGCTAGGCCAGCTGGTCCATGCAGGATAAAAAAATTAAAAAGCACTGGAGTGCATCCACTTCCATGTCTGGACTGTGGCTCCCAGCCAAACCATCTGGCCTGCACATCCCCAGGTGAGGCCCACTGAATGAGAACCACTGGGGAGTACAGATGAAGAGCAATTGAGATGAATTACCCAGGAGATTTTTTATTCACACAGCCAGTTACCAACAACTGTTCCAGGGCAAGGAAGCAACATAGGAACATGGTAAGGGCAAAAGCAGGAAATTTTAAACACATGTGAACATTGCAGGAAGGCACTGCTAATGCTTCCTACTACTACCCCTCCCCAAAGGCTTGTGCTGCATATTATAATGAAATTAGTATCTGAATATCATAAATAACTTGTCTCCTGTTGAGTGGAATGAAATGATGAGAATTACATAAGGGCCCTGAAAGCCCTTGTTTAAAAGGTCCAAGTGGCAGAATCTGAGGCAACCATTTGGGAAAATCCCAACCAATTCAAGCAGCATCCTCCCAACACCCTAAATACGCTTTGCTAAGAAAGGCCTGCTTTGACAAGCAAGGCCAAAACAAAACAAGCTCTTTGAAGTTCTGATTAAGCATGCAGTTCCAAGATCACTTCAGAGTCCCCTAAGCCCCAGATCTGAATACCTTAGTTCATTACTCAGAAATGAGGTCTTTTGGAAAGGCTTCAAAAATAATTCTCCACACTACTTCCAAATGTAGACTCTACGGCAGATAGACTGTTCCCAGCACACCACCTGAGCAGACTCCTGCACACAACCCACACACACTGTGGGCCAACTTCAAAGTTCGGATCTCCCTAAATAACCCTTAGCTTTTCTGGCCAAAAGTTTTCCTTGGCACCAACTTCAAAAATTCCCCATCCTGAAAGTCCATCAAGTAACTTGAGAACTATTTACTTACTATGTAAGGTGTGTGTGTGTGTGTTCTTACTGTTGATTCTAATACATCGTTGTTTGTTAAGCACCCTTGAATAATTCATGCCTTCAGCATTCAGCAAATCCCCAATGCAAGGTTACCTGAATGAACAAGTGATACCAGGCTCTTCACATAATTGTGTCTACTATCAGAGGTCAGGAAGCTGGAAGCTATTAACTAAAGTAATCAAGAAATACCTCAGAGGAAAACAAAATCCCAGGCCATGAAATCTTACAGTGTTACCAAGCTTGTCTTATCAGGTAACTCCCAACAAAGTTTTTAAAGATGCCAAAAAGAGCTTATAGCTCTAAAAGGCGTTTAAAATTAATGATAACTGCTTGAACATGAGGAATGACACACACACAACTATTATGAAAATATACACATAATAATGAATAAATTGTAATACATTAAAGCTGGGTAACAATAACTTGACTGTACATGGAGTGGTCTGTCTTTACCTCGGCTCTCTAACCCTTTTCTACACTCAAGCCATTGCCCAAGGAAGCGGTATTCTTGGAGTCGGCCCATCTCCAGCGGCTGATAAATCTGGAGACTCTTCTCTGACTGATCAGCTCCGTTCGGCCGCTGTGTTCACTGCACATTAGTGTAAGGTGGTCTTTGGGAACTAAAAACCAACACTCTAGACCAAATGCCTGTCCATTAACTTGACAGTGGTCATAGGGAAATTCATGCCCTGCCTTGGGTGGCATTTCTGACTACCTTATGCTCAGCTACCATCTGTACATGCCAGAAACCCTGCCATGAACCAAGGGTAAGGTGGGGCAGAAGAAAACAGCACAAACAACCTACAAAACACACAAAACACATACAATTCCAACACTCGGGGACTGGGGAAGGCAAATGGAGTTCAAGACTAAGAGACTGACTCAAAACTTTAAAAAGATGAGAAATACTGTAACACGAAAAAGATATACCTTTAGAATCTAAAACAGGAAACTTTGTAAACACTGTATAAAAAGCTAGCAGAAGTAAAGGACAGAAAAAGGAAAAAAGAAAAAAAAAGCCCTCAAGAGACAGAGGCAGCGGATCTCTGAGTTCAAGGCCAGCGTGGCCCACAGTGCTAGTTCCAGGACGGCCAGGACTACACAGAGAAACCCTGTCTCTTAAAAAAATAAAAAATAAAAAAACAAAGGAAGGCAGGCATATGCATGTATATACCTATGCATGAATGCAAGCACTGCTGGGCGAGTGAGACGGCTGAGCAGGCAAAGGCACTTGTTACTCCTAGGACCTAAGTTCATTCCCTGGACCTCACAGCAGAAGAATCTTGTCCCTTGATGTGCCCACTGTGGCACGCACACACCTACGCTCACACACATCTGTCACCAAGCAGGTACTCCATTCCAGGCCCCACACAGCTCAATAAACAGTACAACCAAGGAGAGAATTACTACTGGAAGAGGGCTACAAGGGCCAAGGAGTAAGCAAGGCATTCTTGGGGAGGATGCATGCAGAGTCAGGAAGTTACAGGCTTGACTGTCTCAAACCTGGGTACAGTCAGCATGAGAAAGGTAGTCAGGGAGTGACATGCACAAGAAATGCAGGTAGGCATGGTGATGCACACCTACAATCCCAGCACACAGAAGGTTGAGACAGGAGGATCGGCAGTTTAAAGCCAGCCTAAGCCATACAGCCTGTCCCGAAAGGGGGGGAAAAGGGAGGAAGAGGGAGGAGGAAAAGAAATGGGGAGGAGAGAGAAGGAAGGGAAAGCAGCAAGGGAAAAAGGAGGAGACAGAAAGGGTCTGCTTGTGGCAAAGTTTTAAATGACAAAGTGTTACAAATTTGTCCGTTATGGACAGGAAATGGGTGGATGTTTGTAAAGAAGGAAGTGAGATAATCACTTAGGTTTGGGGAGAAATTATCTTTTTATGTACTTTTTTAACAGAGGAGGGCCTGGTGTGGCAGAGTAAACAGTGACCTGTCTGCTGTCAGACACAACCCAGGTATCTTAGCTTCTCCCCTGTTGGATGTAACAGTGCATTGGAGAAGGAAGCCGCAGCAGCAGGAACTTGAGGGAGCTGCTCATACTGCAACCACACTCAGAGGGCAGAGAGCAACAAAAGCTCAGCTAGTTTTCTCCTTTTTGTGCAGTCCCACACTCCTGCCCAGAGAATGGCACCACCATGTTTCCGGTGGATCTTTCTAATCTAATGCAGTCTATCCTGGCTTCACCCAGGTGATTCCAGATCCTAGAAAGTTGACAGTCAGCACTAACCATCAGGCTCCAGCTCAGATTCACCATGAGATTAGTACTGCACTCAGCCTTCATCACAGACACTCTTAGGCTGCCAGCATGGATTACAGAAAAACCCATATCCAACCAAAGTGTCCCGGATGAGTAAGCTCAGAGTGCTCACACGTGCATACGCTCGGGGAACACTGTGGAAGGTGGGAGAGGAAGACTCTAAAGAACCAGAGGAGGGGGAGATGTGCGTCACACGTGTCCAGAAGAGCCACTGCACTCATGAATTCACTACATCTGCACAAGTCCTACACAAGACTGGGTCCACCAACAATCCATGGATGGCAGATGAGTCCATGAGGCCCATGCGTCCCTACAGGAGTGTTTACAATTAACAGTTGTTAAGTGTAGCCACTGGTAAGTTGGTTGCCTTTACTCTACAACCTCCCACCCATGCTCTGGCAAGAAGATCAATTAAACTCAGTAGCCACACACAGAAATAGGACATGAAAGTAGGAGGGAGACCTAATGACAAGGGTTCCAGTGGGAAACAGTAGAGGATGAAGAGGGGAATGGGTGTAAAAACAACTAAAATTCCTTATAAAAATATATGAAACTGTCCAAAATTAATAAATAAAAACCCACTAACAATGACATTAGTTATTCTGATTCTTAGCCAGCATCGTGCAAAAGTTAGAAATGCAAAAACAGTGAGAAAAAAAAATAGTCATCAAAATAAAAAGTAAACACTAAAAAGCCCAAAATGGGCAGCTGCTAAATGGAAAAAAAATATTTACTCTGACTAGGGACCTGTAGCCAAACAAAAAAGGAATCCTGACCCCTTGATAATTAACTCAATAACCCACAACACAGACTATCGGAACAGCCATTTTTTCCGAGAAGATACCCAGGTGACACAGGTAACCAAGAAACACACGAGAAGACGCTTGGCATCCTCAGGGATTGTCAGTTATCCCAATAGTTACCCAGGGTTCCATGTCTAGGTATTTACTCTCCAAAATCGAGACTACGTACACAAAAGCATGTATAGCATATACAGTAATGTTCCTAACAGAATTCCTCATAATGGCCAAGGAGCAGAAACAAACCGAATGCTCACAAACTGTTACTAAATAAAGAAAATGTGCTACAATGAAATATTACTCAACCATAAAAAGGAATGAAAACTGGTACATGGAGAAACCTTGAATTTACAGTGCTAAGTGAAATAAGTCAATCATAAAAAAATCATTTTACATTAGTAAGCTTATTTCACATGCAAAACAGGCAAGCGTATGACAGTAAATTAGTGGTGGCTACATTCTGGGATGGCAGTGATAGAGATAGAATGAGACTATAGAATTTTAGAAGAGACAAAAATGCTTTCAAATTGGGTAGTTCTGATGTAAAACCCTGTGAATACTTTGAACAGAGAACAATGTACTTGAAATGGAAGCATTGTTAATTAATTAATTGTTGTTAAAATAAGCAGAAAAAAATAAAAAAGGCAGGAGGCCTGTAAGATGGCCCAACCAGTAAAGGTACTCGATAACCAGAGTCCCAGGAACTAAAGAGCGAAAGAAGAAAACCATCTCCCACAGGATGCCCTCTGACACACACTGGCACACAAGCAAGCACACATGCACACATGTACACCACTGCACACGAAAGGCTGAGTATTTTAGAAACTGGATGCGAGGGAGTGGCACACATTGCCCACACCGGAACAGGACTATCAACATTCACCATCACTTCCTGTTTCCAGTCGGTCACTGCAGGCTGGGGAGGAAACACCTCAGCAGCTCAGGCATTGCAAGGCTACCACAGGCTCTCAGAGCCCCCAAAGCGTGACAGGGAAGCAAGGAGTTCTGGTTTCCCCTCCACACTCTTTGCAAAAGCCACAGAGCAAACCAAAGCTCCTCCGGCTGGGACAATCAGCGTTACTGCACACACTAGGCCTCAGAATAAAAAGAAGCTACTAACCTGAGAGTCTAAGGGGTCCTGTTTCACGACATAGCACCACTAAAGCCTCCAGAATGCTGGGATTACAAACATGTGCCACCCACCACACTGGACAATGGAAGTCAAAATCTAACTGTATGTCAAGGTGACTGTTCTTTAAGTACTGGATTCTGTACAATCTTAAAACTGGTGCTAGTCAAAAGAAGGGCCGGGGGTGGGGGAGGGAGCCCCGAGGAGCTGCCGGTGTCAGCCCAGGAGCTCCAGGGAAGGTGGAAGTGGTGAAGAGGCAGCCATTTTATGTGGGCCCACACTACATACAGCTGCAGTACATCAACAAGGGCGCATACGGCATGGTCACCTCTGCTCACGACCACACGCGCAAGACTAGAGTGGCCATCGAGAAAACCAAACATCAAACCTATTACCAGAGCACACTGGAGAGAGGGAGATCCGGATCTTGCTGCAATTCCACCGTGAGAATGTCACAGGTATCCAAGACATCCTCAGAGCACCCACCCTGGAAGCCATGAGGGATGCTTACATTGCTCAGGAGCTCATGGAGACAGACCTGTACAAGCTGCTTAAGAGCCAGGTGCTGAGCAATGAGTACATCTCCTCTACCAGATCCTTCCGGCCTCATGCACAGACTCTCAGGCAACGTGCTCCACTGGGATCTAAAGCCCTCCAACCTGCTCATCAACACCACCTGCAACCTTAAGAGCTGTGATTTTGGCCTGACTGGATTGCTGACCCTGAGCATGACCACAATGTCTTTCTGACCAGTGTGTGGCCACACACTGGTACTGTGCCCCAGAGATCATGCTTAATTCCAAGGATTACACCAAATCCATTGACATCTGGTCTGTGGGCTGCATTCTTGCTGAGATGCTCTTTAACCAGCCCAACTTCCCCAGCAAACACTACCTGGGCCATCTCAACTACATTCTGGGTATCCTGGGTTCCACATCCCAGGAGGACTGAAACTATCTACAGTCTCTGCCCTCTAAAACCAAGCAAGGTGGCTTGGGCCAAGCTTTTTCCCTAACCTGACTCCAAAGCACATGACCTGCTGGCACATCACAGTAGAGGAAGCACTGGCTCACAGTAAAGGAAGTACTGGCAACAGTACTATGACCCAACAGATGAGCCAGTGGCTGAGGAGCCCTTCACTTTTGACACGGAACTGGATGAGCTCCCCAAGGAGTGGCTAAAGGAGGTAATCTTCCAGGAGACACCTGGCTCCCAGACACGGGCACCAGAGGCCCCGAACAAGAATTGCCACTCGTGTCCCCTGGGAACTGGTCCTGCTCCTACCCACTCCTTCTCTGCAGACTGTCAGAAAATGAACTTTGCTCAACCCAGACCCCGGCAGCCCAGGCAGGCTTCTCCCACTCCAACCCCTTGCCCATCTCCTTGGGGCCTGTGTGGTGAGGTGACCCCCATGGCTGATTCCTGCTGCTCTGCCTTTACCTACTCCTCCTACCCCAGCTCTGGTAGACCATTCTGGAATGGAAGGATCTATGCTAAGGAGAACACTGGCGTAGGGAATCAGGCTAAGCTCTGCCCTACACATCTTGTCGGAACCCCACCCCATTTTTCCTAAGTCTCTAAGGCTAGTTTCCCTGAGGAGCCAGGCCCAGGCCAAATCCTTCTCCCTCTCAAAGCTGCCATTCGTAACGCCCTTCTGCTTCTATGTGTGGCTGACTGGAAGTGGAGGTAGGGTCCATTGAGATCCACCTTCCCGCACCTGTATCTAATATATAAATACAGAAATGTATATATGGAAAATAAAAAAGGAGGGCCCAAAAATATATGAAATAACCTTTTGTCTATATAAATTGTATGTATAACAGAAGTGAATTTCCTGTCAGACTCAAGTCCCACCTTCAAGTATACACACACACAAATATTCCAAAATCCAGGGAGGGAGCATATCAGAACGCCAAAAGAATCTTAAATCAGAAACACTTCTAGCCCCGAGCATTCTGAATAAAGGATACTAGATCTGCACTATATTAGGAAAATCAGAAATCTCTGATTTTCTAAATGAAAATAAGTCTTCAAAGACACAGCAGGATTACTGTGGCACGTATGACCCTTGTGCCCCACGGCAACAGCGGCTCAGTACACAAAGCACCCATCTGACTTAACGTGGAGAACCCCGTGCAGCCACTGCTCTAGGGCACTCATTTGCAGAATCCTAACCGGAGCAGCTCCTGGTTGTTCTTGGAGTCCAAGGTAACTAATGACCTGGCCCAAGCCTGCAAGCTCTCAACTCAGTCTTTCTCACCTCAGCCCCTTAGACACACCAGGGTTTTCTTCCCCTTAGAGTTCTTGACTTCTGTTACGAAGCGTGGTAGTTTGACTGCAAAGAGCATTCCCATGCCCTCAGGTATTTGAACACTTGGCCAGTCATTGGTACTATCTGGGGAAGTTAGAGAACCTTTGTGAGGTGGAGCTTGGAGAAGTGACGCCCCAGAGAATGAGCTTTACAGTTAATAGCCTTGTCCCACTTGGAGTTTGTTTCTGCTGTTTGTGGTTAAAACCATGATCTGTCGGCTTCCCACTAGAACCACCTGCTGCCATGCCTCCTACCATTCCTGACTCTCCCCCTCTAGAACCATAAGGCAAAGTAAACTCTCTCATGAGTCACTGTGGCTACAGTGTTTATTACAGCAACAGAGGTAACTGGCACACCAGCTGTATGATTCTCGCACCCTGCCCCACTCCACACACACCTCATCTGACATCACCCCACTGATGCTTCTACCAGCTACAGTCCTTGTAAGTGCTGAGAAGATCTTGCCTCCGCCTGGCACCATTCACAGTGGCACCCTCACCCACCACTACAGTATCCCATACTCTTCTAGGGCAGTGTTTCTCAATCTGTTGGTCATGACCCCTTTGGGGAGGGAGAGTCATACAATATTTTATAGGAGTCACCTAAGACCATCAGAAAACACAGATATTTACATTACAATTCATAACAGTAGCAAAGTTACAGTTATGAAGTAGCAGAAAATAATTTTATGGTTGGGGTCACTACAACATGAGGAACTGTATTAAAGGGTCGCTGCATTAGAGAGGTTGAGAACCACTGCTCTAGGGCTCAAAGAGTCGCCTAAGACTAAGCTCTGTGCTGTCTGCCCACTGCAGCCCTTGTGGAGTCGTCCCTTTCCTAATTGTTGAGGAAACATGCCTCTCTAAACATCAGGTACCCTGCCTCTATGTGCCCGTGGGCAATGGGACTTCACACCAACTGCCTGAGCTTCAGAAACCCCAGAGCACTGGCAGTACAGAGAACACCTGGCCAGGGAGCTTTTCCCAGACAGCTCGCTGGGCTTCTGCCTTCTCACACCACTGTTCTCACCCGCCATACTCAAGCAGAATGGCACTGCTCTGGTTACACGACTCAGGAGGCTGAGGAGTCCATGACGACTATTCCCTATGGCTTCTATGCTAGCTTTAACCATATCATCAACTGCACACAGACCACAATTTCCCCATCCTGAGGTGGATGACTATGGCAAAGACTCAGGGAAGCGACCTAGTCAGGGTCGGCTTCTCCACAGCTACCTTCACATGCATCCTGCAACCAGACAGTTGAGCTGTGCTAATAGGGTCAAGAGTAAGCAGTTGTGTACTATCTGGAGCCCATGGCACCTTCCAGGCAGAACTTGACCACATGGCAAGATCTTTATACATCCAAGAAAGCTCTGATGGGACTACAGCATTTCCTGTTTCACCCAGCCACATGTCTTCCTCTTCCTATGGCCACTGACACTGAGATCCCTACAATACTCAGGTGTATCAGGGCTGCAACCACTAAGTGACAAAGAGGCTAATGTCCAGCCTACAATTTCAACCCATATCTCCCAAGATCCCAACACATGTTCATTAGCCACTCTGGATCCATCTGCCCCCTGCCACCACCTGTCAATTAGCAGACTGGTCTTGGTCACTGTCTATGTGAACTATGAGCACAGGAACAAACTGTCAAGGATCTAGCTAAGAGGTACTTGCTGGTGGGACAGGGGGTACAGCCCTGAACCCAGAGCTTCAATCTGAATCTGTGCATGAATTTCTGATGGCCAACCTTATACCTGTGATCACTGTACAGCAGCATCCTGCCCGACACCGTTCTGAAAGCTGCTTAATCTTGGATACCAAAGTCCAGGGGCTTGTCTCCACTGCTCTGCTATACGGAACCTTACTAAGATCTATCAAATGTCTGTCTCGGAGCTTTGATCCAGTTTGTGGTAAGCCATGACTGAGCCCTTCCTATAGGCCAGAGGTGCTGGCACTGCACTACGATGCTAGTTATCATGTTCCTTCCAGACCCTTTCACAAATACCCTTCCATTAATCCTTAGGGCCACTCCACAGTAGAAGCCTTTTCAACACTCCCCTTTTTACTTCCAGACACAAAGCAGAGACAACTAACTTCTCTACCATCACTAAAGTGTAATGGCAAAAACCAGATTACAACCTAGCTTGTCTGCCCTCAAAAGTGCACTGCGTCGGCAGTGCTCCCCTGTCCTACGGAATCTAGAAAGCTGTTGGTTCCTATTGCTCTTATCAGCAAGTGTTGAACACCCTCCTGCTTTTCTTCTCAGCCTTCCACCCCAAACAGCCTTGGGACGATACAACAGGTGTGTAGCCATGCACTCACCACAGACAAGAGCCCTCCACAGAAAGGTCTACCAGAAGGGCAAGAAGGAAGCAAGCCAGGATAGCAAAACTCTATGTCTCAGCTCTGTGAAAGTTACACTTTAGATTTGAACAATCAAGAACAATTTAATATGCACCTTCGCATTTGCATATACTAACTAGAGAAATGTAATATAACAATCAGCAACGTTTCCAAATCAAAGGTTTGAAGAATAAATTCCTTTAGCTCTTTACAGATTATCTTTCCAATTCTGAGGCAAATAACCCTTCTACTGCCTTACACAGATACTGCCTAAAATCTTTAATGATCCCACTGTGAACTAAGAACAGTTTTGCTACAGTACTTCATATGGCTTATTATGTTCTAGTTTTATCAAACACATTTAACTTTAAAATTCAAATAAAGTTCCCCATCGCTAAGGAAAAGAGACATCCAAGGAGCCTACTGGCCAGCTACTCTAGTCAGTGAGCTCCAGTTTCAGTGACGGATCCTGCTTCAAAAAATACGGAAAGCAATTAAGGAAGACATCCTGCCATCAACCACACACGCGCACAAAATGTAAAGTTGGCCAAATATGGTGATATGCCTATAATCTCAACATTGGGGAGGACGAGGCAAAAAGACTGCTTTGATTTCAAGGCTAGGCAAGCCTGACTACTTAGCGAATTCAAGACTAGCCTGAGGAACACAGCATGACCTTGTCTCAAAAAAAAAAAAAAAAAGATACAAATAAATGCCTTCAAGTTTATTATTCTGTGATTCAGATATGTCACAAGCCTAAGATGTCCTTCTTCCTGCGCATTCCCACCTTCTCTTGTTGTTCCAAATGAGTCTGGCTATATATTATAAACATATGTCCATGAGTAGTGATTGCCTGGTTACTAACAATTCAGACTTTAAACCTGACAGGCAGTGATGGGAAAACCATTTGAGAAACAAATTACACTTGAAAGCCAGCAGTGTTTGCCTAAGTTAGCTAAAGCCCAGAGGAAGTCTTGCCCAGTGTGACCTAGGCAAGTTGGCACACAGATAAGAAAAAGTGACTTAGACGCTAGTAGGAATTTCACAAGTGCAAGAAGTCATTACTGCAAATCTGACTTAAGAGCGTCTGTCCATGAGCCGCCCTTTCCAAAACACAACACATGCATAGCCACACACTTAGATCAGGTAGACGCGCACAATGACTGCATGCCCAAATCTATGAAGATAAATATGTGTGAAGGAAAGTTATCAAATTAAAATATTGCTTCACACTGTCTTCTGGACACGATATGACTGTTGAACTCCTGAACTCACTGCAGCTGTGGTTATCTGCACAGGACGGAGCCCATCAACATTCCTTCATGGATGGAGAAGAGGCCAGTTTCATTCCCTGCTTGGATTCATGCCATTACAGTACAGAGTTCTCCTGCAAAAAGAAGTCCTTTCCTACCTTTTAATTTCCAAACCCCTTTGTTGCTTGCTTTGGTCCAAAGACAACGCCAAGCATAATGCATGCAAAAGCCTGCAAAGTGTTTAAGCATATGTACAACCATCTCATGTTGCACACACAGTCTACTTGGTGGGAAAGACTAGGCTCAGCAACTGGACAAGGTGACACTCGGGGCCCACGAATGCCTGCAGTCACAGCTGACCAAGTCAGCCACCCATCAGATATGTGGGCGGGCTCTTCACCTGCCTGCTGACTGACTCTGCGTGAGAGAGTCCTGAGGAAACAAGAACACCACAGCTGGGCATAGCCCCAACAGCCAAAGCCCCTGAACGGTGAGCAAAAGGAATAGCTGCCACTCTAAACAGAGTTTTGAGGAGTTTGTTAAGCAGCATGTACCCAAAAACTCAACCTAATGCAAACCACTACGCACCAAATATCTAGATGCAATAGCAAAGTAAGTTGTCACGGCAACAGTGTTGGTGAAGCAATGAGAGATGCTAAAGAGCATAATCCACAAATTACTGCTCAGCTTATTCAAGAGATGTAGAGTTGAATATTTTATGAAGTAAAATCATGAACATAAGAATCAAGAAGCAAAGAGAATCAAATTTTTCATACCAAAAGTGTTTAATTTTTTACTGCCCCACACACCATTTCTGAAAATAACTTACTTTGCCCTCCCAGTGAACACCGAATGCCTCTCAGACCGGCATGGTGGCACAAGCCTGTAATCCTAG
Organism: Pachyuromys duprasi; assembly: GCA_028658305.1. Taxonomy (NCBI): domain Eukaryota; kingdom Metazoa; phylum Chordata; class Mammalia; order Rodentia; family Muridae; genus Pachyuromys; species Pachyuromys duprasi. Next base: position 36,704,091 of record CM053765.1, on the reverse strand, counting down.
CACTCAGGAGGCAGAAGAGGGTAGATCTCTGGCAGTTCAAGGCCAGGTTGGTCTACAGGGCAAGTTCCAGTGAGATTCTATCTCAAAATAATAACAAAAAAAAAATAAATAGATAATGCTTCTCTAACTTTATTATCTAGGTGGATAATCAACTAAACTCATGGAAAAGGAAGCAATTATAACAAGGCTTCACGCTGCACTTAGTTGACACACACAAATGAGTGGATGAATGACAGGCATTAAAGATAGGACTTAAACATACATACCTCAACAACAGAAATAAGCACTGTCAGCATTATCAGCCGGGCATGGTGACACACACCTTTGATCCCAGCAGAGGCAGTGAGATCACTGTGAGTTCAAGGACAGCCTTGAACTCTACAAAGTAAGCACAGGACAGCCAAGGTTACACAGAGAAACCCTGTCTCAAAAAAAACAAAATAGACCCTAACCTATCAGGTCTCATCAGGACTGGTTGTACTCTCTTTCTCTGTGAAAGAAAGAAGCATTATCTGTATTAAAATTCTGTGTTAAATCTCACATTAACACATGGTATCTATACAAAGACTCACCATGTGTCCCATCAACGCTCAGATACCCTACTAATGTGTCCACCTAATAGCTGGAAAGCAGTTAGATCTAAGGTATATTTCTACACTACATTTTAATTAACATTTTAGTGTCAAGGTAGAAAGGGAAACATCCTGTTCCCACTCCCCAAAGGTTAACACTATTAACGTTTCCTTCAGTCTCCTTTTAGAGCAGCTCTCTTTTCAAAGCTGTCAACTTTCAGTTCTCTATGTGTGTGTATGTGTGTGTACACACATATAGCTGTGTGTGTGCCTAGGTGTGTACACGTGTCCATGTGTATTGGGGGGGGGGAGTGTGTCTGGGGACTGGAAGGATGCTCAGCACTGCAGTCCTTGCCTAGTAGGCTAGGCATGGACTGGGTTTGAACTCTAGTACCACAGAACAAAACATGTTCAGTCTTCCAAGCTGTCTTTATGAACCAAGAAGGCTCCTTCTATATAAAGCTGCTTGGCAACCACTTACAAGGATTGCATCATGAACCTTACCAAGGACCTCTTAGATCCTGCTCTGCCTAAAGCACAACATCCTCCACTAACTAGAACAAAAGGCTGGCTGCCATCGATTTCCAAGTTCTACAACAATACAATGGTATTATGCTGGGTTTAGAGCAGTACTGGAATGGTTTTGTTTCTAAAACAGCTCATCTACTATCACCGAGGAGAAGACAAAAAGGAAGTATAACTATTTAATGCTGGGGGAAATTGGGTTTTTTTGTTTTTTTTTTGGAACTAAACAGGAATTGTTTGGATGGTTATATGAAAGTAGCCATCAAAGGTTAGAAACTAGCTTATGGCTGACATATGAGAGTAAGTGTGCGGGAAGGAAGAAAATCCCTAGAGCCAGATTCTGACTAGTACTTCTTCTAAAGATATACTCTCCAAAGAAAGGCCTTTCAGGATCCACTCACAGACACACCCATCACCTTCAGGTGCAGAGGACAAGGACAGTCTGAGCATATAACCTATGGTCAGAAAAATGAAAAGCTCTGAAAATGAATTCCCTACTTAAAGGTAAAATCTCCCTAAATGCTGTACAATCTTTTAAAAATATGACCAAATAAGTGTGTCTCTGTTACTCAAAAGAAACAGAAAACTAGCTGGGCATGGTAGCTTACACCTATACATGGTGGCCACACACAGAACAGTGAGACAGTACAGGGTGTGTTCAAGATCCATCTGGTCTACAGAGTGGTGAATTCCAAGCTAGTCTGGGATAGAGCAAAAACCTCTCTCAAAGGGGAAGAAGGGACTGGAGAGGGGCTCCGTGACTAAAAGCACTAACTGTTCTTCAAGAGGACCTGGGCTCAGTTCCCAGCACGTACAGCCACAACTGTCTCTAACTCCAGCTCCAACTGGATCTGAAATCCCTCTTACAGCCTCTTCAGGTACTGCATGCACATTCTGCACAAAACACACATGCAAACAAAACCTCCATACACATAAAATTAAAAATAAATAAATTTCAAAGGAAAAATATTTAAGCAAACAAAAAACGAGAAACTCCATCAAATCCTTCTACTTCTTACCCTAATGCAAACAAAGGAATAACGGCACACATCACTGAAAACTCTTCCTGCATATTAAAAAGTGTGATACCTAGAGCAGCAGGACACAGGGGACAGAGGAGTTATATTCCTAGAACTGCAAATTCAAACTTTTTCTTTTTAATTGCATTCGCTTAAATCTAAAATTAAAAGCAGCTTTTAAAACTTCCCGAGCTGGGGCTGTAGAGATGGCTCAGTGGTTCAGAGCACTGTCTGTTCTTCCAGAGGACCCAGGTTCAATGCCCAGCACTCACAACTATCTGATCTGACAACTTCACACTAATGCACATAAAATAAAATTAAATAAATTACTAAAACAAACAACAACAACAAAAACACCAACTTCCTGAGCTCAGGATAATGGCACTGGCTGCTCTTGCAGAAGACCTGAATTCAATTCCCAGCACCCACATGCTGGCTTACAACCACCTGCAACAGTAGCTCCAATGGGGCCAATGCTCCCTTCTGACCTCACCAGGTGCTCATGTGTGCATATGAAGATGTGTAGGCAAACACTTACTCATAAAACATTTAACAAATCTAGAAAACATAAACAAATTTCTTGAGCACATATCAAAATATAGTAAAGAGACTGAGTATCTACCGGGGGGGGGGGGGAGGGGGATGAAACTACACACAAAACTAGAACAGAAATCCTTTAGAGGCCTGTATTTCATGGTGCCTCTGAGAAGCCAGAACAGAAGGGAATCCAGGCTCTGTGGGGGCACTCATAATTAACCCTCACAAGAGACAGAGACAGGTGGATCTCTGGAGTTCTAGGACAGCCTGGTCTACATAGACAGTTCCAAGACAGCCAGAAAGCGAGACCCTGTCTCCAAAGAGGGGGAGTGAGAGAAGAAAACAGAATACCACTCTCCCTCAGGATCCTCTTCCAGTCACACATAGCCCAACACTGACCCAAGAGACCACCTGATGCTCATGCCCTCCCGCCCTATGTCCCATTCCCATTCCCCTGTAGCACATTTCAAGAAAAGGAGCTAAAATGTTCCAGGTTAGTCCCAGCACCAATTCTGTGAAACAGCAAATCTCTGCCCAGCCTGAGCCACAAATTGACAAGAAATGTAATTGGTTTTATTGCCAAGGCTGCAATGAGGTTACTTAAGGCTTGTATTCTGTATCTGCTCCTCAGGGTAATCAAATAAATGTTAGCCAATAAAGACCCCACAAATCTTGACATATGCACATTGCCATACTCATCTATTCAGTAAATGTTTATCCCACATCTCCTACACGCCAGGTGTCATCAGCCTCAGACACAGGTGAAGAGATGGATAACAAAACCAGAAAAGGACCTAGGACTTTGCACAGTGCTTAGCAATGTTTGAGAACCAGAGGCCTTTCAGAGACTGTGCTCTGCCAAAACACCAACTCTCAGGCTAACCAGAGCAGACCATAACCATAAATCCACCTGGTCTTTAAAGCAACATTCAAGTTTGTGCTACAGCAGACACTGTGAAAGCACTACAAAATGAACACATATAAAGAGGTATCATAGTAAGAATCAGCACTGATTCACACACACGAGGAACTGCTTTCCTGCCTCAGCAAAAACTGAGCGGGGAACCTTCCCAGACGGGAAATACACTGCCAAAGTGGCCTTGGCCCCTGACCTCAAGGACAGAACCACGACAACTGTCCACTACCAAGCATCTACCAGCTGTCAGTTCTGCTTAACGAATGCACTCTACACTCATCATTTCTTACATGAGTCCTGCAAAGTACATGTTCTCACCATATCACAGACGGGCTAACAGGCCCTGACGTCATTTATCCAAAGAGAAAAGACAAAGGTGAATGCCTTCTCTCAGTTTAACAGAAACTGAAGGCAGGTCCAGGAAAAGTATATGTTATAATTCTCATTACAAGTGAACACTGTAATAACTATAACTTCTCAGAGGGAAGAAAGAAAAAAAAATCTAAGTATTAGACTAAATGCAAGTTTCAACCTTAATCAAAATGACAACATGCTTTAAAACCTAGTTCCTCATAAAAATAGCTGTAAGTAAAAATTCACAGATGATGAAAAAGTTAACACATGAAACACATATTCTAGGCCACCTGCTGCAAAGATACTTTTGCAGAACTCCTAAAAACTTTTTTTAAAGATGCTTCAATGTTCCTACTTAACCCGAAGTGTTAGGATAATAGCCATTTCCTTTCAGTCCAGGTAGCTCCCACAAACCACTTAACTATAATTGGTAACCATCAACAGTGGTCCCTGACATTTCACAATGATGATAACCAGTGTCATGACATACATCCAATTTCCCAATCGCCACCCACTCCAACCTGCCACACCAGCTGGAGAAGACAGGTGAACACAATACTTTAACATCTGTCATAATACAGCAAGCTCACACATGGCTAGACTGCTCCCAAGGTTCAGTAATGTACTAATTTTGACAGCTTCCAAATGTTACCCAAAAATTCCTTTTAACTGCTTTGTAAAGTTCACTAAGCAAATGTTATATAGTGACTTACCATTTTACTTGATGTAGTCAATACGACTAGATTTTTAAAAGCAAACACCCACATTTCTAAACACAGCACACAAAAAGATATTATTCATAAAATGCAACTAAGACCCAAGTCATAAGATTAAGTAACAAATAGTAACTATAAATAAGTGGTAACAAAAACAATGACAGCTAATATTTACATGTAACATTTATTATATATATAGTACTTAGATATGACATTTACCAGTATTTCTAGTGTGAGTTATACTAATAATAGCCCTCATAACTAACCATACTTGGAGGAAAGTTATTAACCATTAATTTCCAAATGAGTCACACAAAATTTCATGACTAGCTCACAAGAGAAAGACAAATAACTGCTCAGTATTCTCACATTAATGGACAGAGAAGAGTATCAAATATTCTCTCATGGAGAAATTACTTTCTGGGGAAAAAAAAGCATAAAAGCAACTTTGCAAGAAAGTAGGTGGAAGGAAGGGAAGGACTATACATCAACACAAATGGAAAAGAATAATCATTAACTAAAACTTTGAAGAAATATGTCAACCAAATCCAGAAGGATATAGCTGCGTGGGTAAAACTCTTGCTGTGAAAGCCAGCTGACCTAACTTAATCCCTGGAAAGAACATAAAAGGCCAGATGTGGTAGGGTCTATCCTGTAACTCAGCACTCCTACAGGGAGACAGGCAAAGGCAGAACTGCCTCACAGGCATGCTAGCAATATACAAGAGTGAATCTAGTCAGCAGCAACATTAAGAGACTCTGCTTCAAAAACAAGAAAAAAGAGAATTGACTCTCAACTTGTCCTCTGAAGTGCATATGCACACTACGGCACCCTGTACCCATGCTCACTCACACACTTGCTCTCTGTATGACATGTAAAGTAAATACATTCTAAAGATTACTTTAATATCAAGTACAGATTCACATCCATACGTATGCAGTCTGGCTAACCATGAAAATGACAAAAATGTTCTGAAATCCACTAAGCATTTAGGCACAAAAGCAGTCATTTATTCACCGACTGTCAAAATCTCCAAATCCTGAGGCCTTTTATTTACCTGGTTAGCCTCTTCGAAAGGTCAGAGCCTGAAATGATTTTAGATGATCTCTTCTCCTGGGGTAAAATGTCAAAATTCTAGTTCCACTTCCAGCAGAAAAGTACTTACACACACAGAACAGTCTTGATGATTGTTATAACACAAAGAAAAAATCTTTGGGAGGGGCAGGAAAACAGGGTCTCACTATGTATCCTTAGTTAGCCTGGAAATCTCTATATAGACCAGGATAGCCCAGAATTAACAAGGATCTGTCAGCCTCCACTTCACAAATGCTGAGATTAAAGGCATGTGGTACCCAGCTATGACAGGAAGATTTTAAATTAGTAACTGACAAGATGAATTCAGTTAACTTTTTTCAATCTGTTATACTTTGAAATCTTTCAATTATTTACTTATAATCTGCACAATAATCTTAAGAGAACAAATGTTTACCACCTTACTTAGCTGTGGCTTACTCTTGCTTAAGGTCTTACTGAATTAACTTCTATGGATGCTGTGTGGACTAGTTTTATGTCACTTTGACACAAGTTAAGAGTCATCTGGGAGCATCTCAATTGAGAAAATGTCTCCATAGAAACGGGCTGTAGCTGGACAGTGGTGGCACACAGCTTTAATCCCAGCACTCGGGAGGCAGAGGCGGCAGATCTCTGTGAGCTGGATGCCAGCCTGGTCTACAGAGTGAGTTCCAGGACAGCCAGGGCTACAGGGAGAAACCCTGTCTTGAACCGCCACTACTCCTCCCAAAAACTGAAAAAACAAAAAAACACCAGGCTATAAGCAAGCATGTTAAGGCATTTTCTTAATGATTGATAGAGAGGGCCCAGACCATTGTGAGTGGTGCCATCCTTGAGCTGGTAGTCCTGGTTTCTATAAGTAAGTAGAATATGCCAGGCAGTAGTGGCGCATGCCTTTAATATCAGGACTTTGGAGGCAGGGGCAGGCAGATCGCCGTGAGTTCAAGGCCAGCCTGGTCTACACAGCCAGAGCTACACAGATAAACCCTGTCTGGAAGAAAACAAAAGAAAGAAGGGGGCGGGAGGAAGCGCACTGAGCAAGCAGGAAGCAGCACCCTTCCGTGGCCTCTGCATCACCTCCTGCCTCCACCTTCCTGCCCTGCTTGAGTCCCTTTCTCCTCAACTTGGTTTTTGGTCATGGTGTTTCACTGCAGCAAGAAAAACTCTAAAACAGATGCTAACAGAAATTGTAGTTCTTAAAACAAAAAACAAGTCTAGTTCTAACCCACTAAACCTTTACTTTCCAAATTTTCACTGTTCTATCATATCTTTCATTCCAGGAAGCGGCTCATCAAACAGTGGACTAGCGCACAGGAAGGCGGTGTGGTGGCTCTTATCCACATTTCAGCACTTAGGAAGCCAAGAATGAATCTGAGGACAGCCCAGAACAAGACCCTGTCTCAAAAACAGAAGCAAAACTACAAAACAACCACATAAAACCTAACAGCATATACTATAATCACTTGATAGCTAGCATCCGGTAGCATCAACACAGCATAAAATTAAAAGTATAGACTGGATTTAATTTTAGAGAGGCATTATTTGTTTTTATGTTCAGATTGGAAACTGCAATATTTTTACAAAGCAAACAATCATTAACTGATTTGCTTTCAAAGAAACCTCAATACCATAAAAAATGACAAATACTATCATAATTTTTAAATCCCACCTCTAGACAAGGGATGTAGCTCAGAGGTAGAACAAATTGCCTGCCACACACAAGTTTGATTCCTTGCACCATTTTTAAAAAGAAAATAGATAAATTTTAAAAAATCTAACCGAACATAAGGCTATCTCAAAGAAATGTTCCATTACGCTATTGAACATCCTATCAACCAAACACACAAATACACACATACACACACACACACACACACACACACACACACACACACACACACACTACACTATTCTTCCTCTCTACACAGTGCAGTCTATAGGTGAGTTATGTATTTTGTAGGCACACAACTACCCTGAGGAAAAGGACAAACTCTACAGTCTAGATATAGAGTAGACAGACAGACACACACACACACACACACACACACAATATTTTTGGCTCCTGACAGCTCTAATTACCTCATCTAATGTGAATTCTGGTCATAACAGCCTTTTTAGAAAACAAATCTCAGCCAGATGTGACAATATATGGCTATAATCCTAGCAGCTGGGAGTGGACGCAAGAGGAGTGGGAGTTCAAAGCCAGCTTCGGTCTCATGGTAAGTTGTGAGACCCTGTTTCGAACAAAAAGAATCTACTTCCGTCTTTAATCTCAGCATGAACATTACATCCTCCAAGAAGCCCCTTTATTTTTCAATAGAACTCATCACTGCCAGAATTCTGTATAAAGTAATCACTACAGATCACTTGAAAAAAGCACAGACCCCTGCTGCTGTGCATCCCACTGCATCTCCAGGACAATGTCTGCTCCATCATATGATCAATGAAAGGTTTTGAACAAATGATTTGAATTCCACAGTCCACTAAACCATTTCAATGAGAAGGTAAGGTCTCTAAAAGACGAGTTAGTGAGGTCAATATGTAGACTCCTTTCATGGCAACATGACAAGTATGTTATCTCGACAAAACTTTTTAGATTTGCTTACTGGAAGCCTCATCTTAATTCAAGAATATAGCATTCCTAAGACAAAAGTATGTAGGACCAGGCAAATGACTGGGGAAAGGCACATGCTACCAAGCCTGACCACCCAAATCCCTAGAGCACACATGTTGGAAAGAGAAAATCTACTTTACAAGTTGTCATCTGATTTCCACATATGTGCCAGGGCACTCATGTGCACACAACAAATAAAGTGTGTAAATAAATATTTTTAAAGTTTCTGAGGTATCCCAGTCCTAGAATCCTCCACTAAACCAGGAAACCTTACATAAATTCCAGTTTAGCTGAGCTTCCTTTAACAACACCACATCATAATCTGAATACAACACAGTATAGTTCTTCTATACCGAAGTCTTTTTTGTGCTACAACTGGGATAGACGCACTGGGGAGCTTACTGATGGCTCTCCCCAAGTTTAGCCACATCACAACTTGAGGCTACGGAGTTTTAAATTTTCATCTTAGCTTGCTTTAGATTAAGATATCTTTAAGCTTTCTTTAAACAACCTACACATTATTCATTTCTTTAAGTCTTTACAATTTCATTCATGTATATAATAAATTTGTCATTTTCACCTCATTAACCTTTTTTGTCATCCCCCTCTCTCACTGAAAGCTTTCTTCTGGGCTGGAAATATAGATCAATGGTTAAAAAGCCTGCAGTGTGGGCCAGGTGTGGGGGCACGCACCTTTGATCTCTATGAGTTAAGACTAGACTGGTACACACAGGTGTTCTAGGATAGCTAGGGCTTCAGAGATAACCTGTCTCAAACACTCAAAAAAAAAAAAAAAAAAAAGTCCTGCTGTGAAAGCTTGAGGACCTGAGTTCAAATCCCAAGGTGCTCATACATGAGACGGGAGATGGAGATGAGCTCCAGGTCCCACAGGTGAAGCAAGGTCCACCACCGGGGGTTGTCTTCTGACCTCCACATCAATACACAGCAAGCACACAACTGCAAACAGACACACATATGGATATAAACACAAAGACCAAAAAAAGAAAAAAGTTTAAAGACAGCCTTTTTCTTCCCAACAAGTCCCATTCCTACTTTGGGGTCATTTGTGTTGGGGCGTGAGCCACTCGCTGAGTTTAATTTTGGTTGCCTGCATAAACATGAGTGGGGCAATGTTTCCTGGAGCTCAGACAACTCTACCAGTGGCTTCAGCACTAAAGAAAATGCCGCCCTCTCCCAGCAGTCATTAACTAACTGCCCGTAACGCACCCAGGAGGAGAGGTGGAGCCTTCATGTGTCCCCACCCACACATACAATGGACGTTGACAGGCCCGATCTTGTGCAGGTCTTACACAGGTAACATCTGCAGCGAGCCTACAAGTACTGTGCCATGTCCAGAAGACACTATTACACATTAACTCTAAATGACAAGTCACCATTACAAACTGCAGTGCTTTTGTATGGGTTTGCTGGTATGAGCTTTTAATGCCTCTGAGAACATGATGATAGCAAGACAGTTCAGTAATAAAGCTCCAAGGCAGGATGCCTGCCCAGCTTGTGTACAGGACACTGGGTTTCAACATGGCAAACAAAAAAGTACAGTGATAGAGTCATTGACAACCTGAAGATCAGTCCCTCTCTGAGTTTGCTTTCTGTAGCTGTGATGAAACACCATAACAAAAGCAACATGTGAAGAAGGAAAGGGTTTAATTACTTGGCCTACAGGTTCTATTTCTTCATTGAGGGAACTCAGGGCAGAAACTCAAGGCTAGAACTGGAGGCAAGCACTGAAGCAAAGACCACGGAGAAATATGCTTACTGGTTTGTTCTTCATGGCTTGCTCAACCTGCTTTCTTATACAACTCAGGGCCAAATGCCCAGATGTGACACTGCCCACAGTGACTGGGTCCTCACATATCAATCATTAGTCAAGAAAACGCCTCACAGACTTGCCCAAAGCTGGAAGGACCATAGGACACACTAGTGTATGTGGTGCACACCTGCCATCCCAGCACAAAGACAGGAAGGAAGTCTGACGTCCAGGCCAAACTGGGATATAGAGCAAACCCATCTCAACAAACCAACAGAAGAAAACCAATGAGACGGCTCAGCAGGAAAAGCACTTGCCAGTCTAATAATCTGAGTTCAATGCAACACGGGGGGGGGGCAGCTCCACACCACTGTCCCCTCATCTCCATGTACATGGTGTGGAACACAAACCCCTTCCCACACACACCAAGTAAGTAATTAAAATTTGTAATTAATTAAAAAGGCAGGAGAAAACTCTCAGCTATACTATTTTAATTTTCATGTGGACAGGATATATCAAGGTGAATTTTTTTTAGATTTATTTTTTCTTTTGTTTACTGCAAAGGCTAGCAGAGGACATCAGATCCCCTAGAGCTGGTGTTACAGGCACTAAACATGGGTGCTAAGAACTAATTAGATCCTCTCCAGAACAGCAAGTCTACTTAACCCCTGAACCATCTCTCTAGCCCCTTATTTTTTCATTTTTGAGAATCACGTCATATAGTTCAGGATGGATCAGAATTCACTATGTAGCAAAAGTTGGCCTTGAACTCCTGATCCTTCTGTCTTACTCTCCCAAGTGTTGAGATTATGTATAAGAATGTGCCACTGTGCCCTAGAGGAAAAAACACAATGACTTTTTTGTTTGTTTGTCTTTTAAAAGCACTAACTAGTCCAGGAAGCCTCAAACCTACACAAGGCACTTGAGGAAACTGAGGAAGGCTAGAGAAGGGAGAAGTGGTCTCCCCCCAGAAAAGAGCACCTCAATTGGTTGTCCAGGGCCAAATAGTCAAGTAACATTGTATGAACTGAGCAGGATATACTTAGGTACAGATACATATACACATACTAACAATTAGTGAAAAGAGATCATGAATTTGAAGGAGAGCAGGGAGAAGTATATGGGAAGGTTTGGAAGGAAAAAAGGGAATAGTAGTCCAGGCAAAAGTAAGCCTGGACTAATTAAAATCTATTATCTCTGTGAAGTGTTTTTCATGATGCCCACACAAGAAAGGAACTCTGCCAGATCTCTTCACATAACACTGCAGATTCTCAAACAAGATCCAAATCCATCGGGCTGATTCCAAAAAGGATCAATGGCAAACAGAAAGATAAGGGAATAAATGTTCACACTGGGGCCTTTACCACCCTTACATACTCCTCACAGCTCCCTGAAAAGATGAGTCCTGTTTTACAAAAATTCAATTTCAAGTTCCAAATTACTTAGTTCACAAAACTAGGATTACCACCTAGACTTGAACTCAAACCCTTTCCTACAATAACCTTGCTCCCAAAGGAAGAAAGGTGAGTGGTAGAGGAAACCACTCCTAGTGGGCCAAGCCTTCCTCCCTATGGCTGCTATCTCTTCTTTGAAACAGAGGACCTCACCTTCACTTGGCCTTCTTCCAACTCCCAGATTCCTGACCTGGGCCACTCCCACCATCCCAAGGTGCTACTGCTGGTCAAGTCGCTCCCTTTGTCCTGCTCTGCTCTTCCTGCTCAGTGTAATCCCCTCATAACTTTCAAGGTTCTTAGAGTCAGCAGTAAAATGGATCACTCAGTAAGCCATCCCAATACAATGTCTCACTGCTCACCTGGCTTCATTTGTTAATGGTAGAGAAGGCATTGGAACCTGGGAAACCTGAGCTCCCAGCCCTGTCTGCCTCCCTCTTCCCTCCTCAGAGTAACAATTTGAAAACAAAGCTGTTCTCCAGCCAAGTATGTGCTAGTGGATAGGCCAAAAACAGCGGAGGTGCAAACCTTAAGTATTGTAAAATACATAGGTGTTCTATTCCTCAAGTATCCCCTTCCTAAAGGCCTGGGCTTGTGTACTTGCCTGTCTATAGATTTGTCTGACAGCCCAAATACAAAGGGAGTTCTATTTACTGATTAAAGTAAGCAAATACCAAGATAAGTTTGAGAGCCTGCCATGGCAGTCAACTACTAAAATTCATATACCCAACAATAAGCTTGCCTTCTACCTGTCCACAACTGGAATTGCCCTTGAAGGTAACTCTATGATCCACTCAAGGTGCTTATCCTCAACAACAAGTCTGCCTGAAGCTGGCACTAATAACGATTACTCCATAAGAGCCAGCTCTCCACTCTGCTCTTGAGCCTAATTCTCGCAGTTCTACATGCTCCAAGTTTTCCTTCCTTAAATGGAAATAATTCATGTAATATATAAAAGGAATAAATGTCAACTGAAAAACACTAATAAGCATTTTCCCATTGTGCAGATTTTCTAATAATTACAACCGTTAATATTCTTCAATTTCTACAGTATGCCCAGCCAAATAATTCTGGGCATTTAATTTGTCTCATCAAGTAAGTCATATTACTCACCCAATTTCAAAGAGGCTTAAAAAATATACCAGCAAGGAGTAGACCCAGAATTCCAAGTGCCTGTGACACCCATACCTACATTCTTTCCTGAAGGAGGCCTACTAACTTTAAGTACAGCACATAACTTATGTTTTTTTCTTTTTTTCGTTTTTCTGCGTAGCCTTGGCTATCCTAAACTCACTTTGTAGACCAGGCTGGCCTTGAACTCACAGAGATCCATCCACCTGCCTCTGCTTCCCAGAGTGCTGGAATTACAGGCATGTGCAACCACACCCTGCTTAAATTATATTTTTTCAATGAAGATTTTTCACTGCATTCTTAAGTCTACTGTAACATGAAAATAAGATCCCACAGTTCTGAATAAAAAAAAAATCTTCAACTGTAAAACATCTAAACAAAATCTTAATTAGAAGGGACAACTCTGTAAACTTAAGAACCATCCTAGCCCTTTTCTTAAAGTAATCCAAAAAGTTTTCTAATCTTTCACAAGCATTGCAAATTTTAATTTAATTTCTAATGATGTCAGTATGACTAGAAAATCTAAGTTTTATGAATGAGAAAATCTGACCATATAAACATCACTTCACATGTCCATCACAATACTCAGATATGTTGTTCTCACAATGCTCAGATATGTTGTTCCCCCTTAAGCAGTATAAAGTCTGATGAGCTGATTAGTCTATAGCTAGTCCAAAAGACCAGCAAAAAACAGACTTTTTTTGCACCTTCATTTGCACTTCTGCAGCATGAAGTGATGAATCAATAAAAGCACTCTTAGTCTATCATATATGGGCTACACGGCCCCCCTTTATCCATAAGATACTCCTTCTTTATTCATCCTGAAACATTTACAATACCACAGTACAAAGTCATGCTCAGGACTTTAGGTGAGCACTCATATTTGATCCTTTAAAAATAAAAAGGGTTTGCTGGGCATAGTGGCACACGCCTTTAACCCTGTCTCACAAAACCAAACCAACGTTAGAGGAGGAGGAGAAAGAGGTGGTGGTGGTGGTTTCAAGGCTATGAAGGTGGTCCAGTGGTTAAAAGTTCTTTTTTATGTAGCATGTAGATACTTATTGTTAAAGAGAACTACAGTAGTAACAGCAGGCCTTTATCTCCCTCCCTCCCCTCCTTCCCCCCCCCACCCTACCCCTCATTAAGAGCACTTGCAGAAGAACCGGGTTTGGTTCCCAGTACCCACATGACAATTCACAACCATCTATAACTCCAGTTCTAAAAAATGGAACAGAGTCTTCTGATCTCCACGGCCACCAAACACATGGTGCACATATGTAGGGAACACACACACATCCTCTTCAAAATTTAAAATGCTTCATCAAATAGGTTTATAAATTGGTATCAAGAATAAAATAAAATTTGCATTAAATCTTAGCTTTATTAAAACTAGCTTGTTTTTTATTTCACTATTTAGGAAGAAAAAACAAATATCAATCTTATTGTTACTTATCAAGCAAGCGTCAACCACCCCATCAACTAACAGTGTTCACTATCTCTAAAAGTTGTTTACTGAAGGTCAACTGTGCATGTCTCCAACAGCAACTGACAGAAGATGAGCAGGTTTCTATACAAAAACTTATACTTTAACCATGAAACAAGACAGACAACAAATAAGTTAACAATGATCAATTTTCTGATCATAAGAAATATTAGGAAGTCAGTGGTGATGCTCACCTTTAATCCCAGCACTCAGAAGGCACAGACAAGTGGATCAAGGACAGCCTGGTCTACAGAGTGAGTTCCAGGAATACACGGAGAAACCCTATCCTCGAAAAAAACAGAAAAAGAAAATACAAAAAGGAAAAAGAACTAATAGGAATAGGAAGGTAGCTGGTGGGCGGGGTCACAGGAGCGACCCCAGCGCTCTGGCTGGGGCTCCAGGACCAGCAGAGGTTCAAGGCCACTAGAAGTACATGAGCCTGCCAAAAGCTATATAAGCCCAGGACTTAGGAGGTATAGATAAGGAATGCAAGATCATCTTCAACTATACAGGAAATGTGAAGCCAGCCTGAACTACCGGAAAATCTGTTAAAAAAAAAAAACAAGGAGGGAAGGGGGAAAATAGGGTGACCAACTTCAAAGAGGTCTCATTTGAGCTAAAGCTTGAAGAATAGTACACAGTCATAGAACCGACTCACATTCACTTAGTACTTCAGTAGTTATGTGACCTGTCTTGGTTACATTCTAGAAAGATTGATGCAATAACATTCTTCTGTAACATAAAATGATTTATACATAAACATGCACATCAACCAACACAACACTCAAAAACAAAATTCCAGCTACAATTCTCCACACTTGAGCAGGGCATTTGTCTACAGAAAGGGACAAGAACTAAAGGGATGCATGTGGCTGTGAGAACCTAGTAAGAGCAACAATTTCTCTCCTTCAAAACAAAAATCTACCCAAGGAGACTCTGTGATTCTAGAAGTTCTTGAAACTGTGTACAGTGCGCGAGGCTCCTATTAGATGGAAACCCATGAGCCTCAAGTGAGGAACTGAGAGCAAGTATCCACAATCTGACCCTCTAAAACTCAAAACTACTAGCCGGCATGGTGGTGCACACCTGTAATTCCAGCCCTCAAAGAGGCAGAGTTCAAGGCCAGCCTGGTCCAGGACTGCCAAGAGATATCCTGTCTTGAAATGAGAAAGCAAACAAACAAACAAACAAACAAAAACCTCAAACTACTGCAAAATCTAAAAATTTGGGGACAAAACCATGATGTCACAAGTGGAAAATTCCACCTGACCTTATGCAATATGCAGGTTGCAATCGAAATACATATGCTCTCTAAGTATTATCTGAGATTACTCACCTGCTTTGCTTATAACAAAGGAAACAAGAGAAATTCATGATCAGACTTAGGTCTCACCTCCAAGACATCTCACATACAGTTAACCCTTGAAGAACCCAGGCTTAAGTTATGCATGTCCACATTACATGTAGAATGTTTTTAAGGAATGTGGAGACATTTGTAACATTTTAAAAACAGGCAGACAAAATTCATAGCCTAGAAATACCAAGACTTAAGGAAAAAATGCCATGAGCACATAAAACATATAATACATCATCTACTTAATCACTTACTACCATAAAATATACATAAATCTTTTAACATTTACCAAAATTTAGAAACATGAGCACAGACTGTATGTGATGCCACTCAGAACTAAAGAAACAGAAAGGCACATAAAAATACAGTACTTAAACCAAACGTAGCAGTGTGTGTCCATAATCCCGTTTACTGAAGAAGCCGAAAGGGATTGATCCTAAATTCAAGGCCAGCCAAGATAAAAAACTGAGATAGTAAGACTCTGTATTTAGAGCAAGAGAAAGCCCATTATTAAATCCACACTACATAAAATCAGCCATGGTCCATCCTGCATTACTATAATTTCATACCCATCTCCTACTGCTCCGGCTGTGAACTCAAGACCCACAGTATCTGCTTACAGCTATAGGACATCTGCAATAACTAGTCTATCTTTCCAGTTAATTACAATACACAGTCAACTATGGTCTCCTATGTTTCTCATGTCTTTTTCATCACAATATATATCCCATACAGCACATAAAAATGCATCATAACCAACTGTTTATGTCAGAACTTCCGGTCAAAAGCAGGCTAGTAGTATAATTTTGGAGGAATGAAACTTACAGTGTTCCATCAGACGCCAGAGTAGACTGGAGAGCCCTGAACAACCCTACCACAGCCATATCTCAGAGTCAGGCATCCACCATCATGCCTGTGAGCAATAAGACCAAAACCTAGGAGCCACCAGCCCAGCCCTCAGCCCTGCTCACCACAGACAACAGCACTGAGAGCCGCGGCTTGGGGGCCTCATGCAGCTACAGCGCCTGCTGGCAGGGTCAAAAGGTTCTAGGACTTGAATTTTTATTTGTTTTATCTTTTTTTAAAAATATATTTATTTATTATTTATAGAGCATTCTGCCTGCATGTGTACCTGCGCACCAGGTATCACTACAGATGCTTATGAGCCACCATGTCGTTGCTGGGAATTGAACTCAGGACCTTTAGGAAGAACAGCCAATGTTCTTAACCTCTGAGCCATCTCTCCAGCCCCCTTGTTTCATCTTTTTAAGAAGATATGTAGCATCCATCAATAGAATGAAGCTAAGGCTTCCTTTCTGGCTTCTGATATGTGTCTACCAGACTGCCAAACTAGAAGGAAAACCCCAGAAAATAACAGGACCATACAAGAAATAAGAGTGAGGATATCCATGTAGTAAATCTCACAGGCGCTCCTACACTCCTGGTTCAAGCCAGTCATTTCATTAAAGATTCTATCCATGCACAGGGTTCCAGAAGAAGCCCTAGAATAAAGGAAGGGGGAGAAAAGAATGAGAGCACTCCCCACAAAGGCCAAGGAAGCCCTTACCAAGACAGAAGGTATTTTTCTCCCTACCTTACTATATACAGAGATACCCCCTCCAGGGAATACCACAGTATCCCAAGCCTCCTGTGTAGGGAGAATTGACAGGGGAAGTGGACAATCAGGGGAAAATAAGGTAGACCAGAGAGACAGACTATGCAAAAGTACAGGCAGCAATTCTGCAAGGGCCTTCCATGCCAAAGACATCCTGGAGAAGGTGGAAACAATGAAGATAAGGGGAAACTAAGACCCCAAGTCAGTAGCCCCCTCAAAATTACATCACATCCCAATTTCTATTACCAATGCAGATTCTCTGATCACCTTAAACCACCAACGGCAAACAGACAAAAGCTGTCAAGCCACCAGCTGAGAATGTGTCCATCTGGGAGGCTGAGAAGGGCAAGGCTGCATAAATGTTGGATCACCACCTCTACCATCTGGTCATCTAGTATGAAAAATAAACATGAAATTCCAGTAACAAGAAATGAACAAAAGCACAGCGCTTAGCACATGAGGGCTTGCTTTGTGGGGTTGATTAGACAAGAACTATCTGCACTAACTGTAACTGCAAAAGGTTTTGACTATTTTTTACCTAAACATGCCTTTTTTTCAATAATAACCTTTTTAAGTCTGTTTTGTTCTCAATGTATTTTCAAAGATTTTTAAGGTGTTTCCTATTTGACCAAGTTGCTAACTTAAGGTTTCTTTTTAGGTTTATTTTGTATGTATGAGTGCTCCACCTGCAAGTATGTATGTGTACCATGTGGCCCACAGAGGTCAGAAGAGGGCACTGGATATCCTAGAACCGGAGTTACGGTTGCTTAGCAGCCACCATATAGATGCTTAAACACTGAGCCATGTCTCCAGCCCAAGAAGTTCTTTTGGTTTGGTTTGGTTTTCTCTGGGTAGCCTTGGCTGTCCTGGAACTCACTCTGTAGACGAGGCTGCCCTTGAACTCAGAGATCTGCCCACCTCCACTACAAAGTGCTAGTATTAAAGGCGTGTGCCACCATGCCCGGCTAAGAAGTTCATTTTTAATTTGTAGAAAAAAGTTTACAACTAGACTTTTCCAAAATGTGAAGTTTATTACCTATTAATAAGGGCAAAATAAACTTTGAATGTTATACTCAGATCTCTCAACTGTACAGGGAGGCAGGGGCAATACCTCTAATAACCGTGTTCCAGGAATAACTGCAGATATAAGGATCCAAATTCCAAAACCTGAAACACTTCTGGTCAAAAATATTTCAATTAAGGAATATTCAACCTATGTTTATCACACACCACTGAATTGGGTATGAATGCAAGCTAATATTCTACTTTTAAGCCATAAATTATGAACAGTCATTTTTTTATTTCTTTTGACCCACATAACTGCACAATTCTCTATGCCACAGAAGTAAATAATTAAGATATAGATTTTTTTTTAATGCTCCCAGGGCTGAAGATTAAGAGTGCTGTTTGCTCTTGCAGAGGAACACAAGTCCCAGCACTCACACCGAGTGCCTCAAACTCCAGCTCCAGGGAGTCTAACAGCCTCTTCTGGCCTCTGACACTTGTCTCACAGAGATACACACAAGCTTATAACTAAAAATAAATCTAAAGGAAAAAAAGGAAGAAGAACACTCTCTTAGCTAAAAGCAAATACTGAGTATAATCTTCCACACATGAAAAAATGCAGTTTGGCACTTGATATTAAGTAAAATCTTTATCACTCCCTTCCTGAAAGAAAAATATCTCCACGTTCCCTTCAATGGTGCAGAACAACTTTAGTTTAAGTTAACGTATATATGTTCTTTTAGGTTAAAGCAGAACTCATGGATACTTTTTTCAAACAAACACACACACATTTAGTTACCTAATTAACACATCCTATCAATCTTTGGTACAGAGATCAATGATTCTCAGCATGTTTTATATCAGACAGATATCCCCAGAGAACCTGAAAGCACTATGAAATTCTCCCACTTAAGAACAGGTAAGAGGGACGGGGCAAGATAGCTTAGCAGGTAAAGGTGCTTGTCGCCAAGCCTGATGACCAAGTTGATCTGTGAGACCCTGTGGTGGAAGGAAAGAACTAAATCCCACAAGTTGTCCTCTGACCTCCAAACATACACATGCATAAGCACATATAACAAAATCTACAAGAAAGAAAGAAAGAAAGAAAGAAAGGAAGGAAGGAAGGAAGGAAGGAAGGAAGGAAGGAAGGAAGGAAGGAAGGAAGGAAGGAAGGAAGGAAGGAAGGAAGGAAGGAAGGAAGGAAGGAAGGAAGGAAGAAAGAAAGAAAGAAAAAGAGCTTACTCTCAGTTACATGACAAGATGTCGGTCGGTATAACAGGTGGGAAGTCCAAAGACATTCAGAATAGCTAATCCAGTAAATTCAAAACATTCAAAATTAAATTTAGGGGTTGAAAAATGTTTGTGACTCCAAAACTCTACTCTTGTTTCATCATTTTGAGAAACCCTATTTCAAATTTCTGCACATCTTAACACTGACATGTTGCTCACACGCTGCCCTCTGGAATTCCAGCTCAGGGCTAGCAGGTGGCATGGCACCACACTGAACTGTGCCATCCTCATGCTAGAAACCAGGAGAAAAGGCTTAAGGAGCGCCCTTGTCCAGGACACGCTCCAACACCTGTGGGCTAGCAGAGCCTTCTGCACAGCACCCTGTCCAACATGCAAATGCAATGGAAACACTGCACCGGGACAGGAGCCTCAAAAACTGTTCTTTTCAGAAATACACATGAGTGTTCTAGCCCATTACCAGACCTGTAATTATACTGCACATCCTACTCTCCACTCCACATGGTAGATCTAGAAGATAAAAGAATCTAGTCATTAGAAAGGCATAAAAGTAGCTCTAGATGGTAATTTGGAAGTTCTCATAAGTTGTCACTCTAAAAATAAAAATGGAAGTTTAATTTTTGCAACTAAAGTGTAAGTGTTTTTAGGGAATAGAGAGATGGCTCAGTCAATAAAACTCTTGTCAGAACTCTAGCAGCCATATAAAAGGCAGGAAAGTGGGTGGCCCACCTATGATCACAGCCCTAGGATGCCCGAAGCCAGGAGAAACCAGGATGTTAGAGAGAGGGATGCCTGAAGCAATCTAGCCAGCCAGACCAGCCAAATCAGAGAGCTCTGGGCTCAAGTGTAAGACCCTACCTCAATATAGAAAGTGGATAGTGATCTAACTTACAGACACAAGCACATTTCTTAAAGTCTGCACCTGACTCGACTCTGCCATTCTCCAGGGTGACACAGAAGCCTAAGTACAAACCCTTGCTAGACTATGACACCCCCTCCCCCAACATGTTAACTACATAAGAATCACTGTCAGGCTGTCTGGAATGGGCTTAGTGAGTAGTGTCTGGGCCAGCTGCTCCCTAATGCTCCTATGCTGATAAAATATGCAAATGTACAAACCTATTCTTAGAAAAGTTTTAATCCTGCCAGACATAACTTCTAAAAAATTAGAAAAAGGGGCTGAATGAAATGTAGCTCAATGTCAGAGCAGCTGCCTAGCATGTTCAGGGCCCTGGGTTCAATCCCCAGTATGGAAAAGGAAAAAATAAAAATAAAATATGTATTTGTCTAATAATCTCATAAAGATTATTGACATCACTAAGCAGAAGGTAAATGCACACCAGAACTCCAATAAGTAACATCACAACCTTGGAGATGCTTGTAAAGGGGAAGGTAACCACTGGTGAGGTGTGGCGAAATCACAACTCCTGTACACTGCTAATGGGAATACATCTTCTACAGAAAACTACATAGGAAGGCCTCAAAACCTAGACATGTAAGCCAGCAATTCTATTTCTGGGTCTGTGCTCAAAAGAAAAGAAAGTAGGGTCTCTCAACAGATACCTACACACCCATGCTTGCATTATTCATAACACTAAAATGAATGAATTATAAACACTATGTGCACTATGTGCTATGTATACATACATACACTAAAATATTGTTCAGCCTTAAAAAGAGCAAAATACTAAGACATGCTACAATGCAGATAAACCAGTCACAAAAGGACAAATACTGCATGACTCAGATCCTGAACCTCACAGAGGCATAAAGGGAACAGCAGTTGCTGAAGCTAAGAGTTAAGGGAAAGTGGGCACAGAAAACATGAAGATGGTAACTAGATGGTTGTGACAGACACACAACAATGGGAACATATTTTCAGCCACTGAATTGAACCTTAAAATGGCTAATGAGCTGGGCCTGATTGTGCAGACTTTTAATCCCAAGACTGGTTAATGGAACACCTTTTGACTATTTTAATTGCACATGCTCCAGCGGAAGGCAGAGAGGGAGAATAAGATAAACGTGCCCAGATTCTCATACATGCCTCTTTACCCCTTTTTATGAATGCTCAGTTAGTGTAAGTGACTACATGAGCTTAAGGAATGAATACAGTGATTTAGCTATTGAATTCCCTCTAAACCTAAAATGTTTAATCTGGGCTTGCTGGAAATAAAGTTGTTCACCTCATACAGATGACAACAGCTATCCTGTGTCTACTTCAGAAGAAATGAGTTTTGAGTCCAGTATGTCTCACAATCTTTTTATTTATTCCATAGAATTTTCTTTCATGTTTTTTCTATACCTTCATACAAACTATTCTCTTTTTACTAGAAAAATCTTAAGTCATAAATCTTCTAGCCGGGCATGAAGAAACATCCTTGGGGAGGTATAAGTAAGCAATCTCTCTGAGTTTCAAGCCAGCTCCATAGTCAGACCCTGTCTTAAAAAAAAATAGTAAAAAAAATAGTAATTTTTTTTAAAAAAGTGTTTTCTCCCTCAAAACTTATTAACAGCTCATCTTTACTACCTGGCATACAGATCATCCTTTTTCCCTTTCTTTTTTTCAGTACTACTGATCAAATCCAAAATCCCAGAAATGCTGGGTAAATACTCTACCACTAAACTAAGCACCTTTCTTAACCCAATCATGCTTCCAGAAATCAGCACTCATAGAGTTTCTACCAACTTCAAGAACAAACACTGGGATCTTAATTATGAATTGCCTCCTCTTAAGAAAAGAATGTTTCCAGCAGGCATAGTGGTGCACGCCTTTAATCAGAGCACTAGGGAGACAGAGGCAGGTGGATCACTGAGTTTGAGGCCAGTCTGTCTACAGAGTGAGTTCCAGGACAGTCAGGGCTACACAGAGAAACCCTGTCTCAATTTAAAAAAACAAAACAAAAAACACAAAGAAAAGAAGTGCTCCCGCAGGGAAATCAGACACCTGAAATACCTACCCTTGGCTAAACTTGAGGATCACTACAGCTGTTCTTATAATACCTTCTGATTGCACACACTGCTACAGAAATAAGTATGCATTTTGTCCAGGTGTGATGGCACACACCTGTAATCCGTACACTCAAGAGCGAGGCAGGAAGATCATTGCAAGTTCAAGGCCAGCCTGGTCTATACTGTGAGTTCCAGGCCAGGCAGGGCTACATAACAAAACTCTGACTCAAAAACCAGGAGGGAAAGGAAGAGAACGAAAGAGAAGAAATGGAAAGAGGGAAGGAGGCAAACATAAAGCAAACAGATGAAAATCAACATGAACAGAATAACCACATACAAAAACAAAAAAAGAAAGAAAAAATAAAATCAGTGCTCATATCAAAACCTCACTCTTACAAAGGATTGATAGCACACATCTCTAATCTCAGCACTTGAGAAGTAGAAGCAGAAAGATCCGCAGCTCGATGGCACAGAGTTCAAGGCCAGCTTGGCTACATAAAACCCTGTCTCCAAAAAAAAGAAAATCCTTGCTCTTAAAATACTTGAAAAATTAAAATATCATGCAAATATGATCACTACATACTTGTATTTGTACTATATGAAAATATAAATGCATGTTATCCATTGTAAGTTCTACTTTCTTGGTCTTTAAAATTCAGTATTTTCAAACTCCACTTCTTTAATGCAAGTTAATAGTACTATTTATCTCTTTTACTGAAGTCTACTTTTCAACCAAGATACTGAAATTAATAGACGTCACTACGTAAATCAAGAATTTAAAAACACAGATCTGGCCAGTATGACTGTTCAGTAGATTAAGGTGCTTGATGCCTAAGGGGACTGACTACCTGAGTTCACTCCCTGAAATCCACACTGCTGAAGGAGAGAATCAGTTCCCACAAACTGCCTTCTGATGACCACATGTGCAGGATGTGCAAGTACACACACACACACAAAATGTTGGGAAAGAAAATAAATAAATAAAAGACATTTCTGCCATTTAGTTTTCCAGCTTATCAAAGTAAGAATTCACCTAGAAGATGATAAGTCTCTTTGGATGAGCCTTTAAGAACAGGTAGACCTGGTCAAATACCAGGAACTTCTGGGTCTGAAACCTCTCAACCATTCATGCTACAACACACGAGGAAGTTTACAGGTATAAAATACTATGTAGACTCTGATCAGTGAGGAGGGTACGAAGGTGTCACCTGCTCATGCGGCTTACCTTTCAGCAGTGGCAGAGGTGTGAGCTCAATGGGCTTGCCTTGAGACCTAAACTGTGAGGAGCTTTGCGACCTCTTCTGTCTGGCTTTTCTGACGGACTTCCGAGAAAATCCGTCTACTTTATCCACTGATGGAGGAGTAGTTGGTGCTGAGGACATATCCCTACTGAAGAGAAAGAGGTGATGTGAACAAGGTCCCGGGGTCAAAGCATTTATGTGAGTTATACACATGCTGAAACTCCCATATGCAATATTCATGAAACTGGGAATATGTAACCCCCCCCAAAAAAAAAAAAACAATTAAAAGTCTTGTCACCAGGCAGTGGTGGCGTGTGCATCTGATCACAGCACTCAGGAGGTAGAGGCAGGCAGATCTCTAAATTTAAGGCCAGCCTGACCTAGGGCTACACAGATAAACCCTGTCTTAAAAAAAAAAGAAAGAAAGAAAAGAAAAGAAAAGAAAAAGAACAAAAAAGCTAAGAAAGAGAAAGAAAAGTCTTCTCAAGGGGAAAATATAAAAGGTAACATGGCCACTATTAAACAAAATCTGAGCTCTAATGTACCACTGCTCTATATCATCATTACAAAGACTGTACTTCAAGTCTCTATACTGTCTGCCCATCTTAAGTGCACAGCTCTTCCCATCTTGGAATTCCTGAAGTGATTTTGGAGCTATTCTGAAGCTGGAAAACGTCCACAGAAACATTTTCCCAACATATTTAATATTATGAATGGAGTAAACCCTTTCTGTACTTCAAGAATCTACACAAATGAAGCCAGGTGTGGAAGCCAGTAACCGTAGCTCTCAAAGAGGTTAAGGCAGGAAAGGTTCTGAGTTTAAGGCCAGCCTAAACTACACATAGCAAGTTTGAGGCCACCCTGAGACACACATGAAGAGGAGATCCTGCCTCAAAAGCAAAAACAAAACACAAACTACATCAGTACCTTGACAGCAAAGTGAACCATACAATTACTGACACTTTCTAAGCAGGACTTTTGGGGCAATGTGCTGGGCTTGCTATTATGAGCCACCACATTGCAAATGAGGACAAGCTAGATTACTTGAAAGGCATGGAACACACAAAAAGGCATGAATAAAATTATTTAAAGAAGTCTTTTTAAATGAAACCATCTTAAGTTATTAAAGTTTAATAAACGAAGCACCAACTTGAACTGAAAATGTAACTTCACAGCCTTCCAAGACGAAGCTGAGTTTAAGTTCAAATATTGTGTTCCATCAAACTGATGAAATTGACTGAACAGAGTTCTGCATTTTTTTTTAATCTTCTGAAATTATTTAGGAAGAATGGATGGGAAAAGTCCAAAGCATTAAGCTCAGTCTCAGTCACCAACCCAAACAGATGTTAGCTCCGGTGGAACTGAGGCTCCTGGCAAGATTAATGGCAGCCAGGATAGACAGACTGCATACAGCGAAGTGCTACAACTCAGCCGCGCAACTGTCATGCCAACACCTAAGACAAGTGCCTTTTTAACTTCCACAAAAAGTAAAACAGTTGCCTACCAAATCTGCAAGACTAAATCATCTGGATTACCAGGATTCAATAAAAATAATACAAACAAAGGAAGAGGAGTGCACAATATTGAGGTTTAGTTTGGAATTTTGAGGACTTCTTAGTTGTTCCATTAGAAAGTTAATTTGTTGCTATTTTAACTCTATTTTTGCTTTAAATATACTGTGACAAATAAAAAAAACGGAATTGTAAATAATAAATACTATTGAAAACGTCAGATTACTCTGACACATAATAATCACATCAGCAAGAAGTTCAACATCACACTGGTACGTTGTAAATTTAGAGACGTATACTGCGATGTCATGTGTGAATTACTTAGATTTCATTCTAGCAACACAAGATTTCTGTAAACCTCCTTCCTCCATCGCTCGTTCTATTTTTCTTCTCTCACCTCTAACGATGATCTATAGGCAGCTTTCTTTTTAATCATTTGCCTCTTAATGCGCGCAGCTCTGAATAAATGTCAAGGTTCCCAACTCTAAAGCATTGCAGACCTGACGGGAACAGCGGGGTCCCTGCAAAGCCCAAGGAAACAGGTTTCACCTGGGCCACTGCGCCCAAAGCTTTAGCATTCGGCGAACAGCCGGCAACCGGGGCTTTTCCATCCACCGGGAAGGAAAGGATCAGGGAAGTGGCCTGTTCGTCTGTAGGTACGTTCGCATACACCCCGAGCCCCGGAGAAGCTGCGCGGCCACGGAATCTTCCTCTCCGCTCCCCCGCCCCCGCCGGTGGGGAAGGGGTGGGGGAATGGGGGGGGGTGGTAGCAAGAAAATGCCTCCGAAGCGGGAGGGAGAGAGGGGCCGGTGAGGCCGAGGAGAAGAGAGAGGTGGTGGCCTCCGAAGCCCCTGCAGGTAGATCAGACAAGTGGGCCGGGCGCTTGCTCCCGCTCACCCCACCCCGCCGCACCCCTCGGCCGCCCGGGCCCGGCCTTCCCGAGCCCGCCGCTCCGCAGGCTCCCCGGGAGGCAGGCGGCCGGGACCGGGAGCTCAAGTTTACCTTGAAGCTCCTAGGGTAGAATCGGAAGATGATGTGTGGCTGCTCGGGGCGGGCTGCGATCTCGGGGGCCGCGGCTGGGGCGGGCGGGCGGCGGCGACCCGGGACGCGCGGGGGGAGGTCCGGGAAGCGGCGGAGAGCCCCGGGCTGCGGCCGTCCGGGGCGACGTCCCTCCGGCTCCGCGGCGGCGGCGGCGGCGGTGCTGCTTTAGGCCTCTCGGCTGGCCCCGAAAGCTCAGCGCTCCGGCGGTGGCAGCGACGGCCTCACGAGCCTCCCCCGCGGGCCCGTCCCATCAAATCGGCACCGACCCGGTTGCGGCTCGGCCGGCGGCTCTTCGTTCACATTCCCGGCGGGCGGCGCCTCTTCTCGCTGCACCGGACCCGGCGGCGGCGGCGGCGACGCGGGGAGGGGGGAGGACGGAGGAAGCCTGGGTTTGCAGCGGCAGCGAGCGCGGGAGTCGGGAGGAAGAGCTGGAGCCGCCGGGGCCGCCGCTGCCAGAGCCGCCGTCCGCTACCCGCGCAGGGTTCCCGTCAGTGCCCCCTTTCTCTCTCCTATTGTCAATATCACCGGGCGGCTGAGTCCATGGCACACGCGCAACCGAACCTCCTGGCCGCCAGAGCCCGCCTCCGGCGCCCGCCCACTGGAGACTTCAAACGGGAAGCGAGACTTCATTGGCCCCCGCGCGCCTTCACTCCCAGGCCAGCACGTTCGGCTGAGAGCTGACCGGGGATTGGCGGCTCGGGGGTGGGGCGGAGAAACCGGAGGGTGTGAAGAGACGAGGCCCTCGATTGGGCGAGGCGCCGGGGACCCGGATGTAGCCGCGAGCCGGGGCGCCCCGGCCGCCGCTTCCGCCAGGCCGTTTGGAGCGGGGGGTACTGCGGCGTCTGCTAGGCCCGGGAGGAACGCGGCGGGCGCGTCCGAGGCTGGGGCTAACGCACGGCGGCCCCCCGCGGACGGCGGACGTCTTCCCCGGGGGATCCGAGGGCCGCAGGGCCCCGGTGCGTCACGGTTCGGCCCGCAGTGCCCTCCTCTGCACGGGACCCGCGCTCCGCTGCGCCCCGTGTGATCGCGGCCCTGGAAGCCGGCGGAAAAAAATCCCAGTGGCCTCCGCTCCACCCTTGGGAGGCTTGGCCACGGGTTGGGCCCTCACCTGGTCCCCTCCCCCCCAAAAGTCAGCTCTGAACGTCAGCCCCTTGATGACCCTGCCAGTCCCGGTCGAGGCCAACTCTCCTGTAGCTTATGCAGATGGGAACGCTGTCACCAGACTCGCCTTCAGATTACCTGCATTCTCTTGTTTCTGGGCCCCAGCCCCCAGCTTGACAGATTTTGATTGACAGTTGGAGGCTGAGTTTACAGAAAAGACTTACCTCCATCTAGACCGAGTACTAAGATACATATATGGCTTTGCATCAGTTGGTGAGCCCTAGACCAAATGGTACGTTTCCAGGAAATATTTTTAGACCGTCAATCAGTGTGAATGCAGGCTGCATACATTAGTTGGGGAAAAGAAAAATCCTTAGTACTAACCACACGGATGAAACTACCAGTTGCTCAAAATTTGGAAATCTGGGAGAGAAAATACAGGAGAAATAATACTCATATTCCATCAACTCGAGATAACCACTATCATTTTGATGTACTTTTAGTATTTTATAATGCATATATATGTACACACACACACACATATATATATATTCTCTTTCAAACTAGAATGCTTCATCCTATAGCCAAGTTTTCCCTCAGTATCGTGTCATGTGTTCTGCACCGTTAGGGAATATACATTTATAAAGCCCTATATCATATGTACAAGTGATACCAATGCATTCACGTTTATCACTTGTGTCATTTGTTGCAAATTTCTATCCACTTGAGTAGAAAAATAATTCACTGCTATGAAAGAGAATGTTACTTCCCTGAACTGAAATGGGAAAGATGGTTTAAATGAAGGCAGGCTCCCCCTGTTGACTCCAGACGACTAGCTGCTGAGTGTCCATTTTTGCTCTAATAAAGTTAAATAGCCTATGCTTCATAATTATATAGGATTCCAGTCTATATCCCGCCTTCAAGAAACTTATATTTCCATACCTCAGTCTTTAGAAATGTTTAATATACTTGCCAAGCAGGCCCTGCTTTCTCAATGTCTGATTGGTAAATGCAAAATTAAAACCAAGAAAGATTTTGAAGCCAACTCAATTTCCCTTGGCAACAGTTGAACCGTGAAAAAGTAGTGCACGTTTGAAATGCTCACAGCTGTTGCTTAGAACATTCCACATTTTGTAGAGTGAGGATTTTGCTTGCAAATTATGGATGTCTATAAAGACAATTCATTTCAAAGTCATTTCATTTTCTATAAAATAGCTGAGCAACGGAAATGAGCAGGTCTTTTTAATGAGAAAGCATCCTTGCCTGTGTGAGGTTTGTTCTCTGGACCAATAATTTCATAAGGAGATGAAGTATACCCCAGGGGGAGTGGGGTATACTCCAAGGATAGTGCAAGGCAATCCACTTGCAATCCAGAAGAAAAAAAAAAAAACTAGGACATCTATGCTTAAATTTAAGAAGCATTAAACTCAATATTCCATACACAGAATGAATGGCCCTGTGCTCAGGCCATGGAATGGCCCATTGGCCTAAAGTAGCAGAGATGTCCTCAGGGAAAAGCAGGAAGTGTCCATCCCCAGAGGATAGCAGAAGGGTCTCTTCTACCTGTTGTGCCATCCTGTGTTTGCTGGATTTGATGACTCTATTATCTAGGTTTAATTAAACTAAACATACAAAGCGGGCAAATGACCTTAGGAGAATCTCCCAAGTGAACCACAACAAGAAAACACTAGAAACTTCTATTATAAAACCTTTGACAGCCCTCCTTCACAGTTAAAGTGACAATGTAACAAGTCCAACTATAGTTTAACTTAAATAGCAAAATTGTCAAAACTATTTGAAGTGTAGGTTCACACCCACCATCAGCAGCAGTGAACTACATCCTAAATACAAGTGTTAGGACTGAGTCAGAATGAGGCTATTCTATGCCTCTTTCATGAACAAATATACATACATGTAGAACGTGTGCTTCCAAAATGCGCCAATGGGAATGCATGAACAAAGAAATCTGGAGACTGCTGTTCTAGATCTAAAAGGAAGGGCCTGATAGCCATGGGAGGCCGTTCTCAAGTTGACAAGATTCAGCTCACTGTGAGCACACAAAAGTGTTCTCCATCCAGATCGCAAAGCTGAGCTCACCCCGAATCTGTGTGTAGCCTGACCGTGTGATTAGAAGACACCGGGCATCAAGTGGTAGCTAACTAGTGAGCTAGCAGCAGGGCTAGTGATTATCCACTGGACAGCATCTTCAGAGGTAAGCTGGTCTGATTTGCTGGGGGGGGGGGGGGGAGTTCATGCTGGAGTACGTGAAGCTGGTTATAGACTGAGATAGTAAGACTGGGAAAGCTGTGGCAACAGCTGCTTTCTCAGGACAACAGAGACAGGCTAATCCACGCAGCTACTGCACGTAAGGAACCCATGCCATGTTTCTTTGTGCTACGTGTATCCACTAGGAAAAATTCTTGGCAGTGGCATTTTCTTGAGTCATAGCTTTAGTGTTGCAGTTACATTCTCAGATGTACTTCAAAGGCTGTAGCTTTTTTTTTTCTTACAGCTTTCTGTGTAGCTAATGTGGCTAATCGTGGCTTAAGATTTATATGGTTACATGATCTAGTTCTCTATTTAGCAGCCTGCGCTATAATCTAAACTGATAGAGGTGACTATCAGAGGACCTTTGCACATCTTAGTGTGAGCTGCTGGGATGAATCCAGGAAAGGAAAGAAGCTTTGCTATCACTAATGGGGAAGAAGGGGAACAGAGAGGCTGGGGACATGACTCAGTCCTAGGGGCTGCCCTGAAAGTAAGACCTGAGTTCAGATCCTCCACATTTAAAAACAAACAAGCAAACAAACACCAGTGGATTTGTGGTTCGTTTGCATCTGTAACCCTAGCACAAAGAAGGGTCAATGGCTGACTCTCAGACCTCACTGACCAGCTAGTCCAGCCAACTGATGAGCACAGGGTCCAGTGTGAGACCTTGCCTCCAAAGAAGGGAGGCAACACCAGAAAGACCAGATGTTCACACACACACACACACACAAGCAAGCTTCAAATATACTTTATTTCACAGAAAATAAACTATAACATAATGGACCAAGCAATACTTTTGCTTATGAAGTCATCAGTTTGCACAATTAAATGATATTGAAGCCATACCTAATTATAAGCATAGTGAGAATACAGAATCTGAGGTCAGAGGTCATCCAGCCTTGGTTTCCTCACAGACAAATAAGCAGACTCAGCGTTATCTCAGGGCTTAGCCTTCAGACTTAAAAAAGGTCTGTGTTTGCTACAGTGCCTAGAATGTTAGCCTCTCAGTCATTAACTATCACCACAACCAGCCTTTTCCCTTTCAGACTTTTTATCCGTCTAGAAACTTAAGTTTTTCCCTTAGTACCCTTCATAATTTCATTCTGGCATTCCTCCTGTGACAGGAGGAAGCCAAGGAGCTGGGAAACTCGAGGCACGCACTTCACGCTAAGTGACAGCACATGTGTGGGAGCATTCATTAGCAAGAGCAGGGTTGCATTTTACAATATCCATATATTTCCGAAAGTTGAAAAAAAAAAAAAGAACGGTTTAAAGAAAAAGATCGATTGCGCTCTGTCTTCATGTCTAGGAGGTTCGAACTATTTTTGCTCTAAACTCACCTGTTTCTCTTCCTCGCTGTAACGTCTAGGACTGTACTAAGGGCCTGGGTGTGGTGGCAGACACCTGTAACTCCAGCACGTGGGAGGCTGACATGGGAGAGTGGTGGGTACAGGCCAGCCTGTGTTCCAGAATGTCAGTCTGAATCCAGCCTGGCACATTGTGTGACTTTTTATAGGGGGGGAGGAGTAAAAAAAAAAAAAATTGGCCCCAGTGGGGTACCAGGCCAGGCCAGGGAATTTTTCCAGGGGAGGGTCAATTCTCTTTAGGCGTGTGGCCCTGGTAGGTCAGCCATGCTTCAGGGGTTAGCCCCACACCCATGAGTATATGAGCAATACACATCAGATTTATTGTGTTATAAAAAAAATTTTAAAAAGAGGATGTGAAAATGGGGTACAAGGGTACCGGGTGGAAAGTGAATGTGGGAGGAAGTGTGGTAAGGAGAGAGTGAATATGATCTGTGTGTGTGTGTGTGTATGAAGTTCTCTAAGAAGTATTAAAAAGATTGTATTTTTAAAAATCAGCCCATACTACAAATCAAGGCCTGTTTCTAATAATGTCATGCCAGCATCAGGACCGTGTGTCTCCTGCTTACATCCTTTCATTGCACCATAAGGCCATGTCAGGAGATTGCCCACTGACATCTGCATCTCTCCACGTACACTCTTTGAGACGTTTGTACCATGCTGGTGACTTATACACACAGCTAATGGTTGGTGGAGGAAAGAGAGGCATTTTCTTTAGTGGGATAGTCTCTGATAAAGTGGTCATGCTTCCTGTAAACAACCCTAATCAAAACATGAAATTCAAGGAGGGTCCAGTTGAGGAAAGAAAAAAACATGGATAGCAGGAGTGAAGGAAGAAAAAGAGGGAAAGGGTGGGAATATGTTTGAATAAGATCCAAATACATTATGTACATAAATTAAAATGTCATAACAAAACCCATTACATACAATTAATATCTGCTAACAAAAACATTTTTAGAAGGAAATTAATCCACTTTTTCTTTGGGACCTGCCATTGTGATCTGCATTTACACCAAGACTGTGAAGAAGGCGGCCCCGGGTCACCATCTGCGCCTGGGTAAATGACTTCCACACCAACAAGTGTGTGTACGAGATCACCTAATCTCCAGAAAAATGATGAGGAAGATTCAGGGAGGTCCTGTAAGATATCTCTATTAAGTTGCAGGAGGAGGAGAGGAGAGATAATTGTGTTCCTGAGGTCTCAGTCCTGGATGCAGAGATCACTGAGGTAGATCCTGACACCAAGGAAAGGCTGAAGCTTCTAGACTCTGGCAGTCTCTCCAACATAATAAGGAGATGTTTGAATCTCTTCTGTTGTATTCTCGATAAACCTGGGGACAATTTTAAGAAGTTAAAATAAATGAATTGTAGATGTAAATTGTTTTCCACCCCAAGTCTAACCTCATGAGCCAGTGAGTTTATTGGAGTTACTTACAGGAGTAAAGGTGAAGGGCTTTTTTAATAAGAACTTGGTTGACTCAAAAGCAGCTGCAGCACCAAAAAGCCCACAGCAACACAAATGTCAAAACGCAACAGCATCCTCAGAGCCAACTGCACACTTTGCAAACAGCTCATGAGCTGATGAGGCTCTCCCTCCTCATCAGCTGTCTATCAGCTGTAATCGTGGGGAGGAGCTTTGTGAGTTTCCTAACTTTCAGGAGCTTCCTAAGCCTAGCGAGTTTGGTTTTCTTTCTACGTCTTAACTGTTCCATTTACTTTCTGAGGCTGACCAGTCCTTCTCTTCCCTCCAGAAGGGAACCTTCAACCTAAAGAAAACAGCTACACAACACTAACTACAGAGAAGAACCAAAACCCTGGTATCTGGGCATAGCTGACCTTTAGTCTAGCCAACCTTAGTATGATGGGTATCTGCTTCCCTCCCTGACCTTTCTTTCCCTGTAAGGACCACACCCTCCCTTACTTCATGTGATCTTGAAGGAATTGTTGACCATAATGCTTCCCTCTTTGTTCTCTCTGGAGAAACGGGTACATGACTCAGAGGTCAATTACATCTTCTTCAACATCTGCTTTTTAAATGTTGGGATCATAAACTACAGAAGTGATTTAACTCAGGAACTACCTTACAGCTGTACCTTGCAGGAAGCCAACCATCTGGAAGAAACTTGACAAACGTGTTTCAACATTAGAACTGCTGGATCCAGTCAGGCCTGAAGCTAGTTTCAGTCATACAGACCAGTAAATTTCCTTGCTTATTTAAGTCACTTTAGAGTTAGATTTCTGTAACTTACTCCCCACCCCCAAAGAAATCAGACTAGTGATAAAGCAAGGCTGTTAACTACCACAAGCCTCAATTTACCTTTGAGCCTTAGTTGTAAGGTTTTTTTTTACATGATGAAATAAGTAAAACATTTAGATAAAATCTAATCTTAATGCATGAGGGAATCAGGTAAAGTGACTGTCAGGACATCTTTTCTAGTATACTTTATCAAGCCTAAATTTTACATAATTAATTTTTCAAGTTTGGGCTCAAAGCAGATTATCTTAAGAATTATGGGCTTGGGGCTGGAGAGTTGACTTGGCACTTAAGAGCATTTGTTGCTCTTGCAGAGGACTCAGGTTTGATCTCTGGTACCTACGTGGTGGCTCACACCCACCTGTCTCCAGTGTGCAGGAGATCCAATGCCTCCTTTTGGCCTCGGCAGGTACTGGGCACACAATGGTGACAGTCATACATGTGTGCACATAATTCATAACATAAAAATATATTTATAAAGTAAACCTATAAAAACAATGCATTTATTTTTGTTTCTCTGAGACAGGGTCTCACTGTGTGTCACTATGTAGACCAGGCTGGCCTCAAACTCAGAGATCCTTCTGCCTCTGACCCTCAAGTGCATATTACCTTGTATGATACTAGTCATAATAACTGCAAATATGCATAGCTATTTAGTGTACCTTTATAGGCACCATTTAATGAACTCCATTGATACACTCTTTGCATGTTATCATTTAAAAACCTAGAATCAAGGTTTCCCAATGCCAGACAGCTATTCACCAATAGACTCATAATTGGAATTCAGTTCTTCCAAAAACCAAACCTCCTCACACTATATCCAATAACCTCTGACTATTTGTTGGTGGCACATACAAGTCAGTGAAATGAAGGCTAGCACTATTTTCATCTTATAAAGAAAAGACTACTAACACATAGAGGTTAAATCCTATAAAAATCATGACTGGGGTCTGGAGAGATGGCTCAGGGGATAAGAGCACTTAGCTGCTCTTCCAAAGGTCCTGAGTTCAATTCCCAGCATCCACATGGTGGCTCACAACCATCTATAATGAGATCTGGCACCCTCTTCTGTAGTGCAGGTGTACATGCAGACAGAACATTGTATACATAATAAATAAATAAATCTTAAAAATCATAACAGTAAGAAACTAGAAACAGGGCTGGAAAGATGGCTTAGTGGTGATGAGCACTGTCTGTTCTTTCCAGAGTTTCTGAGTTCATTGACCAGCAACCATATTGTGACTCCCAACCATCTATGCTGGGATCTGATGCCCTCTTCTGGCATGCACTTGTACATGCATGCAGGGTACTCATATACATAAAATAAATAAATATATTAAAAAGAAGAAACTAGAAACAATGGATCACTCCTCTCATCAACATGAATTCCCTCGTATTCTCTGAACACTGTGAGCTGGTGACCTGGGCAGACAATTTACAGTTGGGTGTGCCCTGTTGTCTAATCCTCAAAATAACCCATCCGTGTAGGCAGTGGTGTCCGGCCCTACAGACACAGGAACCCAGAGGCACAAAACATGTTTCATTTCCAAGGTCATCTATCTACTTAGTGCTTGGGAAGAAGACAGAGACATTAGAATTGCCATTTTCTTGCCTCCCCTCCCAAGGCTGTGTACAATCTGCTCTGTGCATGGCGCGGTATAGAGCATACAGAAACCATGATGCGGTCCTCACTCCTTTCTCTCCATACTCCTTTTTCTAAAAACACAAAGAATGACTCCCTGTTCCGTCTTTGGTGAGAAGGACTCTCCCCTGGTAGGGTAAGATCACAGAATGAATCCAAATCAATCCCCTCCTACTAAACAAGAGTTTTTAGAGAAGTGGGGGTCAAAAGAGCTTGAAAAGGCAGACAGAAGCTATGGTCACATCCAGTATTTGAAAATGTTCTTTTTGATGGTATTTCTAAGCGAAGAAAGTATGTTCTCAGATTTGAAAGGTGGCTGACCCATTTAAGAAAGCCATTGGCAAAAAGAACAAAGTATTCATGACAGTGTTTTTAAGAACCAGCGCTGGCAGCTGCAGAGATGGTACAGTGCTGAAGGGCTTGCAGCAAGCGAAAGCCTGATGATCTGAGTTCAAGGCCCAGAACCCACAGTGGAAGGAGAGAGCCAACCCCTGCAGATTTCCCTCTTACTTCCACACATTTGTCATGCACTTGCGCGCACACACACAGTACACACAATCATTAAAAAAAAAACACATTGGAAGAGACTCATTGGAAACATAAAACGCCAGTTGTCTTGACCATGAAGAAGAAAAAAACGGTTACATTTATCTAAAACCCACAGGCTTCTGTGGTCACAGGCAAGCAATGGTTCACAGGCACCGTCGAGAGTCATCCCAAGAGGATCACCACATTTGGACAAGCCCTCCCCAAAGAGAACTTTTTGCACTAAAATCTCATTATTTCATTCAGTCATCCATCATGTATTCGTTCCAAACACTCATGTGCCCGCACTGTCTGCTCCTGGGAAATGCAGGTGTGAATGTGACATGTAAGTAGCCTCAATCTCACCCATCAAGGGATGATGGCTTACTGGAATCCAGGGCAGTATCATCTCACTAGGAGAGAGAGATGAAAGAAAGAAGAAAGGGAAAGGTCACACTGGTCAGAAGAAAGCTTGTTCATGCTGGCTGGGCTGAGGACTGTGTCTTCTGTTTAATTTTTTTGTAATTTTTAAATTATTAGCATATATTATTTTTGTGAACTGATAGGTGTCACCAGGTCATTTTCACATATGTGTATCATACACTTCGATTATATTACCCTCGGTTTTAGCTTGTCTTTTCCCAACCCTCTCTCCTTACTGTCCCTCTCCCTCTGGTCCCCACACCACCATTTCTCTTTTCCACTCTCTTGGAATTTTTTTATATTAATTTTTAAAGTTAGTATACAAAACAATGAGTTTCATCATGGCACTTTCACACATCTGTGTCGTCATTGCTTTTAAAATCCCGATTCCACATATGAGAAGTCGGGATTTGTCATTCTGAGAAAACGATAGAACACTTCACACATTAGTGTTAGCCTCAGTCTGAGTCGGGGTTTCTAGTATTGCAACAGAAACACCATGACCAAAAAGCAAGTTGGGAGGAAAGCGATTCTTTGGCTTACACTTCCACATTACTGTTCATCACTGAAGGAAGGCGGGACAGGAAGTCAAGCAGGGCAGGAGCCTGGAGGCAGGAGCTGATGCAGAGGCCATGGAGGGGTGCTGCTTACTGGCTTGTCCTCAGGGCTCACTCAGCCTGCTCTCTTACAGAACCCAGGACTGCCAGCCCAGGGATGGCGCCACTACTTGAGAAAATGCCCTACAGCTGGACCTCATGGAGGCGTTTCCTCAACTGAGGCTCCTCCCTCTCTGATGACTCCAGCCTGTATCAAGTTGACACCCCAAACCAGCCAGAATGGGCCTCCTTGCTGGAGGGGGGGGGGAGGATGGGGATGGGGGAGTGGCTAATCTTCAATTTCGGTGGATGTTCGTGCTGCTGAAGAGAGCATTAAGGGGGAAACAGTACTAGGTACTAGGAACCATGCAAAATGGTTCACGCAGAACATTCATCTTCACTTTACTAAGTGCTCCCAAAGTGAAGCCTCCCTTCCACTCCTCTTCCCCAAGTAGACCTTCCGTGCTGGAAATGAAACCTTATTTCCTTGCTTTCTGTGTTTAGACTTATGGAACTACGCGGCAGAATCTGGTCTTTCTCTCTCCACAGCCAAGACTTGCTTGAGCTGGCGTAGGCAGAAGGGGACAGGTTAGGAGAATTACGAACAAGCAGGGACTGGCAGCAGGCTGTGCAAGCCCTCGGGCACCTTTTCTATCTTGCCTTGGTGTGACTGGGCGGCATTCTTCTCTGGCTGGGATGTTACACAACACAGCGCACCGAACTAACTTGTGCGCTGTCTTGGTGCGCTGTCTCCAGTTAAGAGGGCAGCCAGAACTAGCTGGACTCTTCAGGCACCCACTTCTTATTCAGTCGATTGTAGGAAGGGTATTGGAGTTGTACTGTACAAATGGACTGTTGGGGGCTTCCTGGTATTTTCTGTGTGTGTGTGTGTGTGTGTGTGTGTGTTGGGGGAGGGGGTGGATAAATCAGCAGCCTGAAGTGCACCCAATTATTGCCAACAATACCTTTCTTTCCTCAAAGTAAATTTATGGTAGAATTTATGGCCTACGGTGTTTTGAGTTATTGATAAAGTTCTACCACATTACCAGTCTCAGAACCCATGTTCTCATTCTGTCTAAACTTATGGACCAAAAATCTGAAACTGCAGGGCAGGAGAGATAGCTCAATGGTTAAGAAGAGCACTGGCTGCTCTTCCAAAGCTCCTGGTTTCAATTCCCAGCACCCACATGGCAGCTCACAACTGTCTACAACTCCAGTTCCATGGGATTCAATAGCCTCACATACAGACAAAACACCAATACACATAAACTAAAAATAAATAAATTATTATTTTTTAAATCTGAAACTAGTTATTTAAATTACACATGTTAAATGGTCAAGAAATCTATATATTTGTTAGTCTTTTATATTTCTTTTTCTGCAAACTGTTGGTGCTTTTTGCTTTATTTTTCTGATTACAGTTTTATTGCACTTGTGATTTATGTACATGAATTTTATATATTAATTTCACAGAGAAGAATATACTATATTTCCTTTGGGACATTTTTTTTCAATTTGAAGTACAAATTCTCAGAAAGTCTTTCTTTTAAAATTCATCCCCCTGGAAATCTTTCATACAAAAATACTTTTAAGGTTCACCAGGGACATTCATTGTGGAATTTTAATGACAAATAGGAACAATTTAAGTATGTATCAGTTGAAGGACAGTTAAAGTTCAGCCATACTGTAGGAAGTAGGGCAGCCATTAAATCTAAGGACACTGTCTGCCATCTGGAGAAATGTCTGTGATATAAAGGCGGGAGAGGGCAACTCAGACTAACCAGTAAAGTTGTTTCTTGTTTGTATTCGTGTGTATGGGGGAGGCTCTGGATGAATATCCATAGAACTGCTACTGGAGAATAGCTTTGGGCATGGGTTAGAAAGGTATCAGTGGCAAAAATTAGATTATATACTTAAAAATCTTTTTAATTTTTATAAGGATAATTACTTTTTTTCCAGGAAATATCATAGACTCACAGAGAGACAAAAAAAACAAGAGTGATATAGCCACCACACAGCTCTAGAATACAGCATGACAAACACAGGTGAAGCATGTAGGACAACCTTCCATCATATTCCTTCTCTGCCGCAGGTGCCAGAGCCTGGGTCTCATGATTTTTATTCCCATGATGTTGAGATTTTATGAAACACAAAACAGGAGTCTGTGAGCTTCTGATGTTTGCTTTTCAGTCAACATTGTTTGCATTTGTGTGTTTGCTTTGTTTTAAGGCATCAGATCCTCTGGAACTAGGATTAAAGACCATTCTGAGCTGCCATGTGGGTGCTGGGAACTGAGCACGGGTCCCGTATAGGAGCAGCAAGCACTCCTAACCTCTGAGCTGTCTCTCAAGTCCCCAACACTGTGTTTTTAATGTACCCACACTAACATGAACACATGTCCTAGTAACTTTTGTTCATGACGGTCTCTGCATTGTCAGTCAGGACAAGAGTCAGAGGCTTAGAGATCAAACAGACTACACAACTAGAAATTGTCAGATTAGCTGCTTGAACTTCTAGTTGGCCCCGTTCACCACTCTTTCTGGAACAAGCACATTCGTTTCCATGTTTGTTTATTTGTTTGTTCTGGAGACAGGTCTAATGTTTCCAAAACTGATGTTATACTATGTAGCCAAAGACTGACCTTAAACTTCGGATTTTGCCGTCTCCCCTTTTGAGTACTGCCATAGCAGGTTATGTACCACCATGACCAGTTTGTCCATGCTGGGGTCAAACCCAGAGCTTTGTGCATGCTAGGCAAGCACTCTACCAACTGAGCTACGTCCTCAGCCCTCTAGCATAATCTATTTTTACAAACATTTTTTAAATTCTATTTTTAAATTTCTAAAAAAATATATTTTTATTTTTATTTTTAGTTACAGTGGGAAAAATAGAGCTATGAACATAACTCAGTGACAGAATACTTACCTAGCATGCACAGAGTCCTGGGTTCAGTCCCCAGAACTGTAAATAAATATATGTGTGTGTGTGTGTATGTATGTGTGTATATATATATATATACATATATATATGTATATATATATATTTGTTTGTTTGTTTCGAGACAGGGTTTCTCTGTGTAGCCTTGGATGTCCTGGAACTCACTTTGTACACCAAGCTGGCCTCAAACTCACAGAGATCTGCCTGCCTCTGCCTCCCAAGTTCTGGGATTACAGGGGTACACCACCACCACCACCTGGCTAATAAATAAAGGTTTTAAAATCCATATAAAATTGAACACGGTAACCTTTTTCTTTTAAACAGCTCACATATCCCTAGTTGGCCTCCACGTTGCTATTGAGCTGCAGTGGGTCTTGAACTTCTGACCTTCCTGTTTCTACCTCCTAAGCATTGGACCCTTTGCCGTTTTTAAGTTAATTACACTGTAAAGCAGATCATCTTCATCTTATAAACCTGAAACTCCAGACCCGTTAAACAGAACTTTCTGCACCTGCCCCAGCCCCACCCTGAAAACCAGCTTTCTACTTGGTCCCATGATGCTGACTGTGAGTAGAATCACACAATATTGTCTTCTTGCCAGACACTGTTTTCATTCAGCGTGCCTCAAGTTTTGTCCATATTGTACTGTAAGACAGGACTTCCTCTTCATGTGTTTATCTTGTTTTGGATACAGGATCTCACTACATAGCCAAGATTGGTCTTAACTCCAGGATCCAAGCAATTCTTCTATTTTAGTCTCTCAAATAGGTGGACTACCTGTATGCTTCAATTTCCTTCTTTTTTTTTTTTTGAGGCAGAATAATATTTGTTTGTATGTATAGATCCATTTGGTTTCTTCATTCACCTTTCCTCAGACAACTGGGTCACATCCAGCTCTTAGCAGCTATAACCGATGCTATCACAAACATGGGTGCGTATGTATCTCCTCAGGATCTTGCTTTTGATTCCTTTGGAAAGATGCTCAAAAATGGGATTGTCGAATCATGTGGTGATTCTATTTTTAGCTTTCTGGAGAAATTATGTTCACTTTTCAACAAATAGCCCCATCCCCATGGACTCTCCTGCAATATGTTAACAGGCTACACATTGCCTTTCGTCTAATTAAATTGAAAATAGCAGTCATGCTCATTTATAACCATTAAAATATGTTTAAACTTCTTACTTAAGATGCATCAATTACACTGTTGGCAGCTGCAGACGCTTCCATTTCCTCCCAGTCTCGGTTAACAAGCTGTTCGTCACATTTAACCACCCCTTCTCCTGATATCAGGGTCACAGGAACACAGACAGAAGGACCCACGCTCCAATGGATGAGATGGTGGCCAGCATATAATAGGCGCTCAATAAATGGCTGAGCCCGGGAACACAAGACCCGGTTGCCGAGTAGAGTTTGGACGGTTGTAGTTCTTCTTGTTCCAGCAAGCAGGAAGTAGCACAGATGGCAAAGAGGCATTCAGTGGCATGAGTGTTGCCAAAATGATGACACCATGCCTGAGACACATTCAAACTAAAGCTCTGCTGCTGTGATGTCATCAGGAGGATGAAATCAGGAGGAACGGAAAAGCTTGGGAACACACAGAATCTAAGTGATAACGCCAAGAGAGTCCACTGAAAGGGCTGGACAGCATTTCGATTCTCTCCATCTCTAGCAAGAGGCAGTGTAGACGCTGGAGGAGGAAGCGAAAGCAAAGCCAGCACCACACTTGAGGGGAAGAGCCCTTGCTGAGCGGGTTGCTGCACGCTGGCTGGCTGGAGCCTTCCGGACCCATGGGGAGATGGACAGAGTCAGGCTCACCAAAACCCAGAGTGGCTACAGTCTCTTCCAGAGAGCAAGCTCTGCTATTGTCCCTACAGCTTTGGACTTGACGAACAATCTTAAGACATAAAGTGGAGGAAATGGGACTAAATTGTATTAATAAAAATTAAATTTAGGGGCTGGAGAGATGGCTCAGGAGTT
Source organism: Pachyuromys duprasi (assembly GCA_028658305.1). NCBI lineage: Eukaryota > Metazoa > Chordata > Mammalia > Rodentia > Muridae > Pachyuromys > Pachyuromys duprasi. The sequence goes on along the minus strand of CM053765.1, from coordinate 36,662,879 downwards.
AAAAACACCAGCTGCTCTTGCAAAGGACCCAGGTTCAATTCCTAGCGCCCTCAATTATTTGTAACTCCAGTTCCAGGGGTCCAGTGTCCTCTTCTTGGCCTTTTCAGGTACCAGGGACATGCTACCAGGATATACATGCAAGAGAAACACCCAAACACATAAAATGAATCTTAAAAAAATTATATTTAGACTGAACAAAGAACATTATGTGGATTTATAAAGGGTCTAGGTCCTGCAACAGCATACTCGGTGGAAATGACACTATAATGTATGTGGTATATCTACATGCATGCGTCGATGCTGGATGTCTTTCTCACTTGCTCTGCACTCCAGTTTTTGAGGTGGGGTCTCTCACTGAAGCAGAAGCTCACAGTTTAGCTAGACTGGCTGACCAAGTGTGCTCAACGGATGTGCCTATCTTCTCCCATGCCCGCCAGAGCAGGGAAGGGGGACTCATGCCATAACTGGCTTTTTATGTAGATGCTAGGAATTCAAACGCAGGGCTTTATGTTGTGTGTGAAGCACTTCACCGACTGAGCCGTTTCCACAGCCCATATTCTCAAATATTTTAAGAATTAAATTGTGCTCTGCCAACTGAGCCACAAACTTGAACCCGAATTCATGTCTTTTCATTCTAATGTTTGTGGAGTTTCTAGCAAACCAGCATATGAAAGGCCTGTTTATAGTCTTGATTTCACCGTGCAAATATTTGTCTGTTTGTTTATTTTAGAGAGATTCTTACTATATAGCTCAAGGTGGTCTCAAAGTCACAGTGCCCAGTATTGTAAATGCGCTTCTACTCTAATGAAAAAACTAAATCAAAGAGAATCACATGGCCGGAGAGATGGCTCAGGAGTTTAAGAGTACTTGCTGTTCTCCTGGAAGACCCCAGTTTATTCCCTAAACTCACAATGGGCAGCTCACAACTCAGAATCAGTGGTTGGTGGCTCTGTGAAACAGGCAGCAGTAGAGGGAAACTGAAGGAGAAAGGTGCTTCAGGAGACAGCTCATCCTGGCAGGAGACATAATTCTAGCAGACTGCACTAGCATGGCTAGATTGACCAGAACTGTAATCTCAGTCTATCAGTCACGGCCAAGCAAACCAACTGCCGTGTGTGTGGTGACACACAACTTTAATCCCAGCACTTTGGGGACAGGTGGCTCTCTGTGTGTTCAAGGCCAGCCTGATCTAGAAAGTTCCAGGATGACCAGGGCTACACAGTGAAACCCTGTCTCCGAAAACCTAAAAAAACAAAAACAAAAACAAAAACAAAAAAACCCAAACAACAAAAAAATCCAAAAAAAACAAAAACAAAAACAAAACTGACATAAAAAAAAAGCACTCAAAAGATAATGAGCCACACCTTGATTCATTTTTTTGCTTCTTAATTCTTTGGCTTTGGCTAACTCTGATTATGATCATGACTGATGGCTGCATACAAGAGATGGAAAAATCAGATGGAAATAAAAATGTATAGCACATCACATTTGTCACAGGAGATGTGTGACTGAAGACCAATAAAAACAGCACTAGCTTCGGTGCTTACAGATGGCACCTGGATCCGAAACAGCCCTTACAGCGCATTAAAAATATAATAATAACTTAAGTGAGCCTTTAAAAAGAGTTACTGGGCAGGGGAGATGACTCAGAAAAGCTCTTGGCGCATGAGCATTGGGGATTGGAGTTCAGATCCTGAGCAGCCACATCAGAACACAGGCGTGATGACGCATGCTGCACTCCAGCGCCGGGAAGGTAGAGACAGGAGGGCCCTGGGAGTCTAGTAGAACCCATGAGTTCAAGTGAGACCTGTCTCAAAAACTAAAGTGGAAGAATGAGGAAGACACCCGACCTCTACCTCTGGCATCCACATACATGTACACATGTGCATACACACCAGCACCAACAGGTACACACACACAAACTAAAGCATTCCCAGGCAGTGAGGCAGAACTGCAACTATCCAGCCCAGTGGCAGTAAACTCAGGGCAGCCTCGACACTCTGGAATCACCTCTGCAGGCCGGGCGGGGGAGGGGGGGGATGCGCTTCCTAGTACTGTTCCTGAGGCTTTATTGTGCTTGGTTTTCAAGTCAGCTGGCCCCAAATCAGAATCACCTGAGCAGGATCTTCACCTGAAGAACTGTCCTGATTGAGGTGTCCATATAAATAGAGTGTGGCTAAAAAAAAAAAAAAAAAAATCTCGCCTTTTGCTGGGGTGACCCGCTGAGGTGATTTACCCTGTCACTGTCCGCCTGCTGCTGCCGCCGCAACCTTTGCTGCTTCCAGAACCAGCGTTTCCAAGCTTTCGCCATGCACTGCGGAACAGGAACAACGGCTCTCCAGGAAACTTCCAGGCGTCGAGTGCTAATTGGGACTGCTAGGACAGTAGTCTTGTGGATTGAGCAACTGCTGGCAGCCGCCTCCACTACCCCTCTCCCCCCCAGAGAGAGGTAGCCGTTTTGGGACTACTTGCTGAGAAGCTCACCCCAAAGGACTGAGCAACCCCGGCTCTCAGCTCACAGGGGTGATTCTGCAGCCCTGAGTCTTTTAAAGCTGACTTAAAAAATTCCTTACTATATATTCTGTTAGTTCTCTTCCCCTAGGGAGCTCTAACAGGCTTCAGAGAAGGGCTTGGGTTGAACCTGTAAGGATTTCCTTTGGTTCCTGCGCCAAGCTCTGCTATCTGAAAGGTTTCTCTTCTCGAGAAATGTAGGCACAGAAAGCAGGTTCGCACTTACGGTCTAATTTAATCAATAACAAAGAATCAGAAGACAGGCTGAGGCTGGATTCCTATAGCACTGTCCTCCAGCTAGGGCCTGAGACAAAGGCAGAGCTCCAGAACAGACACAGCTGCAGAATGAGTCCACAGAGACCAGAAAACAGGCACCAGAGAGCTCTGTGGAAGGAAGGAGGCTGCAAAATGGCTGTCCTCCGGCCTGAGGACCTGAGTTTGATCCCTACGACCTATGTAGTAGAAGGGAACCAACTAACACAGGTTGTCCGCTGACCTCCACGTGTGCACTGTGGCACATGTGCACGTACATACATGTATAAATAAATGTAATTAAAAGAAAAAGGAGCCAGTCGGCAGTGGTGCACGCCTTTAACCCCAGCAATTGGGAAGCAAGTACAGGTGGATCTCTATGAGTTTGAGGCCAGCCTGGTCTACCCAGCAAGTTTCAGGACAGCTAGGTTTACACAGAGAAACCCCGTGGGGTGGGTAGCAGGGAGGGAGTAATTTCTCAGGAGTAATCATGTGAACAGTTTTGGCAATTACCCAACAGTATGGAACTGAGAAAGCAGCTTAGAGAGGCACTGCCCTCAAGATTCAAAGAGTTAAAAATGAAGACATGGGAATGGAGCTGAGCCATCTGCACTTAACTCAGCCCAAGACGTGCATTATGAAGGTGTTTGCAGAGAAAACTGGGAAGACCTGAGTCCAAGGACCGGGACTAAAATTAACCACGTACTTTATGCCTCTGCGCTCTGCTCCGGTAGTCCCTCCTGCCTGCTTTATTCTGTTACCCTTTTCTTCCCTTTCTGTTGAGTAAGCCAGTTTTTCCTCTAAAGTATAGTCCATGTGTCATGTTCTCATAATCTGTGCCTGAAAAAGAGAATGAGTCATTTCCTTATTTCTTCTGCCTCTGCAGGGTGTGCTTCTCGCCGTCACCTGAAGACTGGCACATTGGAGGCTCTGGGGGGCTCACGACAGACCTTTCCCTAACACCGCCTACCAAAGTGGAGGTATTTGCATTGGTTCATTTCCTGATGCTGTGACAAAATGGCGGAGGCTGGGTACATTATGGCCCAGTTAAGGAGACTGGAAGGCCAGCATTGGGGTAGGACCTTCAGTGTGACCTCTAGTTTGGAGACGGTGGTAAATGTGATCCCAACAGCAGGAGCAGGAGTCAAAGGTCTCATGGAGAGACAGGAAGCCACAGAGAATCAGAGGCCAAGCTCAGGCTTTTTAACTTAATTTATTTTTTAAATTGGTGTGTACATATGCCTGTGTGATAGTGTTGGGTTCCCTGGAACAGAAATTACAGACGATTGTGAGCTGCCATGTGGGTGCTGGGATTTGAACCTGTGGATCCAGGTCCTCGGGAAGAGCAGCCAGTGCTCTTAACCTCTGAGCCATTTCTCCAGTGCCCAATGTCATGGTTTTTATACCAACCCATTCTCAAAGAACCTCGATACAGTCTGAAGAGAACGAATGCATTAATCCACTTAAAGAACTGCCCCATTATTTAATTACCTTCTACCAAGCTCCACACCTTTGTTTTCTTTGGTTTTGAGGCAGGTTCTCACCCTGTAGCCCAACTACCTTGGAATTCACTACGTAACCCAGGCTGGCCTTGAACTTGCAAATTCCCTTGATTCAGCCTCCTAAGTGCTAAGACTGTGCCCAACTGTGGCCTAGCTTTCAAAGTTTCCACCACAATGTTAGCTTTATGTGACTGTAACAAATGTCTAAAACAGCCAGGTGTAATGGCACACTCTTGTAATCCCAGCACTTGGGAGGCAGAGATAGTCAGATCTCTGTGAATTCAAGGCCAGCCTGGTCTACAACAAGAATCCAGGACAACCAAGGCTATACAGAGAAACCTTGTCTCAAACAAACAAACAAATGTTTAAAATAACCCATTCATTATGAGGAAAAGGCTATTTGCCTCACAATTTTAGAGGTTTTAGTCCATGGTCAAGGTGGCCCTCCTGTTTGGGAAATATGTGGTTGTAGAACAAGCTATTCACTTCATGGTGACAGAGAAGAAAAGAGTTTAAAATGCACTTGGGAGGCTGAGGCAGGAGAATCTCTGTGAGTTCGAGGCCAACCTGGTCCATAGAGTGAGTTCCAGGACAACCAAGGCTATCCTGAAAAACCTGTCTCAAAAAACCAGAGAGAGAGAAACTAGCATCCCACAGTCCCTTTCAAGCATTGCTCCAATGCCTTAAAACACCCACAAGGCCTCTCCTTTAAAGTCCATCACCTTCCACTAGTGTCAGCTGAGAAGCAAGCCGTTCTGTGCATAGGCTTCTGGGAGAACATTCCAGTCCAAATTATAGCAGTCACTTCTCTACACTGCCATGTTGTGAGCCTCTGCGGAATACACAGACCACAGAAAAAATTTGTCTCAACTGATGAGCTAAGCAGACTGGGAGGGTGGAGCAGAGGTGAGCCTAGCCTAAGGTGTGCTGGAATCCTCACCTGAGAACGAAGGGTTGGCAGGGTCGCCATCACCATATGAAACACTGTAATGGCTCTGAGGTCACCATCAGGATCTCTACGCCACAGTGTTCCTAGGGCCACTGAAAGAAGCTCCAGGGGGTTTGCTGGGTTGAGGGAGAGGTTGGGTTTTGTTAGTTTTTGACAAGATCTCGCCATGTAGCCCAGGTGTTGGAGCTTTTTAAAAACTCTACTTTATTCAGAGTTCCTTAAGCTTCTATCCACCCTATCAACCTCCCAAGCCTAGGAGAGAAAGAAGGTTAGAAGGGAAAGGGTTTGTAGACTTCTTTAGACTTAGTTCTGGCTGGTTAGGGTCGTCAGGGTCTTTGGAAAAAAAATAATCTCAGTGGATAGGATATCTAGCAGTCCAGCAGACGGCAGACAGCAGCAGGGACCCAGCAAGCAGGCTTCTTCCTCCTCCATCTCTCAAAGCCCTCCTTCTCTCTGGGCTCTCATATTTATACTCTCCCAGACTCCTCAGAATTCCACCAACTCCAGCTGGCAAAGATCGAGTGCCTCTCCCAGCCTGTACGAGGCTGTTAACAGCTGGCAAAGACCGCACCCCTGCCTGAGCTGCAAGAGGCAGTTATCATCCGTGGACAAACTAAAAGCAGCTCCGTATCCCACACTTGGGATTAAAACAAAAACCTGTTTGTATAACATAACTGAGCTTTTAAAGAAACCAAAACTTCCATTACACCCAAGCTGCCTGAGAACTCAAGACTTGCAAGCTCCTGTCACTGTCTCCCCTGTTGACATCGCCCTGTGCTCTTTTGTAATTGCTGTTAAATGTAAATATTAGATATTATATTTATACATAAGCATATAAATATAAGAGAATAACTTGGTAGTAATTAATCAATGGCACAGAAATATATGATTTGTGATAAAAGCAAGCATAAGATTAAGAACCAACCATGAGAAAAATAAAACAGGAATTAGAGTCCTGGGTAGGGACCAGAAACAGAGAAGGAAACAAATTGATCTGAGTCTTGAAGCATAAAGAAAAGTTTGTCAAATGTGCTGGTTCATTTAGGTGTTTGTTTGACAGGGTTAAGGATTATACAGACACCTACTAAAAGAATATTTCTTGGTATGTTTGCAAGGGTAATTCCAGCAAAGATAGACAGTTGATAGGTAGGTACATTCACTGAGGGCCCAGACTGAACAAAATGGCAAAGAAAGGAGAAAACTCTCTCTCTCTCTCTCTCCCTCCCTCCCTCCCTCCCTCCCTCCCTCCCTCCCTCCCTCCCTCCTTTCCTTCCTCCCTCTCCCTTCTTAGAACTGGAACAGCATTTTTCCTGTCATTTGGCATCAGAGCTCCAGGGTCCTTGGCCCTGTGCCCTTGGACTTAAACTAATACCACCACCACTCTAGTTCCTTAGGTTTTGGCTTCAGACTAAGAGTTAGACCATTGGTCCCCTGGTACTCTGGGTTTTATACTGAAAGTGAACTATGCTACTATCTTTCATGTTTCTCTCATATCTCCCTCCTAGGGAGCACACTGTTGGGCTTCTCAGTCTCAACACTGAGTACTGAGCCAATTCCCATCAACTTGTGAACCAGCCTACAGTATCTACCGGCCATCTATCCATCCATCCTACTCCAGATAATACAAAATAAGGCCAAAGACACTCAACAAATGTAAATTTTTTGTAAGCTCTTAGGAAGCACTACATTCATCTCATCACAGTCCTATAACCACTTCCGTGTACTTTAAGAAACTGTTGACTCTGGGCATGATATATCCAGCGAAGAGCTGGGAGTCATTTAACCGTGGAATGGGAGGACAGACCATGGGAATCCATTGCTGTTTATGCCACATACTCTTTTCTTTTGGGTTTTTTTTAAGACATGGGTGTGATGTGTATGTGAATGCAAGTACAAGTATATGGAGATCAGGAGCTTTCTTCATCACTTTCCACCTTATATTCTGAGACAGGGTGTGGATGTATGAACGGGAACTGTCTCCCGTAAGCTAATGTATTTGAACACTGGGTCCACGATGGTGGCAGTGTTTGGTGGGTGTTACAGACCTTTGGGAGGTGCAGCTTTGTTGGAGGAAGCACAGGATGGGCATGGGACCTTTCAGAGTTGATAACCTTGTCCCATTTCCAGTTCACTCTCTCTACTGTGTGACTGTGGCTGATGAGATAATCTCTGTGTCTCGAGTTCCTGTTGTGACTACCTGCTGCCGTGCCGCCTGAGCCATTACAGACTCTCCTTCTGGAACCGTAAGCCCAAATGAAGTCCAAGTTTTTGGATTTTTTTGTTTTTGTTTTTGAAACTTAGTTGTATTGTGTGAATATTTGTTTTGTTTTGTTCTGTTCCCAAGTGTGGGATGTGGGTATGGCCCCCATACCCGCCTTGGAAAACAGCCCTGGAGGAAAACAGTCCCTGTGAAAAGGTGCATGATGTTTGTCAGCTGAAAACTACCTCGTGCGAGGGGCATGTTTTTGTGAGCTGAAAAACATCATGTGGACTCTGAGAAGGATAAATAGAAGCCCACAATAAGACAGTAAGAACGTTTTTGCTTTGCTTTGCTTTACAATGGTTCAAATCCTGTGCTGCTCTTTGTAGAAAGAAATGCCCCAGAGTACTGCTTGTGCTGCTCTGTTGGAATTTGCTGCTTTGACAGACTTGTGCCATTTGGGTGGAGTGTTGCCACCCAATTGTGCTGCTGCTGCTGACACGTTGCTGCTGCTGCTTTGCTGTCTGACTGGACTGCTGGTATCCTACTGGTATTACTGAGCTTGTTAATCCCTAAAGAACTCATTGACCCTTATCTGCAGGAAGTAGCTAAAAGAGGTCTACAGCCCCTTTCCTTACTAATCTCCATAAGAGATGGGGGGGCGGGGTTTGGAAGGGAGGTAGAGTCATTTAAAAATCTTAAATAAAGTAGGTGTTTAAGAAAATCTAAGCCCCCAGATGTCCCTCACTTGAGGAATGGATACAGAAATTGTGGTACTTTTACACAATGGAATACTATTCAGCAATTAAAAAGGAGGAAATCATGAAATTCGCAGGCAAATGGTGGGACCTGGAAACGATCATACTGAGTGAGGTAT
>CM053765.1:36567131-36654088 GCA_028658305.1 Pachyuromys duprasi | reverse complement strand
TGGAGGGGGCGGGGAAGAAGGAGATGAGGGAGGGAGTGGGAGGGTAGGAGGGAATGGGGGAGGAGGCTACGCCTGGGATTCAAAGTACCTAACCTGTGATTGAGATAAAAATAAATAAATTAAAAATAAAAAAATAAAAAAAGAAAAAAGAAAATCTAAGCCTACACCCAAACAAACCCCTTTTCTACAAATTGCCTTGATCATGGGTATTTTATCACAGAAACAGAAAGGTAGTCAATATGCAGGGTCTCTCACTGAATCCTGGACTCATAGATTTGGCTTGGCAGAATCAGCAAACCCCAGGAATCCTCTGGTCTCTGCCTCCCCATGCAGGAGTAACAGGTACGTACTGCCACACCAAGCTTTTGCATAGGTGCTGTGGATGTAAATTCAGATCATTTTCCCACTGCAGCTCTTCTGCCCACTAAGCTATCTCCTAGTCTCCCTAACTTTATTACCTTTATTTATTTTTGAGTGCACGTGTGTGAGGAGATACATGTAGAGGTCTGTAGTGAAAGTTTTGGTTTCTTTACAAACTCAGTTATGATAGCTAAACAGGTTTTTGTTTTATTCCCAAGTGAGGAATATGGAGATACTGTTAATTTGTCCAGTTGATTACAGCCTCATTTGGCTTGAAGAGGGGCAGGGCCTTTGCCAACTGCAGTTAGTTTAATTCTGAGGTCTCTGAGAGGGTATACACACCAGAGCCCAGAGAGAGAAAGGGGATTTCGAGGAGACAGATGGAGAAGGAAGAAGGCTCCATGTTGTTCCTGCTTCCTTTGCTGTTTGCTGTTGCTGGACTTCTAGATATCCTGAGGACTGAGATCGGTATTTTCCCAAAGAACCCCATGACCCTAACCAGCTGGAACTAAGTCTAGAGAGGTCTAGGTGCCCTTTCCCTTCGAACCTTCCTTCTCTCCTACCTAGTGTTGGGGGATTGGGGGTATAAGAAACTAAAAAAACAATGCCGGGGCTGGAGTGATGGCTCAGCGGTTAAGAGCATTGTCTGCTCTTCCAAAGGTCCTGAGTTCAATTCCCAGCACCCACATGGTGGCTCATAACCATCTGCAGTGAGATCTCATGCCCTCTTCTGGTATCTACGCACACATTCAGGCAGAGTATTGTATAAATAATAAATCTTAAAAAATAAAAGCTTTGAAACAAATAAACAAACAATGCCAACAGAGGTCAGAAGAAAATTTAGGGGAACTGGTTCTCTGCTTCTATTAGGTGGATTCCAAGGATCCAACTCAGGTCACCATGCTGGATGACAAGTGTTTTTTTTTACCCACTGAGCCATCTTTCTGGGCCCCTCTCTAACTCTTTAAATTGTCATGTAATTATACATATGTATGTGGGACAATGTATTTCCTTATGTGTATGCATTGTTTAACGATCAAGTCAGAGTAATTAGCATATTCATCACCTCAAACATTTATCATTCTTTGTGGTGAGAACACTCAAAATCTCTTCCAGCTATGTAATTTATTCTCATAGTAAGCTGTGGTTAGCCGGCAAGTGATTGGACAGATGGCAATATGATATTACAGGTTTTGAGACAGCACATATATTTTAAGGAACTAGTTGTAAAATGTATTTATTCTTGGTGAGCCTAGAGAAGTGGTTTGGGAATATTGAAGTGACAGAGTAATTTTACAATATATCGAAGGGCCATCATCAGATACTCTTCACTGAAATATCCATAATTTTACATTAAAAGTATTAAGAAAAAAGGCCAGGGAGGTAGCTCAATAGTAGAACTCCTGTAGCCTGTGTAAGGCAAGCTGGATAAGTTAGACTACAAGATATGGCTCAATGGTGTAGCGAATACATGTTACTCCAGCAACAGAGAGGTAAACATAGGTATCTCTGGGGCTTGCTGGCCAGCTAGCTCCTACATATACATATATACACATATTAAATATATAAAAACTTTTTGGGCTTAGGCTGTAGCTTAGTTGATTCAATGTTTACTTAGCAAGCCTGAAGCCCTTAGTTCAATTTGCAGGAAATTCTTCAAAACGTGGCATGGTGATGAACGCCTGTGATCACAATGCCGGAGCTCTGAGCTACATGAGACCCTTTCCCCTAAAATAAAAAATCAACTTGACCTGGTTCTATTTTTTTTTTACTTGCAAATAGCATGACCCTTGCTGTCTGGGATTATCTGAAAACTCTGGGAGAACCTGGTAGCACTGCAGGGTAGATTTTTAGAAACCTGCAAAGTAAGAGCTTAATGTCTTGGATGTAGGTTTTAGTTCAGATGAATAGAAAACATAAAGTGCAACTCTTAGAAAAGCTAACAGGAGGCTGGAGAAAGGACTCAGGGGTTGAGAATGCGGACTGTTCTTCCTGAGAAGCCAGGTTCAATTCCCAGCCTCCACATGGTGGCTAACAACCTTCTGTGGATTCATTTCCAGGGAATCTGACTCCTTCTTTCAGCACTATCAGGTATCAGGTATGCACATGTGCACAGTCATACACACAGGCAAAACACCCATACACATAAAATAATATAAGTATTTTTTAAAAAGCAAAGCAGAATCTGAGATAGGTTTTGCTCTCCATTTGGCAGATCTTCCAGACCCCACAGTCATCAGCAATGCTGTGTTTTATTATTCTTATTAAATTACTAGTTCACTGGCAAAGCCATCTCTCAGCTCCACATTAATTTACAGATTCAATAAACTCAGCACCTCCAAACAAGATAAAAGAAAATAAAAAAGAAATAAACTTGGTGTGGTTACACACACCTGTAATCACCACAATCAGGGTGAAGGCAAGTTTGAGGTAACCTCATTTATACAGTGAGTTCTAAGCCTGCCAAGGCTACATCTGAAATCCTGTCTGGGGAAAAGGACGGAAGGAAGGAAGGGAGGGAGGGAGGGAGGGAGGGAGGGAGGGAGGGAGGAAAAACTGGAGTTGGTTCAGCAAAAAGCTCAGTGGATAAAGGCAATTATTACCAAATTTGATGACCAAAATTCAATCCCTGGCACCTACACAGTGGAAAGAGAAAAGTGACTCTCACTGGCTGTCCTTAGACCTACACACACACAAGTGAAATGTAGAATAATAATAACAAAAGCAGAAAATTAAAAACTGGAAAAGACCATTAGGTACCTCACCAGGCAATGCAGTTGTGAGGTCAAAGCCAGATTGATGCTCTCTGCAACAGCTGTTCTGGAACTAGCTCTTTAGACCAGGGTGGCCTGGAGATCCCCCTGCCTCTGCCCCTGGCCCCACCTCTGCTTCTGCCTCAGAGGTGGGATTCAAGGTGTGTGCCACCATGCCCGGCTCACGTTTACTATTTCTTCATGGTGAAAACATTATTATTCTGTGTGTGCACGTGCACACTAAGATGCCTGTGTGGAGGTAAGAGGCAACTTATGGAAGTTGGTTCTCATGTAGGTCCTAGGACTAGAACTCGGATTGTCAGGATTGGTGGCAAACCTCTTTACCCACTGAGCCATCGTGCCAATTCTCTTATGGCTTTTAAAAAATATATGTATTTTATGTAAGTGGGTATTTTGCCTGCATGTATGTCTGTGCACCACATGCTTGCCCATGAGGACCATAAGAGGGTATCTAATATCCTGGAACTAGAGTGACAGACAGTTGTGAGCTGTCATGGGTACAGGGTACAGGGAATTGAACCCGGGTCCTCTGGAAAAGCAGCCAGTGTTCTTCAGATCCAGAGCCTCTACCTCTTAACTTACTCTCTCCTGCCACAGCACAACAGAGCTTCCTGCTCCTGACTAACTGTAACTTAGTTTGCACCCGTCAACTCTGCACTGCAGTCTCTGGAAACACCATTCCCATCCCAAGCTTCACAGATGGATGTTTTTAGAGTGTGCATGAGCCCGTGCAATGCATTTTTGAACTTTACTTCACCCAACACACTGCCCTTCAGTTTCATCTGTGCTGTTGCAAAAGACGGGATTTTTGTTTTATAACAGAAAAATAGCATTCCACCTGGTTTTGTACAACATTCTTTATCTACTCAGTATCCTATTCCTTGTGCAGTGTTTGCTTTTGTTTTTTTAAAGTGTGAAACTGAAAAACGTGCTTAGAGGCATTTAGGTTTCTGTGTGTTTGAATTTTGTCTTTTATGGCCATTCTTGCCATTAATCTTCTAATGTTAAGTTATCCTGGTATTCATGAGATAAATATATTGGCTCATGTTTTTAATACCAAATATTCACTGGGTTGGGCTTCCTAGTATTTTTAAATATCCACACATAAACAAGAGTCCTTCCTAATGTTTACTTTTGAAATCAATACAGCCTTAAATCCCATCATACCTGTAAAAGCAACTTTTATATCCCTGCTTCATATGTGGTCTCAGAGGATTACTGCCTCCATCTGCTGACCCAAGCCTAGTCCTGGAAGCTTCTAACCTCCATCCAGAATGTTTTCAGCCTCTGAGACTTACTGCTGAAGCAGCTCACCCTTTCTTGTTCTTTCTGAGCTCATAGCCGGCTGGTTCAACTCAGCTATTTTGGTTCAAACAGATAACTTAGTCAATCTTTTTTCCTCCCCTGGGTGGAAACCTGCTAGCTCAGAGAGGAAGCATCCTGCTGACCTTCCTACTCAGCTCACATCCTGGAAGGAAAAAGAAAAGCCATTTTTACTCAGCTCAGCTGACAGACCAGGAGGAAAGGATCTGCTTTGTCACCCAACAACCCAGGAGGAGAAAGCCAAAAGCTAAAGAACTAAAGAGCTAGAGAGCTCAAAGTGAAAGGTAAAGGAATTGAAGAGCTCTTTCTTCTCTGTGCTGTCTTAAATACCCTTCAACTCAAAGTCCCTCCTTTCTACTTAATTCCTGTCAGCTGGTTACTTGTTCCATCACTTGACCTAGGGTTAACCTTATTAAACCCTGTGTGCAAAAAGCACTTGGATTAAAGGTGTGTGCTAGGGCTGAACCACGCCAAACATAAAAACGGTTTTCACAGTTCATAATATCAGGGTTCACACCGGGATCAAACATCCTGCAACACTTACCAGTCATCAGGAGTCATACCTTAATTCTGCCTTCTCTGGTGTAGTGGTTTGTATGACAATGGCCCGTATAGGCTGATATAGTTGAATGCTTGGTCCTTGGCTGGAAACTGTTTTGGGAAGGATTAGAAGGTGGAGCCTTGTTGGAGGAAGTGTGTCACGAGGGTGGGCTTTGAGGTTTCAAAAGCCCATGGCAGGGCTAGTATCTCTTGAGTGAGACACAAGCTCTCAGCTGTTGCTCCGATACCGTGCCTGCTGTCTGCTGCCACCCTCACCACGATGATGGTTAGGAGGTTCTGGTGCGTTAGGGGTGCTGCCATATAGAAAGGGGCAGGGCTCTGGACATTTAAAGGCCTTGCTGTGCTGTAGGGAATGTTGAGTCTTTGAGGCTGTGATGACCACTCTTAGCACCTTACGGGATTTGGAATCAGCTAAGATACACCTCTGGGAAGGTCTATGAGGTTTTTACAGGAAGGATTAGCTTAGGAGAGAAGACCCTCCCCACAGTGAATGACACCTTGGTGTGGGAGGAAGCCCCAGCGTAAACAAGACCAAGGAAAAGCAATGCTGCCTGCTCTTGATTCCTGCTGCTAAGTGTGTCCATCTCGGCCACCTTCATACTCTGCTTCTGCCTCTGCAAACATTTGCACATGTATGTCATGCATGCACACACATTCACACACTTTAAAAAATAGTAAAATAAACATTTAAAAGAGAAGTATTATAAAAAGTTCTTTTAAAAACTATTGTTTTCAATGACATTTCTAGTATCTATTAAAAAAAACATTCTTACCTTTAAGCATAAGACAAGACACCCAAACTTTAGAAGTATTCTTTTTTTTTCTTTATTTTTATTTTTTCTATTTTATTTATTTCTTTATGAGACAGGGTTTCTCTGTGTAGCCTTGCCTGTCCTGGACTTTGTAATCAGGCTGGCTTCGAACTCACAGCAATCTGCCTGCCTCTGCCTCCCTGAGTGCTGGGATTACAGGTGTGTGCCACCATGCCCGGCCTATTAACTTCTTTTATTAAGGCACTTCAAAAAACAAAAACAACAACAAAAAAAGAAAATTAAGGGAAAGAATGACAAACTTAGCAGTAAATAATGCTATCCCAGCCGCAAGGTGGCTCGGTTGGTTAAAGCACCTGCTGCGATCCGTGGGACCCACATGGAAGAAAACCAACTCTTTCATGCTGTCCTCTGATCTATACACACAACACAAGGCAGTAAACAAAGCTTCAAGTGTAAAATGATGGGTGAAATAAGAAAGAAAACTTAATCACATATCAATAAGGAAGAAAATTTAATCGTATATCGTTTAAAGTATATTTTGAAACAAAACAGCCCTGCTGTTGTATTTTCATTTCTTTATCTTACTTTGTCTCACAAATGAACCTAGGAATTTATTTTTCCTCAGCAAAGCACCTGGATATCAGCTAGCCAGGTGTAAATATAGATGAGGGTATTTACTAAATATCTTTTTCTCATTTTAAGAAAATAATATACTTCATTCCTAAAACAATAAAATTCTGCTCGGACTTACTAGAATGCTTAGCTTTAAATGCTCAGGTCATGCAGAAGGTATAGTGAGGAAGCCAAACCTCTCCAAATCACGCAAACAGTCTGATGTATAAACAACTAAGTAATTTCAAATGTAAGAAGCTGAGTTTGAAAGCCATAGCCGAAACCATCCGTTTCACTGTCTCCCGACTATCTACTGAAGAATCCTTTTCAGAGCTATTTCTTCAAGCCTAACATTTACCAACTCAACAGATGGGTTTCAAAACGGGGCTAGTAATTTCCCTGTCAAGTCACTGATTTTTATACTCAACCGGAGGCTTTGAAAATATTATAGAATACGCCTGGACCTGAATTAAGCCATTCTCAATGTCTGTCTGGGGCTGTTTGCTAACTGCCTATCTTTACAGAAACGCTTTTAAAACATTTGCTACAGGTAGCAAAAAATGCTTTGGAACCGGAAGAGCTTTCAAATCCCCTGCATGACGTCATAAGGTCACTACTGTTTCCTTCTCTTGTAAGAATCGCTGCTGTGGACTCGAACTCGCTGGTGCACAGAGGATGCAATTTTCAAGCTGTCTTTCTTCGTGAAGGTCTTCTCCATAGCGCCAGGTCTCCAGAGCAGCAGCTGTGCATCCTCTCCCCCCGTCAGCAAAGAGTCCTCGGACATGTTCCAACAGAAAGAACGGACGGTGGCCGCATGTCCCTCCTGAAGGCTGGTCACGTGGCTCATTCCTGCCGCAGTGCAGCTCATTAAGTGAATCTTTCCTGTGTTGGTTCCTCCGATAACAAACAACCTGTCCATCTTCTCGTGATACAGGCCACCAACCAGATAGTCCAAATGACTGTCCTTCACATCAGTTGCTTCTCTCACATCCTGGATGTTCAAACATGTAATTGGCTCATCAGTATCCAGATGGTTAAGATCCCACCAACAAAATCCTTCATCGTGTGTCATGCAGTAAATCTGTTTATAATCTCTTCCACACCAGCCAATACAGCTCACTGATGAAACGGAGTTACAAGTCGCAACCAATGCATCCTCTTCGTTATCAACACTGATATCAAACACATTTACCAGGCCATCAGTTGAACCCGAGACAACCATGTTGGGATTGCTGGGATGGAAACGGACTTGAGTGATGTCATCACTGTGTGTCTCTGAATAGGCACCAAGTGGGTCTCTAGTAGACATATCCTGAGACGTGATCCTTGCATCCCAAAATACCAACAATGCATCGTCATCAACTTTTTCTGTGCCAGCGCAGATGACATGATCTTTGCAGTTGATGTCAAAGCTGATAAAAGCATTAGAAGGGTAACCCTTGAACAACTGCACAGGCTTCTCACCAGCTAACCGAGCATCCCAACATTTCACAGTGCCATCCGTACTTGCAGAATAGACACTGTCACAGGAATTTGCAAACCTGATTCCACTAAGAAGTCCAGGGGAGCCACTGAATTCTTGTAGCACATTTAGTGTCTCCTTGTCATATATTCTTATCGATCCATTTGAACACAAAACAGCAACCAGGCTTCCTTTTCCTGCCTGCACAGTCTTTGATGTGTCTATGCCAAGCAGGTAAGTGGGTTCTATTGTTTCCGAGGACCGTCTAACAATATGTAGATTAGCAAACTGTTCCTCAATCTTCTCCATGTTAGTAGAAACATCCACAGGTATGAAAATCTGTAATAAAGGTATAAAAATTAAAGTTTAACTCAGAGTTTCTCTAAAAGTGCACCCGAGTCAAATGCCTTTGAGTTTCCATTGTGTAGTACCTAGAGCCGGCACAGTAACGTAGAAAACCACATCTGCTTTGCCTCCTTTTTCTTTCAGATGCTGGGCAATGCCTGGGCTCGAGTCTCTGGACTTTTTCCCACTTTCTCTGATCTTCCTAACACAACAGGCACTTCTGTCATCCCGCTGATTCCCAAGCGGCAAAGCCATGGTGCTCTCTCTCTCCCCAATCTCTTTCTACTAGGAAGCTGCTGCAGACTTGTTAGTTTGCCTTGGTTTCTCTGAAACACTAAGAATATTTTGGAATGAAACAACTAAAATAAGTCTTCTCTAGTATCAGTTCCCTTCCAGGATGTAACCCAAACTCAGTTGCCATTCATCACATCACTTGTTTGGTTTGTTTTGTTTTTAGAGACAGGGTTTCACTGTGTAGCCCTGGCTTTCTAGAACTCACTCTGTAGACCAGGCTGGCCTCGAACTCAGAGATCTGTCTGCCTCTGTCTCCCAAGCACTGGGATCAAGGGTGTGCACCACCACCACCTGCCTCAAATCACTCTTCATACAGAATTTACCATACTATTTTATGCTAATGAGAGAGTTAGAAACTCAGCAGTTCCTCTGAGTTCAAACACGACTCCGGATCCCACTCACATCAGCCAGGCTCTGCTGTCCCCAGCTACTTCATGCAACTCCAAATTTAAATGGACATGTCTAAGCAAAAAATACCCCCCCCCAAATATTCATGATTTAATTCCGGGTCCTGAGCCTAGGTTAGGTTACATGACAAAGGGGACCTGAGGCTGCAGGAGGAACAAAGGCTGCTAACCAACCTAATTTAAAACTGACCTTAAAATAGGAAGATTATCCCGGATTATCTGAGTAAACCCAGCATCATCACAGTGTCTTTAAAAGTAGAAGTGGAGAGGGGGAAGTGCCTGGGAAGTGGGGAGACCTAAACGTTGCTGGCTTTTAAAGAGACATATTGTGGCTGGAGATGGCTCAGCAGTTAGAAGTTGCTGCTCATCCTGGCTAGTTTGTTATCAATTTGTCACAAATTAGTTATCGAAACAAAAATTATAATTGAGAAACTGTCATCTGATTGGCCTATAGGCAAGCCTGCAGGGCATTTTCTTTACTAATGAGTGATGTGGAAGCTTCCTACCCACCCACTGGGGTGCCACCCTTGGGCAAATGGTCCTGGGTGCTATAAGATGAGCAAGCCATGAGGAGCAGGCCAGAAAACAACGCTCCTCCATGGCCTCTGTATCAGTTCCTGCCTCCAGGTTCCTGCTCTGAAGGGTGGGAAACGCTAGTTTTGGTCTTGGTGTGTTATCACAGCAAAAGGAAACCCCGAACTAAGACACCATATTTCCAGAGAACGGTTTAGGTACCAGTTCCCACTCAGGGCAACTCACAACCACTTACAACTCCAGCTCTGAGGGATCCCACACTTTCTGGCCTCAGCAGGCACGCAAGTGCTATACGCACACACACAGACAAACACACATAAGTTTTAAAAATTAAAAAGTGGGGAGCACATATGCCAAGAAACATAGGCAAGCTCAAGAAACTGGAAAAGGTAAGGAAGCACTTCCGTCCAGAGTTTCCCAGTGCATATGCACCCCGCATGTGGCCTAGATTTAGTCCAGGGATACCTGTTATAATAATGATTACTAAGTCGCACAACAGATCTGGTATAAAGGAAGTTTATTGTGGGAAAAGGGGAGGAGGAAGAGAGCAGGGAGGAAGAGAAAGGAGGGTGCTCATGACAGAGAGAGAAGAGAGGAGAAAGAGGGGTACTCTTATCAGGCACATACCTGGCAACACACCTGGTGGCAGCAGGTGATGACGTCAGATGGCTAGGCCCTGAAAGGCAGGCTAGTCAGACTGCCTGTATGCTAACAATGCCCATCCCAGACTTATGGCATTTGAAATTATAAAACAATGTGCTTGTTCTGTTTTAAGCTACAGTCACTTGCTGCAGCGCTGTGGGAAACTAATAAAACAGATGTTTGTAGTGGAGAGTCCTGGAGAAGCACAATGGCAGTTCCTACGTATTAGAACTGGGATTTGAACCTAGATGATCTGGCCTCAGAATACATGCTCTTAAACACTGCACCAGACTGCCTTTCTACAGCAGGTTGCATGTAGAACAAGTTCAAGGCCAGAAAATAGGCATACTTTTTGCTTCCATTTGCTACATGCAACAGGGTTCTCATGTAGCCCAGGATGACTTCAAACCCACAATGTAGTAGAGGCTGGTCTCAAACTTTTGCTCTTCTAAGGCCTCCCTTCCAAGTATCACAGGAATAGTCCACCATATCTTGCTCTATCTGAATTTTTCCCATAGTACTTTCCACCAATGAATATTGTAGCCTGCCTTAAATTTTCTTTCCTTCCTTCATTCTTTCTAGATTTATTATATGTACAGTGTTCTGTCTGCATATATGCCTGCATGCCAGAAGGAACCAAATATCATTACAGATGGTTGAAAGCCACCATTTGGTGGCTGGGAATTGAATTCAGAACCGTTGGAACATCAGCCAGTGCTCTTAACCTCTGAGCCATCTCTCCAGCCCCATTTCTTTCTTTCTTTCTAATTTATTATCTACACAGTGTTCTGCCTGCAAGCCAGAAGAGGGCACCAGGTCTCATTATAGATGGTTATAAGCCACCATGTGGGTTGCGGGGACTTGAACTTAGGACCTCTAGAAAAACAACTGGTGCTCTTAACCTCTGAGCCATCTCTCCAACTGCACAAACTGACATTTTATCATTTGGTGTCAGGGTTTCACTCATAGCCCTGGCTGGCCTGAAACTTTTGGTGATCATCTGCCTTTGCCAAGTGCTACAATGACAGGTGTGAATCACTACATCAGCTCTCACATTTCATTCTTAAGATGAATTTTTTTTCTGTTGCTTTAGTGACTGTTATCCTTGCCCTCAGAACCTTTTTAACCTAGACTATCTCGCCCATTTTCTGCATAAGTCACTCCTTCCTATTCAGGTCATAGTTCATGTAAGCCATCCCCACAGACATCCTCCCCATCAGCCATCCTAAAGAAGCCCCTCTGGTTCCCTAACACAATGCCCATCAATTTTACTTTCCATTTTTTATTAGAAAAAAAATATTATAGACCTTGTCATTATTGCTAAGACAATTTAACAATGATTTATACAACATTTACATCCAAAAAGAAAGGAAACAATACCCTCCCTCCAGGTGTTGGTATCTGTAGGGAATCCTCAATTGAGCTGCCTTTTCTAAGAGACAACTATATTCATTGCATTCTCAATACCGTTTATAAAATTGATTTACATGATTATGTTATAACTTATTAATGATGCAATCTAATTTTAGATGGAATAGGAGAAACAGTAGATAAATGCTTTTGGGCCGTGTTGATATTCATTAGAATAACATGGACATTTTTGACCATTCTTAGCTTCATGATAAAAATCAAATGACTGTAGCTCAAAATCACTGACTTTTAGCTTCTGTAACATTAAGCTTATCAATATTTTAAATACTAGTCTAATTTTTTTGTTTATTATTACCAAATTCTTTTTCCCTTTTTATTAAAAATAGGTTCTTTTCTCATACAATATATCCTGATTACAGATTCCCCTCTCTCTACTCTTCCCAGATCCTCCCCATCTCCTCTCCCATCCAGACCCACTGACTTCCTATCTCTCACTAGAAAAGAACAGGCTTCTGAGAAATAGTAACAAAGCCTAACACAATAAAATATAAGATAAAACATCACATTAAAGTTGGACAAGGCAAACTAACAGAAGAAGAGTTATAAGAAAAGTTACAAGAATCAGAGACCCACTTGTGCACAAACTCAGGAGTTCCATGAAAACACAAACCCGAAATAACAAACACAGAATAGGACCTGTGTGGACTTGTGTCAGCCCTGTGCTTGCTGCTTCAGTCTCTGTGAGTTCACGTGAGCTTTGCTAAGTTGATTTACAGGGACTTGTTCTCCTGGTGCCCAACATCCCCTCTGGCTCCCACACTTCTGCCTCTTCTTCCTCTGGGTTCCAGAGGCAGGGTCTTTTTGTGTGGCCCTGGGGCTTTCTACGTAGACCAGGCTGGTCTCCAGCTCCCAGAGATCCGGCCACCTCTGCCTCCTGTGTGCACCACCACACTCAGTGCCTATACTACTCAGTTTTTAAATGTTTAGTTATGAAATGCTTCAAATGTACAAAGAGGTATAGAAAAGACAGAACACCTAAAAAAGTAGTTCTGAGAATAAACAGGTGCTAACATCATCCATGTTTGTTTCAGATATCTTAGTGACATTTCTTTATTTTTTTTCCTGTATGTAGTCGTGGTGGAGCATGTGCACTTCATAGCTCATTTGTGGAAGTCACAGGACAACTTGTGGGAGTTAGTCTCTTCTTTCACCATGTATGTCCTAGGAACGGAACTTAGATTAGCAGGCCTGGTGGCAAGCCACTTTACCAGCTGAGCCATCTTGCCAGCCCCGAAATGGTTTTAAAATAAATTAGAAATTACAAACAAAACTTTACTCCTATAAGAATTTGTAAAAATGCCATCACATTTAGATGCATATACACCTCCTCAGAAACTTGCTCTTTTCAGTCAACATTATTTAATTTTTTTTAACTGTTTAACTTACTATCTGACTCTTCTATTTATCAATTAAAAAAACAAGAAAAGGTCAGAGCCAGGCATGGTGGCACATGCCTTTAATCCCAGCACTTGGGGAGGCAGACGCAAGTGGATCTCTGTGAGTTCAAGGCCAGCCTGGTCTACAAAGGGAATCCAGGACAGCCAGCACTACCCAGAGAAACCCTACCTCAAAAACAAACAAACAAACTCAAAGAAAAGAGATTCATAACAGGACAAGTGTTAGTAGTGAACTAAGTATGTCTAGTGGTATTTCCAAGCTACAGAGCTTATTTTCACCCACAGATACAAACAATAGGGCAGTTTAATGTACTATGGGAAAACCCAAGAAATCCTTAAACTTAACACTTAAATATACAAAAAGGTATATATGAAATACAGCCTCTTAAAAGCATATAGTTAACTTGCAACCATGCATACTAAGGAATAATTCCGGGATGTATATATTTACTTCAACTTACAGGCTCCGTGTGAGTTTTCTTTTCATAATTCATTTGCAGGTCCTCCACCATTTATGAGGCAAACTGCATTCCCAGTCATTCTTCAAGTGCTACCTACAGCAGCAGAACCTCTTTCTCTACATTCCCATTTCCAAAGTTCTACAGAAATTTCTTCTTAAAAATGTCCTCCTATACCTCTAAGTAAAAGTGATCATTTATTGTCCTTCTAGCAACTCTCTTTTCTTTTTTCCTACTCTATCTTTCTCTTTTCTTTTGAGATAGGGTCTCAAACTCAATATGTAGCCAAGGTTAGCCTTGAACACCTGATCCTCCTGCCTGCACCTCCAAAGTACTTACATTATAAGTATGGGTTATTATGTTTAGCTTCCAAAGAAAGTTGTTTTAAGAAAATTCTAATCTCTCCATTTTGGTTGGTGCCATACAGATAGTCTAAGCTAGTAGCTGTTGTAAGGGTTACCAATCAATCAATACGAAATCACACTTTTGGCTGACAGGCTCTTTAACGTTTGAGACTAAGTTAACACACTGCACATTGACAATATTTATTTTTATTATTCTTAAGAGCACTCGTGTGTGTGTGTGTGTGTGTGTGAGTATGTGCATGTGGGTACAGTGGCCACAGAGGCCAGAAGAGGGCGTTGGCTCTCCTGGAGCTGGAGTTGCAGGTGTCTGTGAGCCGTCCATCACAGATGCTGGCAATCACAATTGTATCTTCTGTAAGAGCAAGTGTGTGTTCTTAACTGCTGAGCTATCTCTCCAGCCCCACATTAAATCTATTTTAAAATGACCAAAAATGAGCCGGAAATACTTGGCATTGTTTGGCTTAACAAAAGCATACAGGCGTGTACATATGGGCTGGCAGCAGGACTCAGTTGGCAGGGTTTGTCTAGTTGCACAAAGCTCTGCGGTTCAACCCCTAGCACCACATACACTGGCATGGTAGTGCAGATGGTGACAGGAAGACAAGGAATTCAAGGTCATCTTCAGCTATATAGTGACGTTGAGAGCCAGGCCGGGATATACAAAACTCTGTCTCAAAAGAATAAAATAATATTTCTTAAGAATAAAAAAAGAAAGAAAAAAAAAGAAATGAAGGAAGAAAGGAAGGAAAAAAGAGAAAAAAAATAAGCATAAAAGAGGGCAACAGAGAAAAGAAAGAGGCCACATGAAGAACAAGGATTTCAGGAGTGCAGGTGGAACACTGTCACTGTTCCTTTCCCAACTCAGAGAGGACAAGGGGAGGTCCAGACAGAGAGGACAGCATGGAAGTGAACACTGTGATAGTTTGGTTGGCTAAAAACATTTCTTCTGGGCCAGTGAGATGGCTCGGCATTAACGGCTCCTGCCACCAAAACTCAAGACCTGGTTCAGTCTTCAAGACCTACACATGTAAGTATAAAGTCAACTCCCCAAGTTGTCCCCTGATATCCACATACTCCTTGTGCTATGTGTTTGCACATGTAGACACACAGACAGACGGATACATAAATAAATAAATGCAATTTTTAAAAGCACCATTTGCTAGCCTGGTCTGTAAGCGAGTTCCACTACAGTCAGAGCTTCACAGAGAAAACCTGTCTTTAAAACCCAAAAAGAAAAACAAAACGCACACTCTCTCTCTGTCGTTTTCTTCACTCAACGGAAGCTGCTTGTCCCTGAGCCACAGGTTGCAGCAGGCAGCCAAAACCAATTTAAATTCAGGCCTAACCGTGCTGGGAATGGAGACAGGCACTGATTAGCTCATCTTGACCCATAATTCACTTAGTTCTGATCAAGAACAGTAGAAGGGCGGGAGAGATACCTCAGTGGTTGAGCGCAGTAGCTACTTTTCCATAAGACCTGGGTTTGAATCACAGTACCCACAAGGCAACTCATAACTGTAACTATAGTTCCAGGGGACCCAACACCCTTTTTGCCTTCAGTGACGCCTGGCATGTATGTGGTACACCTACATGCAGACACACAAACAGTACTCATTCACATAAAAGGTAAAATAAACAGTTTTAAAAATTAGAAAATTAAAAGGAACAATGGAAACCTAGCAGTGTCTGCCACAGAATAGAATGGAGTGGCTTGATCTACAGGAGGGAATTCATGCATAATATGTTAAACTTGGTAAAAAGCCCCTGGCTGGGGTGTTCTAGACCTTAGGAGGAGCCTACTGCTGCGCTTTGCTAAACAGGCATGTTGCCAAATTGCCTTCTAAATAAGTAATATTAAGTTCCAGGCCAACCAGAGCTATATAATGAAACTCAACAGCAAACCTTACCAACTACAAACACTTCTGTATGGAATGAATTAGCAGCAACTCTGGGATATGGTGGCACAAGCTTGTTACTCTGACACTTGGGAGGTGGATCAGGAAGAACTGGAGATTGAAAACATCTTTGGCTATACAGCAAATGTGAGGTACACGAGACCTTGTCTTGATAAAACTCACTGCCTGTGAAAGTCATATCTGCTATTCACTAAAAAATAAAAATAAAAAAAGCCAGGTGTGGTGACACATTCCTTTAATCCAGCACTCGGGAGGCAGAGGCAGGCCTGAGCCTGAGACCAGCCTGGTCTGCAGGGTGAGTCCAGGACAGCCAGGGCTCTGTTGTACAAAGAAGCTTTGTCTCAGAAAAAAGAATATTCACATTAGGCTTTGCTTCTTTTTAATTTTTAATTTTATATGTGTGAGTGCTTTGCCTGTATTATGTAAGTGTATCACATGTGTACAGTATCCCCAGAAGCCAGAAGGGGTTACTGGATTTCTTGGAACTGGAGTCATATATAGTTATAAGTCACCATGTAGATGCTGGGAACTGAACCCAAGTCCTCTGGAAAAGCAGCAAGTACTTTAACTGTTGAGCAATCTTTCCAGCCCCACCTTAGGCTTTTTACAGAAGTCAATTCTGCATACCTACAGAAGAGAAATAAAGAAAGCAGTGTGATGGGCAGGGGTGGGAGGGAGCCATGTTCCAAGGCAAAATGGTTACTATAGTAACTGTCCTTTAATTATTTTTTTTTCTTGTGTTCTACTTTATTGTTTTGAGACAGGGTCTCACGCATCTTAGGCAGGTCACAAACTCAATATGGATGACTAAGTTTCTGAGCTGACCGCTTCTATGGCCCATGTGCTTAGATTACAGGCCTGTGTCACCACACTGTGGTCTCAATCAAACCCAGAGTCTCATAAATGCCAGGTAAGCACAACTGAGCTTCACTCCTAGTCCCATTTTTTATTTAAAAAAATAGTACAACAAAACAAAAACATAAATCAACTAAGTATGGTCACACCTACAATCCTAGTACTTGAGATTCAGAAAGGAGTTCAAAGCCATCTGTGGCTACCTAGAAAGTTTGATGACAGACTGCTTTATATAAGATGTTGTATAAACAAATATATATATAGCTATGGATTCTATATGGGGTACAGAATAATAAAAAGTCCCCCACTTCCTTCTGTACCATCATCCAGCATAGTCATAGTACTCAGTGTTAGTGCTAGAAATGGAGGAGCCAACTGCATTTACTTTATTTGAGAATGGACAGAATGATGGAACTCCTCAAACTCCCTCCCACCCTCCATGCAGCATCAATACACTTTCTGGACCTGACTCCAGCTCCAGGGCTCAACCCTGATTACCCTATTCCAATAACAGTAATCTCACTCCTTTTAGAAGTAACTGGCTCAGACCGTCTGTTTAAGCATTCTTGCCTGACTACAAGTGGTCCATATATGGAACACTACCTCCAACATGAAGCAAACCAAATGATGAAAGCAACTTTATAAATACTCAACATTTCCTGATTATTTAAGCCAGCTGCCTCTGAATTTTTACTAACATAGGCATAAGCAACTTTGATTGATTATGATGTCAGTGAGATTTGGGGCTTTGAGACAGATTCTGGCTTTATAGCCTCGATTGGCCTGGAACTTACTCTGTAGACGAGGCTGGCCTCAAACTCAAGAGATCCACTTACCTCTGCCTCCCAAGTGCTGGGATTAAAGGCATGCACCATCACGCCCAGCAGGAACATAGTTTTTAAAAATCAAATTTAATTGATATTGAATGGAGGAACTATGATTTTTATTATCTCAATTGCTAGTCCTCCTTTTAAGTGTTTAAAAAGAGAGGTAGAGAAAACTTTTGTAGGTTCTTTATAAATATGCTCAGTAATAATGGCTCCCTGGTGCTGAAGAAAAAACAAAAACAAGCCGCTAAAATAATCTGTTTGTAAAGCTTTACATAGAATCCCATCTGTTAAGTTTCTGACTATTCCAACAACGTATACGTATTTTTGAATATCTGCTGTTGTCAACATGGTTCAAAATTCAGGACTCCAAATCTATTGTTTTAGAATATTTATATCTTCAAGTCTTTCCTTTCCCCAGGAAGCAGTAAATATTACTAGTGTCTTTTGAGTACTTTCAGAAACTGTCAACTTGGAGTTTAATGTAAACATTGCAGGGAAGTATTTTTAGCTCAATAAAAAACCTGCCAGTGTGTTACAATAAAAAAGCAATAGGTTTACGAAACAACTCTTTCAGTTTCAAACCCTGTTCTGTCACAAAAAGCAAACACCACGGAAGAATCTTCTTTTCCCACACATTCACAGGCCTGAAGAAGTCGGCTGAGGGGTAGGTAGGGAGCCTCAGAAAACTCAGGCATTAACACTCATGCTACCCTACAAAAGGTAGGGGGGGCTGCAAAGACTACTGTTTCTTCAAGGTCCGCAGGAAAAGTGTGAGAAATGAGCAGTCCACTGACAGAACTGACTTGGGACTTTGCAGAGTGGAACACGGTCCAGGATCTCAGCAGACACACCGGGGCCTGTTGGGGGTTGGTCTAGGGCTTGTATTTTAATGCTAATTACTGGCCGTCAAGATCTGGTTACTGCCCAGATTTACCTGTCCTTGTTGTGTAAACCTGCCTAAGATATCATTCCTGATTAATTAATAAAAAAAATGGCCTGTACCTGGGCAGGGGTGGAAGGAGATAGGCGTGGCTAAGGTTCCCAGGCTTTGGGGACAGGAGAATCACAGGAAGGAGACAGTCAGAAAGAGGAGGAAGGAGGACGCCAGGATGGGTCATCGTGGAGCAGGAACCACGTGGGTGGGGAGAAAGGACCCCAAGAATGGCATGGCAAGGCCCAGATGAAAAATATCTTGGATGGAAGGTAGCCCAGACAAGGACGGATAAGGCAGATAGCATGGGATGGTGCCAGAAGATATGAGACAGTGTAGGTGAAATATCTGCCCAGCCCAAGGTAAATAAGGCAATTATAAAATCAAACAGGTACCTGTGTCTTATTGATTCTGATAGCAGGTTAAGTAATACTGCTGTAATAATTTTAAGGATAATAATGAACATTATTAGCCTGATACCATTTAATTTTCAACAACAGGGGTCCCGGTTGTTCTCAGCCTCAGTTGAGACTTTGCCACACATCAGGGTCAGCTGATGAAGGGCAGATAAGACCTCTTCACCTTCTCTTTGCCTACCTGCTGCTTGGTCACAAAGGACTTCGAGGCAGAATGGCAGAGCCTGAAGATAAAAGAAAGCTGTCATTTCAACAGAGAAAGCACAAACCTACACTGAACTGTTAGCAGTTCAACTTTGTACACATATGTCAGATGTGCTAAAAACAAACAAAAGCCCACTGTTCAAACTATGATCAGTCCAACCTTTAATACTATTTAAAATGATTTAGACCTGGGGCTGAAGAAATGCTGGGCAAGGGAGCACAGGCTTGTCATCCCCATGCTGGGGGCTCAAGGGTCAGTGGGAGAGCCTGTCTCAAAGTAGGTGGCGGGTGTTTCTAAGGATGACACCTATCTTCTCTAGCCTCCATATGTGCAAGCACACACACACACACACAGGCACACATCCTCATAAACATGGCTGCACATACATATACACAAACACCCATTTTTAAAAAGTGAAATTCAAACTTTCAAAAACAACGTTAGGTTAAGGATGTAGCTCAGATGGTGTAATGTTTGCTGAACCGTGAATGAAGACCTTGGATCCTATCACCACATATACCAGATAGGCTTGGCTCCCCAACACTCAGGAGCCAGAGATAGGACAATCCAAAACTTTGGGTTAACCTTAGATATATATCAAGTTTTAGGCCAACCTAGACAACAAGAGAGCCTGTCTCAAAATAAAAAAAAAATAAAATTCAAAACTCTCATATACTAAATAGCTGAACTGCTGGTCACAGCCCTGTAAATCCTAGCACTCCAGAAGCTAAAGCAAGGCTATCACAAGTTCCAGATAAGCTCAGGCCACACGGTGAAACCCTGCCTTAAAAACAAATGGAAGCAAATCCTAAATACCTAGAGTCCATTCCTGTTCTCATATCCTCATTCGCATTCCTGCATTCTCTCCCTCCCTCCCACCCCTCTGATTTACTGAATCCAATTTAAACCAAATACATTTTTAAAGTATAATATTTCTTAGAAAATGTGTGTAACACACTATCTCACCTTTATGGAAAAAAATATTAGGCTGATCTCAAACTTGCTATGTAGCAAGGATGCCCTTGAACTTCTGATCCTTCTGCCTTTCAGTCTCTAATGGCTGAGAAATACAGGTCTGAGCCACTACGAGCTGAACATACACTGCCACCAGCAGAACTACAGCGTCAGCCCACAGTGAAGTGACTTCTATTTGTGCCCATGCATCCTATCCGTAAGTATGCACAAGAACATGTGTACCCCAACACACCCAGGAGGAGGGCTGAAATGCTTTTTGCATGTGTGTGCTGAGTACAGAAGCCTGAGGTTGACCCCAAGAGTCTTCCTTGATCATTGTCTATCTACGTTACTCATTGAGGCAAGGTCTTGCAACTGAACCCACAGTTACTGATACAGCTAGTCTAGGCTGTATCTAAGCTTATTCCAAGACAGGGAAATCACAGGAACCATGCCATGCCCATCTGGCTATTATGTGGGTTCTAGGGATCAGGACCCTCACACTTGTCCACTGAATTTTTTTTTTTTCTTTTTTGAGACAGGGTCTCATGTAGGCCAGGTTTGCCTCAAACTCACTATGTGGTCAAGGATAATACTGAATTTTGATCCTCCTGTTACCTATGGATTACAGGGCTTCAGGGGTACACTATCATGCCTAGCTTAAATATATCAATCAAGTATGACTGTGTCTATTCTATCAATGAGAAAAGTATAGCCAATATATGGCAGAGCTGTTTTCTGAGTTTAAACATTTGTGTTTCTGAGCCCAAGCTCTTAACTCCTACACAACACTGTAGCTGTTAGCACTGTAAAATCAGGTGTGCTATGCTGTCTCCAAATAAGCATATACCTTATTAATATTTTAAAGGGAAACACTAGCAGAGCATTTGGTGACAGTAGCTTCTAATGCCTAATGTAACGTGCTTGCACCAGTTAGTGGCAAAAATCTCATGAGAAAAAAAAAAAAAAAAACAGTGAAAACTACCTTATGGTTGCTCTATAGCAGACATCGAAGAAGCTTGCTACACAGTGCACATAACCCCTGGCAGCTTATCTGAAAGCACACAGGTCCAGCTCAGGGATCTGGCTAAGAACATTTCAGAATTACTAGGAAGGCTGAATGAGAACTCTCACTCACACTCATTAGCAGTGTGTCTTGTAGGAAGACTAGCTCAGTATAAAAAGCATATATTAGCTTAACTTTAGAACCCTTCCCAGAAAATATGCCAACAATGTAGAGAAATCTGTGTGTGTGCTTTAAATGAACAAGGAACTGGCTTTAAAACAATTACCAAGGAACCATTTGGTTTAAACTGGGAAGAAGTGCTGAATATTTAGTGGAAAGTATGCTAAGTTGACATCTGCTACAATTCCAATATAGTTTTAAATTTCACATTCATTAATGACTGAGACTTAATGACTTTGTAAATTAATCTAGCTTAGTGAAAATGGATATGCTATTCTTATTCACATATATGCTCAAGATACTAGGGGTGGGAAAATGGCTCAGTGGTTAAGAACATGGCAAAGGTACTATTTCTTCTAATTCTGAAAAGATGCTTTTAAAAATTAAGCACATGCCATCTTTAATAACTGGAAAGCACTGGAGGGCAGGAACAAGAAAGAAAAAGGAAAACTAAGAACTACTCCCTGTCACAAAAAGATGTTAACACCTTAATGTTATTTAAAAAGCAAGCTACATAATACATATAACAAGTAATATATGCTATAGTTAGAAATTGTTAAGTCTAACAACATTGTATCCTCTAAAGAATTATCCTGCTCATGAACTCAGAAACAAAGATGGTGGCATACACCTATGGTTCTAGCTACTCAGGAGGCTAAGGCAGCAAGGTCCCTTGAGCCAAGGGGTTCAGGGCCAGTACTGGCAACAGAGAAAAGGTGAGAGCATGTTGGACACACAGAGGAACACACAACCCCCTTGCCTTCCTGTACAGTAAAGCAATCAACAGTGGCATGGGCAACTAATTCTAATAGTAAAAACACTCAGTGCTATCTGCTCATAGCCATCGATGGAGTGGCAGCTGCCACAATCAAGTGCAATCCCTTTGTGACTTCTGACCATAAAACCGTAAACATCATTTCAACGTGACTCTCACATTCAGAGGGAGATCATGTCTTCCCCTCTTTTCAAAGAGATCAGACAGAGCATAATGCTCAATCTACACCCAGCTTTCATTAAAAACTGCTTACCTGAAAAGAAAAAAACAAGAAAGAAAAAAAAAAAACCCTTAGTTCTGAGTAATAAAAAGTAATTAGAATAAGGAAGAAAGAAATCTTGTAGATTAAGTCTTTCTTTGAAAAGCTTTCCTCTAAAGTGGCATTTGATAACAGAATAAAAGGAAGGAGGAAGGTGCTAGACTGTGTGCAGCAACTGTCTTGTGGGCAAGCTGGATCTGGTGGCATGGGCCTGGCATTGCAGACCCCAATGCCTGGAGGCTGAGGCAAGAGATCACAAGTTCAGGACTCACCTGTGCTACACAGTGTGTTCAAGACCATCTTGGACATCTTACATCCTGCGTCCCTCCTACCCCACCCCCAAAAGGCAAACAGACCCAGGGATATAGCTCAGTGGTAGGGCACTTTCTGGACTACAGACTCAGTCACTGGTGAGGAGACACAAGGGGGGGACGGACGGACGGACTGAGTCTTAGGCAGAGAGAGAGAGAGCCTGCACAGCTGAAGCTGAGCTAGAGCTGGGCACAGTGCTACACACTGTGATCTAGAACTTGGGGAGTACAGGGAGGAGCCCCTCAAGCTGGAGGCCAGTCGAGTTACACAGTAAATCTGTGGCCAGTCTCAGCTGTATGTATAATGAGATCTAGTCCAAACAAACAAACAAGCAAACAAGTAAAGGACCCGGTTGAATTCCCAGCAACCACATACATGGTGGCTCATAACCATCTATAATGAGATATGGTGCCCTCTTCTGATTTGAAGGTGTTACCTGTAGACAGAATATTGTATACATAATAAATAAATAAAATTTTAAAAATAAAATAATGTGGGGAAGGGAGGAAGGTGAGGCAGATTTAAAAAAAAAAAAAAAAAAAGCACACTGTAAAGAGAAGTTAAAGAGGTAGCCTGATCCAGGGAGGAGAAGTTAAAGAGGTGGCCTGATCCAGGGAGGAGAAGTTAAAGAGGTAGCCTGATCCAGGGAGGAAAAGTTAAAGAGGTGGCCTGATCCAGGGAGGAGCTCTGTGGACCAGAGCTGGAGCTTTAGAACTGGGCAGTGGGCCTGCTTTTTGATCACTTCCCCCCTGGCATTGTTGCCTTGCCAGGCCAGAGAGGAAGAGGATCCAGGCAGTCCTGATGAGACTTGATAAGCTAGGGTCAGAGGGCAGGGGAGGAGGACTGACCTTTTCAGTGGACTAGGGGAAGAGGATGGGGGGAGGGAAAGGGGAGAGAGGGTGGGACTGGGAGGGGACTACAATTGGGATATAAAATGAACAAATTGTAAAACAAAACAAAACAGACAGGACAATATGTCTCCACCAGAACCTAGCAACAGCAGGTCCTGATTATTGCAACATAGTGGAAGCAGCAGCAGAAGACCTTAAAATAGCTTTTATGAATGAGATAGGTGAATGTGAATATAGAACTCTATGAAAACACAGTGGAAGGAGATGAATGCAACAGTTCAAGACCTGAAAGAGGAAATAGAATCAATAAAGAAAACCCAAACTGAAGGAATCTGGAAATGAAAATTTTAGGAACTCAAACAGGAATCAGAGGCAAACCTTACAAGATAAAAGGGATGGAAGAGAAAATGTTGGGGATGGTCTTGTGCACTGTGTATTCAGATGCTGATATCTTGCCCAGAGATTTGGCTGCAGTCTGGACGTGGGCACTGTCATTCTATGAAGAATCTCCTATCTCAATGTTGTGTAAAAATTGTTCTCCATCACCTCTGGTTAGTTAATAAAGAGCTGATCAGCCAATAACTGGGCAAGTGAGAAGAGGGTAGGATTTCCAATCCCAGTCAGGGAGTCTCAGGTGGGGGACATGAAGAAGAAAGGAAAGAGAGAGAGGATGTGGCTATGAAAACAGATAGAACAGAAATAGCTAAGGTGAGACTAAGATGGCAAGGAGCAGGGGGCACGGAGCTTAGAAGTAGCCAGGCTGGTAGAATCAATATCTGCCCAGATCTAGTGATTAAAGCTTATTAACAAATGTAATGGATCTCCGTGTCATCAATTGGGAGCTGGAATGGGGAAGAGGAAAAGCCCTTATTTATACTATGTTTCTACAAGAGAATCTCAGGCACTGAAGACAGAATAGAAGAAATGGATATCTCAGTCAAAGAAAATAATAAATCTAAAATATCCTGGCAGAAAACACCTGGCATATCTGGGATACTACGAAAACACTAAATCTAAGTAAAAATAATAGGAAAAGAGGAAGGAAAAGAAATGCAGGCCAAAGGACAGGAAATACTTTCAACAGTATCATAAAAGAAAATTTACCTAACCTGACAAAGAAGATGCCCATCAAGTTACAAGAAGCATACAAAATACCAAATAGACTGGACCAGAAAAGAAAGTCCCCTCAACCCATAATAATCAAAGCATTAAATGTACAGAACAATAACAACAAAGAATATAAAAAGCTACAAGGGAAAAAGACGACGTATCTGATAAAGGCAGACCTATTAGAACATTATCTGACTTCTCAATGAAGACTTTAAGAGCCAGAAGGGCCTGGAAACTTTCAATCACAGTAGACTGAGAAAATAAGGCATTCCATAATAAAAACAAATTTAAGCAATATCTATCTACAAATTGAGCCCTACAAAAGGAAAACCCCAACCTAAAGAGGTTAGCTATGCCCAAGAAAACAAAAGGAATAAATAATCTCAGATCAGCAAATCAAAAGAGGAGAAACACACACACCCCACAACAAAATAACAGAAATCATTGTTGTCTCTCAGCTCTTATCTCTCAACATCAAGGGTCTCAATCCCCAATAAAAAAAGACAGATTAACGGATGGATTTTAAAACAGGAACCATCCTCCTGTTGCATCCAAAAAAAACCACAACTTAACATCAAGGATATACATCACCTCAGGGCAAAAAGGATGACAGAAGAAATTATAAGCAAATAGACCTAAGAAGCAAGCGATGAAGCCATTTTAATATCTAACAAAATAGACTTTATAGCAAAACTAATCAGAAGAGATAGAGAAAGACACTATATACTCAAAGGAAAAATCCATCAAAAGGACATTGCAATTCTTAACATCTATGCACCCAAAACAATGGTACCCAGGTTCATAAAAGAAATACTACTACAGCTTAAATCACATACTGACCCTCACACACTAATAGTGGGAGACTTCAATATACCACGCTCACCAACAAACAGACAAAATCATCCAGACAAAAAATGAACAAAAAAAGTTGGAGCTAACTGACATCATAAACCAAATGGACCTAACAGGATATTTACCGAACATTTTGCCCAAACACAAAAGAATATACCTTCTGCTCAGCACTTCATGGAACTTTCTCCAAAACTGACTACATACTTGGACACAAAACAAGTCTCAAAAGATACAAGAAATTTGAAATATATATATAACACCCTGCATCCTATCTGAGCACTATGGATTAAAGTTGGATCAACAACACAGAAAGTTTACAAACTTATGGAAACTTAACAAATCTCTAATGAATGAAAAAAATGGGTCAAAACAGAAATAAAGAAAGAAATTAAAGACTTCCTAGAACTGAATAAAAATGAATACACAGCCAGGCGTGGTGGTGCACGACTTTAATCTCAGCACTCAAGGAGGTGGATAGCTGTGAGTTGGAGGCCAGCCTGGTCTACAAAGGGAATCTAGGACAGCTAAGGCTACACAGAGAAACCCTGTCTTAGGGGGAAAAAAGTGGGACTGGAGAGATGACCCAGAGCTTTAGAGTACTGGCTATTCTTCCAAAGGTCCTGAGTTCAATTCCTAGCAACTACATGGTGGTTCATAACCATCTATAATGAGCTCTGGTGCCTTCTTCTGGCCTGCAAGCATACATGCAGGCAGAATACTATATAAACAAACAAACAACAAATACTATATAAACAAACAAATAAATGTTAAAAAAATAAAAAATATGCAACATACCCAAACTTATGGGGCACCATGAAGGTCGATCTAAAAGACAAGTTATGGCACTAAATGCCTACATTAAAAAAAACTGGAGCGATATCATATTAGTAACAACAGCACACTTGAAAGCTCTAGAACAAGAAAACATTATACTCAAAAGGAGTAATAATCAAACATAGGGCTGAAATCAATAAAATAGAAACAAACAAAGCAAAAATACAGAGAATCAATGAAACAAAGAGTTGGTTCTTTGGGAAAATGAGTAAGATTGACAAACCCTTGTCCAAATTAACTAAAGGCAGAGAAAGGGTATCCAAATTAACAAAATTAGAAATGAAAGGGGGTGAGTAACAACAGATAATGAGATAAAATTGAATTGAAGACCCTGATATAAACCCACAAACCTACAGACAGGTGATTCCTGACAAAGAAGCCAGAGAAAAGATGCATCTTCAACAAACCGTGCAGGTCAAACTGGATGGCTGTAGACAAAAGAATCCAAATGGATCAAAGACCTCAACATAAAACCAGATACACTGAACCTGAGAGAAGAGAAAGTAGGGAATAGCTTTGAACTCACTGGCACAGGAAAAGATTTTCTGAACAGAATTCCACTAGCACAGGCACTAAGAACAACTAATATATAGGGCTGCATGAAACTGAGAAGCGTCTGCACAGCAAAGGACACCTTCATTCAGACAAAGTGGCAGCCTACAAAATGGGAAAAGGTTTTTACCAACTACACATCCCACACAGGGATAATATGCAAAACATATAACAAACTTCAAAAATAAGAGAACAAGAAAACAACTCAATCAAAAAGTAGGTACAGATCGAAACAAATTCTCAAAAGAGGAACACAAATGGCTGAGAAACACAGAAATGTTCAAACACAGAAATGCTCAACATCCTTAGTCATCAAAAAATGCAAATCAAAAGCACTCTGAGATTTCATCCTAGGCCCACCAGACTGGCTAACATCAATAAACCAGTGACAGCTGATGCTGCAGAGGATGTGGAGTAAGAGGAGCACTCATCCATTGCAGGTGGAGTGCAAACTTGTACAGCCACTGTGGAAATCAGTGTGACAGTTCCTCAGGAAGATGGTAACTGAGCTGCCTCAAGATTCAGCTGTACCGCTCTTGGGCATATACCCAAAGGAAGTTCCATCCTAGCAGAGACACTTGCTCAACCACATTCATTGATGCTCTCTACAGAATAGCCAGAAATTGGGACCTAGATGTTCCTCAACAGAAGAATTAATAAAGAAAAGGTGGCACATTCACACAACAGAGTATTACATAGCCTTTAAAAAGAAAGCAGTCATGAAATTCTCAGGTTAATAGGTGGAACTAGAAAAAAAATTCATCCTGAGTGAGGTATTTCAGATCCAGAGAGATAATGGTATACATTTGCACATATGTGGATATAAGCTATTATTAAACCAATGATAGCCAAGCCACAATCCATAGAACCATAGAAGTTAGGTGTAAAGAAAGGGACTACGGGGACAGATAGATCTAGTTAGGAAAGGGAAGTAGAACAGTTAGAGATGAATGGAGGGCTGGAAAAAGAAAATCAAGTTTGGAGGAGGAAATACAAGAAGAGATCTAAAGTTAAACACCATCTGAAGGATATTATGGAAATCTAATACAACAGAAGCTACCTAAAATATATACACATATAAAGGTGATTCAAACTAACTTGTCAAATAATGGGGAGACGGAGCCCCAACTGTACATCTTTCATTTCCACCAAGTGAAATTTCTAGTCCTAGAACTGGGTTGCATCTAATTGGGTTGCTGGCCAAAGTAGTCCCATGGAAATTCCCAAACAATCCAGGCTGTTGCCAAGACTATGGGTTGTTCTGCACAAACTGATAGCAAGACCCCACTGCTGAAGACAACACGTACACAACTCATTGAACATGTAGAAGCCTCTAGAGTCACAAAATTAATGGAATATATATATACATATACATACATATATATATATATATATATATATATATATATATATATATATATGGAATCTACTGGAGTAACTTACAGGCAACAGTCTAGCTCATCCAACAATGGCTAGCTGTAAATGGAAAGTTCAAGAATCTAGTAGTTGCTCAGTACCAAAAGGCAGGGTGCCTTAGCTGGTCTTCTGTATACGCTGGAATACTGAAAAAGTAGGTTCCAATTGCTAGTGAAGGAATGGATGTGCTAGCAAGGTGAGGGCAAGCAGGCAAAGAGCAAGAGCTTTGTTCTACCATGTCCTTATATAGGCTTCTAGCAGAAGGTGTGGCACAGACTAAAGGTCTTTGAAGCTGCTTCAAGATCAAAGGCATGAATTTTCCTACTTGAAAGGTCTGGACTAGAAGTAAATTCATCAACTTGAAACCAAGCAAAAAGTCTTACACAGGTGTGACCTCCATTTCTGCATTGTAGTGCACTCCAGATACAGTCAAGTTGACAATCAAGAGTAGCCATCCCAGCCTGTCTATGGTGGTGCAAGCCTTTATTACTAGCACTTGGGAAGCAGAGGCAGGTGGATCTCTGTGAGTTAGAGGCTAGCCTGGTCTACAGAGTGAATTTCAGGACAGCCAGGATATACAGAGAAACCCTGTCCCAAAAAAAAAAAAAAGGCACAGCCATCATACTTGATTTAACTTAACCCACTTGGCGAGATAGAACCCATATCCAACAGTGCTTAGATGACCAAAACCCTGAGACTAGATAGTCTAGAGACCTAGGTAAAGCAAAATACTACTGGTCTAAAAGGAAGGGGATAGAGAATCAATACAATGATACCTAATAACACTTGCTATATTCATACATCAGTGCTCTGCTCAGCCGTCATCGGAGAAGCTTCTTCCTGCAGCAGATGGGAACAAATAACAAAGTCCTACGGCCAGAAAATGAGAGACTTCCGGACACTCAGCCCTAAAAGGAATTATCTTCATCAAATCCCTCCCCCAAGGGCTCAGGGAACCCCATAAAAGAAGAGTGAAAGAGCCAGAGGGGAGAAATGAAATCAAGAGAGCAGGACCTACATCAACAGGAGCGAAGCTCATACAAACTTACCAAGACTGAGGCAGCAAGCACGGGGCCTCTAACGGTCTGTACCAGGTCCTTTGCATATATATTATGGCTTCCAGTTCAGTGGATTTTGTTCGTTTGTTTTTGTTTTTTTGAGACAGGGTTTCTCTGTGTAGTCCTGGCTGTCCTAGATTCACTTTGTAGACCAGGCTGGTCTCAAACTCACAGAGATCTACCTGTGCCTGCCTCTGCCTCTCTTGAGTGCTGGGATTAAAGGCGTGCACCACCGTGCCTGGCTCCAGTTTAGTGTTTTCTGGGATCCCCAAGTGTAATGAATGAGTGGATCTGTTTCTTGTGCCTTTTCTTATTTATTCTGTTCGGTTTGTCCAAATCCAATATATTAGTTTTTGGTTTAGCTTATTATTATCCCTTAGAAGCCTGTTTATTTGTTAATGAGGGACAGAAAGGGAGTGGTTCCAGATGGGAGGGGAGGAACGGGAGGAGCAGAGGGAGGGAAAACTCTCACCAGGATACATTGTGTAAGGAAAAACAAAATCTATTTTCAATGAAAGGAATTTAAAAAAAAAGCTTAAGTTCACTGTCAGGGACAGTAAGTTCAAGGGCAGCCTAGGCTAACTGAGACCTTATCTCAAAGGCTGGGGTGGGGCGCAGGGGCCAGTAAAATGTTCAGAGGATAAAGGTCCTAGCCACATCAACCTAAGTTCCATCACAGAAGCCCACGTACAGGTGGGAGAGAACAAATGCCACAATGCTGCCCTCTGACCTCCACACATGTGCAAGGCCCCTCCCTATGACAAAAATAAAACCGTGCGAGAGAAAAAAATGTTTTATTCAACTGATTACAAGGAATAAGCATTGTCTTTATATTTTATCTAACACCTGAAACTGTTGATCAAGTACATTATTAGAAGTAGTCTCAAGCAAGAACATTACAAAATCAATTTTTAAATTCCTGCACTTATAAACCAGAAAATGTATTCAAGAAAAGGGATTCAGGCTAAAGGTTGGGAAACACAATACCATGGCAAAGTCATGGGCTGGAGAGAGGGCTAAGTCGTTAAGAGCACTTCCTTTCTTATAGAAGAGTTGGGTTCATTTTACAGCACCCACATAATAGCTCACAACTGTCAGAAACTCCAGTTCCGGGGGGTCCAAGGCTCTCTTCTGGCCCCTGCAGTCACTGTATATAAATAACACACTTTAATACATGCAGGCATACATTTATACACATAAAATAGTAAGATTTTTTTTTAAAGTTGCTGGAGATGGCTCAGCAGTTAAGAGTACTACCTACTCTTCCAGAGGACCCAGTCTCAATCCCAGTACCCACATGGTGGTTCAAAATCAGTTTTAACTCTAGTTCCAAGGGATCCAATGCCTTCTGACCCAGTGATCTGGGCCTTTCAACATCAATCAATAAAATGTACCACAGGCATGCCCACAGGCCAATCTGATGGGAGCATTTTCTCAGTTGAGGTTCCCATTTCCTAGTGACGCCAGTCTATGTCAAGTTGACATAGAACTAGCTAACATAACATGTAATCATAATTAGATACTTCCCAGGGGAATTCAGTGTTATTCTAACATGCTACCCTAAGTAACCAAGTAGAAAGAGGCTGAAGTGTGTTTAACTTGATTGCTTACATGTCCACTGCTAACCAGGGACTAGGATGATCCAAGACAAAATTTCCGGACACTAGAAGCTTATAATTATGCGAGCTCCTCTCATAATACAACAGGCAATTTGAAGGATAGCAGTGGTAGGGATGATCCAATCTAAGGCTTGCAATGTGTGATGGGCAAATCTTAAAGATATTTACAAACCAACAGCTAGTAACACCCTGTTTTGCATTTTTGGGTAGGATCACTAACATTCCAAGCTAGAAGACTATTTTAAAGGACTACATTGAAATGTAAAGCAAAGCAAAGCAGTGTCAGGGCTGGAAAGATGGCTCAGTGATTAATAGCACTTGCTGCTCTTCCAGAGGTCCTGACTTTTATAGTGGAAGCTTTGGCTTCTATAAAACTCAGTTATGGGGCCGGAGTGATGGCTCAGCGGTTAAGGGTTAAGGCTGTTCTTCCAGAGGCCCTGAGTTCAATTCCCAGTAACCACATGGTGATTTTCAACCATCTGTAATAGAATCTGATTCCTTCTTCTGCTGTGCGTGAAAACAGTATTTATATACATAAAATAAATATTTTTTTAAAACTCCGTTATGTTATGTAAGTATGTTTTTGTTTTAATACCAAGTGTGGGATAAGGGGCCACCTCGGTTCATCCACAGCTGATAACTGCCTCAGAGGGGCGTGGTCTTTGCAAGCTGGAGATCATTTAATGCTGAAGACTCAAAGAGGGTATAAATACCAGAACCCAGAGAGAGAAAACCCAGAGAGAGGGTTTCGAGAAGACTGATAGAGAAGGAAGAAGGTTGCTAGCTCTTCCTGTTTGCCATCTGCTGTTGCTGGACTGCTAGCTATCCTGACAACTGAGACTGGTATTTTCCAAAGAACCTGACGACCCTCCCCAGCCAGAACTAAGTCTACATGCCCTTTCCTCTTTAACCCTTCTCTCCTACCTAGGGTTGGGGGGTTGGAAGGGAGGTAAAGGCATTAAGGAACACCCATATAAAGTAGGGTTCAAACACTAGCACCTACAGAGTTTGGCTCCCAGCACCTATTATCATGTGGCTCAGAAGTGCCAAACCTCAGCTTCAGGGAATCAGATGTCTCTAGCCTCTGTGGGCACCTATACTGTGAACACACACCTACATATAATTAAAAATAACAAAAATAAATATTAAAAAAGTAGTAACCTTTAAAAATATTTAGTCTTTCCTAATATTTGTACAATAAAGTATTAAATATTTGTCTTATATCATTAGAACACAATCTAGTAAGTTTCAAACTCATTTCCTCTCTTCTGAAATTGGTAAAAAGATCTCAAAAGAGAAACAAGAGGTATAATTCTTGAATCATCCTGTAAACACCTGATATTAAGAGAAAAAAAAATCCTTTACTTACTTTATAGATCTTATGTGAAGGCTAGAAACGACAGAACATAAAGCCCTGCTGCATGCTGCTTCTCTAACACTGTCGCAGGCATTATCAGGGCCCGAGCTGCTGGTTACTGCTGCCATCTAGCAGTAGGTCCAACAATGAAAGAATGCAGGGCTCACTCAGGTCGGAACGCGGAACAAGTCACAGGAACAGGTGCTTCTAATGCTGACTTTGATAACTGAAATAGAACTGAATTCTTCTCAGAAGTTTCTCTTTCCCTGAGCAATGTAAATTATTTCCATGTGAGCATCTAGACTTTTCCCTCAACTCTAATCTCTCTCTAAAATTCCAATCCCATTATTCTAGAGCAGTGGTTCTCTGGGCTATGACCCTTTCCCAGGCCTAAGACCATCAAAAAACAGACATTTACATTACGATTCATAGCAGGAGCAAAATTACAATTATAAAGTAGCAACAAAATAATTTCCTGGCTGGGGGTCACCTCTACATGAGCAAGTGTATTAAAGAGTTGAAACATTAGGAAGGTTCAGAAGCACCACACTAAAGTCTGCTCAAATCCCAACACCTGCCTGTCTGTGCCACCAAATTTCAAATATATTCAAATGGGCTTTCCTATGATTTGTCTCTATTAACTTCAAATCTTACTTATCTAGGCTGAGAATCAGATTGCTTTTGATGAAGGAAAAGAAGAGGGTAAACTAGGTAATGATCCTTCTATGGAAACGGCCCTTAATGTTCACTTTAATATTTACCTTCCATTACTGTCCTTGTTCCCTGTTACCTCTCATCTACAGCAACCAAGCACACACAAAGGAGGACAGGAAGTACTTCATTTAGCACCTAGATCAGAGCTTCTCATCCTGGCTAATGCTAAGTCTCAGTGTGCAGCCTTGACCAACCTTGAACTCAAAGATATCCACCAAGCTCTGCCTCCCAAGTGCTAAGATTATAAGTATGTGTCACAACATATGGTTAACAAAATTTTTAATAATGATAAATATCATCATACATCCTTTTGTTGTTGTTGTATAAACTACAGGTATTAAATCAAAGTTTAAATTTACAAAAAGACTGTACTTTATAGCCATCAACATTCTAGTGGGTAAAATGTGTTAGTAAAATACTTTTCCAATGACAGAATTACTAAAAGTACTGCTACCCTCTCCAAGACCCCCACATCCTTTTAGGTCACCTGTCTCCTACATGCTTCAAGATTCACTTCAAATCCTACTAGTTACATAAAATTCTTATTAATCCACCACAAAGTGAATTTCAACCTTCTCTAAATATCAATGTTGTGATATTCATGCAGCAATAATTGTATGTGAAGTAAACTGAAGTGTTAATTATCTGTATCTTACATATTTTAAATTGCTTCGGCCTCCTAACGAGTATAAACATTGTAAGAACAGAAACATATTTTTCAATCCTTTTCTGTTTATGAGACAGGGTCTCACCCCGCGGCCCTGGCTGGTCTGGTACTCACTATGTGTCCCAGTCAAGCACTGAACCACAGCAGTCTTCCTGTCCCTGACTCCTAAGCCCGGGGATTACAGGTGGGTATCACTACATCTAACTTCCAATCTTTTCATATCAATAATTCTATCAATCCATAGATAAACAACCCTACTTCCTGTGGCAAATACAAACACAGATGTCCCCAGTAGAGGAAAACAAGGAGACCTACTCACGTTTATGTAAAACAATGGCAGATAAACAGGAAGACTCACAAAACCTCACTAAACCCTCAGAAGCAATCTAACTCCCCTCCACCATTTTATTGTTGTTTAGAAAGCAGGTTCCTGCACAAGAAAGAAATTAAAAAGTAACAATATAAAGCATCCATAATCTTCGCTTTGAGAATGTAAGTTCATGCCAACCTCCTGCATTCTCATAAAACTCCATGTCTTAGTCAGGGTTACTATTGCTGTGATGAAACACCATGACCAAAGTAACTGAGGGAGGAAAGGGTTTATTTCGGTTATACCTCCGTATCACTGCTCATCAGCAAAGGTCAGGACAGGGTGTCAAACAGGGCAGGAACCTGACGAAGCTGAGGCAGAAGCCATGGAGGGGTGCTGCTGACTGGCTTGCTGCCAATGGTTGGCTCAGCCTACTTCCTTTTGTTGTTGTTTTGTTTTTTGAGACAGGGTTTCTCTGTGTAGCCTTAGCTGTCCTGGACTCACTTTGTAGACCAGGCCTGGTCCACTCACAGAGATCCTCCTGCTTCCGCCTCTCAGAGTGCTAGGATTACAGGCATGCGCTACCATGCTGGCTTCAGCCTGCTTTCTTAAACAGCCCAGGACCACCCTCCCATAGGAAGCCCCACAATGAGCTGCACCCTCCCACAACTATCACTAATTAAGAAAACGTCCGTCAGAGTTGCCTGCAGTCCAATCTTATGGAGGCATTTTCTCAGTTGAGGCTTCCCTCCTCTTGACTCTAGCTTGTGTCAAGCTGACATAAACTAGAGAGTGCACTCCAGGAAGGCAGAACTGAGGAAGCTAAGGAATTGGTCAGGATTTCCATATTACACACAGTTCTCTAGCTGCAGAGAGCACTCAATAAACACTAATGTACTCTCTAGCTACTTCTAGAAACGCAACAAGTATTCAAATGCTACTTTTATTTTACAAAAAGGATTGGGTAATCTTAAATTTCCAGAATGCAGTAAGTACTTTATGACATTTTTATGTAAAATAAAAACCTACACATTAATCATTTAAGATAAAAATAGCCCAATGATTCATAAATGGCATTATTTGAGAATGGCTCAGAGAACTGTATTAAGTCTCAATTCCTTTCTTAGTTCTCAATTAAGACTCAAAAATACTTTGTAATCTTAAAGAGAAAGTCTAGAATGACTTCAAAAACTAATTCAGTGCGACATTAAGGCTAGGAGCAGGACAGGCAGAGGGAAAACATGGAAAAAATTTTTCAACCTTTATTTCCTTTCTTCCTTTCTTGAAAACAGACAGCTGTTATGCATGGTGACAACTTAGGTCTGAATAATACAGGACTAAGGATCCAAGGAGAAAGAGAAGGGCTCTAAGAGAAATCAGAACCAAGATGAAAAGACTGACAGCAGCTAGGAAGTATAAACATGGGCGAGAGAGAGCCACTTAGTGCAGTGGTGTGGCCTGTAGTCCTGGTGCTCCTGTAAATAACCCTTAATTAAATTCACTGGGCTTCACACAGGCCTGAAAGGGGAGCCGGGACTAGTGGTAAGAAGGAAGTCAACAGGAGCTGGCCGCGAGAGGATAATGGGGGAAGTTAAGCATGGCTTATCTGTGGCTAAGAGAATGTCATGATGAAAGCCACTAAGAAGTAACTAATATATGCTCACAGAAATGTATTAACCCAGTAGGACCTGAAGGGACTATCCCGCGTCAGCTCAGTCAGCAGCACTACAAATAGCCTGAGCTGGCTGTAAGGGAAACTGTTCAGAATCTACCCTAGCTTACTTTTGTTTGGTACGGGGGTGAGGTAGCTAGTTAGCAGCAAATCTCAGGTCTTCCCCGGACCCTATTTTTCCCCCCACTTATGTTATTTACTGGTTGTTCTGTGCCCACCAATTATGTAACAGGTACGAGTTCTTGCCATATACCATGTCCTGCTCCAAGGCTTTCACGCGTCGTACTTTGTTCAATGTTCTGGGAAGTCCT
This sequence comes from Pachyuromys duprasi, assembly GCA_028658305.1. Classification (NCBI taxonomy): domain Eukaryota; kingdom Metazoa; phylum Chordata; class Mammalia; order Rodentia; family Muridae; genus Pachyuromys; species Pachyuromys duprasi. The sequence continues at coordinate 36,618,388 of CM053765.1, read as the reverse complement.
ATAAAGTATGTATCTTTACAGTATGAGTTTTGGTTGCTGTTTTCACTTTTTCCTTTTCTTTCTTTTGTTTATTTATTTAGTCTTCTGAGGCAGGATCATTATAGGCTGTCTCAAACTTGCAGCAATCCCTCAGCCCCTCAAGTTCTTCGATTACAGGTGTACACTTCCAAATCTGGGCATTCCCACATCTGGGTGCTACATTTGCTACAACCAGTTATAATGAGGTGAAGTAAAGTTTGAAGAGTAAAGTGAAGCTGAACCTGATAGCACACTTTTGTCATTCCAGGTACTTAGGTGTAGGAGGATCACCACAGCTAAGGCCTGCCTGGAGAACACAGTATGTTCAGTGCCAACCTGGGCAACTTTGTGATGCTGTTTCACACCTTGTATGAAAAACGGAAAAATTAAAAGGGGCTGGGAATATACTCAATGACAGAACACTTGTCAAGAAATCACGAAGCCCTGGATTCTCTCCCACTCACCCCCATTGCCTGGGCAGAGCCTATACAACAGTCCCCTACAAACCTCCATTGCCTAGGCAAAGCCTCTACAAGTCCCTCTACAGTACTGTCTGTCCTGAAACTCACTGTGTAGACCAGGCTGTCCTGAAACTCCGGTATCCACCTGCCTCAGCCTCTGCCTCTGGAGTGCTGGGATAAAAAGGTGTGTGCCATCATGCCCAGCAAAGCCTGAACTCCTCACGAGTTTGTGTGTCATCCTAGCACAATTTTAGTATATGTGCTGCCGAGCACAAAGCCTAAACTCTCAAGACGCTTTCTAATAGTAGCTTTCAAATAGTATGGGATATATTTTGCTTTATTTTTATATGCCTTAGAAAATTTAATATATGCATCAGAGTTTTTATCAAATAGTAATATTATACATAATACAAAAATCAGGAAAACATACAGATAATTTACTAAAGGTTTTTTTTTAAGGTAATGGAAGTTATCAGTGATATGAAATCTAGTGTAAATTATGGTTACCTGTGGTAAACGTACACATTTCTGAGTACCTATATTGAGCCAGGCATGGGGACATACATCTTCAATGCCAGGACTTGGAAAGCAGAAACAGGCAGATCTCTTTGAGGTCAAATTGGTCTACATAGAGTTTCAGAACAGCCAGGGTTATATAGAAAGACCTTATTTAAAATAATAATATACAAATAAAAGCATCATTAATTTTGAGATAAAATTAAAATTAGCAGGCCAGAGAAACAGCTCAGTAGGTAAAAGTGCTTGCCACCAAGCCTGGTAACCTTTCTTCAGTACCTAGAACATATTTGGTAGAAGGATATCCAACTCCTTCAAGATATGCGAACACACAAAATAAAATACATATAAAAAAGAATTGAACACTAGCTATCATGTGAAGCTTGATAGCTAGCTTCTTATGTCACAATATCAAATACAGTCAAGGAGGAGGAATTTCATTCAATTAACAGTGTCAAGTACAGGTTTAAGCCCTTCAAATATTCACAACATCCTAAGAGGTGCTTATTGCTATTCAACTTCACAGCTGGGGAAACGGAAGCATAAACAGAGCCATTAAAAAATAAACAGACCAAGGGTTGCAGAGACAGTCAGGACTCAAGAGCAAGCCAAGCAGTTTCACAAAAATTCTAACCACTAGCTCCGCTGTCCTCCAAGAAATGCTAAATTCTTTATTTTGTTTTATTTTTTGCTTGTTCTGAAACAGGGTCTCACTATGCAGCCCTGGTTGTCCTGGATTCACTATGTATACCAGGCTAGCCCTAAACTCCAAGATCATCTTGCCTTTGCCTCTGGAGTCCTGAGACTGAAGGAAAGCAAAACTATACCCAGGCATAAACTTTTTCTTAGAAAAGACAGCAGTAGGTTGGAGATGTAGCTCCATGGAAAATCACTAATTCAGGCATGTGTGGGGCCCAGTATTCTATCAGCACATCCCAACAGATAAACAGTAGGACTGTTACAGAGTGCTGGCTCACAAAGCCATCTGTTCTGCCATGGATTAAAGGTGAACACCACTGTGCCCAGCACAACAAAGAATTTAAAGGATTAAGAAACTAAGGACTCGGGGCTGGCGATATGGCTCAGAGGTTAAGAATATTGGCAGCTCTTCCAGAGGTCCTGAGTTCAATTCCCAGCAATCACACGGTGGCTCACGACCTTCTGTAATAAGATCTGGTGTCCTCTTCTGGTCTGCAGGCAGAACACTGTATATGAGAGAGAAAAAAGAAAAGGAAAGGAAACAAAGGACTCTGAAGGGTAGCTGGCCAGAAGGGGCACTGCCCAGAAGGGGTAGCAGATCAAAAGCTAGGCACACAACCAGGTTAGTTATATGTAGCTCTGCCAAACTTTTAGCCAATGGAATGTTAAAGAAAATAATGTAGGCCACTTCTAGGCCTGACCCACAGAAACTTCTCTCACATGTGCTTCTCCTGGTCCTTTCCCCTCCCAATAAAAACAAAAACAATAACAAAAAAGCACAAATCTTTATGAAATTTTTCTATAACAAATGCCTGACTGGAGCTGGGTTCTCATATACTTATTCCAATGTATATATCTAGTACTTAGCAAGGCAACTCAACTTTACTTATCTCCCCCAAACTATGAATTCTAGCATAATTCTAGTTCCAGGTGTACATACAGGTAGAACACAGTATTAGAGAGCAAATTAGAAGAGGAAGTTATTTATGTATGTCAAGAAAGGCCATGTTAATGTAGAGGACACAAAGGCTGTAGAAAAACTATATAGCTTGGTTTTTCATTTTATTCATTCAATAAAGAGTGAAGAAAGATAGGAGGAAACTCTGAACTCATTACAGCAAGGACCCTGTCAGTCCATCTCTCCATAAAGCCTACTGTATATTCTCAGAAGCAATGGGACTCAGAAGTTTGAAGTGATTGGGTTTTGTTATTATTTTGACACAGGGTTTCATGTAGTGCAGCGTGCTCTCAAACTCACTGTGTAGTTAAGACTAGACCTTGAACTCTGCAGCTGCTAATTTCCCTCCTGCCCTCCTTCCACACCTTCTGTGTGCCATGCACTACCACTCCCAAATGATATGGGTGTCTGCATCGCTGGCTTCCTTATCATAAATTCCCATCACCTAAGATCATGCTACTTAAAAGTGCAGCATACACACAAACCTATGACTACAGTAAACTAGGAAAGACGCCACAGAATAAATAGCAATCTTTCCCAAGTGCAGTAATGTTATGATCTCATAAATAAATAATTCAAAATGGCATCAATCAGGAGCATCATGAACTGACTGCAAGTCATATGAATTCTTAAGGCAGGCTAGAATTCAATGACACTTTTCTAAATGATTGATTCTAATTTTACAGCAGAGGATTATTCCATTACCTCTGCTGTTCAAGAGATGTTCAGTTTTTTCATGGCCGTTTAAAAGTCTAACTTACCAGTTACCTAACATAAACTTTTTCTCTTAAGGTCTCTACTACAGACTCAGTGACACCTTCATTGCCTTTGTGGAGGGCTGAGTAATGGCTCCCAAAGATACCTAAGTCCTACCTACTTCCTAGAACCCATCAGCATTTTTCATTATGACAAAAAGGCTTCACATATCAAATTAAGCATTTTGAGATGGAGCAAATAATTTTTTACTATCTGGGAAAGCCCTATATATCATGTTTCCTCAGAAGGCGGAGGGAGTTGAGACTTGGCTACAGGGGAGGAGGCAGATGATGCTGGAAGCAGCCACTACTGATTACATTGTAAGAGGTAGGAGCTACAAGCTGAGTCCACACATATAATCCCAGCACCTTTCCTAATGCAGGAAGCTTGCCAAGCATTCAAGGCCAGGAGGGGCTATATGATGAAACCGTCTTTAGGAGGAAAAGAGCCACAGCCTAACCAACATAGTCACTAAAAGCTGGAAAAGGCTAGAAAAAAATATCTTCGTTTGAGACCTCCAAGAGGCTTCAAGGACCTTTGATAACTTGACATTAGCCCAGGAAAAAAATCAGAACCTGAAAGATAATACATTTGTGCTGTTTTGGTTTTGTTTTTCCTAAGTGCACATCTGTGTGTGCCTGTGGGCTAGTGCCTGCATAGGTGGGAAGCAGTTTTAGATCTTCTGCAGCAGAAATTATAAAGCTGCCCAATGTGGATGCTAGAAACCAAACTAGGGTTCTCTGCAAGAGCAGGAAGATTTTGTTTTTTGGTGGTGGGTGGTAGGGGACTACCCTTTATAGACTTGGCTGTCCCGGAGATCACTACAGCAGGCCAGCCTCGAATTTAGAGATCTGCCTACCTCTGCCTCCAGAGCACTGGGATTAAACCATATCCTATACAGAAAGCATTCTTAATCACTGAGCCATCTCTCCATCCCAGTTTAGGTTACAAAGTTTGTGATAGTTTGTTATAGCAGCCATCTGAAACTAATATAAACCCTCTCAGAAATTTAGCAGTAGTCAGCTATGGTGGCTTATGCCTATAATCCTAGCATTTGGGGAGCTAACTCAAGAGGATTAATTTGAGGCTAACCTAAGATAAACAGTTAATTCAGGCCAGCCTGGGTATATAGCGTGAGAGCCTGTCTCAAAAACAACAGGCCAGTGAGATTACCCATCTGATGACCCAGATTTGATTCCCTGGACCTACATTGGTGGAAGCAGAGAGCAGACTCCTACCTTGTCCTCTGGCTTCCACAGTTGCACAGTGTCATGTGTCAGACACACACTAAATGTAATAATTTAAAAACAGAAAGCTTAAGAGTGATTTGTACATGACCTGCCCTAAGATAACAACCTGAACTAGCATGAAAATGGTCCTATTTCAGAAATATATGTATTCTCACTTTTGTTATTAGATAACTACATAGAAATCACTTGAAACTGGAGAGATGGCTCAGTGGTTAAGAGCACTGTCTGCTCTTTGAGAGGTCCTGAGTTCATTTCCCAGCAACCACATGGTGGCATGCAGGTAGAGCACTCATATACATAAAAATAAGTAAGTAAATAAATCTTTAAGAGGAAATCACTTGAGCCAAGAATGTAGCCCAGTTGGTAGTGCGTGCCAAGCATGTACAGAGCACTGGGTTCAAGCCCCAGGACTTGATGTGCTCATAAGGTCATGGTGGTACACCTGCAATGCTAACACTCCAGAGTTGGGGAGGTAAATTCAAAATCATCCCCAACTGTACAATGAGCTCTCAGACAGACTTAAGAACCATGAGCCTGTGCAGATTTTTTGTTTGTTTCAGTTGGTTGTTTTTGTATTTAGAGAGATAAATGAAAATGTAGGCTATCTATTTTTTTACTTACTTTTAGCATCAGACTGGGAAAGCAAAAAAGTAACATCTTAAGATGGGTCTAGGACTGGCATTTAATCCCAGCACTCAGGAGGCAAAGACTAGGCCTGGTCTCTAAAGTCCCAGGCCAGTCAAAACTACATAGCTTGGAGTCCTGTCTCAAAAAACAACAAAGCTGGGCAGTGGTGGCCCAAGCCCTTAATCCCAGCACTCAGTGAATCTCTGTGAGTTCTAGGCCAGCAATGTCTACAAAGCAAGTTCCAGGGCAACCAGGGCTACAAAGAGAAACCTTGTCTGAAAAACCAACCAAACATACAACAAAAACAAATTTTAAAAAGCAATGTTTTCAGTTCTATTTGTAATAAGCAGAAGTTGCAGCTTCGGCTGATGGTGAAGGCCTTTAATTCCAACACTTGAGAGAAAACCAAGTTCTCTAAGTTTGAGGTCAGCCTGGTTTACATAGTGAGTTCCAGGACCACCAGAGCTACCCACAGAAACCTAATAGCCCATCTCCGCTGATTAAATGAGCCAAATATAACATATAAAGACAGGTTTATAGGGAGCAGCTTTTGGACAAGTTTACCAGTCACAAGGAACAGGGTCTGGGTAGTCACTATGCAGAAGGAGACAGAGAGGTGGGGAGAAAGAAAGAGCATGCCCATGCAGAGAAAGATCAGAAAATGTCTGGATTATGTAAGGAAGAGCTTCTGGGAGAGGGGAAGCCCATGACCTGGGCTGGAACGTTCAGGGCAGATGGTAGGGTATGCTAGCCATGCCCTATAACAGGTAGTGACTGATGGATGCTGGGAGAACCTGGGTACCTCAGCTGTTTGCCCCGGGTCTGAATCCAAACAAAACCAACTCGAAAAACCAAAAGAAACAGGAGAGAAAGAAAAGAAAGTTGTAGAAAACATAGTCATGACTTTAGATTAAACAAAGGCACACTTCCCAAACTGCACTGATGGGAAGTGAAAGAAAACTCAAGCGATGTGGGCTGACTTGCTTTTTGCTTTGTGCGCTATAAAAATCTAAGGTAAAAATACAAACAGAAGCTTCTCACTTCTGTTCTCTAGGTAATATTGTCCTGAACCCCAGACAGGCAGGTAAGCAGTCCACACTGAGGTCTCTCAGTTTATTAAGGAGGCTGCATGTTTTCTGCGGATCTATCCCATGCAGATGCCACTAAACAAGGAGCAGAAACAGAGTTGATACTAGTAACGTATACTTCAAATCCACATTTTCACTGTATTCTCACAACACCAAGAAGCAGTCTGGAAAATTTAACCGTGCAGTTTAAAAATCTGAGGTTCACAGAATCAAAGTTAGGAACCAGACCCTCAGTCTGATGCCATCCTATCAGTTCATCTCACCTGGGGACAACAGTCAATAAAGTGCCTTCCAGGTAGAACCTTTCGGATTTTAAAAGAATTTGAAGTTAGGAGTGAAAACAGGAGCGGTCTGCTTGTTGTACCATCTTTTAATTTTACATTCATGGAAGCTGATTTTCCTCAACATAAGTTGTCAGCGGAGATGAGGGTGCTAAAAACACCTACATCTTGGATGTTTTTGGTCGTAGATTAGGGTTTTTTCTGTGACGAAGTTTTCCTAGGAAGCCTTGGCTGACCTGCAACTCAAGAGGGTCCTCCTGCCTCAGCCTCCGTCCCAGTCAGTGCTGGGATCACTGGTGTGCACCACCACCCCGGGCCAGCACCTAGCTCTGTGGACTACAGCTCCCGACACACTAAGTCACTTAGCGTAGTAGCCTGCATCACAGCACATAGTGTCCCAAGTTCTCTGACACGGAAAAAAGCCAGAGGCAGGAGGTGGATGTGGAATGAGCGCGAGGAAGGGCGGGCAAGAGCGAGCAGGGCCTTCCTACCCTCCCTCCAAACTGATGCAGAGGAGGCATCCCGGTGGCGTGGACCAGCCGGCCTAACAGGGATCCGCTCAGCCTCTGCGCGCACGTGCTCCGCCCTCCCACGCCACCCGCCCCTCTCGGCGCTTCCTGCCCGGAGCTTCCCACGCGCATGCAGCACAGCGGCCGCCGATCGGGAGAGCTGCCCTCCCGGGATCGCCGCCCAACCCGGCCCAGGAGAAGGTACCTCAGCAGCACAACCCACACTGGAGCTGGAAGAAAAACCACGCTCTGCCCACGGCCGGCCGGAACTCCGCCCTCCGCCTCTGATTGGGTGACAACGTAGAGGAAGCTGGAGCGGATTGGCCCATAGCAAAGAGGCGGGCCTGCGGGCGCGGAGGCGGGAGCAGGGCGGTCTTGCTTGCCGCCTTCCGATTGGACGAGGGCAGGAAGGCTGCGCATGCGTAACTCAGCCTGCAGGGCGCGCCATCACAGCGCCGCCCCCCCTACGTCAAGTTAACGGAAGTCTTTACGAGCCAGCTTCCTGGATGTGTGGCCAATAAAGGGCAAGAACAGCGTGGGTTCCGCCTTTTCATGAGGAAGCGGCTTAGCCAGTTCTTCCAGCGCTTCCTTCGCTTTCTCAGAGTGGGGCGGAAGCTTGTTACGCAGACTACGGGCCTTCTCCTGGGGTGAGGAAGAGTTTGGTGGTCAGAGGTGATCACAAAGCCTAGCCACACAGGCCGGTTTGAACGAGCCGCAGCCGGCCTTCACTCCTGCATGGGTATGACTGAAGATGACAGGAGCGCTCCCTCTTCGGGGATAAAACAGATAGAAAATCGGGAGGGTTGCTTCAGCCTCAGGGCACTCTGGGATTTGTAGTCCTTGATGGTCAGGGTCTATCTTACTGCTTTTTAAATTCATCTTGATACGCGGCCAAAGTTCCAACTGCAGTAGAGCCCGTGACATCTGCCCCTACCAAAAAGGGAATAAGCTATGCCCTGGTGCATGGGGAAACCCAGAATCTAGAGTTAGATGGACCCTACCCTTTTTTTTTCTTTTACACCTGTGGTATAACATGCGAGAGGAGGCAAACAAGTGGGTTCTCTCCAGTGTAAACAGTTCAGGAAGTATGTCCGTGGTTAGGTCTTTGAGGCCTGGAAATACATTCAACTGCCGTTCCTGGAATTAACCTGCTGTGTATTTTTACAGGAATCTGCATCGGAGGAACTATCTAGGGGATATCTCAGTACCGTTAAACAGGGAGCCTATCCCCGGAGGTTCCCCAGGGTGACTTTAGGTTAGTCCCAATTAGTTATTAGGGTTGGAAGTAGAGATTATTGTTTGATTGGTTTCAGCTCCTATGTAATATGGGGCTTGGGGTCCAAGGCCTGACCTATGTAGGTTGACAATAGTTAAGGAACTAATTCACTCTTCTGGCACCCTGAACGCTGAGGGACTGGCTTCCACTGCCTCCTGGACCTTTATCTTTGAAGCTACCAAAGGAATTCCTGGGAAAGTTAGAGTTTGGGGTCTTGCCATCATAGGGAGCTTGTAACCCGACTCCCCAGGTTTTACCAGTTTGCCAGTAATGTTTTTGCCTTTTTGCCAGGCCCTAATCTTTATGAGCATGGTGATGGTTTTTTTTTTTTTTTTTAGGCTATGAAGGGATCAGTGTAACTCCAGAAGGATTCAGTTTTGCAGTCCCAACAAGAACATTGGCTTGCAGTGGTAGAGGGTTGGTCAACTGGGCAGGCGTAGTACTTGGATAGATCAAAGCCTCTTCTCTCTTCTGGTGGACCCACAGGCCCAGATGTGAGCTTCTCTCCAGGAGAGATTTAAACCATCCCTCAGTAGTCTCTGATGTACTATTTTACAGAAATCTACCTGGAAGATAGGTTGGCTAGATTGGTGAAGAGCTCCCTGATTCTGGTCTTCTTAAATTGTTATATTCAAGGCCCTGGTTTATGAGGGTTTGGGGCCTTTCCAAAATAAAAAGACAAAAATGGACAACCATAATGATAGGGCCCTTGTCAGTCTTAAGGGGTTCAGAGGACACGGTGACACTCATTTGTCATCTTCTGTAACCTTCAGGTGGATCCGGTGGGTTCATGGGTGACCTTCATTGCACTTCCAGTCCAGACCCTCTTTACCCACCAGGCTGGGACTTGTGGGCAGGCTTAGACACACAAAGGTGCAACCACTTGATCCATGGATGCAGCTGTTGCAGGGCCTGTTGAGGAGGGGATGGTTAGCAGTTCCTGTGTTGTGAACTTCTTGATATGGGATCCTCCTGCCTCCATTTCCCTGTGCTCAGATTGAAAATGCATTCCACCTTGCCCAGCCTTTGTATGTGGGTCGTGGGGATCAAGCTCAGGTCCTCCTATTGGAAGTCAACCACTTCATCCAACAGTTATCTCCTCAGCCCCCATGTTCCTTTGTTTTGCATCAGGGGCTCATGTTAGCCCTATTTGGTCTTGAACTCACAGTAATCTCTCTGTCTTGGAGTCTTAAATTCTGGAAGTAGAAGTATGTGCTGTTACATTTGGCTCAAGGTGATTCTTGAGATGCAAGAAATATTTTAATCCATAGGCAGAGCCTAGTGGGCATGTCTTGAAGCTGGCATTTGGGAGGCAGGGTCAGGAGAATCTCTGAGTCCAAGGCTAGCCTGGTCTACAGAGTAAGTTCCAGGAGAGCCGGGGCTACACAGAGAAACCCTCTGTTTCAAAACAACAATAAAAGAGGCAAAGGCTGGAGATTCTCTGAGTTCCAGGGCAGCCAGAGATACACAGTGAGATACTGTCTTGAAAAAATACTAAAATCTTATTTGTACTTATATACTTATTATTGTTATCTTAACATTGTGCTTTATTTCTGTATTTTAAACATATTCATGGTCGGGCCTGGAAGATGGGTTAGCAAGTAAAAGGAGTTGCTATCAAGACTGAGGACCCAGATTCTGTCCCCAGGCCTCACATGATGGAAAGAAAAACAAACTGCTATAAATTGTCCTCCAATACACATGTGTGCTGTTGTGGTTTTTGTTTTTATTTTCTGTTTGTTTTTACACAGGGTTTCTCTGTGTAATAGAGCCTTTGCTGTCCTGGACTTGCTGTATAAACCAGGCTGGCCCCAATTCACAGAGATCCACCCATCACTGGCTCCCAAGTACTGGGATTAAAGGCCTGCACCATCACACCTGGCCTGTGTTGCTCTTAAGTAGCCTCTGTTTCCTATCCTCATGAGAGTTGGGCCTATTCTATCTGTGACTCATTCTATTAAATCTTTCTCTGATTTGTCACTGTGCCTGTTTCTCAATTAGATGTCATTGTTTGGGATTAAAAGTGTGCATTGAATTCCAGCCAGAGGGACTGAGAGTGTGTATCCCAGGTGGATCACGCAGACCTAGGTCTTAGGATGTGATCCCCTTGCCAGAGCAGCCATATTAAAATTAAAATTCCTCTACATTGTTTATACTCTCATGGGTGGTGCTATATTGTAGTGGTTAGATTTTTTGTCAGCTTGACACAAACTGTAGTCACCTGGGAAGTGGGAACCTGAACTGAGACAATGCCTCCATAGATTGTTGGGTTTTTTTGTTTTGTTTTTAAGATTTATTTATATTTATACTGTGTTCTGCCATACATACCAGAAGAGGGCACCAGATCTCACTATAGATGGTTATGAGCCACCATGAGGTTGCTGGGAACTGAACTCAGGACCTTTGGAAGAACAACCAGTGTTCCTAACCTTTGAGCCATCTCTCCAGCCCCCATCAGATTGTTGATTAATCATTTCAATCATTTAATCCACCATGTTCTTGATTAGTGCCTGATGGTTGATGAGGGAGGGCACAGCTCACTGTTGGCAGTGCCTGTGCAGGTGGCCCTGGGAGGAATAAGAGACTGAACATGAGCCTGAGGAGCAAGCCAGTACACAGCAACAGCATTCCTGTGTGGCTCTGCTTCAGTTCCTGCCTGCTGGTTCCTGTCTTAGCTTCTCTCAATGATAGTCTCTGATCCAAACCTGTAGGCCAAATAGACCCTTTCCTGGTCTTTATCACAGCGATAGGAAGCAAACTAGGATAATAATCCAAGAATTTCTTTAACTTGTAACACCCTTAAAGCCTCTCAGCTATTTGATACAGGCTCACTGATAATCTGTGCTGCTTAAAATTATGAATAATGAGGATGGCCCGTAAGAGAGATGGCCCATAAGTTGAGAGCATGTACCACCCAGCCACCCAAGCTGGTCTCAGCTCCCATCTCAGGCTGTTCACACGGAGCCCCAGCTCCAAGAGATTTGGTGTCTCCTTCTGGCCTCCATGGGCACCTGCACACAGAAATAAGAACGTTTTCTTAAGTATCAGCTGTTTGAGATTGAACCACATTGCACATTACACACGTCTGGCCAGCAACATGTGGACTCATGTTTAGTGACTGAGGACTCTGGGCATGCTGACACTAGTTATCCTAAGAGCTAGTCTTGTAACTCATTCCAGGGAACCACATTTCACCTGTTTGTAATAGCGGTGGGGTGGAGCTTCTGGGAATGTCCACAGGACTGCCCTTGAAGCCAGAGATTAGGTATGGGAACGTCTGTGACAGGTGCCTGATTGCTGTGTACTGGTCATTCCAGTCACTGTAACAAGGTTCTTTTCAAGGGAAGACTCCTGGGGTTGGGGTGGGACTGGGAGGAGAGGAAGGAGTGGAGTTGTGATTGATTAGGATGTAAAATGACAGAAGAGGGCACCAGATCTCACCTTAGATGGTCAGGAACCACCATGTGGTTGCTGGGAATTGAACTCAGGACCTCTGGGAGAATAGACAGTGCTCTTAACCTCTGAGCCATCTCTCCAGCCCCTATCATAACATTTACAAACAAATCTCAAATGTTTATCTTTTGAGAAAGGATCTTTCTCCGTAGCCCAGGCTATCCATACTCATGGCCTTCTTCCAGTGTTGGCCTCCTAAGTGCTGGGATTACAAGGTGTGAGTCGCCATGCGTGTCTTGCCATATATACACTATATCTCTAAATGGTAAGAACTCAACATAATAACCATAAGGAGTTGAGAGAGCGGCTTGGTGGTAAAGCCCTTACCTAATATTTACAAGGGTTCAGTTTCCAATACTGGGAAGAAAACAAAAAACAGGGCCAGGGAGATGGCTCAGTGGTAACAGCTAGTGCTGCCAAATCTGGTAACCGTGAGTCCAGTGCCTGGAACTCTCATGCTGAAGGGAGGGAACCCAACCCTGTAGGTTGTTCTGTGATATCCACATGTGTACCAAGGCATGTGTGTGGAGATACTCACACACTGAATGGGTAAACGTAATTTTTAAAAAATTTGTAAAATGAGCTGGGCAGTGGTGGCAGATGCCTTTAATCCCAGCACTTAGGAGGTAGACAGGCCTCCTGAGGTCAGCCTGGTGTTCAGAAGGAGTTCAGAGCCCCGGGACAGCCAGGGCTACACAGAGAAAGTCTGTCTTAAAAAACAAAACAAAACAAAAATTAAAAGAAACAATAGATTTTTTAAAATAAGAGCTAGTATTCAAAATACCATTGTGAGTATGTTATCTCTCTCTAAATCTCAAATTACTACTCAGTAACTATCTCATTGAGGAAGATTAAATAGCACTGTAAATAAGTTACCTGGCACAGAGGAGGCATTCAGGATTATGAGTGCAAATTCCAACCTTTGATCCTACTGCAGGGCTGACTCAGAATGTAGCAAGGGTGTCAAAAACAAGCTCGTGTTTGCTGAGCTTAACTTCTGGAGTTATCCTCCAAGAAAGAAAATCGAGTCCAGTGCCAGCCCTGGAACTGCTTTGAAACAGAAAAGGACTTGAGGAATAAGGAGCAGACTGGGTGTCATGATGCACACCCAGGGAAACAGCCGTCTGTTTCCCTGAAAGATTTTATTTATTTATCTATTTATTTATTTTTAAAGATGAGATTTCTCTATAACCCTCATGGAACTCATAGATGCATGCCTGCTTCTCCCTCCTGAGTGCTGGGATTAAAGGTGTATCCCACAATAGGCTCAAGATTTTTTTTATTAGTTTTTATTTTACGAGTATGTGTGAGTGCCTGCATGTATGTATGTGTATCACATGCGAGCTTGGTGCCCCAAGGAGGCCAGAACTGGAATTGTGGTTGTGAGCTGCCATGTGGATACTAAGAAACTGAGCTTGAGTCCTCTGCAAGAACAGCCAATGCTCTTAACTGTGATACATTTTGCCCAAGAGTCAAATACCAATAATATCCCTACTCATTCTCCACTTGTCTATCTTCTTTTCGTTTGTTTTTTGTTTCTCGAAACAGGGTTTCTTTGTGTAGCCTTGGCTGTCCTAGACTTGCTTTGTAGAGCAGGCTAGCCTCAAACTCACAGAGATCCACCTGCCTGTACCCCCAAGTGCTGGGATTAAAGTCATGTGCCAGCAAACCTGGCTTAAAGATATATTTATGCATATGGGTGTTTCATCTGCTTGTACATCTGCACACCAAAAGAGGCATCATATCCCATCTTGGGGAGTTGTAAGCTGCCATGGGAGTGCTGGGAATTGAACTCAGGGCCTCCAGAAGGGCAGCCAGTGCCCTTAAACTCCCGAGCCATCTTCCCAGCCCCTCTTTATTTATCTTTCTATTTTAGATGATTTTGTTTGTGTGTTGAGCTGTTTTTTAGGAGGGGATGTTGTTTTGGTTTGTCTTATTTGAAATAAGATCTTGATGAAGCCTAGGCTGCCTTTGAGTTTCTGATCCTCTGAGCTCTACACCCAGATTTTAGGATTACAGTCTTAAACTACAAGGACCAGTGGCTCGTTGTTCCTTTCTTTTCAGAGTCAAACATTATTTCACTCTTATTTCATGTTCTGGAGAAGTACTTTAAGTATTGGCTGTAATTTTCTAAGCTGTATATTAAATGAATTTGTTTGCCAGATAACAGAGCATCCTAAAGATGCGCTTAGCTTCCTAAACCTGGATCTGATCCTGATTGCCAAGAGCTTAATATAGGAACAACAATGATAATGTCAACTTTGCAGCCAAGCCATGTTTGCTTTCATTTTAAAAAGCATACTGAAAAGTGTGTCTTCTGATGATGAAAGAGATAAGATGCAGCCACAGTGAGAGCCTACAACCTGAATAAATTTGTAATCAGGGGATCACAAGTGATCACAGATGATTGCTGTCAGGCTCAGGAAGTGAAAGCTATTCCTAGGTTTGAGAGAACATAAAGGGACCATTAAATAGATGTTGGTCTCAGTCCTGAACATTTATCTAATGAATTAGCATTCCCCACCCCTACATTTAAATATTAAAATTAATACATGGTAATTGTTGATCTGTGCTACAAAATGTATTATCTTTAATATCATCTTTCATGTAAACTCACAGCATGTAATGATTCTTTTCTAAGAAATAAGCTTCCATGTCAAAAAACTTACTTGACTTATTAAGAACAAGAGCTGCAAAGAAAGGAGAACTGCACCTTTCAAAAAGCAAACCATGATGTTAGGGGTAGCTCAGTGGTAAATGCTTTGTGTGCTGAGACCTGGGTTCAACCCCAGCTCCAGTAGGAAAAGAAAGCTAAATTATAAATACACACTGGCATAAATGGGCTGTGCTATACCCTTTGCTCCCAACCCTTAGGAAAATCCACTGTTCTCACGCTCAACCAGCTGAGATAAAGAAAAGGAAGGATTTCAAAGCTTTGCTGAGTCTTGCAATTGCTGAAGATAGTCCTGAGATAAATCACTCTGTAGCAGGAAATGGTCAGGACTGGTTTTGTTTTGTTTTGTTTTGTTTTGTTTTTGTTTTTGTTTTGCAGTCTCTCTCTAGGTAGCCCAGCTGGCTTTGAACTGAGACTCATGCTTCTGCCTCTGGACTGCTGGGATTCTGAGCTTGTGCCTTCGCTTTTTGTTTTGTTATGTTTGTTGCTAGGAATGGAACCCTTTGTGAGGGGTGTAGTAAGCTCTGCACACACACACCCAGTTCCTGATCTTCCTTTCCTCTGTGCAGGAAGTCTTCTGCTCACAAGTAGGAAACCGGAGGTTAAAAAATGAGGAACAGAAACCAATCTGCAAAAAGAATGTAAACTACTGCTTTTCTTTCGGTGAGGTTCTTGCCTCGTGGCACAGGCTGGCTTAAACTCACTGAACAGGTCAGGCTGGCATGAAACCACAATCTTGGTTTTAAATCTTTTGTGGCCAAGAATTTACACAAAATATGTTCCACTTACAAATATGTGTCAGGCAGAGCACAGCGGCACGCGCCTTTAATCCCAGCTCTCAGGAGGCAGAGGCAGGAGGATCTCTGTGAATTGAGAGCCAGGCCTGGTCTGCAGAGTGAGTTCAGGCCTACGTAGAGAGACCCTGTTTCTAAGAAAAGAAAAGACAGGAAGGAAGAAAGAAGCCTCAATATAGAGAGTTGGCTCCTCAGTTCAGAGTACTTGTTGCTCTTGTGGATGACCGAGGTTCCATTCCCAGCAGCCACAGGGAAGCTCACAGCTGTTTTAACTCCAGGCCCAGGGACTGGATGCCCTCTTCTGTCTTCCTTGGGCACCAATCACTCATGAAGTGGACATACGTACATTTAGCTAAAACACTCATTCACATAAAACAACAAACTCTAAGCATTTCTTTAAAATTTCTCCTTTTTTAATGCATGTGTGTGTGCATGTAGAGACCAGAGGACAAGTTCACATGTCCTCCTCAGAAAGACTATCTACTGCCAGTAAGGCAGGATCTCTTACTGGCTCACCAATTACACAGATGTGACTAACCAGCAAGCCGCAGGGGCCCTTCTGCCTCCCAGACCCTGGATTACAAATACCTGCACTGTGCCAATTTAAGTTTGATTCTAAAGATCAAACTCGGGTCCTCATGCTTGCAAGGCAAGTGCTTTACTGACTGAGCCTTCCTTCCCAGCCCTTTTCTCCTTTAATAGAAAGCAATTCAAATGGTATTTGCCGGCTAGTCCATGTTTTGTATATTCTAGGTCCCAGAGAGACAGCGTTAAAGTCCCTTTTCTCAGACAGCTTAATTTCCAACTGGCAGATAGTATCAAATGTTTACATTCACGACTATATATTATGGACTTCCTGTTTCCTGTGTGCTCTTAGGCTGAGTCTGCCCCTGTGGTGAAAACCTCAGGTGTTTTAGGGCTCCTTGGGGCTTTTTTTTTTTTTTTGGATGATAATTCATGGTCTTAATGATGTAACTAGAGCCAGAACTGCTACCTGGCTCCAGAGAAACTAATGCCCACCATGTAAAATCTGCCACCTCAGCCCACTTAACCCTTGCTAGAGCACAGCTACCATATGTCCTTCATGGACTTCTTTGAGTTCCTCTGTATTCTGATTGTGGCATCCGTGTGTGTACATCCACTAGCTATTGAGAGTCCAATTACATATGACCCCTCATCGTAGAACCGTGTTACATTCAAAGGGGTTTTCCAGTTAACTTTGTGATAGTGTTCACTGTCAACTACCCTTGAATTCAGGAAATGTCTGGGGGACCTTGTGATCTGAGAACAGTAGCTGAACCCAGAATCTAAATCCACTCCCACTTAATGACTGTGGTGGTTGTCAGTTTGTTGAGATTTAGAATCACTATGGAAACAACTCTCTGGAGTTGTCTGTGAAGAAATGTCAGGATGAGGTTAACTGAAGTAGGAAGAGCCATTGTAAAAGAGACAGCACCCCATTGGGGTGGGGTCTGATACTGAATAAAATGGGGAAAGGAGGCAGAAGCAGGCAGATCTCTGGCAGTTCAAGGCCACCCTGAATCTACCTAGTGAGTTCCAAGCCAGCCAGGGCTACATAGTGATCCTCTGTCAAAACAAAACAAAGATGCAAACAAAGAGCTGAGCATAAGCATTCGTCAGTCTCTCGGTCCTAACTGGATGCAGTATGACAGCCTGCCCCTGCTTCTGAGCGCGCTGGGATCAAGGGTGCACGCCACCATGCCTGGCTTTATTCTTATTATTATGTATACGCGTGTGTGTCTTTGTAGATGTACATGGAAGTGCCTGCAGAAGCCGGAGGATGTTAGATTCTCCGGAATTGGAGTTATAAGCAGTTGCAAGTTGTCTAATGTGGGTGGAACTGACCGCAGATCCTCTGCAAGAGCAGTAAACCGCCTTAGCTGCTGCCACCTCTCCTGGCCCTCATCAGTTGTTTTGAAACAAAGTCTTACTGCATAGCCCAGGATGGCTTTGAAAACCAAGTCTTCCTTCCTGCCTTGGCTTCCTGAGTTCTGAGAGTTTTAAAGATGTGCACTGTAGCGGCTAGTTTACAGTAAGTTGCTACAGATTGAACTGGTGTTAAAAACATCTAGGACCAAAACTGTCTGAGTGGGTGACTTTTTAAAATTACATCTATGTCCTCTGTATATACATGCACATGTGGGGGAGTACAGTACCCATATGAAAGGGAGAGGAGAACTTGCTCAATTCAGTTCTCTCCTTCTACCATGTAGGTCAAAGGGATCGAACCCAGGTCAACAGGCTTGGTGGCGACACCTTTATCCATCATGTCATCTCAGTGGCCTATGAATGGGTAACTTTTAAGGAGGGCAAAGGTTACTAGGATGTGGGGATCAGGAACCAAGGGGAAGAGAGCTTTTTCCCATACCTTCTGTTCTCAGCATGAGGCTTTAAATCTCAGGTTTGAGATTTCAGGGGTTTCAATGCACTCCATCTGTGCACAGTTCTGTGCCAGTTCCTCTGGAGGCACAGTCCACAAGCCACCCAGGAGAGAGAGAGAGAAAGAGAGAGAGAGAGGAAGAAGAAGAAAGGAAGGAAGGAAGAAAGGGAAAGAAAATGGAAAAAGTCACAAATATTTTGTTATTTGCTTTTTTTTTTTTTTTGACAAAATCTCACATAGCACAGGCTGGCCTAAACTGTATATAGAGTAGGTATGACCTTGAACTCCTGATCCTCCTGCCTCCATTGCCCAATTGCTGGGATTGCAAGTGCGAGCCACCTATAAAGTCCAACAAGATTTCTTATTAAATAACTTACTGTTTTAAATACAAACTGGGCATGGCAGTACTCTCAGGAAGCAAACAGAGGATCACACCTTTAAGCCCACATAGCAAGACCCCTGTCTCCAACCTTCTGCCACTCTGCACAAAAGGAAATGAAATCTCTCTCTGGTATAGTAATTTAAAAGGTCTTTATATATTTTATTATTGACTCAGCATCAACAAATATATATATATTTACAAATATATATATATATATATATATATATACACACAGAAACACTACTTAGATCTAAATGAACAAGCTTCCTATAGGGCCTAATTTATGCTATTCCTTTTTTGTGTGATTTTTTTCATGATTTTTGTTCACATTCCCTTTGTTTACTTATTTATTGTTTAAAAATATTTATTTATTTATCTAATGAATGTGAGTGCTCTATCTGCATGTACACCTGAATGCCAGAACAGGCCATCAGATCATATTTTAGATGGTTGTGAGCCACCATGTGGTTGCTGGGAATTGAACTCAGGACCTCTGGAAGAGCAGCCAGTACTCCTAACCACTGAGCCCCCAGAGTGTGGGTTTGTTTGTTTTATGGCATGGTGATGCATGCTTTTAATCCTAGCATTCCAGAGCAAAGCCAGGCAGATTTCTATATATCTGAGATCAGCCTGGCCTACATAGCAAATTCCAGGCAATTCGGAGTTACACAGTGAGACCTTGCCTCAATAAAGAGTTGCTGGACAGCTGAAGAGATGGGTTCTTGTGCCATCAAAGTTTTTAAGAATGACCTCAGTTGAAACCTGTAAAAGAAAGGACACAATAGGATGGGGAAGAGACTAGGCAAAAATGCAAGGTCTGTCAGGTTGTCTTAGTCAATGTTCTAGTGCTGTGAAGAGACACCACCACCATGGCAACTCTTATAAAGGAAACCACTTAATTGGGGCTGGCTTACAGTTATAGAGGTTTAGTCCATTATACTCATAGTGGGAAGCAGGTAGGCAGACAGGGTAGCTGAGAGTTCTATATCTGGATCTGTGGGCAACAGAAAGAGAGAGACAGAAAGCAATCGGGCCTAGCTTGGGCTTTTGAAACCCCTAAAGCTCCCCCTCCCCAGTGATATACTTCCTCCAACAAGGTCATGCCAGCTCCAAAAAGGCCACACCTACTAATCCTTCCCAAGTAGAGCCACTCCCTAATGACCATGCACTTAAATATATGAACCTATGGGGAGCATTCCTATTCAAACCACCATACAGGTCTATGTTAAGTTTGAGCCCAGAAGGAGTTCTGAGCCCAGTTGGGACTGAGGAATTTATCTTGCCTCGAGGCAAGCCTTTTTGCAGCCTACAATCATCCAGCCATCAACCAATAGGCTACAAAGTAGGTAAAGAAGTAGAGGGAGATACAGCCTTCCAGTTGAGTAGCTCACAGCTTTCAAGGAGAGCTCACTCAAGTGGAGGGAGATGAGCAAGCGCTGATGGTACATCAAAGGTCACCTTCTGTGGAGAGTTTGGTAACGATCATTAAGCGAGGTCTAGGCAGGACACTAGCTTTGGTTTTGTGAGGTTAGGTTAGTTAAAGCTAGACAGTGTAATTGGTAAATCTTTTCCTTAACCACTGTCCTGTGTGATCATAACCCGATGAAAAGAAACAAACACTGAAAACTCTCACTCCTGCCCTTGGATGCCCCTCACTTGCATAACCATCTGCATCTAGAGCAGATGCAGACATCAATCTATATACTGAATATTAATGAATATTAGTTTTCTTTAAGTTTAAAAAGGAAACACAAGCAGAAGCTCTAATCTTTTCTTGATGAACCTCAGCAAGTAATTTTGCAAACCTCATGTGAAGGTCACTTCACCACTCTTCAATACTCTGGAAATGCAACCTAAAACAATTTATGAGACTGAAAACACTGATCTACATCTTTCTGCTGCCCCTTCAATGCCATTCTCTGTAACTGGCCCTTGCTTCTGTATTTTCCCAGGGTTTCCAAACAATACATAGACACCTCCATGATCACCAGAGTTTTTTGTTGTTGTTGTTTTTCAGCCATGTCTTCCTATATACAAGCTGCCCACAATCAGGCCAGGGCTGGTGGCTCATGCCTGTGAGCCCAGCACTAGGGAGATGGAGGTAGGAAGTTCAGGAGTTAAAGGTCATTCTGAACTACATAACAAAGTTCAAGGCTAGCCTGGGCTACATAAGATCCTTTCTCCAAAAACCAAACAAGGGCTGGAGAGATAGCTCAGTGGATGAAGACGCTTGCCACCAAGCCTAACAACCTGAGTTTGATCTCTGGGTTCCACATGGGGAAAGGAAAGCACTAGATCACAAAAGTTGTTCTCGGACATCCACGTGTGGCACAGGTCTACCAGCTGCCATGAGTAAGTATCATAAACATACAATCAAAACTAACTTTAAAAGAAACCAAACAAAAATGTTTTTCAAAATCAGTAAAACAAACAAACAAAAAACAACCCAATAAAGAAATGTATGTGCAAGAAACTGTGCATTGAAATGGAAAAACACAAACACAAACCTAAAGCTGAACTATGCTGTAATACCATGTTTTTATTTGTCAGATGACAAAGAAAATATTTTCAAAGTACATTGTGCTGAGTGGATAATTTCAGCAGTAACTATCAAAACACAAAAATGTATGTCTTTTAAAAATTTCTTTAAAGATTTAAATTCATTTTACTGTTAAGTGTGTGTGTGTGTGCGTGTGTGTGTGTGTGTGTGTGTGTGTATGGGGTACATACATGCAGGTGCCGTCGGGGGCCAGAAGAGAGTGTCCGATCCCCCTGGAGCTGGAGTTACAAGGGGTTTTGAGGCATCTGCTGTGATGCTGACCAAACTATGGTCCTCTGGAAGAATAGTACATGCTCATTATTGCTGAGCCATAGCTCCAGCCCCAGATGCATATTCTTTTGACTCAATAATTGTTTCTAATAACTTACAAAGCAATATAATTGCACGCTTGCGGAAGTATGAACATTATGCGAAATGAACCTGTAGCATTATTTTCCATTATGAAAGATTAAATAATTAAAAGACTCTCCTTAATCCACATGAAGTAGCATTATAAGGAATGCGTGTGTTGTATGTATATATGCAAATGTTTAATGTTAATTAGAGAAAAGCAAATGTAAAGCATTTGTTGTATTGCCGCACGCTAGCTAGTATAACTAGAATATTTCTGGAAGGAATGATAAGACACTGGTAATGTGGTCCCCTGTTTCCTGAAAGGGAATCTGGTTGACTGACAGTGGGGGATAGAAGGGAGAGTTTGTTTTAAACCTATGGCTTTTGAATCATGAGCTTGATGTACATTGTTTTTAAAAAGTAAGAAAGAAGGAAGGTCCTGGGGTATATCTCAGTGAAAGGACCTCTACCCCTAGAATGTTTCAGGCCCTTGATCTGATTCCCAGCCTTTCAAAATGAAAAATAAAAAAGCATCTGGGTGCTGCCAAATGGATCTGCAGCCTTCCATGTTACTTACCTAGAATTCTAGTCTTTAAGCTCTAGGAACTGGATGGCTTCTTCCTCCTTTCCCTTCTTCTCCTCCTCTTCATATTTTATTTCCAACGCTGGAAAGATGGCTCAATAGTTAAGAGTTCTAGCTGCTCTTCCAGAGGACCCAGGTTCAATTCCCATCACTCACATGGAGGTTCACAACCTTTTCTAACTTCAGTTCCAAAGAATCTGATGCCCCCTCTTGGCTTCTGTGGGCACTGCACACATATGGTGCTCAGATACACATGCAGGCAAAGCTCTAAAACACATAAAAGTAATATCATTTTTTGTTTTGTTTTTCAATATAGGGTTTCTCTGTGTAGCCTTGGCTGTCCTGGAAATCACTCTGTAGACCAGGCTAGCCTCAGACTCATAGGGCTCTGCCTGCCTCTGCCTCCTGAGTGCTAAGATTAGAGACATGCACCACCACCACCTGGCCCAGGGAAAAATATTTAAAAAATTAAAAAAAAATTATTTTTGTTTTTGTGTGTGTCCACAAAGCACAAGAAGAGGGCTCAGGTCCCCTCAACCTGGAGTTGCAGATAGTTTTTGCAGTGCTGAGGATTGAACTTTGGGCTTCCTTTTGAGCTATATCCACAGCCCCTGCTTCATTTTACAACCAAAAGTTTGCTGAAGGCTTAGTTAAGGAGGAGAGTTGAGTTAAGGTGTTTTTTTTTTCACTCTCTCTCTCTTTTTCCTGCCTTTATAAAGTATTAGCTATTGTTAAGAAAATGCTGGTGCCAGGGAAGGTGCAGGCAAACGTGGCCTAAGAGCTACTGCAAAGGCCTGGAAGTGATGTTTCATGCCTTTGATCGCAGCACTCTGGCGGCAGAGGCAGATCAGATCTCTGTGAGTTCATGGGCCAGCCTGGTCTACAAAGCCTGTCCAGGATAGCCAAGGCTACACAGAGAAACCCTGATAATTGGGGGTGGGGTAGTAACAGAAGAGGAAGCACAAATACATGAAAATGCTTTTTCTTCCTGCTGTATAGTCTTGTGGTGCTGAAAGCAAGGAGTTAGAGTTAATGGAGAAACTTGTCCTGACCCAATTTTGTGTTTGCTTAGATACTTCCCAGGCTAAAACAACACCCCGCTGTCTCACATCCTCTGCACCCGACCAAGGTCACATTTACCTTGGCAACACATTTAGGATATTCATGACCCTGACCATGGTCTAGATGTCTTTAACCAAAAATAAATAATGTTTATACAGACCAAATATAAACTAAAATAGCCTGAAAGGGTACAAAAGAAAATTGTCCTGTTGTGTCTGAAATGACTACTGTGTTCTGTCTAAACAAATGTTGTAAGATTACTCTAACCCTCAAATAACATTGATGTAATTATGATTTTTGTGGGTTTTGAAAACCCCTGTATCCTTGAACTTTGACACCAAGACTCTAAAGCATTAGCTTGATCTTGGTTGTCAACCAGAATTAAAAGACTATTATAATTTTTTAAAATTAAATCTATATTAGTGTACCCCATGTGCATGCCTGATGAGCATAGAGGTCAGAAGAGGGGCTTTAATGCCCTGGACCTGGAGTTACAGATGGTTGAGCCACCATATGGATGCTGGTAATTGAACACAGTCCCTCAACAAGGGCAACAAGTACTCTAAACCACTGAGCCATCTCTCCATCCCCCCAAGGACTCAGTTTTTAAAAATAACTTATTTGTTTTTATTTAATGTTCATTGGTGTTTTGCTTGCATTATTTTCTGTGTGAGGGCATCGGGGACCCCAGGAGCTGGAAACTACAGACAGCTATGAGCCACCATGTGGGTGCGGGGAATTGAACCCGGGTCAGTACTCTTAACTGCTGAGCCATCTCTCTAGCCCCAGCCCCTGACTCTCTTATATTCTTAACTGGCTTCATTAGCACAGTTGTCTATATTTTTTCAAGTGGGTTATTTCATTAGGTTGAGGGTGAAATATGGTAAGACTTTAATGTGGTTGACTGTGATGGTGAAGCCAGGTAAAGAAGGAATTCAGAGAGAAGAAATAATCATGGCATGACTTGAGTAAGTAGAATAAGGACGTTTGGGGGATGTAGTGCCAGGGTTAACACATGTGAAATCTAGTCACTATATTCTTGTTTAACATGCAGTTTTGTTTATACTAATTTCTCTTTATTGACATGTTATAACATGAAGGTGGAAGTCAGACTATTGGCTCTTCCCCATAATAGTAATAGTACTGACATAAGGTTTAAAATGTTTATTTTATGTATATGAGTGGTTTGCCTGCATGTACATCTGTGCGCTGCTTGCATGCAGTACCTGTGGAGTCCAGAAGAGGACGGCAGAGCCCCAGAACTGGATTTACAGACAGTTGGAAGCAGCTCTAGCGATGCTGGGAATTAAACCCGGGTTCTCTGGAAGAACAGCCGGTACTCTTACGGTCTGGGCCATCTCTCCAGCCCACGGGGTTTCTTATTTTAATGAAAATAATACTTAAAAATTTTGGCAGAGTCATATTGTAGTACTCACTATGTAGGGTCTCAGTATGTAGCCTGGAATGGCCTACAGTTCACTATGTAGGCCAGGGTGGCCTCGCAGACATTTACCTGCCTCTGCTTCCTGAGTGCTGGGATTAAACTTAGACTTGAACCACCCTACAACTGGCTATTCGGCAGGTTTTTTGTTTTGTTTTGGTCTTTTTAAGACAAGGGTTCTCTGTGTAGCCGTGGTTATCCTGGACTCACTTGGTAGACCAGGCTGGCCTCAAACTCACAGAGATCTGCCTGGCTCTGCCTCCCTAAGTACAGGGATTACAGGCATGTAGCACAGGCCCGGCCTGCAGTATTTCTTTTTAGTGTGATATTAAAGTCAGACTAAATTGTATAAAACAGAGAGGTTACTGGCATGTTGTATTAACATACTTGAAGATCTGTCAATGTGGATACAATATGCAATTTCCTTTTAGAAAAGGTGCTTCATACTTTAGTTGGGACTGGCTGTTCCAGACCTAGCAAGTGATTCAGTCTATGCAGTATTGACAGATACTATTTGTGGAATAGAAAAGCATAGGAACTGTTTCTTCAAGGTAACGGTGATCTTTTAGCAATGAATGGAATGATAATTGCTCATCAAAATGAAGCACAACACAAATATTTCCACGGTTCTCTGATTTTACTGCTGAAGGTGCTATGTCCCATTAAACAATTCAAGTGCACTGACATTCAGAAACTAATTTGTTGAACTTCCTAGAGATTTTTCCAAATGAAGGCTTACATTGAATTTTTTTCATTATTAGATTAATTTATTTCTTCTGTGAGATTTTTGCCTGCGTACATGCATCACATTTATGCTTGGTGCCTTGAGAGGTCAAACAAGGGCATTGGGTCCCTTGGAAGTGGGGAATAGCTGGTTGTGAGCTTCTGTTTGGGTGCTGGGAATCAAATCTGAGTCCTCTGAAGGAGCAACCAGTGCTTTAAATCACTGAGCCATCTCTCCAGTCCTATAAATAAATAAATTTTTAAAATATTTATTATGAGACAAAGTCTCAAAACATAACACAGTCTGATTTCAACTTGTGAGCCTTCTGCCTCTGTTTCCTACATTCTCTGATTACCACCATGCCTAGCTCTGTACCTTCTTGAGAAAGGATTCTTCTTCTTCTTCTTCTTCTTCTTCTTCTTCTTCTTCTTCTTCTTCTTCTTCTTCTTCTTCTTCTTCTTCTTCTTCTTCTTCCTCTTCTTCTTGTCTGAGGTAGACATGGGAATCAGGAATTAAACTGAATATAAAGCTAGACTGTCTGGGACAGTGAAATGGTTCAGCAGGAAACAATGTTTGCTGCCGGACTTGTGTTCAGTCCCTGGCACCCAGATGGTAGGTAGCAAGAAAGAACTGAGTCCTGCCAATTGTCCTCTGACCTACACGCACATATAAAATTACAGAATAAATAAATTAAAACAAAGCCAGACCTTCAAGTAGCTTTATAAATGAGATGTCAAACTACGATGTTAAATAAATAATAATAACAAATTACTAATATTTTTAGTGAGAGCCAAATATTTGCAAACCAATTATAAGGTAATTAGACTCCATCTTCCTTGCTAACTATAGAGATGGGCCACGTAGGAGCCGTAGCCTGTCACAGGTCAAGTCTGCCCGACAGAGATGCTAGTCAAGCATAGCAGCTTATGCCTCTTAACCCAGCACCTGAAAGGCAGAGGCAAGAAGATGACAAGATCATGACCAGCCCTGCCTCAGAAACAATAGAAGATAATTCCTGAAAGATGAACATTTTTGATAGACACAACTATTCTGTTGTGTTATAAGGGTTTAGTTTGTTTGTTGAGACAAGGTCTCACTCTGCAGCCCTGGCTGTCCTGGAATTCCCTATATAGGTAGACCAGGCTAGCCTAGAACTCACAGCGAGATCCACCTGCACCTGCCTCCCCAGTGCTGGGATTAAAGGCTTGCTCCATCACACCCGGCCTTGCTCTCCTTTGAGACCAGGCATTGCACTGTAGTCTAGTAACCACTGTGGGTTCAGATGGGCTTCAACGTAAAGCAAACTTCCTGCCTCAGCCTCAAGTGCCGGGATTATAGGCATGAGCTATGTGCTACACTTGCTTTGTTTTGTTGTTTTTTTTAAAACAGACTCTTGCTGTGTAGCCCAGGCTGGTCCCAAACTTGCAGTCTTTTTTGTTTCCACCTCTCTAGTGCTGAGATTACAAGCATATGCCCCCGAGCCAGGCAAGACAGACATTGCTATCTCACTGACAAATGGAGAAAAATACACAGAATAGCTTTCTTCAGAAAAAGGAAATCGTAAAGGCAGTTGTGTATAATTTCAACATATAGAACTCATTATCTTCCCTATAAATCAAAAAGACCTAATTTGAAATTAACTTGAGCCCTGGTGCATGCCTTTAATCCTGTCAGGTCAACAGAAACTCTGAACAGATGGTTAACTGTGGTGTCTAGAAGCGTGCCAAAGACTATGCTGGCTTCCAGGCAAGAAGCTGTTACAGAGTCCATGCTGGCACCCTGGCTTCTCACACGCTGCCATGTACCCTGAACTTCTCCTTCCCATGGGCTTCCTTCCCCCACCTTCTCATTCCTATATAACCCTGTCATTTCGGCCATGCTTCCTCTTGGTTCTCTTGATCCTCTTTGTTTTGTTGGTCTCTCTCTGTCTCCTTTGCTCCCTCTCTCTTCTCGTCCCCTCCTGTCTCCCCCTCTTCTCGTGGCCTGGCTCCGTCTCCTACTTCCTTCTCTCCCTGCTGTGGGCTTTTCCAGATGCTCCTGGCTGTATTCTTCCTCATATCTACAATAAAACCTTTCTTCTCAACCACACCTTGGAGCCATCATGTCCTCACTCCATACCTCTGCTGAAACCTCTCCTTTATACAAATCCCAGCACTCAAGAGGCAGGAGGATCTCTGTGAGTTCAAGGCTAGCTTGCTCTCCTTAGCAATGAGCCGGATTTAGTGGCACAAGCCTGTACTTCTAGCACTTAGGGAGGCAGAGGCAGGCAGATCTCTATGAGTTTGAGGCCAGCCTAGTCTACATATAAATAAATACACACACACACACACACATATATATGTATATATATAAAGTGGTGAGGAAGACCTAATATTGGTTAAGATGTACACACAAGTGCATGCACATACACACAATTTTTGAAGTAAAATTCTAAAAGTCATTGTAAACATAGACATGCAAAGCAAAGCAAAACATTTTGGCAATGAAATAATTTTTTTAGCCTGAGGCATTTTTATTTAAAGTGAAGAGAAATGAGAAAGTTTAGTACTATCCAATCAGTGTTGATGGTTAATGAGGAAAACAGGTTTTCTCTCTAATGGATTGTTCTTGTTTTCTGAGACAGGGTCTTACTCTTTACCTGGGACTGCGGGGGTTTGGTCTGGTGCTGATAACCTATTTTTTTGTTTGTTTGTTTGTTTGAGACATGGTTTCTTTGTGTAGCCTTGGCTGTCCTGAACCTGATTTTTAGACCAGGCTGGCCTAGAATTCACAGAGATCTGTTTCTCTGAGTACTGGGATTAAAGACATGTGACAGCACACCCAGCTTGCTAATTTATTTGTTAATTAATGGTCCCCCAAGATCAGGTTACAACCCAAATGAGCACATTCTCATGTACACCAAGTAATGTTGTGTAACTTTGCTCCCTAATTATCCCTGATTGGCTAATAAAGTTGTTGACAGCCTGGGCTGGGCAGAAGAGAGTTAGTGGAGTTTAGGTGCCCTGGCTTTGGGTCAGAGAACAGACCAGGGAGAAGAAGGGAGGGAAGGAAGAAGATGGAGAAAGAAGACATGGCCTGATGGAGTGGATCCAGCCCAGATAGGGTGACATATTGGCAAGTTACTTTGGGGTGTGTAGCCAAATAGCTTGGAGGTTTGATACCTGCCTGCTTCTCTTATAAAATAAAGCATAGTCTCCCTGTGTCTATTATTTTGGGAGTTAGCAGGGTTAAAGAAAGTCTGTTGCTTTATTAATTATATGCTACATGGAACTCATGCTATATAGCCCAAATTGCCTCAGACTTATGGCAAGCCTCCTACCTCAAGCATCTCAATGTTGGGGTTACAAGACCATGGCATGATACCTGGCTTCCAGAAGTTTTTTTTCTTTTTCTTTCTTTCTTTTAACAGTTTTTCTCTGCTTGCACACATCACTACTTTTCAAATTGTAAATGTACTTTTTATTCTGTCAAGAACACTCTTTTTAAGACTGAGATTCTTAGTCTAAAAATACTGTCTACAGAAATAGAATGGGGTCTTTATAAGGCTTGCCAGCATCTATCAAAAAGGTTTCTATTGAGTACTTGTTGAAGAAATATTTATTTAATGAGAGCTTGGAGCAGGGCAGTGGTGGCTTATGCCTTTAATCCCAGCACTCAGGAGGCAGCAACAGATGGATCTTTGAGTTCGAGGACAGCCTGGTCTACAGGCCAAATTCCAGAACAGCCAGGGATACACAGAGGAACCCTGTGTTGAAAACCATAAAATAATAATAATAATAATAATAATAATAGCTTGGAAAGGGGCAAAAGATGATGGTAATGTCCCATGGATATTCCCAATCACACACTGGATGGTACTTGTAATGGGAAGGTGCCAACACAGCATTGCCCACGCTCTTTGAGCAGGAAGAACTGGAAGCGGAGGTTAATTTCCAAGCTGGAAAGAATACTTAAGGCTGTTAGCATTTGACCTGGGAGTTAACCATTAACAAGTCATCCTCCTATTATTGACTTATTTCAGAACAGGACAGACAGCCTTCACCCCTGCACAGCCCTTGAGCAGGTGAGATTCTGTGTGAGCCTTAAACGAAATAGCATAACAGAGCTATAATGTCATAGTGTTGGTTTATTAATCAGCATGCTTTCATTCTGCACTAGAAATGAACATCCCCCCCTTAGGCCCAAAAACTTTTCTAAAGTTAAATATTTCAAGTCCAATAATTAAAAACAAACAAACAAACAAAAAGACCTTGGACCTGGGGCTCCATAGACCAAAAGAGCCAACTAACCAGGGCCCAGAGGGGCTTTCGGAGACGGATAGGCAGCTCCGGCTTCATGCGGTACCCTAGTAGGGCGAGCAGGGTGAGGGTGGGGAAGAGTGTCTCTGACATGGACTCTGTTGCCTGCTCTTTGATCACTTCTCTCTGGCGAGGCTGCCTCACCAGGCCACAGGGGATGAGGAATAGATAAGTCCTGATACAACTTTATAAGGGGGGGGGGCTCCCCTTTTCTGAGGAGTAGGGGAGGGGGCATAAGAGGGAAAAGCAGGAGGGTGGGACCAAGAGAGGAGGGAAGGGGCGACAATCAGGACATAAAGGGAATAAATCATTAATTTTTAAAACTTTTCTTACATATGTATTATTTTTAGGGGCTCACATGCGGATGCCAGAAGGCAACTTTGCAGAGTCAGTTCTTCCCCTCCACCTTCGTGTGAGTTCCAGAGAGCAGACTCAAGGCGCTGGCGTTGCACAGTACCCACCTGTACCCACTGAGCCTCCGGTTTCAGTTCGTTATTATAAAAAAAAAAAAAAACAATTAAAGATATTTCATTTGTGTTTTTCGAGACAGGGTCTCTCTAGTATGTACCTCTGGCTGTCCTGGAACTCTGTAGCCCGGGCTGGCCACGAATGCACAGAGATCCACCTGCCTCTGCCTCCCAAGCACTGGGATTCCAGGCTTGTGCCAACGTGCCCATTTAGATTTACTGACTTTGTGTATATGAGTGTTTTGCCCATGGGTGTGGACCACAGGGGTGCCTGGTGCTGCTTCAGTCAGCAAACATCCTTCTAACCAGACCCCAGAATCTTCATGTCTCCAGGAGTCCAGGTGAGACCGGTGTGTGGCTGTTTTCTATTTCAACGTATGGAGGAAGTCCCTGGTCTTTTAAGTGTAGCAGCATAAGAAATAAACTGTAACTTCCTTCTCAGGGCATGCCTGCAAATCCCAGAGGCAGCCTTCTCTGCAGCGCACAAGGACCTGGTCTGCAAAGATCCTTAACCCCGTGACAGCAATTCCTCACCCTCTCTGGGTAGGGCTGTGGGTGTGTCTTTGAGTTGCTACCCGAAGCTCTAGGAGCCTTTGAAAGGCGGTGGAGTCAGCTTCCTCTCACAAGGTATTACACCAAGATCCAAGGTTAATATAAAAAATTACCTTAGTAAGTAATACTTGTGTGTTTCCTTATTACAGATATAAAAATAGTTTTCATTGCCTTCATATTAGTGTAATTTCGTCCAAGAGCTAAATTGGCTTGACTGAGTACTTTTTAGCATCAGTATTCCAGGCCAGGCCCTGTGTGATGGTGAATGCCTTACCCACAATCCCAGCACTTTAGAGACAGAAGCAATTGCGTTCACGATCAGCCTGAACTGAATAATGAGTTTCAGACCATCCTGCCTACATGCAGATCATATCTCCAGAAATAAAGATATCACACACGGTTACTTGCTAATATTCTAAAGATTTTATAGGCTGCTCTAAGATTCCAAAATCCCTAAAATGCTTCATCACTGTGTAACTGCATAGCACCTCAAGAAAGTTAAAGTAATTTTTAGAAAAATACATCACTTGTAAACACTGTATTTTTAGCCAGGCCTGGTGGTGCACAGCTGTAACTCCAGAACTGAGGAGGCAGAGGCAGAAGAATCTCTGAGTTCCACGCTAGCCTGGTCTGTAAGAACGAGTTCCAGGACAGCCAAGGGATACACAGAGAAACCCTGTCTCAAAAAACAAAACAAGAAAAACAACAAAACAAAGAAGAAAAAAAAAAGCTAAGAACCAATTTTTGAGAACCTGCAGAATACTACAAATGACCCCCAATTGCCACACACACACACATACACACACACACTAAAGCTTGTTCAATCCATTGAACACAGTCTATCTATTGAACATCTGCTGTGTCCGGGCAAAGGCAGAAATCAATAGGTGAACAAGTACTATTTTTCCCCACATGGAGCAAATGTCTCAGATTATGAATTGTTTATCTTTGGTTCATTTTTGCAATATTGGGATTGAATCCTGGAGCCTCCTTCATGCAAGACAAATGGTCTCCCAGTAACATTTTACCTGGCTCTATCTTTCGTGTTTTGAGATGAGGTTTTACATCATCTCAAGCCAAGGCTGGCTTTCCAGTAAGTTATGCACTCAAAAACTTAAGTTCCTGATTCTCCTGCCTTCACTCCCTGGTTGCTGGGATTACAGGCAAGGGTGATCACAATCATCTAAGGAATATATTAAAATTTAAAAGCAATAAATAAATTTTGGCTAGAATGATGGCTCAGTAGTTAAGAGCACTTGCTGCTTTTGCAGAAGACCTGAGTTCAATTCCCAGTGCCCCCACAGCAGCTCAAAACCACTTGTAACTCTTGTAGGGTATCTGACACTCTCTTATGGCTTACATAGGTACTAGGCACACATAAGTGCACAAATCGCCACTATACATTAAAAACAAAACAAAAACCAAAAAACAAGACAAATGGCTGAGCACCAAGGAGACAGAGGAAGAGGCAAAGGCAGAGGCAGAGGCAGAGGCAGAGGCAGGTGGATCTCTGTTGAGGTTCAGGCCAGCCTGGTCTACACAGTGAGTTCCAAGATAGCCAGGGTTGAGAGACCCTATCTCGAAATAAATAAGACAAAAATGCCAAAGCTATAAAATGACTTAAAATCACTTTCTTAACAGAAATTGATAAGGTACCTTAGTAAACGAAAAGATTCTCTGTCGTATTTGTCCCTGGCTGTAACCAGCCTTGGGCTTTTGAAACAGGTACACAAAATGTACCAAGATTGAAATGGTGAGGGGAACAACCATGGTTCTTCACGTGAGTGGTAATCTACAGAACCACGAGGCTCTGCATAAGACTGAGGTCACAGGCCCAGGACATGTGACCCTGCTCTCAGCAGGCTGCCCTGCCACTGGAAGCAGAATTCTGTATTTGGAGGAAACAGGGAAAGGCCAACAGAGAGTGATGGTTTTTCTTCTTCCCGAAGACAGGGTTTCTCTGTGTAGCCTTGGCTGTCCTGGACTTGCTTTTGTAGACCAGGCTGTCCTCGAACTCACAGAGATCCACCTGCCTCTGACTCCCTGAGTGTTGGGATCACGGGCGTGGGCCACCAAGCCGGGCATGAGGGTAAACTGTCTTATTTGAGGCTATGAAATAAATGTTTACTTCCTTAAACATGTTGACTGTCTTATTTTTCCCTTGAATTTTTTTCCTGTTTTTTTTGTTTTGTTTTGTGTTCTTGAGGAAGCCGTGTTTCCTCCTAAGATTTGTAGGGTTCCAGCAGGCTTAGTAACCTGGCACAAAGTGGTGGCGACGACTGTAGTTTGGGAAATAAACAGGAAGAACAGGAATTCAAGGCCAGCCCAGGACACCCTGCCCCCAAAACTTAATGACTCATCAATTTAAGGGGAAGTTTGACGGTTTAAGAATCTCTGACAGGTGTGATCCTAATACTCTGGAAGGCAGAAGCAGGCAGATCTCTGTGAGCTCGATGCCAGACTGGTCTACAAAATGGGTCCAAGACAGCAAAGGATGCACAGAGAAACTCTCAAAAACAAATATTTTTTTAAAAGAGTTTCTTCAGAGTAGCCTGGCAGCGGTGGCGCATGGCTTTGATCCTAGCGCTTGGGGGGCAGAAGCAGGCTGATCTCTGTCCTGACAATTTTGGAATTTTAGTTTCTGTAAAAAAAAAAACACAGAAATATAAGAAAGTATTTGTTTTATGTAGCGTTGGCTGTCCTGGACTCACTTTGTAGACCAGGCTGGCCTTGAACTCAGATGCCTGCCTGTGCCTCTCAAGTGCTGGGATTACAGGTGTAAGCCACCAAGGACGGCTAGAAAGTGTCCCAGTTTTAATCCCAGGTGTGGGAATATGGGGCTACTTCGGACTGTCTGCAGCAGCAGCCCATGATTTGCCTCATGTTCTAGCGGAAGCCGTGGGTTTTGATAGCTGCAGGTAATTTCTATGATTGTGTGATGTTTGGAATTCCGGGAACTTTTCAGAGGGTATATAAATGTGACCCTGAGAGGTGGGGTCGGCGGTTGTTGGTTGTTCAGTTTCAATTTGTTAGTAGCTGTGGTTAGTCAAAGAAGAAATAAAAGGAAAGAAATCAGATTCAGGGATTTTCCTAATTCCTCTCTCCCATCTATCCATGTTTCTCTCCTAGCTAGTGTAAGCTAGCGGTCAAGGGGGTTGGTGAAGTAAAGGGTGGGAAAAAGAAAAGCCCATAAAGTATCGAAGAGCAGCTACAGATCTTTGTGAGTTTAAGGCTAGCCTGGTCTACAGAGTGAATTCCAGGAAAGCCGGGGCTACACAGAGAAACCCTTTCCTGAACACCCCGCCCCAAAACAAAAACAAACAAACAACCCAGGCAAACAAAGGAAAGACCCTTTCAGTCTTCGATTTGGCTTTTATTTTGAAATACATTTAGCATAGAACTGTCAAACAAAAAAATAAGACACAAAGAAATAGAATATTTTCAAATTCTTTTCAAGCAACACACAGAAATTAATAGGGTAACAGACCCAAAGTGTGAGACCCTCCTTATAGCTCGATTCACTGAGCACACCTTTTGAGAAAGCAGCGCTTTTCACAGCTCTAAGCTCCTAACGTACCGACCTTTCCCTAAGCACCGGGCTTTCTTCTCCTTGTAGCCAAAGGGCCCAAATTGACTTGCTTAGAGTTGATCAGACTCTGGGTAAAAACTATCAGGCCCCTAAATTTTCAATCAGAATTATAAAAAATATGAGCTCAAATACTTATGTTGTCCAAAATAGAAATATTTTCTTTCTGAATAATCAGAGATATTGCACTAAGTCGTTAACTCCATACCTGATGTTCATGTATATGCAAAGTTAATTTTCTTCTTTATGAAAAGCTCGCTACAAATAAATATAATGTTAACTTAATTACAATCACACTTCAAAATATAAAGGCACAGACAGAAAAAGAGATAGTTTAATACTACACTCAAATTTTCTACTGTAAAAATAATAAGTTGGGAAAATAATAAAATCTAAGCTACAGATACTTCATGTTTGGGTTTTATAATCTACTTTAGGTTGCTAAAGAGTGGAGTATTGAAAGTTAACAGTGGGAAATCCATCCTTTTCAAATAATTTAGAAAAAATGGCTTGTTTATATAGAAACATTGTCTCATCTATAAATTTCAGTTACATTTCCACTCACTGGAAATATTTACTTGCACTATAAACAATCAAGACAATGTGCATAAGATATATATTGTTCCTATAACTTGCAACACAGAGAAAAATACCTACAAAAATGGAAATACTTATCCATCTAGCTTTCCAATAAATTAGTGAGAAAATTTAGCTATTCCACATTTCTTAAAAAAGTCTAAAGAGTTATGAGTTGTTTACCTCTAACTCTGTTAGTTTGATATGTAGATATTTTAAATATTTGCCTGATTATGTGGCTTAAGATAAAATTAGAGTCTCACTTTTAAATCACAGTATACATGGTGTCTCTTAATTCAGCAAAAGAAAGGCACAGTGAGCAAGCAATAAAATTCAGTACCTGAATTATTAAACTAATGACTAAAACAATTGAGGGGGAAAAAAAGTACATTCAACACAGTGTACAGAACTTTAAAAAAAGAAAAAGAAAAGAAAAAACACCCAAGAAACAAATTTTCCCAGAAACTTGGTCCATTAAAAATGCCTCCCATGTTCAACATCATGGATAACATGAAAGGGATGGCAGTGTAGAGAGAGACAGTAAACCAGTATGCGGCAGCACACGGACCGTCTATAATTATCAATTCAACTAGGAAATGGCTCCCACAGGAAAGAAACATTAAACTTATTTGTTACTAACAACATGCCTGCATTAAATTCTGAAAATGCGGGCACCACCGCGTATTACTGATTTTTCAATACACCCCACTGTTCTTAGGTAAATAAATGTATATATATATAATATATATTAGATACACTCATATACCTTAATATACTAATGCATACTGTGTACCTCAATATATATTACATATAACTGCAATCTGTAACAGCGCGGGACTCCCCGGTCATTTTTGTGAACATTCTAATTCTCGGTACCGAGAGAGCTCCGCCCACCTAAAACAACATCTGGATGTGCAACCACAAAATGCACTGGCTGCAGAATTAACTTTTCAAGTTAAATTCTTGCAAAAGCCTCTGATCCAAGAATATTTTTAGATATAACTGGTAGCTTCCTTTCTTATAACAAAGGGTATTTCTCCCTCAAGAGATACCAATAAAGGAAAATATGTAGGGAACAAAGAACGTGATGGAGAAACCAACCATCCCATAGGTGATATACCGGTACGGCAGCTCCACTTCCATGTGCTGCCTTGCTCGGCGAATGTCATCACAGGGAATACTGAAGAGTTTACAGGCTAGGGGAATGGTGATCTTCTTCATGATATCTCTCACGAACAGTACAACTGTCATCCCTATGATGACCCGTAATATGGCTTTTCCAGTCAGTGTTACAGTAAGCGGGGGGCTGGCTAGGGGTAATGTGTGTAGAGGAGGGTCTAGTAGCAGACCCAGGTTATAAGCAGCGTGGCCGCCACATGCGATTCCAGCACCACTTCCCAGGATCTCAGCCGTGTCTCCACGGGACGTGCTCCAGGTGTCCAGAGTGAAAGACAAGATGCCCAACACTAAGTGGAACCCGATGATGATGAGCGGAGCGTGTCTGTAAGTTTGGTTGAAGTTGTCGATCAGGTCCACCAACGGGCAGAAGATGACTAAGATTACGATGGTATACAGGATCCCAGCAACAACGTCCTAGAAGAGATCAGAGCGCAGTTAATGTAATGCTGTCTTTGGCGTTCAACTTTAAAATAAGCTTTACAAACCGACTACAGAATGGTGCTGGAACTTGGGCTGTGGATGGAGCCCTGTGGGTAGAGTGCTGGCCTAGCATGCCTGAAGCCTAGGTTTGATCCCTAGCACTGCAGAAATCAGGCAGAGTTGAAGTGGAAGTTTCTGGTCTCTGTAAAGACTCAGTTTTGACATGTGATGTTTGCTGTGAGCTGTCTCCTGCTAGGGCCATGACTCTGGCCAGCTGAAAACATCCGTGGGTGGACTTTGAGGAGAGGAGATACATAGAAGCCCACAGACAGTGAGATAGCGCTTTCTGGAAGGACGTCGCTGCGCTGATCTTCATGCTTGGACACTTGACTTTGCAGAGAGAAACATTCCAAAGAACTGCTCAGTGCAATCGAACTGAGTCTTGTGGCTTTTGCTGATTTGTCCAGGGCTTCTGAATCATGCTGGTTCATGTTGCTACTTGGTGTTGGGCTTTGGACTGGACCACTAGTATCCTGACAACTGAGTTTGGTAATCCCTGAAGGACCCATTTACCCTAATCAGCAGCAAGTAGATAAAAGACGTCTACAGCCCATTTCCCTACTAATCTCTTACCTAAGGTTGGAAGGGAGGTAAAGTTGTTTAAGAACCCTAAATAAAAAGTAGGTTTGGTGAAAAATCTAAATCTACACATTGTGGTGTACACGCAGAATCCTAGCACTTGGGGAGTAGAGGCAGGAAGATCAGAAGTTCAAGAACCATAGGAAACCCTGTCTTAAAAAAAAATAAAAATAAATAGAAAAATAAAAATTACACTAAAAATTGCTTTAATGACAAAAAGGATTCTATTAACTAACTAATTAATTAATTAGGTCTTTTTGATATAGGGTTTCTCTGTATAGCCCTGGCTGTCCTGGAACTCACTCTAGAGCAGGCTGGCCTTTAACTCAGAGATCCACCTGCCTCTGCCTCCAGAGACCTGGGACTAAAAGCATCCACCACCACTGTCTGGCCAATAAAAAAGGATTTATTAATAAGAGACTTTCCCCCCTACTCTTTCATGAACTACACGTATAATGTATGTAAATTTGGTCAGGTTCTGAACAGTATGTTTGCTATTGTGATGTTTACATACAGCAGAAAGACTATTTTACTTAAATGATGCAGTCTGTCATGAAGTTTATGTTTTGGGGGGAGACTGGTAATAACAATATTACTAAGAAAATTCTAACAACCCAGAGCACTTGATGGCTCAGTGATCAAGAGTACTTGCAGTTCTTTCGGAAGACCCAGGTTCAATTCCCATCACCTCCACACAAACAAATAAACCTTTACAAAAATGTGTTTTAAGAAATTGTGCTTTGACTGGGCAATAATGGTGCATGCCTTTAATCCCAGCACTCAGGACAGAGAGGCAGGTAGATCTCTGTGAGTTTGAGGCTAGCTTGGTCTACAGAATGAGTTCAAGGACAGGGCTACACAGAGAAATCCTGTTTTGAAAAACAAAACCAAAAAACAACAAAAAATTGAATCTTGAAGGCTATGTTTGGTAATGACAGAAAAAAAAAAAAACTAGACATAGTAATCTTCACTTTTTTGAGGACTAGAAAAAACCACTAGGAAAATACATATTAAAAACAAAGTGTTTGCTCTTTGACTCATGCTGATAACAAAGTATGTCAAGTGCTGAGTGAAGTATTCATTATAAATCATTATAATTCCTAGCACATGACTAGGGCACCCTTAATGTTCATGAAGTCGGTAACTTAGTGTTGTACCTGAGCATCTGTGAGCAGTTTGTGGAGTACGGACAGTGGGGTACACTCTACCTATACTCCATGCTAGTTCATAGTTAACAGTGAAGATACTGCGCTTTTAAAAAATAATTCAAAACATAAGTAATTATTTTAAACACTGAAAGATATGAAAAATACAAACTGAGGGACCAACATCACATTCACAATGTTACAAAACTGGGCACGGTAGCGCATGTCTGTAATTCCAGCACCCCGAAAGCAGAGGCAGAACCATTAGAGGTTCAAAACCAGCCCCGGCTACATGGAACCATGTCTCAAAAACACAATACCAACTGCTGAACTACCAACAAGCAATGTATTCTTGACTAGTAATGATAATCATAGTTACTGCACAGAATTATTATTTGTAATATTTGAAAGTTATACCTGAGGTTACTCTGAAAAGGAAATCTGTAGAGAAAATTTAATCCAGCAACACATCTGCTCTGGCAAGAGATCACATCCAAAGACCTTCTAGTCTATGTGATCTAGCTGGAATGCAGACACTCTCTAGATTACAGTATAATATGGATGGACTACAGACACACCCTTAGTATATCTCTTTAATCCCAAACAGTGGAGGTAAAGACAGTTTATAGAAGAAAGCAGCCATGTTTGAAAATGACAACGAAACCAGGAATGGTGGTGCTTGCCTTTAATCCCAGCACTAAGGGAGGCAGAGGCAGATGGATAGCTATGAGTTCAAGGCCAACCTGGTCTACGAAGTGAGTCCAGAACAGCCAAGGCTACAAAGAGAAACTCTGTCTCAAAAAACAACACAAACAACAAGAACAAAAACCCAAACAACAACAACAACAAAGTAATGTCTAGTTGAGGGGCAGACAAAGTGATGAATCAGAAAAAGATTTGACAGAATGAATCAGAGCTAGGATATATCCAACTCTCAACAGAACAGGACAGCAAAGACAGGCTACTTAAGAGGAGTGCAGGGAAAAAGAGTTTTTACTAAGAGTTTCTTACTGGGATACTTTTACAGAGAGAACAAGCTAGACACAAGTGAAAACAGAACGAGCCACAGAATGAGAAGGAACCAGAAGATTAAAACATATTGCCAGAATTAGCTTGAGGCCAGGCAGAGCAATTTAGTCAGAAGCCAAGAGAAGCCCATTTGAATCCGTCATTTTGGGGAGAAATTTAGGCCAGAACAGCTGAGATGACCCGCCAGCAAGAGCTCAGAAAGAACTAGAAAGGCTTGGGAATGTCCCTCATCTGACATTTACGAAAATTGTTAGGTGTGGTGGCCACATGCCTTTACTGCCTTCCCCTACCAAGCCACCCCAATAGCTCCTGTAACTACTCTTATTTTATTTTATGTGCATACATGCACATGTATGTGTGTGTGCTTGTGTGACTTCATGAGCACCACATGTACGGAAGGTCCTTGGAGATCCTTAGAGGATGATGGACCTATGGAACTGGAGTTACAGTCATAAATTGTTATGTGGGTTAAAGGTCAGTCTGTGCAGCCTGCCTAAGACATCGTTTAAAAAAAAAAAACAAAAAACTTGGCATGTAGGTAGCCTGGCCAACTTGTGAGGTCCCCAAGTTTAATCCTTGGTACTGAAATAAGGGAAAACAAAATAAAGTAAAATCAAATACATAAAAGATTAGGACTGAACATTCACGAACTAATAAAAAGGACTGTCAGGGCTCGAGAGAGGGCTCAGCAGTTAAGAGAATGTGTGGTTCTTGCCGAGGGCCCAGGTTCAGTGCCCAGCTCATGTAGGGTGCCTATAACCCCAGCTCCGGAGATCTAATATCTCCTGAAGTCAATGTGTACACACATGCCCTTCTCACATTCACATAAATAAAGTAGATAAAACTGATGTCAATATTGTTTTTACACCAGCTGACTCAAGAATGATATAATCTAGTATATAGTGTAAACTGATCTCTGCAGAAATATCTGATCAATCACTAAGCACTTTATTTTTTTGTTCTGTCTTGTTTTCTGACGTAGCATCTCATTATGTAAGCCCGGTGGCCTGTAACGTGGAATACCTCCCTGCATGTCCAGGACACAAAGAGTAAGATTAAAAGCAGAGAGGCAGGGGTAGGATCTCTATGAGTTTGAGGGCAGCTTTTCAGAAGTGACACCACTGTGGAGGTGGACAGGAATAGCAAGGTACAGGCGGTGAGGGGTAGCAGGGTTTGGGGAGAGCCGGCTGTTTTACTGCTGGCCAGGATCTGTGAGAACATCTGTGGCTAGGAAGGACTGTGCAGGCCCAGCTGACGCAATCTGCAAGGTTAGACTGCAGAGCTTGTTGGGGTAGCTGTTTCAGCGCTGTTGTGGATGCAGGAAACACCTGGACCTGACAGGATACTGGAATATGTATATGGTCAGGAGGCAAAGTTAAGTAGGTTAGGGAGGAAATTCTTTAGGTGCACATGTGAAAATTTTGGACCCAAGGTTTTGGTAGCTGGGGGAGAGGAGTCCCAAAAGAAGGGAAAGGGGGAGGAACCCCAACCTCTAAAATAAGCAATAGGTGGGGAACTTAGGCTGTTGATTGGCAGTACTTATCTGGAGTCCATCTGAGCTGAGAAGTGGACTCCGGTGCATTTCCTGTAGCTTACAAGAGTCCTTTTTAATTTACAAAGAAGCTAAGTTTTAAACATGTTAGCATCACCATTGTTTGTACTCTGTAGTGAAATGCACATTGTAGAAAAAGGCAGTAGACAGACATATCTTTGTGTCATAGCATCGCAGAGGCTTGGGAAATGGGTCTGAGTTAACAGCAGAACACTCTTTAAAAAAAAAAAAAGATTTATTTATTTACTCAGTACTCTGCCTGAATGCACACCTGCATAACAGAAGAGGGCACCAGATCTCATTATAGATGGTTGTGAGCCACCATGTGGTTGCTGGGAATTGAACTGGGACCTTTGGAAGAACAACCAATGCTCTTAAACTCTTAGCTGTCTCTCCAGCCCAGCATGAACACTTTTTAAGGTGAGCTCAGAGAAGACAGAAGCCTTCTGTGAAGTAGAAGGGGCAAAAGCTCTCTTGATCTTGGTTTCAGTATGATTACACATAATGAAAGAGAGGCTTCTTTCCTCTATCCAGAATACTGGATGTATATCAATCTAGCACAATGAAAAACATTTTTAAAAAATGTTTAAATGAAAATTTAAAATCTTGAGCTTGGAACTATGACAGTGGATTGTATAGCAGAATGGTCTACCAGGGTTAGATTAATAAATCAGAGTTCCAATGATTAATGTCAAAGCTCTGAACAATCTTAATACCACAGTAGCATAGCAACAGAAAGAAATCTGAAGCATTTTCCATTCTTTTTATATGAATTACTTTCTTATAACTATCTAGGCTTTCACTTGTATTTGTTAACCTTAAAACACCTTCTTAGACCCTAAAATACTTTCTTAGGTCCTCACAACTTAAGACCTGTTTTTCTGAGTCTGGTGACGGTTGACTGTGTATAGACCTAGGGTAGCATCTGTAAGCGTGAGGATTAAGGCCTGATTTTCACACAGGAGGAGGACTGAGAAGGCTTCTGAAGCCTTGGATTCTGCTATTAAACGACCCATCCTTCACTAACTAGCCTTTACACCCATCAGAGACCTGAGATAGAAGGCGGGGGTCTTAGGAGGAAAGGAGGACGTTTCCATCCACTCCTATGACAGAAGTTGACAATGTGACTGTGGGACCCAGAGTGTGAGGTTAAAACAGACCTGCGGCGTTGCCCTGGGCTTGGTGAGGGTGATGGAGGCTGCTGAGTCTGGGAGCTGTCAGTCCCCCGCCAGGCCAAGGAGCATGAAGGCTGAAGTGCCTGTGGTGCCTACATTGGTTGGGCCTCCGTGGCTCAGCACAGAAGCCCACATGGGAGCATTCCGACTTCCAGTGGCCAGGATGCTGGCAGGCAGGGCATGGCTCGGTGGGCAGCTGAGGGCTGGGGCAGCTGAGGGCCAGTGTCTCTCCTGGCTGCACTGGAAACAGGCCCCTGGTGGAGTTGACTTAGGCTGGACCCCAGCAGGGTGGGCGTAGCAGGCCTCTCTTGTTCCCTGTGTGGGAATGCTGATGGCCGCAGGGCAGCGCCAAAGCCTGGGACTGGACCTCCTCTCAGGCGTTAAAGACTTTAAGAAAAAACATTTTCACCAACTCCTCTATGGGGGTGGGGGGCTGGAAACCATGTCCATCAAAAGTAGATTTAAATAGGGAGCCTTTGCTTGTTTCTAGCTACTTTCTATTTAACTTTAAAAACATGTATAAGAGATTAAATAAAGCTTAATCTTGTAATTAATCACATTAGTTCTTAGCATGAGTACAAATATATTTGTGGACACATTAAAGGATGTGATCATTTTTAATATGACTAACTTTTAACTTGCATTTCTTAATCATTAAAGACTATGACTTTTGGTTTCATCCCCGTTAAGTTGGAGCCTTAAAAATCATAAACAGTCCATAAAAGGTCTAGGAACTCAATTTTCTGTATTAGTTAGTTTATAAAAAGTCTACAGCTACAGTATAGATTGTAACATTAGTAAAAGCAACAGGTTTTTGAGGCAGTGATATGTAACCCTTTGAGTGTAAAGATACAGTACAATAACCAAGTTCTAATACTGTAAACAACTGTCTCTGGAGTTAATATATCCCAATATAAATGTATCTTCGGAATCATGTCACATGGCTGAAGGCCATCTAAGCGCAAGCTTCCAACTATTAACCCCAAGTCCTTAGTTTAACCATGTCCTGGTTTTGACCCTGGAAAACATGACTGGGCCTAGAAAGGATGAATAACCCATTTCCAGAATCAGCAATACAGTAGAAAAGAACAAAATCAACTTTAAAATTACATTTGGATTCATTATACCAACTCTATTGGCCAGACAGTCTAGAGGTAAACCCCAAGCACAGGCAGCTGGCAGTGGGAGAAACACAGAGCATTCATTCATACATCCAAGAACAACCAAAGACATTTTAAATCTGAACAGACCGTTGTAACCTTGAAAGTTCACCACCATATAAAAAACATTTTGAACCAGGGTTGGATCATATATACAGTATGTTGTTAAGAGTATAACATTGATTTTCTACCAAAAAATCCATACCAATTTAAAATGAGA
This sequence comes from Pachyuromys duprasi, assembly GCA_028658305.1. NCBI lineage: Eukaryota > Metazoa > Chordata > Mammalia > Rodentia > Muridae > Pachyuromys > Pachyuromys duprasi. The sequence continues at coordinate 36,575,544 of CM053765.1, read as the reverse complement.
TTTGTTGCTTTCTTAATCAAAAAGGAGAGAGAATAATAAATGCAGAGTTCATTATGGCTAAAGGCTTTAGACCACGTGGTCATCTTAAGATGGTGGAGTCACACGGCTGTTTATAAGCCACGTGGTCAACATGGCTGCTTACATACACATAAGCACACATTCATGTGTCCTAAACAAGAGTTGAAGGAAGACTGGATAGCTCAACTGATAAGGCTTTAGACTCCAATCGTGATTCTTCTCTTCTGGCTGGAGAGATGGCTCAGAGGTTAAGAGCACTGGCTGTTCTTTAGAAAGGTCCTGAGTTCAATTCCCAGCAACCACATGGTGGCTCCCAACCATCTACAGTGAGACTTGACGCCCTCTTCTGGCATACATGCAGGCAGAACACTGTATAAATAATGGATCAATCCTTTAAAAAGAAAAAAGTTGAACTTAGATTTTAAACACCATACCCAGTAAGCAAATTATAAATCCTTAGATAAGAGTTCACAGTATAACCTTAAGACATATATTTCTCTTTTGAGAGCAGAGTGTTAAAGAAACCAGAAAGCAAAGATTTCTAAGAGTCGGGAAATAGAGCTTTGGAGATGAGAAGCTTTGGAAGAATAGAGCAGAATTTAGGTATCTGGGAATCACTTGTCTGTGGCTAGATTGAAATTTTGGTATGCCTTTTTGTTTTTTTGCCTTTGGATGCAGCCAGGTTTTTGTCACAGAGAGCCCATTGAAGGGAGTGTGTGCTTGCAGTATGGCTGCCGGAGGGGGAAAGGGCGAGCAGCAAGCAGTTCACACAGAAGGAGCTGAGAGCAAGGACCATGTGGAGGAATTGGACTCTAAATAAAACTTAGAGCCAATTTAGCAGACAAGTGATCCACACATACCTCAGGAGTACTTTGGAAAAATCTGCTTGCTTCTCGGAGCGGCCGTTTTGTAGTCTGGGTGTTCCCATCCAGCTGAGGCCTGCTGCAAACACAGCAGAGCGAGCAGAGGAGTGAAACAGGCCGGGTTTGACGGTACCCCTGATCGCCTGGGCAGTAGAAGAGGAACTTTAGAAGCCAGGTGTAGGGGGTGTGAGGTTCTCCAAAAAGCATACAGATTGTGGGGGGGGGGAAGGGGAGCTTGGAGGTCTGAATGGGAACGCCATCCCATGAGTGAACGGAGAAGTAAGTCAGTTGCGGGCCTGACCCCAAAGGGGTCACATAGGGCACAGGAGGACTAGAAATAGGTTGGTATAAGCTGACCAAGCAGGGACCAAAGGCAGATGCCAGGGACCAAAAGCACAGCTCCCGCCTAGTACTAGGATTTTCGACGTGCAAGAAGGGTGGGGGCGAGGAACCATGCTGGCAGAAGCGCTTCTCACGCAGGGAAAGGGTCCCGCTTCCGCTGGCCAGTGCTGGATGCAGAAATGTAGCCATCAGTGGCAATCGGAAACAGCAGATCTGTTTCGGGCGGGTATAGAAGGGATCCCGGTGTGCCAAGACAATCGGAGAGCCCCGTAATTATGATGATCAATATACCATATCTGACATAATGATTAATCTGCCGGATTAATACCAGATCTGGTATAAAGGAGGTTTATAGTGGGAAAAGCTGGAGAGAAGGGAGGAGGCACACATAACACCGAGAGAAAGAAAGACGAGTGAGTGGAACAGAAAGGGTGTAGGAGAAAGAGCTCCGGAGACTGGCGGGGTCCTCTCATTAGGCACACACCTGCCGTGCACCTGCCGTGCACCTGGCCGTGGCAGGTGATGACATCGGAGGCTGCGAGGGCCCTGAGAGGCCCCTGAAGGCAGGCCGGTGGGACTGCCTGTATGCTGACAGTCTGATTATGTGATAGGAAGAGTGATGAGAACAATGGCAGCGTTTCTACAGCCACGAAATACGCCAATGAGATGTTCCCACAAGTAGAACATTTTGTCAGAACACAGTCCAAGAAAGGAGTCGTGTGAGAATTCTGAGTGCTTGTGGGAAAACGCCAAGAAAACCACAGCCCTGGGACCTCAGTTTCTTCAGGACACACGCACAGCTGTTCTTGGAATGCTTCTGCTCCAGGTGCAGCTGACAGGCGTGAGCACTTCAGCTGCTGTTGCTCGTGTGCCTCTGTGGAGTAACATGTTTTTGCCACGTGACGCTTTTCCTTGTGATTACATATGGCTTGAACTCACTCATCCAGGTGTCCTTTCTTAGCCCTCCGGGTATAAACTGTCCGATGCTCTGAATTAAGTTGGCTATTGCATGAGACTTTAGCTCACCTCACTTTTAGGCCCCGAGAGAGCGGTAAACAGAACATTCTAAAAGTACTAAGAACAACAGCAACAAATCGGTATAACCCATCAGAAGATTTAGGATTTCATAAATTAGTTCACATTTTAGCATCCCCCCCCCTTATTTCCACGCTGAGCATGGAGACACGAAGCACATACACGTGGTCTAAAGAGCTACAGTCCATTGTGGGGTGACAGGCAGAAGGCAGTTCCAGTTTAGGGTAAATGGGAGGAGGGGCACCTGACCACTAGAGAAAGAGAAGGAAAATGTAAGAAAGGCTTGGAGGAGCATCTGCAGAGACAGCGAAGCAGGCCTGAGGAGGCAGAGGCATCTAACCAGAGGTCGCAACATTCCTGAAGCCTCGGAGATACTGTCAGCGCTGAAGGGGGAAGTGAAATACAAGGCTGATACAGTAACGCGTCACAAGCCATTATGCCAGTTCTGCAAAAAGGAGAAATACATCTGTATATTCTCATTCAGGTTTTGGAAGAAGTGTTATTTCCTCTCTACCTATCAAAGGCAGATGTTGCTCATTAGGAGCCAATATTCCATTAATCTCTCTCACCTTGTAAAAATCTCATGTGTATCTTCTAATCTTCACACCTAAAATTCTTGCTTACGAAAGGCCCTTCCCCATTTCTGGAACCTGAGGGCCTGGAGAGGATGACCCCTTCCCCTACTGCCTTCATTTTCTTTGAAATAACTCTTTGTCTGTTTGTTTTGTTTGTTTTTCAAGACAGGGTTTCCCTGTGTGGCCTTTGTAGACCAGGCTGGCCTCGGACATCACAGCCTGCCTCTCCTGGCTGAGTGCCGGGCAGCGTGTGCCACCACACCCTGCACCGTGCCTGGCTCCGAGCTAACTCTTTTAAGACTAGCCCATCCAGAGAGCCCATGGCTGTCCCTCAGCCAGTGGGGAACGGACTCAGTCACCACATGCATCAAAGTCAAAAGCAAGTGAACTTACTAGCTGCTTTTGTTTTGTTCATGTTTTTCTTTGTATGACAACAGATCATATAATTTGACTTACTTTTCTAAAATTTTCTGCCGGTGTCTGAAAACAACAACAAAACAAACAAAAAACCAACCAACACTTAATATATTAAGGACGCCGTTTTCCTTACCAGGATGGAATGCATTCCCATGTAGACTCTACTTAGGCAAACTAGGGAACTCCAGCAGGGAATGAGAATCAGCCCGTATATAAGAGGGTACTGAAGGAGAGAGAGAGAACAGATTAAGTTAGATACAAACAAGCAAATCAGAAAACAAGTCACCATGCTATAAAACCCTATCCAGGACTGTATGCTTTCTACTCTCCATTATTTTCCCGGTGCCTAACCATGCACGGTACACAGCACACATTAACAAAATGCTTTTTCATGAATCACTTAGTTGTTTGTTTCTCTAAATTGGGTCTCTCTGTATAGCCTTGACTGTCCTGGAACTCGCTCTATAGACAAGACTGGCCTCAAACTCACAGAGATCTGCCGAATTCATAAAAGGTCTGCCTACCTCTGCCTCCTGAGTGTGCATGATTAAAGGTGTGGTCCAAACTGCTGAAATGCCACACACATACATACACGCGTGCACACACACTCTGTCTGCGTGTCCACTTTAACCAAAGCGCGGGCGCTCTAGACCACCACCCAAATCCAGTCTTGACCTCCTTGGGAGGAAGCCTGGCGTTCTCACTCTCTCCCGTCCAGAGTGGCTGCCATTTACAATCTGCAGTGTGGTGTTCCTCCCCATCGGAGAGGAACACTTTGTAATTAGTTTTCTACTTCTGCGCTCTCCATTAAATTTAAAATGGCAATCACACTGAGGAAAGTGTTGGCGGGAAGCAAGCACGATGCTTGCACGTGCCTGTAAGTTTAGCAAGGGGAGACAGAGGTGTGAGGATCACTATGGGCTTGAGGCCCACATAGTGAGCTGCAGGCCAGTCGGGGCTATCTGACGGGCAGAAACCACAGAGGGTGAAAAGGCACAGACAGGCTGCTCTTGGAATCGACGGCATCAGTAGAAAGAATTGGCCGAGTGTCCTAAGGCCAGAGGGGAGGAAAACAGGACTGATAGGGACCACAGTCAACTTGGGAAGAACAGATTTGGGTGGTGTGAGCCTCATGACTTCAAGCTCCAGAAGGAAACGAACAGTGGTTGGAGAAGCAGAGTGGAAAGAGGGCTGAATCCCAACACTCAAAAAGCTGAGGCAGGGGAACTGCTTGCAGTTTGAGGCCAGACTAGGCTGTGTAGTGAGATCCTGTCCTTCTATTTAAAGGGGGGTATGGGACAAAAGCACAAATTAGTTAAGTGCTTTACATTACTTCCAAGCACATACAAGTATATGCCCAACAAATTATATGATGCCTTAAGTGATTTTTTTTTCCCCTTATGTTGCTAGGGATGGAACCCAGGGCCTTTCCCATGCTAAACAAGCCCCGGCTTCCGGACCACACCCACCTCTCTTAGATGCATTCATTTGTTTGGTTGGTTGGTTAGTTATGGTTTCCTGAGACAGGGTCTCATTGAGCCCAGCCTGGTGTTAAACTTACTAGGTAGAGATCAATAACCTTGAATTGGTTCCCCTGCCATTGCCTCCCAAGTGTGGGGATTCCAGGCATGAGGCGCCAGCCCAGTTTAGGTACTATTTAATCTCCCGGCACTGTTGACTTTTTCATTGCCTGGCCTTGATAACAGGGAAAGCCAAGTCAACGTTTCCTTCAGTTATTCTTACAGAATGGTTTTATTCAGCCTGACACGCTTTCCCGGCTGCTTATCACACATGATCACAACTGTCTGGTACACTGTGGCGCCTTCCACTTGCAGGCATGGCAGGGAGGAGAAGAGCCAATAAAATGACTTGCAATTAAAGCAATTTCAAAAACTGTCTTTAAAAATAATCCACTTTTTGAGACCCTAGGGACCGAACCAATGGCTGAAGGCCAGGGAGCACTCTACCGATGAACTACACTCCGACCGACCCTTCTAAGCACGATTTGATTTGTTCAGAATAATTGCAATATGGGACAAGGACAGGCAGCAGGAAAAAAAACAACACATCATTTTTGAATTTGAGTAAATACACACGCCTCTCACACAAAAGGGCAATGGTGGCACACGAAGGGCTGATTTTATCTTGCTCTCGTATCCTGCTGACGAAATGAAAGCTGTAGTCTGAGCGGTAGGCATGTCAGTATGTGACTGATAATACACAACATATGTGTTCATATACAATGATTCAGCAGTTCCAGGAATCTATACTAAAGACAGAAATGTGGGTAAAGATTCACATTATCAAGACGGTCACAAGATGCTTCTTACAGCACACAGTGCTCTCAGGAGCTCGGGATCTTTGTACGTGGGGACAGTGTCAAAGCACACACTGGTCATGTGCACAGACCTACTGCCTGCCACTTACAGAATGCATCTACTGGAAGTCTCAAATGTGAACCACAAAAATCAACTTAAATTGTCTCAGAAGAGAAAAAGGAGCTGTATTCAAGCCACCGGCTGTCTCTGAGAAGTGTAGAAGAGACCCCAGCCGCGTGATGCATGGCCCAGGGCTGTCTCTTCTTTCCACGTGAACACTGCATTTTCTTTTCCCTTGATACAGGCTTTCGGGCTCTCTGTGCCTCTCGGCAGAAGACTTCTAAAGCTGCTTCATGGTGGGGGCAGAAGACCAGCTTATACACCCTTAGCTCCCTGACCTGGAGAACACAGGTCTACCTGATAGGTGAGGGGGGTTTTACAAGGCTGCACGCTAGGCCAACTCTGTTTCTTCAGCTGTGGGATTCTGGGGTGGCCAGGTAACATCTTTCCTGTCTCAGGTTCCTCTTATCTAAATGGAGGTAATTAATATTTAGGACAGTAAAAAGCCCACAGTGTAAAAACCATCTCTCAGGAATATAAAGACATTTCACTCGGGAAGCTGAGGCAGGAGGATTGCATACTCAAAGTAGGCCTGATCTATATAGTAAGTAAATTAGCAAGAACCTGTCCTAAAATAAAAAACAAAACAGGAGGGGCGGCTGCCCAGCTATCTCAGCGGGAGAGCATTTGCCCAGCACGTGTGAGGGTTCACTCTACGGCACTGTGTAGGAATTAAACAGTTTTCCACCACTCTCGAGAAAGAACTATAGAACACGTCTGTACATTACATATAGGAAGGAAATTACTTTGAGGAGCTAGCTTGTGACAGTGTGGAGGTTCACAAGTCCCAAACCCAAAGGCTGGGGGTCCAAGAAAGAATATGAAGGAATCTGTTGGCAAAATTCTCTCTTCTAGGGCGAGCCTGACTACCTGAGCTCAGTACTTGGACAGGTGGCGAGGACTGACTCCCACCAAGCTGTCCTGACTTCCGCAGATACACACTAATGTAATCTGAAGCTGGGCATAGTGCCCACCTTTAACTCTGGCTCTCAGAAAGCAGAGGCAGGTGGGCTACATCGTGAAAAGATGTAGAAAAGAAAATGATGATGATGTAATCTTCTTTAGTGAAAGAATACTGGGACAAAGATGTTAATTTTACCTATAAAATACTTTTACAAGCCAATGAAGTAGCTCACGCCTATGATCCCAGTATTCAGGGAGGCAGAGGCAAGTGGATCTTTGTGAGTTTGAGGCCAGCCTGAGTCCAGGACAGCCAAGACTACACAGAGAAACCCTATCTAGAAAAAAAGACAAAAAATAAAAACAACAACAAAAACTGTTTTCACGGATGTATCTAGATCACTGGTCAAAAATGTGCACATGGTGGCTAAGCAAAAATGAGATATGAACCAAGTAAGCACCACACATAATATTGAACAAAAGCAATAAGCACGACACATTATACTAAATACAAAGTAATGAGCTTGATACACAATACAGTCCCATCATTTCCAAATCAGAGAGACACATGTCAGCACCCAGCCATCATTTCTCAGCTTCTTGCAGGTCTGAGTTTGGGCGCTTGTGCTGAATTTACTTCCGTTTATGGCTTCTCTAGAGCGCATGCTCTTTTACTTTCACTTCTGGCTTTGTCTATGGTATTTTTTTTTAATGGCATTGTCTCATCTAACTGTGCCGCGCAGACTCATGCTCACGCTGTGGCCCTGGAGGCATGTTCATGCCTCACCCCTGACCAGGCAGATCGGGCAGCTGAAGACAGTCTCTGATGACTGACTGAACTTGTAAATAATGTAGAGCCAGATGAGGCAGGCACATGCATGTTCAGGCACGAAAGAGGGGGCTGGAGCAGGAAAGAAGGTGTCCAGTGGGCCTTGAGGCAGAATCTTGTTCCATAGTCTGACCTCAGCCTCTTAGTGACCCAGCAGCAGTTCTGTTGCTCTCGGTTTCTACAAAATGCCTCAGATAGTGTACAAACCAACTTCCTCTTTTTGCTTAACCTAGTCAAGGTGCATTTGTTATGAGAACCCTTCACACACATGCATGCAAACACCCTTAGTTACATACTTTTTTTTTTCTTTCTTGTACAGAAAAAGGGATTTCTTTGTATAGCCCTGGTTGGCCTGGAACTAGCTACACAGTAAGCTGGCATCAAATTTAAGAGATCAGCCAGATTCTGCTTCCTGAGTGCTAAGACAAGAAGTATGACTCTATGCCAGGGGTCTTCAAACTGTGGCCCGCAGAGGAGTCTGATCTGGCCCGCCAGCAATGAGTGCAGTTTGGCCACCAAGATACCTGCCAGCATATACACTCAGCGTCATAGCTTCTCAGGGAAGACATCAACCGCCTCCGCCCACGGCACGCTGTGTGCTGGGAGGGTGGGCGTGAGGGCGGTGTTGGGAGGGACACCGATGCGCCCTTGCACCTGGCGCTCGGCGCGTGCGCATGCCACTGATAACGTCACTGGAGGGCGCTGAACGCCACGTGGCGAAGAGTACCACATGTGGGTGACTATATAATGATGTAAAAAGGCGCCCGCTCCACCCCCAGGCAACGTGGTGACTGTGTGCTGTGCCTGCCTGTCAGTGAGGTTTTCCTCCACTCCCTCCACTGCCAAAGGTCAGTCAAAAGTGCCATAGAAATAAATTTTTGCCAGATGGGGGGTTCTGCCTGATTGGGGGGTGGGTGACTCATATGAAAATTCCCCTTTGGGGGTGGTGGGGCGTTCAGTGCTAAAATCAAAGTTGGGGGGTGGGTGGTGGTTGGG
>CM053765.1:36504606-36561590 GCA_028658305.1 Pachyuromys duprasi | reverse complement strand
TATTTAGATCGGATAGGAATTTTTAGAATTTTTTTTTTCTTGCAACCCAAATGTGACTACGTATTAACCAGGGGTTAAAAAGGAAAGGACTCTCTATGTCAGTCTTCCTTCCTAATTCCATCGTTCTTCCTGGGTGCATGCCGGATTCAGGGACACACATACTGAAACTCCCTGTGAGTTAAATAAACCCATCCAGGAGTTTTACTCATTCTTGTGCAATGAAAGGGCCAATGAAAAGACGCAACGAGCTCCCCTAGATTATGTTTAAGAGACCGGTCTGAAAGAGTAACAAGTCATACAATTTAAGAGAGAGAGATTCAGCAAGGCCAGCACTCTAATACATGTTGCTTCTTGCATGTAAAAGATTATTAAATTGTAAACTCAAGTATCACTTGCAAACCCTGGGGAGCGCAAAATACGGAGGCCAAAGGAAGCAGGCAAAATAAATAAATAAATTAAGACTTCCATTAAAAACTCCTCGGTGCTCAAGTTGCTCCTGATGTCATATGCCATTACGGTCAGCACAGCACAGCCGAGCACGGTTACAGATACCGCCAGCAACAACGTACCAACTAATAACTGGTTCTCCAGACCACAGAGAAGTGAAGTCAGTGTCTCAACAAATCAGCAACCGATCCCTTCCGAACTCACTCTGACTCCTTCCTTACCTTTCGGCTTTTCTTTAAGTGCAGTCGCTCTACCGCTCGGGACGAGCCCGTGTCAGAATTACACTCCTGTTTTAGAAACACTGCCTAGCAAGAAAGTTAACGCCTTTACATGGGAAACACCACGTATCGCGGCGAAACCGGGACTCGGTTACCAAGCACTTCAAGGGCTGGGTGTCTAAGAAACCATAATCCAACTGTGTTAAAACACAATGTGAGTGGTTAAGATCCCAGATTTCTCCCATCAGCTAATTTTCTAGAACTCGGGCCAGGCCTGCTTGTGGGTACTATGCGAAGCCCTGGATAAGGGTTTTGGACTGGAAGAGCCAAATTAAAAAAAAAAAAAAAGTGCAGAGAGCTCTGAGAACTCGTCTGTCGCGCCGAGGGGCGCAGCGTACCTGCCAGCGGCCGTACGTGAGCAGGACCAAGGCGATGGGGATGGCGGTGCCGGACATGGCGTGCGTGGAGGGCATGCTGTACTCCGAGTTGTAGAAGACTTCCAGCTTGACCACAGGCGGCGAGGCCGGCCGCGGCCAGCGAATGATGTCCTTGGTGCACTGGCCCAGGTACATGACCAGCACCCAGATGATCACCAGCCTCCGGCCCACAAAGGGGTCGAGGTTCCAGATCCAGAAGGGGAAGAAGAGGATGTAGAAGAGCTCATTGCCCAGTTCGGTGCCAAAGCAGAACAGGTAGTAGAGCGGCCAGTTGCTCACCCTGACCGGCTCGCCTTCCTCGCCCGTCAACGAGTTGCGGCGCAGCGAGCCCGCGCGGCGGGGGCCTCCCGGGCCCGGATCGGCCGCCAGCCCGTTGCGCACGCCGTTGGGGGTGCCGCAGCAGTCGGGCTTGGCGGGGCCAGAGGGGCCGCGCTCCGCGCCCGGCTGGTGTCCCCTTCGGCGGGGGTCCCCCGCGACCCCGCGGACCTCGCCCTCTGCATCCTCGCCCGCCGCGGGGCTGCCGGGGGGCGCCTCCACCCCGCACAGGCGCTGGAAGCTCGCCACCCGCTGCGGCTCCTGCAGGCTGACGGCCAGCCGCGCCAGCCGCTGCCCCAGGGACATGGTCGCGGGCCGCTCTCGGGAATGGATCCGGCCGCGCGCGCTTCCCCGCCAGCCGCAGCCACCGCGACTCGCTCGAGGCAGCCGGCGACCGCGCCAACAGGCCGCAGCGGCCGCCGCGCGCGCCCTAGCGCCCCGCGCGCCCCTCCCCTGGCGCGCTCCCCGCCCCGCGCGCGCACGAAGGGCCGCGCCGAGCCGCGCGCGCAGCCCGGAGCTGTTTTTTCCCCCCCCCACCCCCCGAAGCCCCGCCTCCCGGTCTCCGCCGGCGCCCGTGCCCCGCGGCTCAGCTGTGCGGAGAACAGTGCGCTCCTAGCTGGGCAGGGTTGGGGACTCTGCGAGCCGCGCATTTTATTGTCCCGGAATCGGTTGGGGCGCGGTGGACCAGCAGGTAAAGTAACCGCCGCGCCACCGGAATCGTCCGACACACGTCATTAATTGGCAACTCATTTCAGAGCTGTCTCGGATGGTTGATGTCCGGAAGGCCACGTGCCAGTTGAACCAGCGGTGGCAAGATTAGAAAGACTAGATTAGATATCCAGGACACAGCTCTGGGTATGTGATCACCGGCACGGCTGTAGTCTGCAAGAGAGAAGCCGGTCGCCGACAAAGTCAAAGCTGTCCGTCATGTCACATGTATCTTAAGTGAAATTAAGTGTAGAATCTCCTTAATACATTCTAACACCTAACAGGAATGCAAGGAACACATAATTAGTGGACAAATGCAACGAGTAAAATTCTGAGTGTTTTTTGTTTTGTTTTTTTTATTTTTCTTTCCTCTTTTTCCTTTTTTTTTTTTGTTGCTGTTCCACCCCATCCCCCACCCCTCACTGTGCCACAGAGGGCTTCTCTGTGTAGCCTTGGCTGTCCCGGACTCACTTTGTAGACCAGGCTGGCCTCGAACTCATAGTAATCCTCCTGCCTCTACCTCCCAGAGTGCTGGGATTACAGGTGTGCACCACCAGGCCCGGTTTCCTGTTTTTTGTTTTTCTTTCTTTTCCTCTCTCTCTTCTTTTTTTGAAGCAGGGTATCATCTAGCCCAGATTGGCCTCAATTTGGCAGTGTAGTTAAGGCTGTCCCTGAACTCCTGATCCTCCTGGTGCAACCTCAGATTACATGCCTCACCACTTTGGGCTTGAACTTTGAATCTAACAGACTGAGTTAAAATCTCAGTCTTGCAAGTCTTACAAACTTGACTTCTAGACGGAACTGCTTTCATTAAAAGATTTCAAAGTTTTGATTTCAGGAAGGTATTTCAGGCAAGGCAAATGACTGTCTATAATTAAAGACTGAACTACTTCCAAGAAACAGGCTGGAAAATGTTCCATGCTGCTAAGTCATTAGTAATATTTTCATTTCCCAAGTAAGACTGCTCCCAACTCCTTCTGGGCCACTTGCTGAGTCATAGAGGAATTCCTCATTTCCCTGGCCCCCAGACTGCGGGAGGTGTGGAGAGATGAAGGGGCGTTCACCGGCAATCCCAGTCCCAGCAGGCTGAGTTGCAGTTTGCGGCCAGCTGGGGCTATGTCAGAAGACAGTGTATCAAAATAAGTAAGTAAAAGCACTTTCAGCCTAGTAAAGCAAAGAAGTATGAGAAAGGAATACTGGGCCTGGGGAACCAAATACAAAGTAACCACTGTTTGCCCAGGGAGTTACTGCTTTACTAACAAGCAGGAAGCTCTGAATTCAATCCCAGAGTCACTACACACACAGAGTCATAGAGATGATTAGTTGACATTTCTGAAGAATATAGAATGTCGTCATAAATATTAACATTTGGTGAAAATAATTTATAATAAAACATTCTGTGCTGGCCAGGAACTTTCTGTGTAGACCAAGGTAAATTCTACTGGGTCTGCTTTTCAAGTGCTGGGGTTAGGAAGTGTCTGCTGGGGCTAAAGAGGTATCTCAGTGGTTAAGAGCCACTGACTGTTCTTCGAGAGGACCCAGGTTCAATTCCCAGCACCCACATGGCAGCTCAAAACAGTCTGTAACTCCAAGATCTGACACCCACAGACTTTTATGCGGGCACAACACCAATGTACATAAAACAAAAATAAATTATAAACCTGCAGAAAAAAAAAAAGTGTTTGCTACAACTGGGCATTTTGTTTGTTTTGAAACCTTAGCCGACCAAATTGTAAGGTTACAGGAATAACCATCAGACGTGTGTGTGTGTGTGTGTGTGTGAGAGAGAGAGAGAGAGAGAGAGAGAGCCGTGCGTGTTTTCAGGGCCTTACTATGTAGCCTAGGCGCCCTGGAATTTAGCTGTGTAAACCAAGTTGACCTCAAACTTGCAGCTGTCCTCCTGCTTCTGCCGCAGGAACACTATCCTTGATTTCTTTATCCTTGGCACCAAATATAAAGACTGAATAATTGAAGGAGCAGGAATGACTGCATGAACTGAAACAATCCATCCCTACAAGCTGGGTATGGTTTTACACGGCTGTGATCCCATCGCTTGGGAGGCGGAGCATCCTAAGTGGGGAAAGCGGCCATTTCAAAGTTAACATTCCTTGCGGAGGGGGTTTAGTGGCAGGGAGCATCTCTGTGTTGTTCAGTCTGTGTTTTGGAGCTTAGTGCAAGGACCTTGTCTAAAATAAGGAACTTCTGTAACTTTTATTTAATGTCCTGCTTGCACATTCTTTTTCTCTGTCTCAAACACAGTTTCCCTTCTAAATTCTGTCCAGATTTCTGTCACAAATCTTACTCCTTCCCTATCAGAAACAAGTGCCTTTCATTGTTACTCTCCTGGCCCTGTGTCTTACACCTCCAGCCCAGCATTTGAACAAAGAGGACTTTTGTAGCAAGGTCTTGTATACATTGTAAAAATCTGTGCTCTGTAGCCTCTGCTGGCATGAAAAGAAAACACAGAAATCTGGGGGGATTTAAATGGAAATTGGAAATGTCTGTAAGTTCCATTTACTTTAGAAGAAATTTAACTCCTTAAATACGCATTCTGCTGGTTCATGAGAGGACGGCTTGGAGCAGATAGTGCCTGCCACCAAACCTGCGAATCTGAGTTCAATCCCAGGGAAGAGAGAACAGACTTCTGTGGGTTTCTTAACTCCAATTTTTCATTGACAATCTTTAAATACAGAATGCTGGCTAGGCTTTAACAGCTGGAAGAGTTCACCGGAGGGAGGGAGAATCTCACTGTAGGGAAACCTAAAAGTTCTGCTAAGAAATTATACTTTTGTTTATTTGTTAGAGACAGGGTGTCTGTGTGTAGTCCTGGAACTTGCTCTGTACACCTGGCTGGCCTGGAACTCTGAGATCCACCTGCCTCTTCCTTCCATAGTGCTGGGATTAAAGGTGAGCACCACCACACCCTGCTAAGGAATCGTACTTAATTTCTAGGTGTTGAAAACAAATATTCTTGGTACCACACAAACAAAAGGAGAGTATGAGGCAGGAAAGTCACTTTCTTTTTTCTTTTTTTTAACAATGCCTTACTAAGTTCCTCCAGCTGGGCTGGAACTCACTAAGTTGCTGTTCTAAATTCACAGAGATATCTGGTCTCCAACCAGACTGCTGGGACTAACAGCTCTCTCCTCCAGTCCTAACGTCGTCACTTGGTTTTTATCTTAATGCAATCGATGATGTTGCTTCCCATTGGCTGGTCTGGCTTCACACTTTCAAGATTGGCTAATTTTAAAAGAATCTGAGTAGCTGGTATGGTGGTGCACGCCTTTTATCTGAGCACTCAGGAAAGCAAAGGCAGGCGAGTCGGTGTGAGCTAGAGGCCAGCCTGGTCTGCAAATCGAGCCAAGATTACACAGAGCAATCCTGTCTCAAAAACAAACAAAAAAACAAAAAAATCTGAATAACGGAAGTAAAGAAAAAGGGGGGAAGGCTCAACTGCCCTAGGTCGTCACCCTTTGTGAAAGCAAAAATATTACCAGGTGGAGGAGATTAAAAGATTTGCATAAATGTTTTACAAGGTGGGGAGATTAAAAGATTTGCATAAAAGTTTTACAAAGTGGGGAAGACTTATCGAATATTAGCCCTGGAGGAGCAAGCTACCCTTGAGAGGAAAAAAGACATTTCTTACACAGACAAGTCAAAATGAAAAGAACAAAAGGTGAAAAAAACAACAACAACATGAGGTTGGAATAGTAAATTTCTTTTTAAATTTCTTTTTATTTTGAGACAGTTTCATGTGACTGAGAAGAGACCTTGTTCTCCTGAGCCTCCCCCTTCTACGTTCCAAGACCTGAGGTTACAGGCATTGTCTTCGCTGTGAATTCTGGGTTACAAGAGCACTTGTCTCAAAAACAAAAAACAGACAAATATCAGTGAAGTGACCCCCCCCTCCTCCAACAGCAGGGGTTCTCTCCCAGACCCGGGATTAGGCACAGCCACACCCAAACACCTGTTTTCACAGAGACATCCTTTATGAAAGTGGGAAGAAAGGTAAAAGTGGCTGATTTCTGATTTAGTAAAAAAAAAAAATTAATAATAAAACAAACAAACAAAAAGAGGCAGGTGTGATTTTTAAGAGGAAAAAGGAGGGGGCTGTCTGTGTTAGAATGGGCTAGAATGAGGTGGTATGTTTTGATTGGGCATGTTAACTAGGTGAGGCAAAGGGGGCTTTTGATTGCTAGACTTCAATACTTTGATAGCTGGGCCACGGCAGTCAGACTCAGGAGGAGGAAGTGGCCAAATAAGGGCATAGACCTTGGTGGCTAGTTTTAGGAATGTGATCTTAACGGTTTTTAAGCAAAGCAGAGGGATTAGAGGAAGGGCAAGGCCTGCCAGAGCCCTGTTTGCTCTGATGGCTGGAGTCCCTCCAATCAGCACTACTATTGTGTGACAAAACTTTTCCTGGGAGACAAGATATACATGTTCACTATAAGTTCAAAGCAATAGTTTTTATGTCATAGGTTAACAAGGTTTTTACCCAGAAACAGGTGATCTATCTTACATCTTATTTTTGGAGTCTTGTATAGTCAGATTAGCTAGTCATCCGTGTTTATGGATTTGTGACTTCATCCCTGGATCTAACCTAGAATGAATGTCCCAAGCCCCCTCTTCTTCCTAGTTTACATGCTTCTGACACAAAGCGGCTCACAGAACTTCCTATGCAGCTTTTGCTATTCTGCAGGGGGGCTTAAAAATTACTTGAATCGTTTCAGGAATGCTCTAAAGTCGTTGTCAGGAATTATAAAATCATCAATTCCTCTAAACAGCATTATTTTATGAAAGTACAGTTTTACATTGAAACACTAGAAAGTGGGAAAGCTGGAATGAGAATTGGCGGCTAAATATTGGTAGGGTCTCGTTTGCCTTTCACTACTGCTATATAATCAGAAGAGCGTTCTAGGCAGGACTGTGCGATCAAAGCATTCATAAAGCATGACAGTATAGCTAAGAGCCTTTCCTTGGACTACATCCGAGCTACACATTTTTTTCTCTCATTCTCATCTTGCAGTGCTGGCTCCTAACCCAGACCTTGCACATGCTGAGGAAATGCTCTACTGCTGTGATAAATCTCTAAACCCCTGACAGGCCTACATTAACTTTAAACTTTAGAAGCCTCCATTAAGAGGGGAATCAAACTTATATGCACAAATGAATAAACACTTCCTCTAAGGAGAAATTAAAGCCCTGATCATTTTTGGGTTTATTTGTTTTGTTTTTGTTTTGTTTGAGACAGGGTTTCTCTATGTAGCCTTGGCTGTCCTGGAACTCTGTAGACCAGGCTGGCCTCTAACTTAGAGATTCACCTGCCTCTGACTCCTGACTTCTGACATAAAAGTGTGTACCACCGCTCCCAGCCTTTGGTTTTAGGTTTTGTTTTTTGGTTTTTTGTTTGTTTTGTTTCCCTAGCAAAGCCTGTCTATGTAGCCCCAGCTATCCTGGGACCCTCAATGGTCTTGCTTCAGCCTCCTAAGTCCTCAGACTACAGGAATATACCAGTACACGCTTCCTCCTAAACAGTTCGAGAACGAATCAATATAAATGGTTGAATGAATAGGAATATAAACTGATTAACTAATATTACTGGATGTTGTTTTAGACTAATGCCTCAAGCTCATTCCTAACGAATCAAGCTCAGAATCCGCATGCAGTCACCCATATCAAAGTTCCACATCCAAAGAGGAACTAAGTTTTTATCTGGCCTTTGAGGAAATCATGAGGGAGAGAGAGAACATCATGGAAGGTAGATCAAAGTCAAATTGATAGTGATTTGTCCTCAGCCCTAATCCTTGCATAATGATTTACCAAGCTGAGCTTGGTAGCACATGCCTTCAGTCTTAGAATCAGGAGGCACAGACAGGTAGATCACTGTGAGTTTGAAGCAACCATGGTCTACATTACAAGTTCCAGGCAGCCAGAGATGCAGAGTGAGACGTTAGTCAAAACCAATCTGACACAATTATGCCCTGAAAAAGATTGACACTAACTGATTATTTATTTTGCTGTTGGATAAGGAAAGTAACTTCGGAGCAATTCGTTTGCATTTTGCCGGTTTTATTTCCACTTTGACTGTGAAACTGTGATTCATCAAACATGTCTTCTATCTGGGTAATAAAGTGTTAGCAGTTGAGTAAACTTAATAGTTTTCTCCTTGGCACACCATAGCTTAATTATTATTTTATTGTTTTAAGATGCTCAATGCTAAGACCAGGCCTGGTGGAACAGGGCTTGTACGCCCTAGAAGGCCAAGGCATGATGATCCCTAGTTCAAGGCCTCTCTGGGCTGTAAGGTTCAAGGTCAGCCTGTGTGATACTTCCTGAGACACAAAAGGACAGCTAGTGTGATAGTGCACGCCTGTGATCCCAGCGCTCTGGGAGGCAGAGGCAGGTGGATCTCTGTGAGTTCCAAGGCCAGCCTGATCTATAAACTGAGTCCAGGACAGCCAAGGCTACACCCTGAAAAAGCAAAGAAACAAACAAACAACAAAAAGGCGGCTTAGGGCTACAGCTCAGTGGAAAAGAACTATCTAGCATGTATGGGACTCTAGGATCAATTGCTCTAGGAATTGAGGGGCTGAAGTGAGGAAAGAAGAGGGAAGGAGAGAGAAGGCAAAAAGAACCCTGGTACCGATCTCATCAAGTTTCAAGATGCCCGTCCTCAGGGTGATGTTTAATTCATTAATTGGTCACTTGTATTCAAATTCCAGTTTCGGGGACTATTAATGGCATTCACAAATACAGAGATAAGTTCTGCCTTTAAAGCCACGAAAATTCAGAGGATCAAAACTGATTGAAGCACATTTTTGGTTGGTGATTTCAATTTACCTGAAGTCCAAAAAAACAAAATCAATCCTACGGAGGCTGTGCACGGTGGTATGCCTCTGTACTCTTGGGTGGTCAAGAGGTAAACACAGGAGGAAAGCTTGGAGGCCATGGTTCTGGGTCAACAAGGACCACAGAGTGACATGAAAGAGGCAGGAAGGAAGGGAGGGAGAAAAGGAGGGAAGGAGCACAAACAAAGACTAAAGAAATGTCTCAGTGACAGAGCACACGGCTAGGCCAGTTCCCTAACACCACAAAAACAAACAAGGAATAGGATAGCAAACTATTGGCCCCAGCATGACAACACTGGTCTGTAATCCTAGTGTAACAGGGTCCCTAACCTTAGCACAACTACTACCATTTTGGAGGCAGTGTTGACCTTTAAACCCAGCACATAGGCCCAACACCTGTCAAAATGGGAACCAAGACCTAATCCAATAAAGACCTAGTTCATACTTCCGGGATCCAGGAAAGTCCCTCAGTGTATTTACTGGCCTTGCTTCTTGGCTTCTGGAGTTGTGCTCCTTTCGAACTATTCCTACCAAGCCAAGTGTGTCACCCAGGATTTTTTTTTTCTTGTGCATCAAAGATAAAGAAACAAGATTTCATGTTCCACTTTAAGAGTATTTGTTTGTGTTCTCTGGTAGAGTTACCATGCAACGTTAGCCCTTGGGAGGTGAAGGTAAGAAGACTGAATTAAATATTCCTCGGTGATTTCACAATCAGGTCCAGCCCAGTCTCGGGGACTGGGGGGATTGCTCAGTGGTTAAGAGCATGCCTGCTCTTACAGACAACCTGGGTTCAGTTCCCAGCACAAACGTGGCTGTTCATACCTGTTAATAACTCCAGTTCCAGGGAATCCAACACCTTCTTCTGGCTTCTGTAAGCAGGCATGCATGGGTTAAAGATACATACAAGCAGTAAAAACATCCATATATATATCCATATATATAGGACCTGCAGGGAGCTGGGGGAGGGGAGCATACATTAGTATGATGGTGGATGAGTGGTCAAGGGACTTACAGAGCAGACCTAATGCCCTGGTTCAACTCTCAGATCCTCCATAAAGGTAGGAGAATAGAACTGACTCTCTAAGGGTAAAAGGAGGGAAATAACTCCACAAAAATTGTCTTCTGCCACATATCCATCATGGCTCACTCAAAAATAAGCAAAACGAAATAAAATAAAAAGTCAGGTATGGTGGCTTGTACTCATAAGCCCAGTACTCAGTAGGCTGGGCGGGACTATTGCTGTGGTTCAAAGCCAGCGCTATATAGTAAGGCCCTGTCTTAAAAATATATAAACAAACAAACTAGAAATAGAAAATGGTGAAAAGTAATTACAATGTGTGTGATATCGTTCGACTAGATATAAATACATAGGATTTATAGTTTTAGACATTCATGTCCTCAAAACGAGTATATAAAATCAAATGGTGTTTAAAAATAGAACCCACACCATACACCATGAAGTCAATAAAACAATGATAAAAAACGTCTATGGCATATCTATGAAAGAGATGGGATTACTGGAAACGCATCTATGGCACGCAGAAGACTTCAGCTCCGCAGGCAGGTAACAGGGACACCGCTGCGAGGCGCAGGGGCTGCAGCACCTGAGGCGGCCCTGTGCTGTCAGAGCATCGGATATCCGGCACGAGGTGCGGTTGGCCAGGCAGGACAGGAAGGCAAAGTCATGACATCAGCACAAATATCCTCTTTGGGATGGGAAATTCCTCAAGTTTGAAGCAGACAAAGATTTCCGTGATAAGTACTGTCTGGGACCAAACCTCAGCCAAAGAAGATAAGATGGGCTCAAGGGACCGCTTAATGAATTTATAGGAAAAATCCGAAGGTGGGTGTCATGGCAGTGGTAATCCAGAATTTAATTAAAGTGCCTTCACTGTGATTTCACAAGTGCAATGGCTGTGAGACAGACTTCCACAAGCTCCTTGTAAATGTGGTATAATTTATTTAGTGCGAGCGTTCACCAGTTAGGAGTCTTTGCAAGAACCACTGCATTTGTGATGAATAATTTTCTGTGATGAATCTGTAAATGCAAAGAACATGGCTGACAAACACCCAGATTAGTAAAAATAAGCATTTCGACATAAAGTATACATGCATGTCCCAAGTTCAAATTGTATGCAATCACTTAGAATGATTTTTTTTTTTAATCTGTGGAGCTGCAAACCCATTCCTATAATATGTCTACTCGCCAGGAAATAAAACTTGATCTGAAATCTGAGTTATATAGCTAATCTTACTAGCCACTGAGATAGCTTAGTTATATAGCTAATCTTAAGGCCACTGAGGTTGCAGAATAAGTTAATGAAATCATCAATGCCTTTTATAAGCACTAGTTTTTTGTTTGTTTGTTTGTTTTTTGAGTGGAGAGATGGCCCAGATCTGAGGCCTGCTCTTGCAGAGGACCCAAGCTTGATTCCAAGTCCTCACATCCAGTGCCTCACATTTGCCTCTAACTTCTGGCTTCTGTGAGCATCTTCATTCATGGAAGACACACAAATTACAACAGAAACAAAAACATAACTTTTTTTTAAGAGCTAGTTCTCTGGGGCTGAGGAGCGTGGCTCAGGGTTAATAGTTCCTCCCCAGCATGTGCAGGGACCTGAGTTTGATACCCAGTACCACACACAGAAAATAAAAAAGGTTAGCTCATCTGAAGTCTTAAAAGTCAAACTCAACTCAGTTCTCAGTCTGATTAGCCTTCTTGTCATCCACTGTGATTGACTATCTGATGGACAATGCAAACCCACACAAGAGACCATTATTATATGGCCAAATCCTATGGGAAGTGTTAGGGGAGAGAAAAAAAAAATACTCCTCTTGTGCTTGAGATCTTGTTTGTGCTAGAGAAATAAAATGACCCAAGACAGAGGAACAGAACAGTGCACACCTTGCATAATTTTTGCATGTTTTTTGTTTTTTTTTCTGAGACAGGGTTTCCTCAGTTGTCTTGGATTCACTTTGTAGACTTGAACTCACAACCATCCTTTTGCCTCTGCCTCCTGCGTGCTGGGATTAGAGGTGTGGGTCACTGCGCCCAGCTTTTTTATTTTTAAATTTTAATTTTTGCATGTCCATTGGGACCTGCAAAGGGGAATAAACAGACAACCAAGTGACCAAAATAGAGAGCTGCCGTATCTTTTGGAGAAACTCTAAATTATGAAGAAGTGGCAAGATAAAAGGGATTTGAGCCAGGAAATGGTATCTTGTACAGAAGTCACTGGCTGATATGGGGAAGGGTGGGGTAGTGAGGATGATAAGAGTTATTGTAGAAGCTCTGTTTGCTTCCCAGCAGGGATTGGCAGTAGCCTATGATAAGAGATTTCTTCCTTCCCGGCAGAGACGAAATTATCTCAAGGGAGATTTCGCTGACAACTTCAGGAAGAAGTGGACAGGACAAGTCTCCTCTCTGCACCCTGTGTGTCTCAAAATAACATGTGGAGCTGATGTGTTTGGGGACACGTCCTTGACTGTTTCCTTAGTATATGCTCATTTCTTCTTCACAGTGTCTTTTGGGACATTGTTAAATGTGTATGGTCTACAGACACGCTGTGTGTGTGTGTGTGTTTCTGTTGTTGGAGTTAGAACCCAAGGGCTGGTGCCTGGTGAATGTTAAGCATAGAGTCTACTACTGTACCCTACCAAGTTTAGTATGTATGTATGTGAGTGTGGTGTATTAGCACACATGTGTGCTCAGGTACAGGTATAGGAAGGCCAGAGAGGAACAGTGGGTGTTTTGCTCTATGACACTTTACATTATTCTTTTGAGACAGGGGTCTCTGGATGTAGGCCAGAGACCAGCAAGAACCAGGAATTCTCCTTCCTATCTCCACCCTCTACCACACTAGGGTTACAGACAACCACGCTCCGCATTTTTATGTGAGTGGTGGGATTTGAACTCAGGTCTTAATGCAAGCCCTTTAGCATCAACCCTGATTCTCTCTTTCAACTTTCTGAGATAAGGTTTCTCTGTATAGCTTTGGCTGTCAGGATCTCCCTTTGTAGACCAGGCTGGCCTCAGACTCACAGAGATCCACCTGTGTCTGCCTCCTGAGTGCTGGGATTAAAGGTGTGCGCCACCATCACCACCCAACAATTATTGGTTTTTTTGAGACATGACCTCTCTGGGTAACCTTGGCTTTCCTGGAACTTGCTCTGTACACCAGGCTGGCCTTGAACTCACAGAAATCCACCTGCCTCTACCTCCCGAGTGCTTGGATTAAAGGTGTGTGCCCCTCCACCCACCCCCACCCCCACCTTATTTTTAAGGTGAGGGTCTTAGCAGAAGTGTGGAGGCTCACGCCTGTAACCCAGGACACAGGATTAGGAGTTCAAGGCCATCTCAGCTCCATAGTGAGTTTGATGCTGGAGCCTGGGCTACACGACACAAGACTACCTCAGAAAACAGCAGCCTTGGGGGAGAACCTGTATCACTGGGCTACACCCCCAGCTCTACAGCCCACATTTCATTTATCTAAATTTATTCCCTTTAATTCTTTTCTACCAAGAACCACTGATGTGAATTGAGCATCATTGATCCAAAGCATGTCAGATGCTCATTAGAAAGGACAACAAGGGGCTGGAGAGATGGCTCAGAGGTTAAGAGCACTATCTGCTCTTCCAAAGGTCCCCAGTTCAACTCCCAGCACCCACATGGCAGCTCACAACTGCCTGTAACTCCAGTTCCAGGTAGTCTGACTCCATCATACCTAAAAGAAGAAGAAAAAAAGAAAGGACAACAAGCCAGGCATGGTAACCCTTTAATCTCAACACTCAGGAGGCTGAGGCAGGAATATTGCAAATTTCAAACTCAGGACTTCTGCAAGAGTAAAACAAAGCAAGCTCTCAATTGCTGAAGTGTCCCATGCCTTTAATCCCAGCACTCCAAAAGTAGGAGGGTTCGGAGTTTGACGTTATTTCAAGGCCTTTGAAGAGGACTCTGCTAGCCCTGTGAGGTTCCTCTGAGACTCAGTAGTGTGGAATGAGAGAAGGCAGGGTCATTTGCTGCTCTGGCACTGATGGTGTTGGGTTACATAAGAGGGGAGACTGGGCTGGCTCAACGTGGTCCCCTCAGAAGAGTCCCCACAAGAAAGGCATACTGGGAAACCCATGCACAGACCATATTCATGGACTTCAGGGCTCATATCCTACCATTTGTTGTTCACACGCATTTTAAAAATCTTTAATATGGATCTGAAGTTCAAATTCGCCTCTCTCTGTGGATGTTTTGAGACAGGGTCTGATAGAGCCTAGGCTTGCCTTGAACCTGCTATATGGCCGAGGACAATCTTGAACTTCTCATCTTTCTGCCTCCACTTCCCAAGTGCCGGGGCGACTGCCATGCCAGCCCTCTGTTTTGAATGAGGCATCTGAAACTGCCAAGTTGAGGTTACCTGGCTCACCCTTCGGTGGCTGGGAAGCTGCGGGAAGAGGGAGATACAGCTCTCAAGGATGCAGGTCTGGTGACCCACATTTACCAGCTAGTTCTAGCATCTGAGACCCTCCCACAACAGCACCACCACCTGGATCACCACCTGGACAGCAAGCCTTCCAATACCCACTCTATTCAAACCTTAACTGTGTCCAAAGAGGAGCTGGAAACATAGTTGCTTTTAAAGATCACACTTCTTTCCTGTTTCGTGACCCCGCCCCCCACTTTCAGTATCAAAGTCCCACCATAGACTCCAACTGGAGCCTAAATATGGAGGCCAGGTTGACCTTGAATTTATGATCCTCCTGCCTCAGACTCCCAAGTACCTGTGAATCTATGACTAACATATCATATATTTTATGAAAGATGGCTCAAGGACAACACCCATAGCATTTTTTGGTTAATTTTATTGCTTGTTCATAGAATACATTGCCTATGTCAAAACAGAGACTTTTGATTCAGACGCCAGGCAAATGCTAAGTTTCTGAGTGTATGTCAGGACTCATTTAGAAAAACAATTCTGCCCATTGACTCAACCAACTTTCTAATTTCTGATTTGACTTATAAACTATAAACTACAAGCTCTTTCTATAGCCCAAGACAGTCTTGAATCTGGACCTGTCTCTGGGCCACCACATCTGATTTATGTGGTGCTGGGGAATGGAACCCAGAGCATTGTGAATACCAATCAAGCATGCTACCGAGTGAGCTCCATCCCAGTTCTGCAAGTAAACTATAAACTCTAATTGTCAGTGTTGGAGAGATGGCTCAGTGGTTAAGAGCACTGGTCACTCTTCCAGAGGACTCCTAGCACCTACCTGATGGTTCACAAGCATCTGTAGCTCCAATCTCAGGGGATTCCACACCCTCTTCTAGCGTCCCAGGGTACTGCACCACACATGGTGCGCAGTCACTCATGTAGGCAAGACACCAAGCCAGACACATAAAATAAAAATAAATAAATCTTTTAAAAAAGTTACTTAGCCAGGGAGAGGTGGTATTTGGAAGAAGAACAGTTCTGCCCATTGGCTCACCAACTTTCTAACTTCTGATTTGACTTTAAAAAGTTAAAAAAGTATAGACTATTTTATCTTATTTTTATTTTTGGAAACAGGGTCTCATTTTATAGCCCACACTCAAAGGATGCCTTTAATCCCAGCACTTGGAAAGCAGAGGAAGGGGGGTCTCTGGGAGGTCGAGGGCAGCCTGGTTTACAGACTGAGCCAGGGATACACAGAGAAAACCCTGTCTTAGGGAGGAGGAGGAGGAGAAGAAGAAAGAAGGAAGGAAGAGAAGAGGAAGAGGAAGAAGAAACCCAAGCAAACAAAAACCCTTTTTATTGCCTATACCCCTTCAGCATCCAGAAACATTTCAATTTGCTGCAGAACTAGGTACCCAGTACCCAAAACAGGAAAAAAATTAAAAGGAGAATAATTAGTATTGAGCCAGGTGTGTTGGTTCACAGTCCAACCCCAACGCTTGAATGGTAAACAGAAAGATCTGGAGTTCAAGGCTAGCACCATCTACCCAAGGAGTTCTAGGCCAACCCATACTACGTGAGATAGTCTCAAAATGAAACCAAACATCACTGGTGAAGAAAGAAACAGAAGCATACAGCAACTAACTAGCTGGATCTATGTTTCTTGGAGATTGGTCACAAGACCCTCATACCTTCTCCTAAGATTTCAGTTACCATTTTGCTCACCTATTTATGGTAAATAGGAGGTTAAAAGATTTCACTGGAGTTGGGTTGTTTCAAGCAGCACAGCTACTGCTCAGTTATCAGTGGTTTTGTAAGTGACCCCACTAAGCCAGGCATGGTGGAGGATTGCCATGAGTTTGAAGACAGCCTGGGACATAGAGTGAGACTCAATTATCTAAAATAAAATGAAAATCAGGATGAGGTATTAATCAAACCCCATACCTATTAAAGGATTTTCAGGGGCCCAGACCTAAGCACAGCTGACTCCATGATGGAAGCACCATTCCAGCTCAGCGCGTAGAACAGCACCACCTGCCAAAACTAAATCAATAGGCCTGATCCATTAAGGTCCGTGTAGTTCCGGGAAAGGCTCAAAATGTACTAACCTTGCTTTTTCAGGTTCTGTAGTTCCACTTCTGGCTGTTATTGTTAACTGAAGTATGTCAGCTCTGAACATGCTTACAAGCTTGCCATGAGAAAGGCCCAGGGCTACACTCGAATCCCAAACACCCAGTGTAGTAGCTGGCTAATAAGTTCTTTCTTTTGGCTTCAAGCCATGTCCCAGCAGTCTTCTCTGGTGAATACCCCACATCATTATCCACGGTGAGTTTTTGTTTGTTTTGTGTAGGCTTTTATTTTTAATCTACCTTATTTGGCTTCTTACAGCTCTCTATCTCCCTTCTCCACACCAATCCCTTCCAACACCAAGTAGGAGAGAAAGAAGGTTAGTGGCGGGAGGGAGTGTAGACTACTGTCTTTAGACTACTTCCTGCTGTTTAGGGTGCTTGGGGTCCCTGGTGGTGGGGCCACTCTTCGTTTCAGGAGATCTCCAACTTCTCCTCAAACTGCAAAAACAGCAACCAGGAGCAGCAGGGAGGCAAAGCAGCCGCCTACAGGCGCGCTCTGTCCCTCTCTGGGCTCTGGCACTTATTCCCGCCCTGAGTCCCTAGAATTAAACTATCTGTAGCTGGCAAATATTATGCCCTGCTCAGAGCCGGAACAAGGTAAATAGTCTATTGCCGCAGACAATCCAAAGCAGCCCCATATCCCACACCTGGGATTAAAACAAACACATGTTTACATAACATAACTGAGTTTTTAAAGAAACGGAAACTCCCGCTACAGTTTTCTTTGCTTTTCAAGACAGGATTGCTTTGTGTAGCCCTGGCTGTCCTAGAACTCACTCTCTAGACCAGGCTGACCTCAAACTCAGAGATCCACCTGGCCTCTGCCTCCTGAGTCCTGAGATGAAAGGCCTGTGCCAATCTTCCCCACCCCCTCCCCAGCTTTCCCCACCGTAATTGCATACATATGTATGAAAGGCAAGTGAAAGTCTGACCTCAGCTATCAGAGGTGCCAGCTTCACCCCTGCAACTGGAAGCTGAACTAACTCACCTCAGCTGTCTCTTGGCAAGTACAGTATCGTGCTTTGAGCAATTTAGGGCAAGTAAGCAAAGAAAGGAATCCAGGACTTAAAGGAAGATTAGCTTGGTGGAAATCACCGTGTTTCAAAGCCCTCTTTCATGCCCTTTAATTCTTGGTTGTATGAGTCCTGCTGCTTCCCACGCCCTCATTGCAAGGGACGTTTTACCTTGTTCTTTCTCCACATTCCTATCACAAAACCATTTTTTAATTACTTTTTTTTGTTTGAACACACATACAAATGGCATTCCCTGTGACATTTTCTTTTCTTTCTTTCTTTCTTTTTTTCTTTCTTTCTTTCTTTCTTTTTTGAGACAAGTCTCTTTATTATGTAGTTCTGGGTGTAGACTATATTGACCTCGAAGGAACTCATAAAGATCCTAGAGATTCACCTGCCTCTGCCTCCCATGTGCTGGGATCAACAGCATGTACTGCCATGCTGGGCTCCTACATATATTTTTATACATATACATTTTAAATCTATTTGTCTTTCTTTTTCTTTTTCTTTTCTTTTCTTTCTTTGAGACAGGTCTTAACACTATAGCACTCTTCCTGAGTCCAGGGATTAAATGTACCTGTACACACAACTGCCTGTTTTTGCAACAGAATCTTATATAAGCCAGGCTGTCTTGAACTCACTGTGCAGCCAAAGATGACTGATCACACCTGCTGAAAAGTCACACTTCTTGGGGCTAGAGAGACGGCTCAGTAGCTAGGAGGAGCACTGGCTTCTTCCACAAAACATGAGTTCAGTTCCCACCACCCACATGGTAGCTCACAGCCATTTGTGACTCCAGTTCCAGGAGATCCAAGAGATGCCCTCTTCTGACTTCCCTGCATACCACGCATGCTCAAGGATCACATATAGACAGACAGGCAGACAACATATAAAAGTAAGTCTTTTAAAAAATCATCTTTTTTTTTTTTTTTTTTTTGAGGCAGGGTTTCTCTGCGTAGCCTTGGCTGTCCTGGACTCGCTTTGTAGACCAAGATGGCCTCAAACTCACAGCAATCTGCCTATCTTTGCCTCCCTGAGAATGTACTCCCATGCCCAGCTACAAAACAGTATTTCTTACCATCATCAAGCTACTTGCCAGTAACAGCTATTTTTTTATTTAAAAAAAACTGATAGTAATAGGTGGGCATGGTGACACACACCTTTCATCCCAGCACTTGAGAGGCAGAGGCAGGTGGATCTCTGTGAGGACTATGCCAGCCTGATCTACAGAGCAAGTTCTGGGACAGCCAGGGCTGTTAAACTGAGAAACCCTGTCTTGAAAAAAAAAAAAACTAAACAAAACCAAACAAACAAAAGTTGATAGAACCAAGCACATGCAACAGGAGGCTGGGATGCCAGGCCTTCTTGCGACCAGCACAATGTTTAGTATTTTGATCATCACTGTGACCAAATGATTGACAAGAAGCAATTTGAAGACCTTTTGGGAGATACCATCCATTATAATGAGGAAGTAATGGTCGATGGAGTCACAGTGTGTCTGAAGTGAAGTTTGGTAGTAGACTTTTGTTTTTAAACCAGGTCTCACCGTATAGCCCTAGTTGCACAAGAACTCACAGAGATCCATCAGCCTCTGCCTTTCAAATGCTGGGAAGTAAAGGCATGCACCACTACACCCAGACTTCCTTTGTCCTCTTTTATTCAGTCTGGGCTCCTAGCCTGTGGGGTGGCGCCACACCAGGCTGGGTCTTTCTTCTTCAGCTAATCCTTTCTGAAAACTCATGTGCCCAAAAATGTGTCTCCCAGGTGATTCTCAACGTAGGCCATGGAGGCTGACAGTCACCTAGAGCTCACTGTGGCTGAAGATGACCTTACAATTACAACCTTCCTGCTTTCGCCTCCAAAACACTAGGATTGCAGGCATGCACGTGCAGTTTATGTGGCTTTGTGTGTGCTAGGCAAGCGCTCTGCCAACCGGGTTAAATTCCCAGCCTTAATAGAACATTTTTGTTGTTGTTGAGACAGGGTCTCACTCTGTAGCTCTGGTTGGCCAGGAACTTTTTAGGTAAACCAGGCCTGACTCTGCCTCCCAAGTGCTGAAATTAAAAGCATGTGCTGCCATGCTTGGCCTAACACAACACATTTTGTTTTGTTGAATTCTATTTAATTTATTAGTAGTAGAATTTTAATATTAGTATTTTTGTTTACTATTTAGTAATTAGTAGTAGTATTTTAATGTAAATGCTTTTCTTTTCTTTGTGTATTTTAGAAAGCTGTTCTAGCTGGGTCTAGTGGCACATGATTTTAACCCTAGCACTCAGGAAGCAGAGGGGGGTGGGTCTCC
Organism: Pachyuromys duprasi; assembly: GCA_028658305.1. Taxonomy (NCBI): domain Eukaryota; kingdom Metazoa; phylum Chordata; class Mammalia; order Rodentia; family Muridae; genus Pachyuromys; species Pachyuromys duprasi. Next base: position 36,541,747 of record CM053765.1, on the reverse strand, counting down.
ATGAGTTGGAGGCAAGCCTGGTCAACATAGTGAGATTTTAGGACTCGATAGGAAGACCCTATCTCAAGAAAAAGAAAAGAAGAAAGAAAGAGAGAGAGAAAAAAGAAAGCCATTTCATGTTTTTAAGGATTTTACTGTTTTTATTTCATGTGTGTGCATATTTTGCCTGTATGCATGTGTGCACACCACGTGCGTGCTTGGTGCCCACAGAGGTCAGAAAGGGTGTTAGAGTTACAGATATGTTTGAGCCAACCATGCTGGCACTAAGCATTTGATCCAGGCCCTCTGAAAGAGCAACAAGTGCTTTTCTTTCTTTCTTTTTTTCTTTCTCTCTCTCTCTCTTTCTCTCTCTCTCTGTCTTTCTTTCTCTCTCTTTGTCTTTCTCTTTCTCTCTTTCTTTTTGTTTTTTTGTTTTTGTTTTTTTTTTTTTTTTTGAGACAGGGTTTCTCTGTGTAACCTTGGCTATCCTGGAACTCACTCTGTAGACCAGGCTGGCCTTGAACTCAGAGATTTGCCTGCCTCTACTTCCAGAGTGACAGGATTACAGGCGTGGGCCACCACCACCTGGGTGCAACAAGTACTCTTAACCGCCATTTTTCCAGCCCCGAAAGCTATTTTAAAAGTTAGTAAGACAGCTGGCTGGGTCTGGCAGCACATGAAGTAATCCTAACACTCTTGAGGTAGTAGTACATAACCAACTTGAGCAGTACAGTGAGCTAAAAGATGACAGCCTGGGTCATAGACACCTTGTCTCAGCCTCCCTCCCCTTCTCCCAAGTTAATAATGTATAATATGAAAGCTTATTTTATGTATGTATGTATTTTTAGAAAGCTTATTTTAAAAAACTATTCTAGCCAGCCTGGTCTACAAAGTGAGTCCAGGACAAAACAAAACAAACACTTTTCTAAAGTGCTTTAAAAAATATTGCCATAAATATTAGGATTGTTGTGCCTGAAGCATTAGGGTTAAGTGTAAAAATGAAGGGTGTAGCTTAGAATTTGTCTGTGATTACCTGTGTTTATCTTCCTGACAGATAATCCTTTGTCTGAGCTAAGTGTGTGTGGTTTTGCAATATGATTACAGATTTTGTAATCTTGATTTTTCATAGGACTTTCACAACTATGATCCACCAATGCTTTGTTTGTTTGGCATTCTGCTGGTTATCAACTGTCACTAGAAGGTATTTTTCAAAGTTTAGGCTGCAGATAAGGAAGGTCTTATCAGCAAAATAGCCGTAATTATGTTAGCAGAGCTTTAATTACTATGCTCGTGTCTCAGCCAGCCAGTTTTGGCTACAGTAATAACAAAATGCCCTGACTGAAGGACATTTTCCTTTTCTTTTTTAGTAAGTTATCTTTATTTTATACGCATTGGTGTTTTTGCCTACGTAGATGTCTGTGTGAGGGTGTCAGATTCCCTGGAATCTGGCTGTTGTGAGCTGCCACGTGGGTGCTGGGAATTGAACCCACATGGCAGTGCTCCTAACCACTGAGCCATCTCTCCAGCACCCCCTAACTGAGTGGCTTAAAGGTTACATTTCTCCCAGTTCTGCAATCTTGGAAGTCAGGTCGGGTTGTGGCCAGGTTCTAAGATGATGCTGGCCTGGGATGTGCACAGCTGCCTCATTGCTGAGCCCTGGAATGGAAGAGAGGTGGGAGGTGATAAGAAGACTTCCTCTTCCTCTTTTCTCCTCTCCTGTCCCAGTCCTTTCTAAACAAAACCAAGCCACATTGTTTCTATACTGAACAGTGTGAACTCTCCATCCCCAACCCATACTTGCTATTCTTTCCCAAGGATGATACAAAGTAAAGGTATTATAAATAATTGAGAGAGAATTTAAAGAATGTTATATATGTATGTTATTGCAAATATTAGATCATTTGACATAAGAGATTTAAATATCCTCAGATTTCTGTGTCCAAAGGGGGCCTGGAGTTAATCCCCTTCAGATATTGAAGGATGACTGTATTTTGAGTTGGAAAGAGTTATTAGATCTAGGTCTGGTAGTACAGGTTTGTAAATTCTAGCTACTCAGGAGGCTGAGGGAGGATGACAAGTTCAAGGCCTGCCTGGGTGACAGAGTGAGTTCAAGAACTCACTGCTGGAACAATGTTACCTTGTTTTTGTTTTGTTTTGTTTTTGTTTTTTGGTCTTTTTGTTATTTTGTCTTTTGTTTTTTTTTTTTTTTTTCCAGAGCTGAGGACCGAACCCAGGGCCTTGCACTTGCTAGGCAAGCCCTCTACCACTGAGCTAAATCCCCAACCCCCAGCTGGAACAATGTAATATGACCAATAAGACCATTTCAAAATTAAAACTAAAAACTAGGTCTAGAGACATAGCTGAGGTGGTAGAGCTCTTGCCTAGCATGTTGAAGGCCTTAGGTTCAGGTCTCCTTCACCCAGCAAAGTGTACAAGAACAGCTATCAAGTCCTAATGCATTCCTGTCACCCAACAACCCAACTTATGGAGGCCTGGGGTATGTAGCTCAGTGGTAGAGCATTTGCCTAGCATAACGCAAGACCATGGGTTTAATCCACAGCACCACAATACAAAATACATCTGACAAACTTTACTGGTGGGTTTATTTCATAAATATTTAGCTGACAATCCAATTAAACACATCTAAGTAAATACATGCATGGTGGGCACTGAGGTCATTACAAAGATTAATAAGGTGACCACATAGGAGAGTTAATCTGCCAGCTTTTGAGATCAGGCATTCTAATAGCTTTGTTTATGGTCTAAGACAGGAGACACAGTCTTCTGGCCTAGTACTTTTCCTTCACCATCAAAACCTTCAGAGCGTGTGCATTAAATTTATGCACATCAAGCTGAAGGGAACATACTGACCTATATGCCAGCATTTTTTCCCACTCACCGATGCCTTGGTTCACGGGAGGTTATCAGTAACTGCTATAATAGTCATCACTTTGATTAAGCTGATGACAGAAGATCTGTGAGTTCCAAGTCACAGGAGAATGATAATTCTCACTTCCTTGGTAAACAGGTAAATCCAGAATCTTGCCTTGGAGCTTGCAATAAACCAGAGAAATAACATTCTGAAACTCGAAGGCTCTCTAACAACTCACCTGTCTTTTCTTCCATGTATCTGCACACCTGCCTTCGAATTTAAGCAACTTTTGCTGTAAACCATGTACATTTCTCAGTAACAACAACAAAAACCCTTCTTTTGCCCTCCCTTTTGTCTTTTGATATTGGGGATCAAACACAGGGCCTTGTATGTTCTCAGCAAAAGTGCTCTGCCCCTGAGCTACATACATCCTAGCCCCAAATCTTCATGTTCTCTTACAGTTTCGTGATTTTTTTTTCTCTTACAGTTTTGTGATTGTTGTTGTTCTGTTGATTTGTTTGTTCTGAGACAAGATTTCTCTGTGTAGCCCTGGCTATCCTGTAACTCACCTATGTAAACCAGGCTGGTCTTGAACTCACAGAGATGCTCCTGCCTGTACCTCTGTGAGTGCTGAGATTAAAGACGTGGGCCACCATGCCCGGCCTCTTGTTGTTTTGTGTGATTCTGAAAATGTCACCAGGTGTGAAAGTGTGCACCTTTAACCCCGGCACTCGGGAAGCGGAGGTAGAGGCAGGTGGGTCTCTGTGAGTTCCAGGCCTACCAGGCCTATTCACTGAGCCCCTGTCTCAAAGACAAGCAAACAACGAAACCCCTGGAAATCTCAGATCATGTAGGCTAGTAATGTTTTGATGGCAAACTCACTTGTAAATAGAGAAAGGTATGGATTTGGGTCTCTGGACAAATTTAGGTATCAATCACGGGAATTTCTTACTGACAGGTAATTCTGCCAGCTCCTCTGGAGCAGGCAGCACAATGCAAAGGCTCAGCCCCCGGGGATTTCCATGCCAGAGATTGTGCTTATTTGCATCTCGCACTCTTCACAGTAAACCAAACTAAAATGTATTGGGTTACTTAATTCTAGAGAATCAGAGGTTATCCAGATAAAATTGATAAGCCATTTAAAAATTTTAAATTAAAAAAAAATAGATATGTCTGTTTTATTCATATGAATGTTTTGCCTGCCTGTGTGTGCCTGTACTATGTATGTGCCACATGCCCTTAGAGGCCAAAAGAAGGCATCAGATCCCTGGATTTATGGATAGTTGTTAGCTACCATGTGGTGCTTGGAACCTAGCTTGGGTCCTATGCCAGAACAGGAAGTGTTCTGAACCTCTGAGCCATTTCTTCAGCACCATTTGCTTCATTTTTTTCTCGGTGTAGCCCTGACTGCCCTGGAACTCGGAGATGCACCTGTCTCAGCCTCCGAGTGCTGGGAGTAAAGACGTGCTGCTCAGCTCACACCACAGCCTGCATGTCTGGAAAAGATAACTGCAGTAATTGATAAAAATGGTGGATCTCTGTGAGTTCGAGGCCAGCCTGGTCTACAAAGTGAGTCCAGTTCCATTAGATGGTCTCGTATGACCCAGGCTAATTTTGGACTTGCTAGGTGGCCGAGGATGACCTTGAACTTCTGATCCTCCTTCCCCCACTTTCTGAGTGCTGAGATTATAGGCATGTACCATGATGGCTGGTTTATGCGGCGCTAGGGATCAGAGTAAGGGCTTCATGCGTGCTAGGCAAGGACTTTACCTAATGAGTTACATTCCTAGCTTTAAAAGTAGTCCTAGCTGCTGTGAGTTCGAGGCTAGCCTGGTCTACAAAGTGAGTCCAGGACAGCCAAGGCTACACAGAGAAACCCTGTCTCAGAAAAAAAAAAATTCCTAGCCGGGCGGTGGTGGCACACACCTTTGATCTCACGTGAATATCTATGCGTTTAAGGCCAGCCTAGTCTACATGAGTTCTGGGTCAGCCAGGGCTTCATAGTGAGCCTTGTCTCAAAACATAATAAATAAACAAATGGGTCAGTGATCTAAATTTCCACTGTCTAAGAAGCTAGAGAAAGAGGAACCGCTGTAAAGAGCTTGGAGGTAACCTCCCACTCTTAGGTGAAATACAGAGTTTCCTCCGCTAAGATCTAGAACGGGTCAAGAGTCCTCTTTCAGCACACACACAAACACATGTTTGATGTTTGTAACGGTGGTTCTATCCACAGTCATGATAATACTCTTGCACAGTGAAAGGTTTTGTATGTTCATTTGTTCCACATTCAACAAAGTAAACTTTTGATGTTGTTGTTTTGAGACAGAGTTTCTCTGTGTAGCAGCTCTGGCGGTCCTGGAACTCACTTCGTAGAGCAGGCTGGCCTCAAACTCACAGAGGTCCACCTGCCTCTGCCTCCCTTGAGTGCTGAGATTAAAGATGTGTGCCACTGTGGTTGGCTAAGGGCAGTATTCATGAGAAGCATGGATGTAGAGAGAAGCTCTTGTGTGCTGTACAGAAGCATCGCCAGTCAAGAAAAAGCCTGTGGCCTGTTAACTGAGGCAGGAAGTGGGAAGTGGGAGTTCTGGGAGAATGAGAGCAGCTCTGGGATAGAGTCAGAGGCAGGAGGTTTACCCTGGACTGTGAGGAAGATGGATGGATGAAACCGAGGAGATGTAGCCAGCTATGTGGCATACAGAGAATAGAAGCAGTGGGTAAAGTCATATGCTAGTCGGGGAACGAGCCAATATTCATAATGATAAAGTCTCATTCATAATGATAAAGTCAATATTCAAAATGATAAAGTCATTTTGGGAACTGGGGCACAGGAGGAATAGCCCTGCCTTTCGTATGCATATTGGTATTTTAACCCATATACATAATTCCAATAGGAAGAAGTATACTGGTATTAATAATCAGCAGCTTAGCACGGTACTGAGATGTGGTCATAGAAGGTATTCTTGTCAAGTAAGTCTGTAAGTATGCAGTCCACTTTACCCTGAAATCCTGGGCCGCATTGATTTGCATACAAAGAATCAGGATTACACCCATAGCTACTCAACTCTGACACTGTTGCCAACTTTCCCTTACTGCCCTTTACTGCCCCGTGTTGTTCTCCATCTGGGTCAGTCTGACTTGGGTCCTGCTTCCACAGCTGTCAGCTCCTCTGCACACCTCTCAGCAGTAGATACTATGGCACGGGGAACTCCAAAGCTGAGCCATCTCTCTCTCCAGTCTCTCTCCACATCTGTTTTTGAGACAGAGGCTCTCACTGCATCTGGAGCTGGCTGTTCTTGGCTAGCCTGGCTGGCCAGCGAGCCCCTACAACGACCCAACTGTACCCTCTTCTGAGTGCTAGACTTTCAGCTGCTTATCAGGGAGCCTGGCTCTTACATGGGTGCTGCAGATCCGAACTCAGTTCCTCAAGCTTGCATATCAAGCACTTTGCCACACCGAGCCATCTCATGAGTGCCGAAGTGAAATCTTTGTTGTTGTTGTTTTTTCAAAACAGGATTTCTTTGTGTAGCCCTGGCTGTCCTGGAACTCTGTAGACCAGGCTGGCCTTGAACTTACAGAGGCGTGCCTGCCTCTGCCTCCCAAGTGCTGGGACTAAACGCGTGCACCGCCACCACCCAGCTTTGAAGTTAAATCTATATAGAGGACTTGTGGGATGGTTTGGCACCAAGATTCTCAACCTACGGTGCAAGACCCCTTTGGAAGTCAAACAACCCTTTCACAGAGTCTCCTGAGACCATCAGAAACATCAGATATTTATATTAGGAGTCATAACAGCAGCAAAATTACAGTTATAAAATAGCAACACAAATAATTTTATGGTTGGGGGTCACTACAACATGAGGGCCCCTAGCATTAGGAAGTTTGAGAACCACTGGATTCTCAAAGGCAAAGGTGCTTGCTACCAAGCCTGACAACCTGAGTTTGATCCCTGGGACCCAGATTAGTGGGAGAAAAGCTACCCCTGTAAGTTTGTTCTTCGACCTCCACATGTGTGCCATGATATGTGTGTCCCCTTCTCCACCCGCAAATAAAAAAATATTTTAAAATCCTAAATAGTATAACCTGGCAATGAAATTGAATTTTTTTTTTTTCTGAAAATTTAAGCCTACTTATCTACCGGTTGAAGGTAATTTTCTTGGCTCTTTATGAATTCCACCAGAAAACTCCCAGGTGCCACTAATTGAAGAGAAACACGATGCCTGTGAAATGATTGTGAGTTAAAGGCCAATGGTTCCCAAGGATCCTTGGAGAGTAAAGAGTCTAAGGGGCGTTTTCTGCACAGCAAGACTCAGTGGAGATGCAGCTCTGCCTGCAAAAACCCCGAGGTAAAAAATAAACCCACAGCTGTGAGAATATGGAGGTGCTTGCAGATGATGAGTTTGGCCAAAGATGGAAAAGGAGCCACTGAAGTTGCTTCTGGGAATGGCAGCACCACACCGTGCCAGTCTGTGCTGTTGTCAGGTTGAGGCAGTCCAGGATCCCAACCCAGAACCATGCAGACCCAGTGAGATCCATCCAAAGGGCCCTGACAGAGCTGAGCTGGAAACGAGCCTGTGGGGCCTTTAATGAATCCGAACCCACAGAATCCCTGCAGTAGTTAATGAGAAAGAAGGGCCAGGGCTATAGCCCTGTGGGTGGAGCCTAGCACACAGGAGGCCCTGGGTTCAAGTCCCAGCATAGGGTAAGACTGGAGGGTTGTGTTGCATGCCTATAATCCTAGTACTATTTCAACAGGGGTGGGGGAGGTGAAAGGCTATCCAGCTGGTGACTGGAGTTTGATCCCCAGAACCCCCTTGAAATGGTTGGGGTAGACATGGGAGAAGAAAGGAGAGAATGAAGAACATACAGCTCAGTGACTGAGGAAATACATCCTTTCTTTCCAGCAACTGTTGCCCCCAGACATCGGGTCTGAGGTAGCTATTAAATTGTTTCTTCTCTGTTCTCTATCTCTAGATGAAATTTTCTTCTCTGTCTAGACACCAGGGTTTGGAGAGGGCCCAGTGAGAATGAAGCTCCCATTAGGAGGTAAACAAGAGACACAATAAAGTCATTATGTTCTCTGCTGCGCTTGGAAAATTGTGGCAATTCTTTTTGCACAGAGCCAGCCGCCTCCTCGAAGTGTCAACAAGCGTTCACTAGAGCTGGGTGCTCCCTGGCAGACCTTCTGTTTAGGAGACAGGCAGTTTCTTACTCACTGCACCTTGCTTTCTTCATGACTCCAAGATTGAAATCTTGCCTCCTTCGTCCTCTCTTCCTCCCCTTTCTCTCCCTCAGCAGCGTGTGCTAGGCAAATACCACCTACCTGCAGACCTTCATCTCTCCTTGACTTGTTTGCTTATTGTTTTTCTTGGACGAGGTCCTTGGAGAGCTGGTCTTGAATTTACGACAGGGTGACTCCAGGCTTTCCTGCTAACACCTCCCCCAGGACAGGATTGCAGCCATGCTTTGCCCACAGTGCGCGCAAAGCTTCTGAAGGGAGATTTAACCTGTTGTCAAAGAGCTTGGAAGTTAACGAAAAAGAAGGCAACTGAAAACCATGACAGTATCAACTCCAGAATACGAAGATAACCAAACCGGGCAGGGGCTTGCAAGCCTGAAATCTCAGCCTTTGAAAGACTTGAGATGGGAGAGTTGCCATGAGATCGAGGCCCGCCTCAAACCGACTCTGTCTCAGTCAGCTGTGTGTCATGTTGCTTGCTTGTAATCCCAGCACTTGGGTTAAAGAAGTTCAAGGGCAAACTAGGCTATACAGTGAAATCCTGTCTCAACCGAACAAATAAAAAGGTGCTATTTCAAACGTTTCCTAATTCTTTTTGGAAACTAGTGGTTTGAATTAAAAAAAGCCCTTGTGGACTCAGGGAGTGGCTCCACTAGGAGGCGTGGCCTTGTTGGTGTAGGTGTGGCCTTTGTTGGAGGAAGTGTGTCACCGGGGGATGGGCCTTAAGGTCTCAGATGCTCAGAGCCAGGCCCTGTGTGTCTCAGTCGCTTCGTACTGTCTGTGGATCAAGATGCAGAACTCTCAGCTCCTTCTCCAGCACCATGTCTGCCTGCATGCCACCATGCTTCCTGCCATGACCATAATGGACTAAACCTCTGAACTGTAAGCCAGCCCCAATGAAAGGTTTTCCCTTATAAGAGTTACCAAAGGTCATGGTGACTCTTCACGGCAATAGAAACCCCAAGTAAGACAGAAATAATTTCTTCTTTTTTCTAAAAGATTACTAAAAGATTACACACACACACACACACACACACACACACATATATATATATATATATATATATTGCTCTGCCTGCATGTACACCTGCACACCAGAAGGGGGCACCAGATCACATTATAGATGGTTGTGAGCCACCATGTGGTTGCTGAGAATTGAACTCAGGGCCTTTTGAAGAGCAGCCAGTGCTCTTCACTTCTGAGCCATCTGTCCTGCCCCAAAACAATATCTTTTTGTTCGATTATTTTTTTTTATGTAGTTGTTTTAATATAAAAATTCTGGCCGTGGTTCTAGTTAGCCTAGAACTCATTAAGTAGACTCGGCCATTCTCACACTCTTGACCACCCTCCTGCCACAGGCTCCCAAGCATTAAGAGCACAGACGCCACCACAACACTCTAAACTTAATGAAGTTTGTAGTCTTTTTCTGCACTCACAAATAGAACAAGCTCCCACGCAGATAGAGAATGCACACATATATTACACATTTATACACACAGGCCCTGGCACATGTACATACATATCTTGGCGGTCAACCTTTTGAGGATTTATTTTGACCTATTAAGATTTACAATCTCTTGCTGAGTAGCCTGGGAGGGATTTTCCTTTATCCATCAGACTCACAAATTGCTCGCATCTTGCACAATTTTCTCTATGGTAGATCCACTCATTTGTTCCTTTGTGTGTGCCCATACATGTTTTTTTTTTTTTTTTCCCTCTCCCATTTAAATTGAGTTCTTTGGAAGCTCAGAAAGCAACTATTCCTTTTGCCACCAGGTGCTTTTTGTATATATTGCCCAAAACAGGACATTCTCTTACACAGTTCGTACACTGACCTACATAAAATTATGTTATATTAACCCAAAGTCTATTCAAGTTTCACAAGCTGTCCAACAGTGTGCTTTGCAGCTCTTTCTTTTTCCTTGTCCAGAATCCAGCTCGGAATTGGGTACTGTGCATGGCTGGGATAGCCCAGCAGTTGCTATCTGGCGAAGTTCCTCAGAGCTGAGAGCGTGGTCTGGTATTTTGCAGAATGCCATTCAATTTGGGCTTGGCTGACATTTCATCATTAGGTTTGGCTTATGTGTTCAAGCAACCCTACACCATTCCACAGGAGGAATACCTTGTCTGATTATCTTGGTGTGGCTAATGTTCAAGATACTCATTGGCCAAAGGTGGGGGCCGCCAAATTTTCCTATCATAAAGTCAACGTTTCTCCATGTATAAATGCAAAGTCATCTTTGAAAAGGCATTTTGATATCTCTGTCATTCATTCCCTGAGGCAGGGTCCCATGTAGCCCAGGCTGACCTCAAACTTGATATGTAGTTAGTAGCCTTCCCTTCTTGCTTCCATTTCCCAAATGATGATGTCACGGGTATGGGTTACTACTCTTAGTTCTGTGTGTTGCTGGGAACGCAAGGCATCTGGGGCTTTGTGCAAGCATTTTACGAACGCAGGCACTTCTGCACACTTTCTGTATGGGTGTTGGCCTACATGTATGTATGTATAGGCCATGCATACCATATGTATGAATGTATGACAGTGCCCAGTGAAGGCCAGAAGTGGGCATCAGGTGCCCTGATACCAGAGTTGTGGTTGCTGGAAAGTGAACCTGGGTCCTTTGCAAGAGCAGTAGGTGCTCTTAACCATTGATATGTCTCTCTGGGTTTCTCTCCCACCCCTTCTCTGTTGCTTGCTAGTTTGCTTGTTTCTTGTTTCTTTTTGAGTCAATGTCTTCTGTAGCCCTAGGGCTAGACTGGAACTCACTATCTGAGGCTGGTTTTGAGTTCAGCCTCTCAGGTACTAGGGTTACGAACATATAACACTACATCTAACTCCAATCTTTCTGTGTGTGTGTGTGTGTGTGTGTGTGTAAGTTTGAGCAGGAGAGTGCATCTACATACCACAGCTTGTATGTCTGGAGGTCAGAAGATAACTGCAGTAATTGATTAAAATGCATTTAAAGCCTGGCGGGGTGGCACACATCTGTAATTCCAGCACTCTGGGAGGCAGAGGCAGGCGGATCTCTGTTAGTTCGAGGCCATCCTGGTGTACAAAGGGAGTCCAGGACAGTCAAGGCTACACAGAGGAAACCCTGTCTCAGAAAACAAAAGGCAAAACCAAACAAATAAAAAATCATTTAAAACCAGTGCTTAGAGATATCATGGTGACAACTACTGTTATTCAAAAGGTAAAGGGAGGCAAAGATCATCCTCACCTGCGTATGGAGGGGTCAGCCTGGGCTAAAAATTGACTACAGAGGCACTTGGACAAAGACCACCCCCATGGCATAGAGTGGGGGCTCCTAGTGAAATCCCTCTCACCCCTCACACCCACTATAGCTGTGGTCCCATGGAACCAAGATGAAGCCAAACTGGGTATCACCCACATGGTACTGGCTTTGGAGGTTCACCAGAGAGGGTCTCACACTGAAGTGACAGAAATGACTGAAGACAGACGACATGTACAAGGGGCAGATTCTCTGCACGGTGTTTCTGAGTGGGCGCATGTGTATGAAGCTGAACTATAATTGCAGCAAATACTCCAGGCTTCGAAACATCTGCCAAAGAAAGCCAGAGGCCACATGTGTGCAGGTAACAGAAAGAACCTCAGAGCTGCTCAAGCCCCATTGGCGCCCAGACAATGTCACTAAGAACCTAAAATGCTGAACATGGAGCTTTAGGGTTTGGTGTGTGTCCCAGAGGGTTTGGTCTGGTTTTAGGCTGTTCTTTCTTTTGCAAACCTCAGGATCCTCCCTTTTTGGAATTCTATGCTCCTGTGTATGTGTGGAAACTATGTACCTTGTTTTTCTTTATAGGTAAGAAATTCCAGTGAGTCCCAGAAAAGAATGTATTTTAAAAATTTGCCTCATTTGCGTGTGTGTGAGTGTGTGTGTATGTGTATGCGTATGAAGGCCACAGGTCAGCCTTGAATGTTGTTTTTCAGGTGCTGCCTACTGTTTTCTTTTTCTTTTTTGTAATGTCTGTGTCTGTGGGTGTTTTGCCTGCCTGCATGTTTGCATACTACATTTGTACATGTCAAGGAGTCCAGAAGACGGTGTCAGATCCCCTGGAACTGTAGTTACAGATGGTTGTGGTCCTGTGAGCCACGGTGTGTGTCTTGGGAATTGAACCCAGGTCCTCTGAGAGAGCATCTGGTGCTTTTAACTGCTGAGCCATCTCTCCAGCCCAGGTTTATACACTAATCTCCATTATTGGCTTCCTGGAACTGTAGAACTTCAAGTGGGGAGGAAGGCAGCCAGTGTAGTGTCAGATCTGGGTCCACATGCTGGTTTTTTTATTCACCAATGGCTTTTGAGTTCACCTCTGTCTGACTTTGGGAGATATACTTCTGAAAACTTGCATTTATCGAGCAAAACAGATACAGTCATAGTGGTCTAATTTAGCTCCTCGAGAGAATTAAAAGCCGTCATAACAAAGCAGGCAAGATGGCTCAGCAGTTAAGGGTGCTTGCTGCTAAACCTGAATTCCAGCCCAGGCCCAAACGGTAGAAGGAGAGAGCCAATTTCTTCAAGTTGTCCTCTGACCTCCACTCTGGTGCTGAGACTCACATCTATTCTCCCCGGATATGTACACACAATAAATAAACAAACGCTTAAAGAGGTAATAAATTATTGTTTCTGTCCCGCTGATGCTTTCCTGAAGTATCTACCTCAACGTGTATAAAATCTTATGTTTTTTTGTTTGTTTGTTTGGTTGGTTTTTAAGTCAGGGTTTCTCTGTGTAGCCTTGGCTGTCCTGGAATTGGCTCTGTAGCCCAGGCTGACCACAAACTCACAAGACACCCTCCTGCCTCTGCCTCCCAAGAGCTGGGATTAAAGGCATGCACCAGCACCACCCAGCAGCCAGATGTATTTATTTTATTGTATGTGTGTGAGTGTTTTGCCTGCATATATGTAAGTGTGCCAAGTGTGTGCCTGGTGCCTATGGAGGTCAGAAGAGGACATTAGATACCCCTGGGTCTGGAGTTACAGAGAGTTGTGAGCCACTGTGGGAGCTCTGGGGACCGAACCCTGATCCTCTGCAAGAGCAACAAATTTTCTGAACCATCCCTCCAGCCCCAACCTGAACTAAATCTTTAACCCAGCACCCCTTTCCAACACACAATGGACAATAAATGTAGATACTAGTCTCATGTAAATTACCCATTCTAGTCAGCGCTTAACATCCTTCATCCTGCCTGTCTCTGCCATCAGTCACAAATCTTTGCCAAACACTGCAGCTTAGGGGTGGGGATGTAGATAGCATGCATGAGGCTTTGAGTCTGATCAGGCATTATGCAAAGAAATTTTTTGAAAAAGAAAAAATGACTGGTAACAGTAGCAATCAATTCTGGCTTAAGAGTCCACCTTCTGAGACATACCTCCAGCCCAAAATCTGCCTCTTTTTTTCTGATCCCGAGCAAACAAACTGTTTTTCCCTACAATTATTTTGAGGATACAACAAGTTAATTCATGCAAAGAACTTAGACTAGAGCCTGACATGCATAAATCTTTAGTAAGTAGCAGACTTTATTTTCATTATCACTAGTGATGGAGACAGACAATAGAACTGACTAGGTACTTAAAGGTCAGGGACCCTGAGAATGAATAGGTCCATTTTTGTCCTTGGTCAAAAGCAGGAAAGAGCCTTGGTTCTCCAGGCCGGAAGGACAGAAGGAAGCTCTCCTTTCTTATCTCCCGAAAGAGCTGTTTATGAGGAAGTGACCAAAAACTCCTGTCCAGACACTAATTCCTTCTAGTGAGCAGCTTTGCAGTTGGAACTCTAGATTTTTCATGGTAAAAATGGATTATATTTATTTCTCAGCTTCAGCTCATCTTCTTGAGGATCTCAGGTCTTGAAGGGAAATGTTATGATAGTTTTAGAGGAGAGAGAGGATGGCTACTGGATGGACACCAAGAATGTCCCTTTAAGGGAACATTAACCCTTTAAGGGAAAGCTGTTTCCTCCTAGTCAAAACAATGGAATCACCGCATGTGGTGACTCACATCTGGCTAGATCTGTGAATTTGAGGCCAGCCTAGTTTACAGAGCAAGTTTCAGGACACACAGTTTGACCCTGTCTTATGTCATGGATGGAGATATAACATTCTGATTTGTCGCAAGAGTTACAACATTGCATATCATCGTTGCCTTCTCCCTTAAGAGTTAATTCACAAAAATAAAAAGGAAAAAAGAGAGGCTTAATTCAGGAGACTAGAGAGATGGCTCAGTGGTTATAAGCACTTGCTGCTTTCTCAGGGTACCACAGTTCAGTTCCCGCACCAAAATTAGGTGGCTCATAACTGTCTGTAACTCTAGCTACCCGATATCAACTAGCAGTGGTGGAACACACCTTTGATTCCAGCACTTGGGAAGCTGAGGCAAGGAGATCTCTGAGTTTGAGGCCAGCCTGGTCTACATAGTGAGTTCCAAGACAGACAAGGCTACACAGAGAAACCTTATTTTGAACTCCACCCCCCACCCCCCAAATTATCAAGATCCTTTTCTTGTCTCATTGGACATCATGGCACACATACATCATAAAAACAAATATTTTAAAAACAAAACTAATTCAGCTAGGCCTGTTAATTACCTGGCTTAGAAAGTACTCCCAAGAAAGGCTGATTTACCTAAATGCTAAGCTGGAAAGAAGGAGCTGGGGAGATGGCTCAGAGGTTAAGAGCACTGGATGTTTTTCCCAAGGTCATGAGTTCAATTCCCAGCAACCACGTGGTGGCTCAAACCATCTAGAATGAGTTCCGGTGCCCTCTTCTGGTGTGCAGGGTTATATGTAGACAACATTGTATATAAATAAATAAATAAATAAACAAACAAATCTTTTTTTTTTTAAAGGTGGAAAGAAGGCTAGAAAATTGGTTCAGTGGTTAAGAGTGATTATTGCTCTTGCAGAGGACCAGGGTTCTATTCCTAGGACCCATGTGGCAGCTCACAACTCTCCGTAACTCCAGTTCCAGGGGTTATGAAGGCCCCTTCTGACTTCCTAAGGCACCAGGTATGTACATAGTACACATACATACATGCAGGCAAAATCCTCACATATATATGAAATATATCATATATATATATATGAATAAAATAAATCTAATATTTTTTGCAAGTTGAGAGGAATAGTTATCCCTTTAACGAGATAATACACTTTCCTTTTTCCCAAACCCCTCCTTTGTGCATATGCTTACAAAGGCTACTATGTAGCACTGCAGAGCCTTAAGGTAACATTAGAAATGTATCACTTCCTGTGTTGGCTAGTTGTTTGTGTCAACTTGACACAAGCTAGAGTCATCTGAGAAGAGGGATCCTCAACTCAGACAATGCCTCCAAAGATTAGCCTATAGACAACTCTTTTGGGTATATTCTTGATTAATAGTTGGTGTAGGAGAGCTCAGGCCACTGTGGGCATTGCTACCCTGTGCAGATGGCCCTAAGTTGTATAAGAAAGCAAACTGAACAAGCCATGGGAGCAAGCCAGTGAGCAGCATTTCCTCCATGGCCTCTGCTTCAGTTCCCGACTCCAACTTCCTGCTTGATTTCTTGTCCTGACTTCCTTCAGTGATAGACAGGAACCTGTAAACCAAATAAACCCTTTCCTCCCAAAGTTACTTCTGGTCATGGCAGTTTATCACAGCAATAGATACCAAAGACAAATCATTTTAATTATTGAGTGTTCTCACATAAAACAAAACAAAACAAGGCATCTCAGTGGGGCTGGAGAGATGACTCAGTGGTTAGCAGCACTTACTGTTCTTGCAGAGGACCCTTGTTCAGTTCCCAGCACCCACATGATGGAAGTTCACAACCGTCTGCAACTCTAGTTCCGTCTGCAACTCTAGTTCCAGAGTATCTAACCCCATCTTCTGACCTCCACAGGCACCAGGCACACATATGGTGCACATATATACATGTAAACACAACACAAGAAATTAAATAAATAAATCCTAAAACACAGAAACAGAAAAAACAAAACAAAACAAAACAAAACAAAAACCTCACCATCTCTAGGCATAGCAGTAGGTGTCTTTAATCCCAGTACTAACGAGGCAGAAGTTAGGTGGGTCTCTGTGAGTTCAAGGCTAACCTGTTCTATATAGATCTAGGCCAATCAGAGCTACATGCTAAGACTTTGTCTCAAAACAAAAGAAAATCCCCAAACTCAACTCTGCCTTTCTGTGGTGGCTTTCATTTGGCTCTAATTTTTCACTCTTGACTCTCAGAGAAAATCCATTACTGAGGACTAGGTATTATATGCTAATTGGGGGCATGGTCGGAGGGAGAAAACAATAAACACCCACAGCTACCACCTTCTCTAGGCTTTGTGATGTCACATAATCTTCATTAGCCCTTACTTATTTCGGTTCTGTTTGTTTGATTTGTTGTTTGTTGTTTTTAACAAAATCTCAAAATTTCTGTTTTGCCAATAAAGATTCGGTAGTCAGATGCTGCAGTGAAAGCCTACTAACTCAGAGAGGCAGAGAAAGCACCCAGCTGACCTTCCTCCTTAGCCAGTCTGTGACCTCCTCCCCCAAATAAAGCTCTCCTTCCCCACACTGTCTCAAAAAAAAAAAAAAACCCTCAAACTGGATGTCCCTCTCTTCCACTTCCTGTGTCTCTTTATCCGTCCTCCTGACTTCCTCTCACTCTCTATGTTTTTTTCATATGTTCACTCCCTGTCAACTAGTTGCTTGCTCTGCCTCCTGACCTGTGGTTGATTTTATTTAATTAAAGGTTCGAGCTAAATTCCAGCACTCAGGGAGGCAGAAGCAGGCGGATCTCTGTGAGTTCCAGGCCAGCCTGGTCTACAAAGCAAGTCCTGAACAACCAAGGCTACACAGAAAAATCCTGTCTCAAAAAAAAAAAAGTGTGAGCCAGGACTGAGCCATACCCCAACTCGAAACAGGTTTTTCCAGTAAACACAGTTGCGGGGTTCGCAACAGTTGTTGTATGTGTGTGTGTGTGTGTGTGTGCAGTAGTAGAAGTCAGTTCTCTTCTACCTTGTAGGTTCTGGGGATTGAACTCAGACGGTCAGATTTAAGGGAAATTTTCTTGATTCTCTGAACCATCTTGCTTCTCCTTTCCTTTTGTTGTTATTTTGAGAGACAGTGTTCCATGTAGCCCATGATATCCTGGGGCTTTCTATGTAGCCCAGGCTGCCCTTTAACTCCTGTTCTGTCTCAGCCCCCAAATTGTTAGAATTACAGGCATCTCAGGATTACAAAGAGGCCTCCACTTCCTTTTTTTTTTTTTTTATCTTTTTTTTTCTTTTTCCCCCAGACAGGGTTTCTCTGTATAGCCTTGGCTGTCCTGGACTCATTTTGTACATCAGGCTGGCCTTGAACTCACAGAGATACACCTGCCTCTGCCTCCCTGAGTGCTGGGATTACAGGTGTGAGCCACCATGCCTAGTGTTTTTATTTTATTTTTATATTTTAAATTATTTATTTTTATTTTATGTCTATTGGTCTATAAGTATGTCTGTGTGAGGTTGTCAGATCCCCTGGGACTGGAGTTACAGACAGTTGTGAGTTGCTATGTGGATGCTGGGACTTGAACCCTGGTCCTCTGGAAGAACAGTCAGCGAGCGCTCTTAACTACTGAGCCATCTGTCCAGCCCCAGACTCCACTTCCTTTTAAAAATATTTTTTCCCTTTTTGGTTTTTGATGGACAGGGTCTCCCTATGTAGTCCTGACTGTCCTGGAGCTTGATATTTAGACCAGGCTGGCCTCAAACTCAAAATATCTGCCTGCCTCTGCCTCCCTTGTTCTGGATTAAAGGTGAGCACTTCCATACCTGGCATATTTTATTATTTTAAAAAATCGTGTGTGTGTGTGTGTGTGTGTGTGTGTGAGTGCATGTGAGTGCAGATGCCTGTGTTGTCCAGAACAGTGTTGGATCCCCTGTCGCCGGAGCTATGGGCAATTGTGGTGTGGTGGTTTGATGAGAATGGCCCCCATAGGCTCATACATGTGAATGTTTGGCCCCAGTTACTGGATCTGTTTGTCAAGGGTTAGAAAGTACGGCCTTGGGCGGGAGAGATGGCTCAGCCGTTAAAGGCTAGGCTCACAACCAAAAATGTAAGAAAGTGTGGCCTTGTTAGAGTGCGTGTGGTGTTTTTGGCGTGGTTGACTGGGAGCCCCTGCCAGCCCAATTCTTCTCTTTGCCTGTGGCCAGTAGACCAGGATGTAAAGCTCTCAGCTACTCTCCAGCACCATGTCTTGTCTGCTTGCCGCCATGATGACATGGACCCACCCTCTGAAACTGTAAGCAAGCCCTTAATTAAACGCTTCCTTTAGGAAGAGTTTCCTTGCTCATGGTGTCTCTTCACAGCAATGGAACAGTGTCTAAGACACATGGGATCTTAATTAGGATCCTCTGCAATAGCACTATGTGCTCTTAACCACAGAGGCATCTCTCCAGACCCACTACATCCTTCTGCACGCAGGATTACATGTAGACACATGGGTGGGAAGGTCAAAGGAGAACTTTTTATGTAATTCCTCAGGCATGGTACATCTTCTTCCCTTCTTGTTTTTCTCTTTATGAGATAGTCCATTGGAACCCAAGGGACTGCTGGCCTGGATCCCAACAGGCAGAATAGACTGGCTGTCCAGAGAACCCCAGAGACCAGTCTGTCTCCATCTCCCCAGCATGGGACTTCAAGTGTGGACCATTGTGCCTAGATTTTTAATCTTTTCCCAGTAGGGGGCTCAAGGACAATTTTATTAGAGTTTGAGAGAAGACAACAGAGCAGACAAGATGTAAATCTCTGAAGCCTCGGGGATTGTGGGTGAGGTAGGAATCAATGTGGAGAGAGAGAAGAAAGAAAGCCATGTGTATCAGTCAGGGATTAGGGACTGAATTTAATAGAATCATCTATTTATCTATCTATCCATCCATCTAATCTATCGATTTACCTATATCTATCTATTTATCATCTATTTATGTACCTATCAATTTACCTATCATCTATCTGTCCATCCATCCATCCATCCATCCATCCATCCATCCATCCATCCATCCATCTAAAGGGGATTTATTAGCATGGCTTACAGGTTGTGGTCCAGATAGTCCAACAAGGGCTGTCTACAAACAAAAGGTCCAAGAATCCAAAAGTTGTTCAGTGCACAGGCTGGATGTCTTTAGCAGGCCTAGGCATGGCAAACATAGCACCAAGAGATTTTGCCTTTTCCCATTCTATCCCTGGCTAAACTATTAGATTACATCCCCAAAGCTAGCCCCCAAGGTCTAGTCCCTTATTTGGCCACTGACTCATTCCTGAGACTGATCATCAAGGTCCAACTATCAAAACACCAAGATCCAGCAACCAAAATTTATCATTTTGACTAACCTAATTAAAATACCCAACCAGGCCTCACCAACACGTCCTTGCTCAATCTGACACAGCCCCTCCCATTCTTCCTCTTGAAATGAGCACCTGCACAGCCACTTGCTGCTGTTTCTACCAGATTCAGATTCAGCCACTTTGTTGCCTTTTTGCCTTGCTTGATAAAGGATCTTTTTGCATTTGATTTGTGCTTGGATATTGGTGTTTAGGTGTGGTCTGTGCCAAATCTGGAGTCCAGAGGGGAACATGACACAATACGGGGGGCCCTTCAGGACTGTTGTATGGAATTGTGACTGAAATAAATGTCAGAGTATAGGCATTCAGCTGGCCTGCCTTTGGGGTCCTAACGATTGCTTAAGTCATCACGTGATGCCATCAGGTGTATGTGGGAAATAAGGACCCCAGGCCATTCCTAGCTTTTTCTCTCTCTCTGTTCTAACTTCCTTCTGTCTCCACATTCTCTCTGTGTGTGTCCCTAGTGCCTCTTTCTCTCCCTCCCTGAGCCCCTCTCTGCCCTAATGGCTCACCCACCCTTCCTTCCCCCATCAAAAAACCTTCTTTATACCAGAGCTATTGCGTGGCATAATCCCTCAGGCTTTCTGCCTTGGCACGGGCCCTCCGTGGTAACCCCCACCATCACTGTATTTCCTAACAATAAACGCTTTCCTTCCCAACTTGCTTTCGGTCATGGGGTGCCAGCGCAGCAGCAGGAACCTGTGTAAACCAAGTGGCCTTGGTCATAGCATCTCTTCACAGTGGTAGGACACTGAGATAGCCAGCATGCTCAGCAACAGGGATCAAGTGTATTCTTAGTTAAAATTTAATATCTTTATGGGGACTTGGAAGATTGCTAAGAATACTTGATGTTCTTTTTTTCTTTAAAGCAAAATTTTGAATTTTCTTTATTAGCCTGCATATATAGTTGGTGTACATGCACCAAGTGCATGCAGTTCCCATGGGGTCCAAAGGACGACACTAGATTCCCTTGAAACTGGAGTTACAGATGCTTGTTTGCTGCTGATGCTTGTTGGCGCCAGGATTTGAACATGAGACCTCTGCAAGAGCAGCGCACACTTTGAACTCCTGAGCCATGTCTCCAGCCTACTTGGGGTTCTTAAATGTGACCAGGGTTCTGACCCCAGCACCTACATCTGGTGGCACGCAGCTGCTTGTAACACCAGATCAGTGGATTCCGAGTCCTCCTCTGACCTGCGTGCATTTGGGTGTACCCATTTAGAGATGGAGCCATGATTCAAAAATAGATAAGGGCAGGTGTGGCGCCCCACACCTTAAAACAATTAATGCTCATTTTATTAGGAGCCAAGTAGCCCGAAGCCATAAACCTGTAATTCTAGTTCTCTGGAGGCAGAGGTAGGAGGACTGTTCAAAGTTGCAGACCAGCCAGGGGTTCAAAGAAGGACACTGCTTAGAGGGGAAGAGAAAGAGAGAGAGAACGAGAGACAGAGGCTGTGGTACAAGAGATATTTTATAATGATAAAATAGTTGGGTCATTTGGAAGGTATAACAATTACATACAAGTAACAAATGTGTTAAAGCAAAAAAAAAAAAAAAGGACAGAATTGATTGAAAGAAGCTTCTGCAATAATATCCTGGTTTTTGTTTGGCTTGTTTGTTTTTCCTGAAGTCCTGAACATGGCAGAGCAACACTGTCTACTTAATAAGAATCTTGCTGATCACTCCTCTGCCTTTTGTCTACAATCAAGCATTGAATGCTGCCTTAGAGGAAACAACAAAGTAGTTTATTCTGAGCTAAATATGAGGGGTGTTGGTCCTGGAACACTGACTCAAGTTTCCCTGGATATCACGTCCCATCTATAGGGAGGTTTCATGCACTCTCATAGCCAAATGACAAAGAAAGTCCTAGCCCTAACCCTTGACAAACCCGTTCCTGGGCGCTTAGATAGCCCAGCAGATCTGCGATCCACCCAAGAGCTGTTATCTCGGATCATTCAGAGATCTGATTGCATGAAATGTTTGCTTCCAATCTTGAGAGGATGTCAAGTCAAGTCCACAGCTTGAAAGCGAGTGGATAAGCCTCGCCCGCCATCCCAGACTTTAGGTGGTGATTCCGGAAGATTGGGAGTTCAGGGTTATTCTTATCCACCCTAGGCTAACTGGAGCCCCTCTCAAAAAACCAAAATAATCATTTTCCTAGTTAAAAAAAAAATAACTTTGCTTTACACTGGCTCTTCCTAAAACTCTTTTCTTCTGTGTTTGAATCTCATTCCCCTGTGGAAATTGGCCAGGAGGCTGCAGCTCAGCCCTGGGCTTCCTTTCCTGCTGACAAATGAGAGATGGAGTCAAGACCTATGAACCACTTCCTCTTTATCCAGTTTGTTCAGTGTTTTCTTCATACAGGGATGTTACGTGGCTACGGCTGTAGATTGGTAATAGAGCCTGACGCCCTGAAGTATAGCCCTTCTTACCACTCATATAGAGATGGTGGCTGGTCGCGATAGTTCTTTGGAGAAAGGGTCTGTTTAGCCCTGGCTGGCCTGAAACTCACTATGGAAACAAGGCTGCCGCTAAACTTGCAGCAATCCTTCTGCCTCAGCTTTCTGAATGCTGGGGTTACAGGCATGGCTAGGCTTGGCAAAAGGATTGGATTTTGTCAAATACTTTTTTTTTTTTTTATCTATTGAGACGATTATCTAGGGTTTGTGTATGGATATATGTGTGGTGTATGTGTATGCTTGCATGTGCCTATAGGAGACACTTCATGTTCAAACTACAACACTGTGCTTCAGTGACCTTCCTTATCTCAAAAAAGCAAGTTAAATAAGAAAATGTAGACTGAGCTGTATACAACTTTAATCTCAGCACTCGGGAGGGCAGAGGCAGGGGGATCTCGGATTTCCAGGCCAGCCAGCGCTACAAAGAGAAACCTTGTCTTGAAAAACAAACAAACAAACAAACAAATTGTGGACAGTCTGCAGATCAGAATTTTGCATACAGCCCAACATGATGACGCAGACCTATAATCTTAGCTCTCAGGGCCGGGAGCCCAGAGAATTGCCAAGTTTGAGGTAAGCCTAGATACTGGGACTCTGTCTTTACACAAGATGATAAGAAACAACAAGAACCCAAACAGATAAAAAGAACTTCCATAGAAAACATGGATTGAACTAATGGGTCTAGAACTTTAATTTAACCTTGCTCACAGCAGACTCTGAACAAACAGGGGCTTCCTTTAGGCACCAACTTTCTTTCAAATATTAGCATCAGCAGAATTGCAGAAAGGCAGGGCAATTTCCTAGAACCTGTAAGCAAGACTAAGCTTGAAAGAAAGCTAACAGCAATTTAGAAGTTACTCAATGGCGTAGGTATTTCTTAATCTATTTCCCTTTCTCTAAACTGCTGCTGTATTAAACTTTTTCCTCGTTCATCAGCTTTACCTAGGAGTCTTACTTTAATCCTCTTCTCCCATTCTAAACTCAAATTGCAGCCCCACTACATGAGCTAATATTACTAAGTTCACTATTATCTCATTAGCAAGTTTGATTAGTCCCATCCACTGCCTGTTTCATTCCTGTCAAAACACTTGGTGAAGCTGGAAGGCTTCCGGCAGGAGGATTATTCAGAGTGGTCTACATAGCCTGAGTTAAATGTAACTATACAGTGTAGCAAAAACAAACAAAAGGATACCTTAAACAAAACACAACAAAAATACCCGCCACAGTTTAAGCAGATACTAGGGAGACAAAGGCAGCTGGGAGCAAGATATTTTCTGCTACCCAAATGATGCAGGCACCAGCCTCAAGCTGCTGAACAGACTCAGGAGCCCCCGGTCTGTGGCACACTCAAGAGAAGACTGCTCCCACATGGGTTTAAGATGACAGAAAGTCTTTATTAGCCAGTTGTCGACTACAACTGGCTATTCGAGACCCCAATGTAGCACGGAGCCTTTCTCAGGATCTGCTTTTAGGCATAAAAACCTGGGTTGACGTACTTCAACAACAAGAACAGTTAGCCCGAAGCAGAACTACAGAAGCCAAAAAGTAAGGTTAGTACATTTAGTGACTTTTCCCAGAACTATGGACTTTGATGGATTAGGTCTATTGTTTTCTTTTTTGGCAGGTGGTACTGTCTACGTGTTGAGTTTTACAGCCTGGATGGCTCTTCCGTTATGGAGTCAGTTGTGCTAACTGAGGGCCTACTAAGGTCTGGGGCCGTGTTACAGTATGTAGGAAACATATTGAGGGACATTTAAAAAATATGTTAACAATTATTTATTTCTATTTATGTCTTTATATATGCAGATGTTTTTCCTACTTGTATGTACTCTGTGTGTGCCTGCTGCCCATGGAAGCCAGAAGAGCGCCTCTGAGCCCCTGGAACTGGAATTATGAATGGCTGTGAGCTACTACATAAGTGCTTGGAATCAAACGTGGGTCCTTTACAAGAGCAACAAGCACTTTTAACTGCTAAGCTAGCTCTCTGGCCTCAAGGGACAATTCTTAAAATGTATGTTTTTCTCATTGGTTGAAAACGCTGGGTTCGTCACTTTAGCAACCTAGTGAAGTATCCTTTGTACAATCTGGAGTGAGCAATGTTTTGTAATTGCGGTGGGTGTTCATCTTTCTGCATTGCAGTATGGTGGTGTCATAAACAAACATGCTGGGCCAAATTCACAGCTATTCTGGGATGTATATGGGTGATGTGCTGCAGGTTGGTCACCTATGCTAGCCTTTCTTCAATGTTGCACTTGAAAAATAACCACAGCAATTAAGAAAAAAGAAAGAAAGATAGTCATAGCTGTCTCTACTATGAAAGCAACACCCTCCAGCCTTCGGATACCCTCTCCCCTCCCCTCTCCTCTCCTCTCTAACAGGAAATGCCTGCAGGTAATCCCAGCACTCTTCTCTCTAACAGGAAATGCTTGCAGGTAATTCCAGCACTCCAGCGGCTGAGGCAGGAGCATCAGGAGGCTTCGAGCAGCAGGCGCTATGTAAGGAGAACCTGTCTGAAGAACAGCAAACCGGGGCTGGGGAGTGGCTCCAGAGATGAAGCGCTGCCCAGGGTGCACAAGCCCTGGAGTTCCAGCCCCAGCTCTTCTGGACAGACAGGAGTCTTTAGTTATTAGGTTCTTTCAGGTACTGGATCCAGTCATTCTTCTACGGAAGGGTGGGAGATTCCCTAGGACTTCTGAGCAATACTAAGCTTGAAGGAGAACAAAGAACCACTTAGAATTTTCTCAGAAGCTCGGTTTTGTTTCTCTGTTTTATCTAGATTAGCACACTGAACTCTTCTTGCATATATTTTACCTAGGAATTCGTGCTAATCTTCTCCTGTTGTGACCTCAACCCAGGGCTCTAGCAGACATTATTTTACTATTATGTCTACAGAGCCCATTCACTGTGTGTTCACTGTCACTGTCAAGACGCTTTGTCCAAATTGACAGTAAACACCTGTAATCCTAGGGAGAACTGCTGTGAAGTCAAGGCTAGCCTGGGGTATATAGTAAGCTCTAGATCAGACAAAGCTACGGTGTAAGACCCATCTCTACAATGCAAATAAACACCCCAAACCCACTCACACTTCACCGGAGGCTTAGCAGCAGAAGAAAGGAGGAAGAGAACAAGTTTCATCACTTCTCTAAGTGGATACCAGGTATCGCCTCACAGCCTGCTGAATAACTCCACCTACAGACCGAGATCTGTGGCACACACAGTTGCTGGGAGCATTTCTAGTGTAAGCTTGGGCGCTTTTCCTACCATAGCACTGACCTGTATTTAGGAAAAACACGAATTTATTAAGGAGTGTATTTATCTTGTTCATTTATTTATTGTAATTGACAAATCGAAAATGTTGATGGCATCTTTTGGTAACATTCTGAACATTCTATCTTCTCCACTAGATGTCACTGTTGCACTTGAAAAAAAAAAAGAAACATCTTAGCTTTTTGCACTAAATAACAAGTTTAACCCAGAGATAGGGTAGTTGCCACTCCACACCTCCTTCCTTCTTTCTCTCCCTTTCCTTCTCCCTCTCTTCTTCCTTTCCTCCCTCCTGACAGGAAGCTCTCCATCATCAGGACATAGTGGTGTTTGCCTGACTTCCATCACTCAGGAGGAGGGAGAAAAATTAGATTTTGAAGCCAGGCTGAACCATGGAACACACTGTTTGGGAAAACAAAACAAAACAGACAGAGACAGGGACATCTCTGTGAGTTCAATGCCAGTCAAGGCTACATGGTGAGACTCTGTCTCAAAACAGGAGAAGACCAGCAGGCAGTGACGCATGCACTGCTTTAATCCCAGCACTCAGGAGGCAGAGGCAGAAGGAGCTCTGTGAGTTTGAGGATAGCCTGGACTACAGAGCAAGTTCCAGGATAGCCAGGGCTACATAGAGAAACCCTGTCTTGGAAAAAAACAAAAACAAAAACAAAAACCAACCAACCAACAAACAACAACAAAAACAAGAAAAGAGGGTTCTTATTGGAATGCAAGTGTTTAAAAGAAAACCAGGAAAGATTTTTGTACAGTTTTCTGTGTCCAGAAGATAAAGAAGGTCTATTGAAGAATAGCCAAAACTGGAGCAAACAATGGGCCCTAAAGAACTAAGATTGTTCCAGGAATCCCATGCCAGAGGAGGGAATAGGCTGAGTTTTGCCTCCAGGAAGAAATCCAGACAGCTGGTCTCATAGCTAAGTCCCCACGCCCAGCAGTCCTGGCTGAGTCAGTCCCCAGACCCCTGATTCTCTTTGTTTCTTCCAGAAAGACTAAAAGTGTGAGGTTTTATCTCCCCAGAGCTGCCCAAACTATAAATAAACCCATCTTATTTTGCTGGTTCCCAATTTCTTTCGAAATACAGAGACACTGAAATAGAGGCTTGAGTCCTCTTTTTTAATTATTTCAGCTTTATTTCGGTTCTGGGACTCAATCTCAGGCATTCAGGCTTTACCTCTGGCTCAGAGATTCTTTCTTGGTGAGTCTGTTTTCTCTCACTCTCTGGTTTTTGGTGTTTTGAGACATGGTTCCTCTGTGTAGCCTTGACTGTCCAGGAATTGCTTGGCAGACCAGGCTGGCCTTGAACTCACAGAGATCCCCCTGCCTTTGCCTCCTGAGTGCTGGGATCAAAGGTGTTTGCCACCACACCCAGCACTCGGAGTCTTTTCTAGCAAGTCAGAATGGCAGGGAAAATAAGGAAGGACATGAGACAGGTAAGGAGACTCCAAACTCTGAGGTCTAGTTGAAGCCTCCCACCTGAGAATCAAGGATTCCAGCCCACCTACCATTTTCTGTGAAGGTTGCCAATAAAGACTTTTCTTTCTTTCATTCTTTTTTAATGTAGAAGCATTTCAAGCAATAATGTTGAAAGAACAGTAAACTAGGTAGAATGTGTGTGACCCTGCATAGCACTCCACCTCTCTCAAAGGAGATCACAAACAGGGAGGACTCTTCCCTTAGTTTACAGTGATGATACCCTAACTTCCTGCCTTTACATCCATAGTTTTGTCTTATGACTTTGCCAGCCTGTCTGGTGCCCCTTAGGGGCTAGCCTGGGACCTCATTTAAACTCTTTAGCAATCCTTTGAGGAGAACTCCAGAATGCACCAGAGTCCTATCAACGGCCATCAAAACAACATCAAAGTTAGGAGTTCCTTAGCAGAACTGTGCCCACACTGGCAGGGGTGCCCTCCTCTTTCCTGGGTGCCTCTTTCTATTAACTCCAGGCTTAAAAATCTAAGTTAGCAATGTCCTTGAATCTCTTCTCTCTCTATTCCTCCTTATCCTGCCCTCTGTGTGCATGTGAATGTGCGTGTGCCTGTGTGTGTGTGTGTGTGTTCATGCGTGGGCATTGCTGGTACCATCATCCCATAGGGCAAGTGTGGAGGTCAGAAGACAACTTCTGGTATCGGTCTTCACCTTCCTCCTTATTGGGGACAAGGTTTCTTGTTCATGGTTGAGCAGTCTAAGCAGCCCTCATGTTGTGCAGCAAGCACATTACCCACTGAGCCGTTTCCCCAACCCTTAAAAATGTCTTTTAATAAACTCCCCGTGTTTCAGAATGGCTTGTCTTGGAATTTCTCTCTGTGGTAAACCCAGGGACTCAGCTTTACCAGAGTGGTGGTCCCTGAAGGCTTAGGGGACCTGCAGGGCTCTCTACTGCCCTGGCATGAAACAGTGTGTTGTGTCCCCTAGCCCGCCCACCACCATGCATGCGCACTGCTGACAATCTGACCCCGAAGCCTGTGTGGTTTCCAGCCCAGGCTCAGCCTTCTGCTGCTGAAGGCAGTTAGAAAATCTCTCCTCTTCTTTCCTTCATTTGTTGGCCAGTGTTGAGAGGCAGTCGCTCAAAACGTTACACGCATAAGAAAAGCTCAACGTTAAAATGATTATATTAAAATAACCCTTTTCTATTCAAGTAACTGCAAAGGCAAGCAAGAACTTAATTTCCTTCTGTTATATTAACAAAATGGGGGAAGGAGTCTTTCCAGAAAATTCTGAGCTGTTATTATTTTTCTTTCTCGTTCTTCCTGAAATCAGGTTGAAGTCTAACAGACGGGAGCACAGTGGGACTCTGGCAGAATGCCTCCCAGATATGAGGCATGTGTCTCAGAGGATCACCCACTGCGTCAGAACCTGAACCAACATCAAGCAAACAGAGAGCACCTCAACGGAAGAGAAAGGTGCTCCTGGTGTGTGCTGACTTTCACCACAGGGATCATCATCAAATACTTTGAAGACAAAAGATGCTTTCAGAACCCACATCTGGCTAGAAACTGAGCAAAAATGTCTTAAGTCTTATAGGACAGTAGTTCTCAACCTGTGGCTCGAAACCCTTTTCACAGGGGCTGCTTAAGACCGTCTGAGTATCAGATATCTACATTACAATAGCAAGAGGAGAAAAAAAAACTTAATAAATGAAATAAATGTGGCCATTACTATAGATTCTACTGTGAGAAGATGAGGCTCTAGCAACTGGGATTCCTACAGAAAATACCTTGCTTCAGCGACTATGGACTCCCTCAAAGGCTACGGCTGCAACTCATAAAGCTTTTGATTAGGTAAGCCTCAAGGTCCAATTTCCAGCACTACCAAAAAAGAGGTACAAGTCACCCTTTTAGCCAAGTGTGATGGCACACAGCCATAGTCTTTGTATGGCTTTCTTTTTCTTTCTTTCTTTCTTTCTTTCTTTCTTTCTTTCTTTCTTTCTTTCTTTCTTTCTTTCTTTCTTATTTTCATTTTGAGACAGGGTTTCTCTGTGTAGCCTTGGCTGTCCTGGACATGATTTGAGACCAAGTTGGCCTGGAACTCATAGAGATCTGCCTGCCTCTGCCTCCCCAAGTGCTGGGATTACAGGCATGTACCACTGTGTCCGTCTACACCTACAGTCTTAACAGTCTAGTGGCTGAGGCAGGAGGATCATCAGGAGTTCAGTCCAGGGTGGCTGTGGTGGTTCCTACCTTTAATCCTAGCACTTGGGTGGCAGAGACAGGTGGATCCCTGGGGGTGCCAGGGCAGCCATGGCAATGTAAGTGAGGCCTTACGTAGAAAAAAAATTTTTTTTGTTCTTTTCAGTTAAAATTAGGAGTTTGAGGCTTGCTTGGGCTGTCTATAAAAGACCCTGACTGAACGATCCAGAAAACGGGAAATAGAGGAAGATCCCTGCCATAGAGGCTCCTGGTGTTTTTCAGGGAAGAAGCCTGAAGACTTCAGGGCCTAGCTCCAAGCAGGGGAAGATGGCTGCCTTCAAGATTTGACCCAGGGACAGACTCACTAGAGAAGCCATGTGCCTGTGGCTTCTGCCCTGGACAGGGAGCTTCCAGGACCCAGCCAGTAGCTGCAGGCAGGAGTTTGTGGAGAGGGGGCGGGGGTGGTGGTGGAGGGGATCCCATTCCTGCCTTAGCTTCTTTTGGCTGCAAAGAGAAATGGATTCTCGCAGCTACTTCCGGCCTCCTGTGGGTGCCCGCAGACTTGCTCCACAAAGGACTGTTCTTGGTTGGCACCTGAAGCTATCCCAGGGCTCAGAGCTGCAGTGGCGATCAGCCAGCAAGCACTCAGATGCCTAGGGGTCAAACCCAGTTCATTTAATCCTCCAGGGCAGGATTTCTGTTGCTTTATCTTATTGTTAAATTCCGTTGTTAATCCGGAATTGACTACTAAGCACTTCTCCTTTGTACTCTTCACTGTCTGCCCGCTCTGTTCTTTGAGCAGGTTAGGAACCTGTTGGGTGGGAGATGGACTCTACCAACTTTATCAAGCTTATCGAAAGGAAGGAAGGAGGAAAGGAGAAAAGGAAGAAAGAAAGGAAGGAAGAGAGAAAGAAGTGAAAAGACTCATGGGTGAAAGAAGTAATCCAAAGCAGAGGACACACATCATGTACACACATGTTCTACATGCTTCAAGAAAGAAGACATTTTAAGTCACAAAGGAGTCGACACCGGAGGAAAAATACAATGACACCAAACAAGAACCAGACAAA
Source organism: Pachyuromys duprasi (assembly GCA_028658305.1). Classification (NCBI taxonomy): domain Eukaryota; kingdom Metazoa; phylum Chordata; class Mammalia; order Rodentia; family Muridae; genus Pachyuromys; species Pachyuromys duprasi. The sequence continues at coordinate 36,511,852 of CM053765.1, read as the reverse complement.
AACAGTAGACAGAGCCCGGTGGCTGCGGCACACAGCTTTAATCCAGCACTCAGGAGGCAGAGGCAGGTGGATCTCTGTGATTCAAGGCCAGCCTGGTCTACAGAGGCTGGTCTACAGCCAAGACTACACAGGAAAACACTATCTGGAACTAACCCCCACCAAAAAAAAAAAAAAAAAAAAAAAAAAATCAGTAGAAAGAAAAATAGAAAAATGAATGGCAGAAAAAGGCAGTGTTTTTAAAATAGTAACATATCAATTGATTTTATCTTTTGTCTTGGGCAATGAAATTCAAAATAGGTAATTGCTTATTATCAAAGCCATTTGAAAATTTAATTAAAATATTAGCTAAGGGCAGGAGAGATACTTCAGCTTTTTGAGAGGACCCAAGTTTGATTCCTAGTTTGTATGTCAGGCGGCCAACAACATAAGCCCAGCTCTTGGGGGGAGAGGGGTGGCCTGATGACTCTGGCTTCCTGCAGTTCACTCATGTCCACATGTCCACAATATGGACACACACACACACACACCACATACAATCAAAAACAACAAAAATAAACCTTTCAAAAATAAAATCACTGGTCAATATTTCTAACTTTTTTATTCTTTTATTCTATGAAGTTGAGAAATTCTCTTCTGTATTGAAAAGTCTTTTTAAAAGAAGATTTATTTCTTTATTTTTATGTATATGAATGCTCTGTGTGCATATAGAGCCTGCATGCCAGAAGAGAGCATTGAATCTCATTATAAATGGTTGTGAGCAACCATGTGGTTGCTCAGGACCTCTGGAAGAACAGCCAGTGATCTTCATCACTGAGCCATCTCTCCAGCCCCCCAAAAGTCTTAATAATAGTTCAACAGAAGAGAGATTAAGTTGCAGCTGAAGAGTTCAGAATACAATTATGGCAGAGTAGGGGCGTTTGGGGGATTTTTCCATCTCAGTTTCTTTTTTCTTTCTTTCTCCTGTTCACTCATTCATTTTGTTTTGTTTTCTTCTCTTTCTTCCTTTTCAGTTGTAATTTTTAAGACATTAAGAAGTATACACACCAAGTCACAAGACATGGAGAAATCAAGTTACTACTGAGCAGGAAGCATCTCCCTTCTGACTAGCTTTCATAGGAATCAAAGGTGCTATGTTGGCTGCTGAGGGGAAAAGTCATGAACAGTCAAGCCTGGGTGTGAACCTGGGAACTTCAAATAATGACCACTGTGGCAAGATATGACCCTGAATCAATAGTGATATGAATGTTCTGAAGCAACATTGGAACATTGATTGGATTTAAGGCGTGTTCTGTAGGATAAAGTGCATGAGTGGTATTGTAAACTTAACTAAGAACCCAAGGTTGAGGAGGTTATAAGCATCAGAGGTATTTTTTTAAAGACGTTTTTATTATTTATATACTATTCTGCCTGCATGTATGCCTGCAGGCCAGAAGAGGGCACCAGATCTCATTATAGTTGGTTGTGAGCCACTATGTGGTTGATTGGGAATTGAACTCAGGATCTTTGGAAGAGCAGCCAGTGCTCTTAACTTCTGAGCCATCTCTCCAGCCTGAACCTACTACTCTTATTTTAGATAAACTGACATAATATCAAACTGCACTCTAAAATCATACCTCTATACCCATAGATCAGCATAGCTCTTAGGCATTATTGGAAAAGTTTCTTTGTACAGAAACTCATAACTGGTCAAAGTACAGAGAATAAGTGTCTGTTGAGCGCTTATGGGATACCCACATCACCTTTGCCCTACGAGACTTAGGGACACTGCAGAAGAGGGTGTAGAAAGACTGTGAAAAGGAGAGGCCTGGAGGACCCAGCGAAACATGACAGGACTGTGCCCGTGAACTCACAGCAGCCGGCATAGGACCTGCATGAGAACAAGCCAGTCAGCATTCCAGCCCAGAGCAGGATGAGGCTCACAAACTCCAATGCCTAACAGTTGATAGCTTCTTGGGGAAGGAGTTAGCTTTCCTTAGGAATATAAATCCTAATAGGTGGACCTTACTTCAGTGGGCATCCCCACACCTCCGAGTCTATAATATGGGCAGCATAAATTAAACCCTGTAGATTAAAAAAAAAAAAAAAGCAAACACAAAGTTGGTATGGGGAGGCATGGGTGGATGTAGGAGGAGTTAAAGGAGGAGGATGGGAAAATTCAATCAAAATAAATGCATGTATGATTTTTTTCAAAGAATTAATAATATAATAATTAAAATTATAGCAAAGCAGTTAAATTGGCAAATAACAAAATACGTGTTTATATATCAGTTTAGACTTTTAAAATTATTTACCTGGAGATATGGGATGGAATAAGTGGTCCACCATTGAGCTACATTTCCAGCCCTGTTTGAACTTAAAAAAAATTTTTTTTTCTTTTTTGATACAGAGTCTTACTATGTAGTTCTGGCTGACCTGGAACTCACTATGTAGTTCAGGCTGACCTTGAATTTACAGAGACCCACCTGAATGCAGGGATTAAAGGCACTATGCCCAATGACTTTTTGCATTTTTTAAATGATTACTTATTTGCATCATATGTGTGATAGACTTTTGTCTGGACGTGTGTATGATCCCAGCACCACCACATGTATACCTGGTATTTTGTAGAGGCCAGAAAAGGGTGTCAGGCCCTTGGAATGTTATGTGTGGCTATGAGCCAATACGTGGGTGCTGGGATCAGATCTTTTGCAAGAGCAGCAAGTGATTTTACCACTGAGCCTTCTATTCTGGAACCCATTACGTAGTCTAAGATGCCCTTGAACTCACAGCCACCCTCCTGTCTTAGCCTCTCAAGTGTTGAGATTAATGGTGTGAGCCATCATGTCCCATCCAGCTCATGTTTAGACTTTATATCCCCATTTCTCTCTCAGGACTCACCTAGTCCAGGTGACCTTGAATTGGCTGTGTAGCCAAAGATAGCCATAACCACAGCTTCTGGGTTTTGTTTGTTTGTTTGTTTGTTTGTTTGTTTTGCCTTTACCCTTTGAGTGAGGGCCTTACAGGAATGTACCACAATGCTTGGTTTAGGGCATGCTGGGGATGGGACTCAGAGCCTCAAGCTTGTTGGGCATGCTCCCTACTAACTGAGCTACATATTCAGACCATTTTCTTCTTTTCTTTTCTTTCTTTTTTTTTTTTTTTTAATTTGAGACAGGGTTTCTCTGTTCAGCTCTGGCTGTCCTGGAGCTCAATCTGTAGACCAGGCTGGCCTTGAACCCACAGAACTCTGCCTTTCCTGCCTCCCAAGAGCTAGGATTAAAGGTGTGGGCCACCGCTGCCTGGCTGGGTTTTGCATTTTTATTTGTCATTGTTGCATATGTGTATGATACACATCGTGGGCATAGAGGTCAGAGGACAACTATGTTGAGTCAGTTCTCTCCTTCCACCTTTTATGGGTATCTGAGTTAGGGTTTTTTTGCTGTGAAGAGACGCCATGACCACGGCAACTCTTATGAGAAAGCATTTATTTGGGGCTGGCTTACAGTTTCAGAGATTAAGCTCATTATTGTTACGTTAGGCAACCTGACAGTGTGCAGGCCACCTAGGCGCTGGAGAAGGAGCTGAGAGTTCTACGTTTTGATCTACAGGTAGCAAAAGGAGACTGTGTGTCACGCCGGTGTAGCTTGAGCAAATGAGACCTCAAAGCCCACCTCCACAGTGACACATTTCCTCCAGCAAGGCCACACCTTCTAGCAATGCCACTCCCTGTGAGCTTATGGGAGCCATGTCTATTCACACCACCACAGTGAGTTCCAGGGGTTGAACTCTGGTCATCAGGCTTGAATGGCAAATGTCTCATCCACCGAGTCTTCTTGCTGGCCCCTGTTTGGACTTTTAATTGAATTTAAAAAGAGAGGTCTATGTAAAAACCCCAATGCTGTCCAAATTCAAAGCCCTCAAGGTGTAAACCTCTCATGATAATTCTACTATCACACTGAGAAAGAAGAAAAACAGTAACAACACATTATTTCCATGTACAGATTTTTAAGATATTGTATATGTGTGTGTGTATGTCTGGGTAAGGATGGAAGGAGGCATTGAATTTTCCCTTCCATCACTCTCTGACTATTCCTTTTGAGGAAGGCTCTTCCCCTGAGCCTGGGACTCACATTTTCCTGGGCAGGGAAGACAGTAAGCCTTAGGGATCCTTCCTCCACCCTCTTGGTTATAGGCATGCAAAGATCTCTGGCTTATTGTGGGTGCAATTATGGGTGCAATTGGTTTCAACTGCTGAGACAACTCACCAGCCCCAAGACTGTGTTTTTATCTTTGAGGCAGAGACTTATTTTCTGTCTCAAGCTGGTCTCAAGTTCCTGCTCCTTCTGTCTAAACTTCAAGTGCTAGGATAGCTGGTTCACACCACTAGGTTTCAAAACATTAAAGGTACAGTGGTCCACAGATGTAATCTCAGGACTCCAGTGGCAGGGAAAGGGGGAAGAGAATGGGTTCTGGTAGCCATAGCTGAGGTAGCCATTCCATTGGACCTGAGATGGTCAGGTGCGTGCAAGTCATGCTGGCTCGCTATTCTTGTTGTTTTCAGCAGACACCTCCTGTTTGCTCAGTTAAGCCTCCTGTTTTGCTCAGTTAAACCTCCTGTTTTGCTCGGTTAATTTTCCTGTTTTGCTTGGATATGTTTACTTGGAAACCTATATAAGTGGTTTACTCTGTAATAAAAATGGTGCCTTGATCAGAGCAATGTCTTGGCATCACTTCTTTGTGTTCTCTGTCTTCTCTTTTAACTCCCAGCCCCTTGTGCAGGTGGTTACTATTGGTGGTCGCAGGGGACTACACATAACAAGATCATCTCAAAAAAAAGTAAACAATACATAAATAATAAAAGTAGAAGAACCAATTGTTATGGGACCAGCGAGGCGGCTCAGTGGGCAGAACACTTGCTGTGAAAGCCCAATAGCTTGACTTTGCTCCCTGAAACATATGTAAAAGAAGAAGGAGAGAAACTGCTCCATAAAGCTGTGCTCATTCAAACACGGGCCTCGGTGTGTGTACTTTCACATGATATTGCCCCCGCCCCTCACATATAGACATTGTGATAATAGATATGATATACACAGCACACAGGTGGTGTGTCTCATGATATCATTTATGAAGAAGGAGTGAATGACCTTGGGCGGTGCAGATAATTTACATACAAACGATCGGGCTGAGAGTGTTTAGCCCAGTCAGAGTGCTCGCCTAGCATACACAAGGGCCTTAGCCGGATGGTAGCATGCCATAACCAGGAATCATGTTAATGCCTGTAATCCCAACATTCGGGACCTAGAGGCAGGAGAATCAGAAGTTGAAGGCCATCATCAGTGCCGTAGTTGGATTCAAGGTCCATTTGGGCTATTCGAGATCCTGTCTCTAAAATCAAAACAAGCCAGGCAGTGGTGGTGCCAGCAATCGGGAGGCAGAGGCAACTGGACCTCTAAATTTGAGTGCAGCCTGGTCTTCAGAGCGAGTTCCAGGACAGCCAGGATTACCCAGAGAAACCTTGTCTGTAAAAACGAAACCAAACCAAAACCAAACCAAACCAAACCAAACAAAGGGACTGGAGAGATAGCTTGGTGTTAGGAGCATGTACTGCGCTTGTAGGGGATTTGAGTTCCCCATGTTGGACATCTTACAACTGCCAGTTTCAGGGGATCTTATGCCCTCTTCCAGCCTCTGTGGGCACCTGCACTCATGTGCTCATAATCACACACAAGCACACACACATACACATAATTAAAATATAAAATCTTAAACAAAACCAAATAGCAAGGGATTAAAATTGCTTTATGGGCTCTTGGTGGTTTTGTTTCTGGGGCACTGGTGTTTGAACGCAGGGCCTCCACAGACGACGTAAGCACCCCTCCCCATGAAGCTGCACCCCCAGCCCTTTCTTTGTGTTTTTATTTTGAGAGGGGCTCTCTCTGAAGGCCCCAGGCTGTCACTGAACTCACTCTTTACGCCTGACAGCCTCTGAATTTTCCATCCTCACGCCTCAGCCTTCTGAGCGGTGGGGATTCCAAAGCTGTGCCAACAGGCCCGGGAATTCATTGCTTTTGTGACGATTTGTTGAGCACACATGACGCATTAAAAAAAATTCCACATGTATATTATTCTCCAGGAAAAAAAAAATTCTGAATCTAACTATGTTTCTTCACTAGTATTAAAGTATTTCCTAAAGAGTTACATATGCATTCCAGGGTACCAAATACCGAGGACATAAAAAGGCAGAGGCAGTCCCTATCAGCTCACACATTTCTTTCTCACGCAGACAGTATATGTGAGGACAGATGCATTCCAGACTAGGGGCTCCCACAAACTGACCCCTGATTAGCCCAGGCGCTGCCTGTCTTTGTATGTGATAAAACGACAGCCCAGCACCGGCATCCTTACTTGAACGACCTCTGCCCCTCCTCTCCAGGAATCACTGTCCATGTGTTGTCTAAGGTCTGCGCTGGTTCTCAATGCCCCTCCCCACCCCCAATCTCCTTTAAAATGGAACTCCCATGAGCCCCACGGTAAGAGGTTTGTACTCTTCCCTTGTGTCTTTTAGTTAATTTTGTGGCTGTTTCTCAGTGCTAAGGATTAGACTCAAGGCTCAGGTGAGGTCAGCCCTCTAGGGCTGAGTCACATCCCTGCCTAGCCTTGGACTCAGTATTTACAATCTTCGGGATTTCTGACAATATCATTATCGTAACTGTGCTTCCGTTGAGGTTGTTGTTCAGGTACCCCGGGGATAAACCCGGGGCCTTCCTTTCTCTAAGCATATGCGCTACTGCTGAGCTGTTGTTTAATTAATTACTATGCGCCATTATTTAATTAATTTATTTATTCTGGTGGTATTTTAAAGTAATTAATTTTAATTATGTGTGTGAGCTGTGAGTGCAGGTGGGGTTGGGTTCCCCTTGGAGCTGGCGTTACAGGTGGTCGTGAACCACCAGATTTGAGTTCTCTGGAAGAGAAGTATGTGTACATAAACGCTGAGTCATCTCTCCAGCCCTAGTTTAAAAATAATTTTAAATTGACCCTTAGGTTTTCATTGTAGTTATTATTTTTTTTATTCTTCAGTCCAGTTAATATCCATGGAATCAGATTTAAAAAAAAAAATGTGTTTTTGAAGCCAGGCATGGTGGCGCACGCCTGTAACTCAGGGAGGCAGAGGCAGGTGGATCTCTGTGAGTTCGTGGCCAGCCTGGTCTACAAATCAGAGTCCAGGACAGCCAAAGCTACACAGAGAAACCTTGTCTCAAAAAAA
>CM053765.1:36237885-36504506 GCA_028658305.1 Pachyuromys duprasi | reverse complement strand
CAGAGTCAGAGACAGCCCCTGCTACAAATGCTACGGTACTCACATGATGACCAAGCTGCACATCTGCTACATGTGCGTAGGGGGCAAAGGTTCAGCCCACAAATGGGTTTTTGGTTGTTTGTTTGAGTTTTCAAGACAGGATTTCTCTGTGTAGCCTTGGCTGGTCCTGGAATTTATTCTGTAGACCAGGCTGGCCTTGAACTCACAGAGACTCACCTGCCTCTGCTAAATGCTGGGATTAAAGCCATGGGTCATCACCACTTGGCTTGTTTTTTAAAAAAATTGTTTTAAATTTTATTTTATGTGTGACTGCTATGTAGCACTTGGGTACCTGGTGCCTGAAAAGACCAGAAGAGGCATCTGAACTAGAGTTACAGACAGTAGTGAGCTGCCATTTGAGCGCAGGGGATTGAACTCGGTTCCTCTGGCAGAGCAGTCAGCGCTCTGCCCTTGGAAAACATCTTCCCCACAACTTGTGCCTCTTTATCACCTAGAAAAGACAGTAGGCACATAACATGTAATCTATAGGTACTTGTAGAATGAAGGATGGATGAATGAATGAACAAAAGAAACCTGATTCTCCAGCTTCGTTCTTTTCCTATTTTAACCCACAGATGCTGTTTGACTTGCTGTTTTCTGTGTAGTAAGAACTAATGTCCACGGGTCATGGTGGTGCACACCTTTAATCCCAGCACTAGGGAGGCAGAAGCAGGTGGATCTCTGTGAGTTGGAGGCCAACCTGGTTTACAAAGTGAGTCCAGGGCAGCAGAGGCTACAGAGAAATCCTGTCTTGAAAAACTAAAAGAGGAGAAGGAAGAGGAGGAGGAGAAATGATGTCTGGCTGGGCTTTGTGGCACAAGTTTTCAATCCCATTCTTGACAGAGGAGGTGGTACTCTGTGATTTCAAAGTCACCCCGTTGTACATAATGAATTTCAGGATAGTCATGGGTACACAGTGAGAGACCTTGTCTCAAAAAGAATGAATTAGACAGCTGATATATTTGTGTCATTAGTAATACAGTAATTTTGGAGTATTAGTGAACCAGTCTAAAGAATATTAAAGAAAACCACCCAAACTGGCATTTCTAAAAGATGCGTCTGTGATCTCACACTGAAGCTCTGCTGTGAGGAAAAAAAAAAGTTCTAAAGAGAATCTCAGGCTCTGTGTACGCCAGGTCAGCTTTCTACCCTCTGAGCTGTGTCCCCAACCCCACGTATTTCTTGACTGTAGTCAGGCTGATAGGGTTGCTATGGAATCTTGATGTAGTTTTAACATGCATTTCCCTTGATGGCTAAGGACCTGAACTCTTCTTTTCATATACTGACTGGTCATTTGTATTTCTTCTTTTGAGACATTTGTTTCATTCATTTAGAAACTAGATTGTCTCCCTCCACCCACCCCCCCATTGGGTGTTTAACTTTTTAGAGACTCTTTATAGAGTCTAGATGCCAAGGTCCTCTTAGACTTTACTTGGTAAAGCTTTTCTTGACTTCATTCTGATTGTTTCCTTTGCCAGGAAACTTTCTGTCCAAGGTGTGATGGTTACTTTATTTTTCCTTCCCTCATTCTTTCCCTTCCTCCCTCCCTCCCTTCAAGTAACCACCACACCTTGCCTCAAAACAAAACAACAACAAAAACCAAAAAATTTGGGAGGCAGAGGCAGGAGGACCACCAAAAGATTAAAGCCAGCCCGGTTTACAGAGCAAGTTCCAAGCCAGCCCGTGCTACAGAGTAACTCTTTGTATCAAACAAGCAAACAACTAATGGCAACAAAAAACAGAGTTGCTGGTGCAAGCCTGTAATCTTAAGGCACTAAAGATCAGACGTTCAAGGCCATCCTTTGTTACATAGCAAGTTCTACTTCAACTTGGACTCCTTGAGAATCTGTCTCAAAAAACAAAACAAAACAAAACAAAATCAAGGTCAGTGAGATGCCAAATGGATATGGGTGCTTGCAACACAACCAGACAACAATGTAGGCTGGGCATAGTTCTTGCCTTTAATCCCACCCCTGGCTGAGGCAGGAGCATCTCTGTGAGTTTGAGGTCAGCCTGATCTACACAGTGAGTTCCAGGACAGCCAGGGAGACACAGAGAGACCCTGTCTCACCCCCTACAATAGCAAAACAAAATAAAAACAAGCAAACAAACAGACAACTTGAGTTAGACCCCCAGGGTGCCCATGGTAGGAGAACCAACTCTTAGGGGTTCTTCTCCAAACTCCATACAAGCTCCATGATACATACATGCCCTAGCCCTTCAACACACACAAACACACATGAACTAAATAGATCAAAAAGAATTTTTAAAAATCAGGTGGCTGTTGGGCTACAGTTATATGGATTTATTTCCAGCTCCTTTTGTTGCTGTTGAGACAGCTTCTTACGAAATCCATGTTGCCTTTGAAGTCTCTGGAAGATGTTGAACTTTTGACTCAGGGAGTGCTGATAAGACAGGCGTTTGCATCCATACCGTTTATGTGGTGCAGGGGTTGAACCCAGCGCCTTGTACACAGTAGCCATACATGATACCAACTGAGCTACAGCTCTGGACCCTTCATTTTTGAGTCCTCTATTATTTTGTTAGTCTATGTTTCTGTTTGTACACATGTGCCTACAAATGATACTGGTTTTGTTACTATGGCTCTGCAGTATATTTCGGGGTCAAGTACTGAATTGCTTTGGCTACTTAGGGTCTTTTGTGCTTCTGTGGGTTTTAGGATTGCCTTTCTAGTTTGGTCAAGAATATTATTGAATTTTGATGTATATTGATTTGGATAGTATAACCATTTTCACAGTATCCTGTCAATCCACAAGCATGGGCTATTTTTCCATCTACTAAGTTTCTTCCATTTCTTAAGTGTCTTTAAGGTTTTCATTGTAAAATCCCTTAACCTCGCTGGTTAGGTTTATTACTAGCTTTTTTATTTAATAAATTTTTATTTTTTTTCCAAATGCACATTTGACTGAACCTGCTGATGCTTTTTTCTCCCACAGCTGGCATATCTCAACCCTGTGTGTTCTTGGTGCTTTGAAGCTGGCTTGGTAAGTCCTTCACTAAATAGTTCCTGACAGGCTTCAGGTGCTCAGAGACCATGACTGGAGTAAGAGACTTACAGTTAGAGACTTCCGTGCAGAGTTCGTCATGTGCAGCTTTGTCAAACAGGACTGGATTGTTGGGCCTGGCTGGCACTTTGCCTTTGGGCCGTTTCTTTTTGGCCTCGTCCCCAGACTTGCTTATGTCTTCCTCTCTTATCTGACTTTTTGCATCTTTCTCCATCTTGTCTTCCTTGCGTAAGGCTTGGGAGAAGGGATAACCACTTGAGCCTCAGTCTACTAGGTTTTTGTTTGTTTAAGGCAATTGTGAATAGGGACCCCACCCCGTGTGTCCCAATTTCTTTCTTAGAAAGTTCATGGTTGGTATACAGAGAAACTACTTTTATTTTTTTTTGTATGTTTATTTTGCATCCTGCTACTTTGCTGAAGGAATTTAACAGCCCTAAGGGGGTTCTGGACGAGTTCTTAAGGTTATTTCGTTTTGCTTTGGTGGTCTGGCAATTGACTTTAGGGTCTTATGCATGCTAGGCAAGTGTTCTACAGCTAAGCCTATTCTCTTATCTGTCCTGTAGGGTCTTTTAAGTATAGGGTCACAACATCTGTAAGTGGGGATACTTTGATTTTGCTCTTTTAACCCTCTCCACCTCCTATTCTAGTTTGGCTCCTGTCGCTGTTATAAAACACTGATTAAAAGCAGCTCGAGGAGGAAAGGGCGTTCTTGGCTTTCAGGTTCCAGTTCATCATCAAGGGAAGGCAAGGCAAGAACCTCAAGTGAGGAACTGACTCCATCAGACTGGCCTGTGGGCATGTCTGTGGGATATTTTAAAATTACTCATTGCTGTAGGAGGGCCCAGCCCACTCTGGGTGGTGCCATCCTTAGCCAGGTGTGCCTGGACTGGAAAAGAAAAGTGACTGAGCAAGCCAGAGAGAAAGTATTGTTCTTCCATGGTTTCTGCCTGAGTTCCTACCTCTAGGTTCCTGCAGCTATTGAAATGATCATGTGAATTATGGCCCTGAGTTTATTTATGTATTGTTCTTACTTTTTTTTTTTTTTTGAGATAGGGTCTCAAGCAGCTCAGGCTAACCTCAAACTTGCTATATAATCAAGGATGTCCTCAAACTTGTGATCCTCCGGCCGCCACCTCCTGGGATCCAGGATTGCAGGCACAGGCACATACTACCATACTTCATTTATGGGGTGCTTGGGATCAAACCCAGAGTTTTGTGCATGCTAGATATGGTTCTTCCACCTGAGCTACATTCCCAGCTGTATATTGTATTTACTAATATACATAAGTTGAACCATCTTTGCATTCCTGGAATGAAACCAACTTGACCTTGTTATCTGAAAAGTGCTATTGAATTGAGTCTGCAAGTGTGTGGTGGTTTGAATAGGTACGGCCTCCATTCACTCATGTGTTTGAATACTTGGACCATAGGGAGTGGCAAAATTAGGTGTGGCCTTGTTGGAGGAAGTGTGTCACTGTGGAGGTGGGCTTTGATGTCTCCTATGCTCAAGCTATACCTAGTGTGCTACACAGTCTCCTTCTGTGGCCTGCGGATCAAGATGTAGAACTCTTAGCTCTTCATGCACCATGAGGACATTGCCATACTTCCTGTCATGATGAAAATGAACTAAACTTCTGAAACTGTAGGCCAGTGCCAATTAACTGTTTCACTTTATAAGAGTTGCCTTGGGTACAGTGTCTCTTCACAGGAATAGAAACCCTAACTAAGACAAAGTGCTTATTGAGAATTTTTGTTTTTGTGTTTATTAAAGACATAGTTATCAAGTTTTCTTTTTTTTCCTTCCTTTCTTCCTTTCTTTCTCTTTTATTTTCTTTTCTTCTTTTTGTTTTTGGTTTTTTGAGACAGGGTTCCTCTGTGTAGTCTTGGCTGTACTGGGCTGCTTTGTAGACAATACTGGCCTCAAATTCACAGAAAGCCACCTGCCTCTGCTTCCCTGAATGCTGGGATTACAGGCGTGTGCCACCACACTCGACCTCTTTTTCTTTCTTTTGTTTAACTATATTTATTTTTTGGTATCAGAGTGATACTGATTTACATTAGGTTTCAAACCCAGGACAAATGGGTTTGAAATGGCCGAGGTGACTATTTAACTATCAAAGTGGACAATGGCAGGTAGGTTCTCCCAGCATCCCTCAGTAGATAGGTCTGTTATAAGGCCCTCCTGCTGGCATACCCCACCTCTACCCTGATCTCTCCAGCCCAAGGGGCTGGGCTGCTTTTCTCTGCATAATCCAAGCATTTTGGTTACCTGCACATTTTGTACCTTTGGGCCTCCTGTCTGTAATTTCTGGTGCCGCTCTCTCCTCTCTCCCACATGGCAGAGCTCGGTGTCATGTCCACTCTGGACTCTCCCAGACGTCCTGTCTCTGGCTATGCTCTCCTACTTGTCTACCATGAACCTTCTCCTCCACCAAATCTAGGAGGCACAATGGTTCCTTTCTTTTCCTTCTTGTTTCTTTTATTCATTCAACTTACAGAGAGCCTTTGGCTGGTTCCAACCCCCTGTGTTTTATGGGATAAGCACCGATGACTGATGCTAAAGGTCTGATGAAATGCAGTAGGGAATTCACCCCGTCCAGAGTGTTCCTTGATTGGGAGACTTTTCAGTCTGATTGCTTTTTATAGATCTGCTTAAACTGAATATGTACTACTTGATTCAATTTTAGTTAAGTCATTTGTGTAGGGATTTATCCATTTCTTTTATCTATTGTAAAGTTCCCTGTAGGCTTTGATTTTTTCAAACACCTACTTCAGTTACGCCTTAACCTCCCTTCCATGCCCCCACCCTAGGTAGGAGATTAGTAGAGAAAGGGGCTGTAGACCTCTTTTATCTACTTCCTGCTGATAAGGTCCAATGGCTTATTTGGGGATATACTGATCTCGGTTGTCAGGATACCAGCAGTCCAGTCAAACAGCAAAGCAGCAAACCACAGCAGCAGCGGAAGCAGCAGCTGCAGCAGAAACCAACAGCAACATCTGCGGCACCACTCAGCAAAACCGGCGAGACTCCACCCAAATAAAGTGGCAAAGCAGCACAAAAAGTTTCTCTGTAGCGTTTCTTGCTTCGAAAACCAGAAAAGCTATGTAAAGCGTAGTGATGCAAAAAGCGTTGTCTCGTTGTGGGCTTCCATTTATCCCTTCTCAGAGTCCACGCAAGGATGTTTTCCAGCTCACAAAAGCCACGCCCCTCACACAAGGTAGTTTTCAGCTGATAAACATCATGCACCTTTCTACCGGGTCTGTTTTCCTTGGGGAAAAACATTCCCATGTCCCACGCTTGGGACCAAAACAAAAAACATACTCACATGACACAACTGAGTTTCCAAAGAAACCAGAAACTTCCACTTCAGTTCCCTTTTCATATCCAGTTTTAAATTTTATTTCAGCAATTTCAGGTGTCGTGATACATGCTTTTAATCCCAGCCCTAGGAAGTAGAGGCAAGTGTACCTCTGTGAATTCCTGGCCGCCCTGGCTTATATAGTGAGACCTTGTCTCAAACAAACAACAAAAGCCTTTTTAATTTTTTAAGATGATTTTATTCTTAATGTATGTAAATGTGGGTGTCAATGTGTGTGCACTCGTGGGTGCTCCCACGGAGACCTGAAGAGGGCATTATACGCCTTGGGTCTGGAGTTACAGACAGTTGTGAGCTACTCAATATGGATGCTGGAAACTGAATCTCTGTGGCACCAAGGAATGCACACAGAGCACAAACATACATGCAGACAAACACTCATACACATAAAACAAAAACTCAATTGCTAACCTTGCTGGGTGTGGTGGAGCATGCCTTTACTCCCAGCAGTGGAAGGCAGAGGCAGGAGTGGTTGAAGTGTCTTCCAGGTATATTTGAAGTTGGGGGAGACAAACACAGTGTGCTGAGATCTATACAGGTATTCCAGTCTCCGTACGTTCAAAATCCGCTCAGCTTTAAGCCCTCTTGGAAGGGTGGGGCTGTGCTCGCCTGGACGTTTGAGGCTGTGTTCCATTAGATGGGTGACGCTATGCTCCTCCTAAAGGGCAAGGCTGTGCTCCCTTGGAAGGGGTGAGGCTGTGCTCCCTTAAAACTTCCCATTGGAGCTCCAGTTTCCTTACCCTGACATTTGTTAACCTTCCTTGGAGAACTGGCTGCTAAGGACCATCCATCCCAAGCTTAGGGATATCAGACTCCTTAGTCACCAAGCGCAGGGCTCTGACCCCTAGGCAGATTTCTCCTGCCTGCATTTTGTGGCTTATGAGTAGCAGGCTCTGCCACCCCTCTCTAAGACGGCCTCCTAGGGCTGCGTCTCCCCCTGGGGCTATGTCAAGTTGCCCCTGGGCTCCTTGGCTTGGCCTTGTTCTTTGTTAGCAGGCTGCTGACAAGGACTCTTAAGGAAAGATTTCTTCCTGTTTAATTTATTTTTCTGAGGCAGGGCCATGTAGTTCATGTAGTTCATGTAGTTCAGGCTAGCCTTGGGTGTAGCTGAATATGAACTTGAATTTCTGATCATCTCATCTCTTAGAAGCTCCCAAGTTCTAAGACCGTGCCATTGTAGTGGCTTAAAAGAGAGCATCCCCTATGGGCTCACCCATTCCAATACCTGGTCCCTAGTTGGTGGCACCATTAGGGGAGGTTTAGGAGGTGTGGCCTTATTGGAGGGAGTATGTCGCCGGAAGCAGGTGCTGAGAGTTTGAAGATTGGGGTCATTGCCAGCTACTTTCCCTGCTCTGTGTTTACAGTCTGAGATGTGAGCTTCTGCCATTATGCCTGCTTGCTGCCAGGTTTCCTCACCATTAATGAATTCTTCCGTCTTGAACCGCAAGCCCAAATAAACCTTTTCATAGGTTGTCTTGGCTATGATATTCTATCCTAGCAATGTAGAAATAACAAACACAGGTTGTTTCCTTTTCTTTTCAATTTTTCTTTTTTTGACATGGTCTCATGTAGTTTAGACTTGTCTTGGGCTCCCTATCTGTCTGAGGTTGGCCTTGAGCTCCTCCTCCTTACAAACAGAGACACAGGCACATGATTAAAAAAAAAAAGAGAGAGAGACCAAAGCAACAACAATATGAAAATACAAAGTGTACTTTTGGTAAAGAGAATAATTTATTATTTCAAATGACATCCTTAAAAATGAAGACAACACAAAAAGCTGGAGAAAATATTTGCATGTCACATGTAGGGTAAGGAACTTGTATCCACAATGATTAAAGAATTCTTCCCCTTAATGAAAACAAACAACCTAATGGGGGGGGCACCCAAATAGACATTTTTTTAAGGAAATATACAGATGTTCAAAAATTGCCCAAAAGATCTCAGTATCACTGTTCATTAGAAGACAGCAAATCAAAACCACAATGAGATGTAACACCACACACCATGGGGTAGAGTTGTACTTGGCTTTCTGTTGCTGTGATAACCACTACCAACAGCAACTCAGGGAGAAAAAGGGTTTATTTGGTTTACAGGTTATAGTCTATCAAGCCAGGGCAGGAACTCAGAGTAGGAATCTGGAGGCAGGGTCTAAGCAGAGGTCATAGAGGAATGTTGCTTACTTACTTGCTCCCTGTGGCTTGTTCAGCGAGCTTTCTTATGCAACCCAAGAACAATCACAGTGGTCGGAGCCCTTCCAAATCATAAGTCAAGAAAATGCCCCAATGACATGCCCGCAGGCCAATCTGATAGGTGTAATTCCTCAGCTGAGGTTCTGTCTTCCCAAGTGACTCTAGTCAAGCTGGCAGTACTAACTGAAGAGATAGCAAAACTAAAATAATCCACACGAGCTGGTGTGGTTTGGACCCGAAGTGTTCCCCACGGTCTGGTTTTGAGCACTTAGCACTTAGCCTGTGGTGATACATTAAAGGCCATGGAGCCTGTGGGCAGTGGGCAAACCAGGTTGGCTGAAGCAGGTGACAAGGGGTGGCCTGGGTCCACTTCTGCTCTCTGCTCCCCGTCTGCCACGCCACCCTGTGATGAACCGGCCACTTCCCAGGTCCTGCTCCCGCCAGCAGAAGTCCTACCCCAGACATGCTTTCCCCACCCTGACAAACAGCTGAGAAACAAAGTAAATCTTTCTACTCCTGATGTGTATCTTGGTTACAGCAATACAAAAATAACTAATATAGAGGGTTTTTTTAGGATATGAAAAATCAGAGCGTGCACATGCTTCTGTGAGATCGTAAAATAATTTTAAAGGTAGTTTAGTAGGGGCTGGGACTGGAGCTTTGTTGGCACTGGGGGTTTGCCTAGCATGTATAAGGCTCTGGGTTCAAGACACAGCCCGGTATAAAATCAGAGTTGGGAGGACCACGGTGGCTCCGTGGGTAGCACCATTTGGTTCTTGGAACATACATGGAAGGAGTGAACCGACTTCTACAAATTGTCTCTGATTTCCACATGGATATATACACACAAAATTAATTAACAATTAATTAGTTAAATATTAAGCATTGTTGGCACATATCTGAAATCCCAGTGCTTGAGAAGTAGAGGCGGGGAGAAAGCAAGTTCAAGGTCATCCTTGGCTGTATATCAAGAAGTCAGCCTGGCTATAAGACATACTATCTCCAAACAAAAACAATAAAGAAAATAATCTGACAATCCCTCCATTTCCGTATAGAATCACTTAATGAGAAGGCTTGAGAGAGGGTACCTGCTTGTCGATAATATATTTTTATAGTTTAAACACTAACAAAAACCAAGATCTTGGCTCCCTCAACATACCTATAAGAAAATGAAAAATCAATTTATAGATTGGGAGAAATATTTACAATATAGTAAATATTGAACCTAATCCTGGGGGCATCCTGAGAACCCTGACAATGATTAAGAACAACCCGAATGAACAGATGAAAGGAGAGAGAAGGATGGGAAAGCTGATCATGGGCGCTAAGTGTCAAGAGCAAACAGCTTGGAGGGGGGTGGGTGTGACATAGCAGGGTGACAGCAGTTATGTGACATGCATTACAGAAAGCTAGAGGATCTTGAAATCTGAGCACCAAGAAATGAGGAGTGTTTCAGGACACAGATGTGTTCCACCTGACTGAGAAGTTACATGTCTGACACATGTCCTAGTTAGCTACAGCTGTCAACTAGACACCGAGGAGAGTCCCCTGAGAAGAGAGTCCCAGGTAAGAGATTACCCTCTACCACCCAGGCCCAGGTTCCGGGCTGAGCTGGCCCACCCCAAAATCTATTATCATTTGTGAATGGCTGGGATGTGTGAAAGGACCAGTCTTGCTGATCCAAAGCCAGGGGATCTCCATGACACAGGGCAGCAACAGGATAAAAGGGAGGAGTCCAGGTGAGGATCCAATATTGATGTTGTCACAGAAGCCAGAGGTCTCTAACCTGACCAATGACTCATTGCAGTGAACACTTACAAGTGAAGATGTGTGGGCAGAGGAATGTACTGTGGGACACACTGACATATGAGAGACGCTTCCACGATGAGATGTTCTTCTGGGCTTTGTGTGTATGTGTGTGTTTGTTTTGGGGGGGGACACTGTAAGAGAGAAGAGCAGGTATGAGGGGATGGAGAGATGAGTGGGACTAGGGTGCATGTTGTGAAACAATCAATAAAAAGCCTAAAAAAAAAAAAAGAAATGTGAAAAAAAAGAGAGATTACCTTCATTAGATTAGACTACGGATATGTCTGTGGGAGATTGTTTGGGTTATTAATTGACGGAGGAAGGCCCAGTCCAGCATGGGCAGCATCAGTTCTAGGTAGGTGGTCCTGGGCTTTATTTAAAACAAACAAACAAACAAACAATCAAACAAACAAACAAACACCAACCTGCTAAACAGGAGTCACCCATTGAGCTTGCAAACACTGTTCCTCCATGATCTCTGTATCAAATTCTTGCATATGTTTCTGCCCTGACTTCCCTCAGTGATGGATTATGGCCTGGAAGTGTAAGCCAAATAAACCCTTCCCTGTAAGGTTGTTCAATTATTATTATTATTATAAACCAGAGCAACAAAAACTGGAACAGTATGGACGATTTTTATATTTTTTTCTGTAA
This sequence comes from Pachyuromys duprasi, assembly GCA_028658305.1. Classification (NCBI taxonomy): domain Eukaryota; kingdom Metazoa; phylum Chordata; class Mammalia; order Rodentia; family Muridae; genus Pachyuromys; species Pachyuromys duprasi. The sequence goes on along the minus strand of CM053765.1, from coordinate 36,493,415 downwards.
CAATTAAAAATATGTGGTACCAGAGGGATGGCTCAGTGCTTAAGAACACTCACTGCTCCTCCAGAGAACCAGAGTTAATTTCCCAGCGCTCACATCTGACAGCTCACAACTGTCTATCTAACTCCATCTCCAGAAGATCAAATGGCCTCTCTGGTCCCCATGGGAACCTGCGCACATGTGGCATACAATCACACAGACACATATAGGCACAAATATGAATAAAAAGCTTAAAATTAATTTATGTAAGAAAATAGTCAAGTGTGGTGGTATATGTCAACGCCAGCCCTTGGAAAGTCCAGGCAGATAAGGAATTCAAGGCCAGCCCTGGCTGCAAAGAGACTTTGAGTTAGCCTAGGCCACATAAGACCTTAGGTCAAAACTCCAAATCAATAATAATAATTTGAAGGAAGAGGTTTTTCTTTCTTTCCCCAAGCTCCCAGAATAATGATTCATGAGACCCAATCATTATTTTAAAAATACCTAGGCCATATAGCTAGGCTCTTCTCTGACTAGCTCATAACTTAAAATAGCCCATTTTACTAATCTAAATCTTGCTGGTGAATCTTGCATGCCTTTCTCTGTCCCCAAATCCTCTCTGCTAACTGGATGTCCCACCTTCTATTTCCTGCCCAAGCTATAGGCCATAAGATTTATTATTGATGGACGATACATCCATACAATACACAAGATATTCCTTCTACAATAATAAGTTCCTTTCAAAATAAAATAATAGCTGACTCTTGTGGTGTGCCTAAAATCCTAGATGTTGGAGAGGTTGAAGCAGGAGGATCAGAATTTCAAGGCCAGCCTGGGCTACACAGTGAGCTCAAGGCCTGCCTAGAATTAGTTCAAGGACAGCCTAGGCAACCTACCTACCTACCATCTTTTAGTTATTTTATATGTATGAGTGTTTTTTCTGCATGCATATACGTGTACCACATGTATGGCCCTTGGAGGCCAGAAGATGGTATCAGATCTCCTGGAATTGGAGTCATGGATGGTTGGGTGCTGGGAATTGAACTCAGGTCCTCTGAAAAAGCAGCCAGTGCTCTAAACCTCTGAGCCATCTCTCCAGCCCTCATTATTTATTTTGAGATATATATATATATATGAATGATATAGCTCAGTTGGTAGAATCCTTGTCTAGCTTTCATGAGGTCCTAGGTTCAGTTTTTAGCACCATAAAGAAATAGAAATAACATAATAAGTAACACCTAAAAATAGATGAAAGATTTGGCGGCGCTGTGCGGTGCAGAGCTCGTGTTCATACTCACAGCCATGCCGTCCAAGGGTCCATTGCAGTCCGTGTAGGTCTGCCACTGCCGTGGCGCACTGCAAGCGGGGAAACGGGCTCATCAAGGTGAACGGGCATCCGCTGGAGATGATCGAGCCGCGCACGCTGCAGTACAAGTTACTGGAGCCTGTTCTGCTTCTGGGCAAGGAGCGATTTGCTGGTGTGGATGTCCAGGTCCGTGTGAAGGGTGGTGGCCATGTGGCCCAAACTTATGCTATCCGACAGTCTATCTCCAAAGCTCTGGTGGCTTATTACCAAAAGTATGTGGATGAAGCCTCTAAGAAGGAGATCAAAGATATCCTCATCCAGTATGATCGGACTCTGCTTGTAGCTGATCCCCGTCGCTGTGAGTCCAAAAAGTTTAGAGGTCCTGGTGCCCGTGCTCGCTACCAGAAATCCTACCGATAAGCCCATCTCAGGAGTCACGGTTAACTTTGTAATAAACATCCTAGGATTTTAATGTTTAAAAAAAAAAAAAAAAAGAAAATGCCTGTGTGTGTGTGTGCATGTGTTAAAATTCAATAAAATCCAGGTGTGTAGCACATCCCTGTAACTTCAGTACCTGGAAGCAGAGGACAGTATATGCAACAAAACCAAACCACCAAAAATTAGTCCAATAAACTCATACCAAGATGCCTAAGAAAGTGCATGTTAAAAACCACACTTCTTTCTATCATGGTATAGAGTTCCATATAGTCAGAGCGTCCACTCGGTCATTAGAAACCTGAAAGTGAAAGTATAAAATGCTACGGCCAGGAGGCTGAGGAGGTGGTTCATTGGAAAAGGCCTCGCCATGCAAACATGAAGACTGGTGTTTGGATCCCTAACACACACATTAGTGCAAGGTGAGCGTGGTGGGCACCTGTAATCCCAGCAGTGAGGAACTGGAAGCAGAGTAATTATAGATGCTAGCTCCTCCTTGCTCACAAGTGTCTTCTTTCTGTAATTTGTCTTTTCACACTCCTTTGATAGTGACTTAAGAAAATTACATTTATGCATTTTTTGAGTGTGCATGTATGCCCCTGTGTGCATGCTGTGCATCCTGGCACATGTATGTTGAAGTCAGGAAAAAAAAATCATAGTCAGTTCTCTTCTTGCAACTGGGTCTGGAGGTCAAACTCTGGTCGTTAAGGTTGAGAGCAAGCCCTCTACCCAGCAAACTATCTTGCCAGCCCCTCCTAGTGATTTCTGAAGAATGGTAATTTCTACTTTTAATGTTTTTTTCCCCCCTTTGGACCTTTTTATGTATTATTCTCTGAGAAAACATTCCATACCATCAAGTAATAATTAAAAGAAAGATTTTTCTTCAGAAAGTGTTTGATATTTTGATGTCCGCATTGAAATCTTTATTTTTATTATTGAGACAGGGTCTCAGGCATCTCGGGCCTGGGATATGCCATGTAGCTAAGTTCAGCTGAATCCATGTTCTAAGTTAGCAAATCTACTTAATGAGCTACGCGTCCACAGTGTCACCATAAATCATAAGAAGACCCCACCAATTGATGCATTTCTAATAAGTGACTGGGACATCACTCAAACTCTGGCTTTGGGATTTTCCTTCCTTTTTTCCTTCCTTCCTTCCTTCTTTCTCTCCTTCCTTCCTTTTTCCTCTAGGGATCTTGCATATGAGGGTTGTGGTTATTGTTTCTGTTACCATCTGTAATTTTTTTTTAAGACACAGTCTCATATAACCCACAGCCTGGAGCATCTTCTGTCTTTTTTGTTTTGCTTTTTATCCAGTCAAACCCGCGAGCATGTTGTATGGCAGGAAATCTCTCAGTCATGAAGATATTGTATCAGGATTCAATATAAATATTTGAAGCTATAAGATCATCTCAAATCTCTCCTTCCTCTTTATAAACCCTGACATGTGTTACTTCTATTGTCATTATTTTAAAGACACTGTTCAGATTCCATCTGCATTGTTTCCCATTTCATTCAGCATCTCTTTAAAATGTCGAGGAGGAAAGAACTTTTCACTTTTGGGGATGATTGAGATAGTCTCCTCATACAGCCCAGGGTGACCTTGTTTCAGGATATTTGATCCCATTGTGAACCCCGAGACTGAACTGTAAAAACCTGTTTCTAATTGTGGTATGGCTCAGTCTTTGATCCTAGAGCTGTCTGTTTACTGTAAACAGGTACTTGTGGTATGGCTCAGCCCTAGCACACACCTTTATCCCAAAGCTTTCTGTAAACAGGATTAAATAAAGTTAACCCTTGATTAAGAGGCAGAGCAAGCAACCAGACTGACAGGAAGCAAACAGAGAGAGAGAAAGTCTGAAGGATGGATAGAGAGACACACAAGAAGTAGAAAGGAGGGAAATTGAATTGAAGGATATTTAAGACATTGTGAAGGATAAAGAGCTTTTTCCTTCTGGGACATGAGCTGAGTTGGAAGGGGTTTTTCTTTCTGGCTGAGTAGAAAGGTCAGCTGGGTGCTTTCTCTGCCTCTATGAGCTAGCAGGTTTCCACCCCAGCATCTGGTTCCTGAGTTTTCCCTGTAAACTCAAACCATTGGAATTTTCATTCTTTATTACCACATGGCCTGGAACTCTTCTCTGTAGACCAGGCTGATGTAGAACTTGCAGTGATGCCCCTGCCTCTGACTGCTAGGATTACAGGGCCCCATGGCTGCTTTGTATGGTGCTGGGAATCGAACCCAGGGCTTCACATATGCTCAGGGGGCGGGGAGGGGGGCACTGCCAACTGAGCTACATCTTCAGCCACTGGGGCCATCACTGGTTCTTCTTCCACTACTACTACTTGGGGACAGTATTTCGCTCTGTAATCCAGGTTGGCTTAGAACTCACTATACATGCCAGGTTGGTCTTGAACTTGAGGCAATTCTCCTGCCTTAACTCTCCACGTGCTGGCATTAGATGCCAGCCACCACACTTGGCTATGCATATTCTTATTTTGTCGTGAGCTGAGCAGAATGATTATTTTTCATCTTTTTTTTTTTAATCTGAGGATGCAACAAAAAAGCAGACACACTACAGAATTTCTTTAAATGTTGCATTTATAAAAGAAATTGTCCAACTTTAATTTTTTTTAATTGCGTGTGTCCCCAGGCATGTGTGCGCCAGACTTGTATAGCAGCCACTTTACCAGATGCGCCAACTCCCTAGTACTTTTAATAATTTTGCTTTAATTAATTATTGTTATTCACAGAGCACATGTGGAGGTCAGCACACAACAGTGTGGAATTGCTTCTCTCCTTCCACCTCTACTTGTCTCTGGGGATCAAACTCGGGGGCCAGCCTGATGGGCCTTTAGTCCCCGAGTCATCTCATTGACCTCATTTAAAAATACTTATTATTATTAGCTGGGCAGGGGTGGCACACGCCATTAAGCCTGGCACTGGAGAGGCAGAGGCCAACCTGTGAGTTCAAGGCCAGCCTGGTTCACAGAGTAAGTTCAAGGACAGCCAAGGCTATACAGAGAAACCCTGTCTAAACAAACAAATATAAAAACAGACATCCAAAAAAAGTTGATTATTATTATTATTATTATATTTTAGACTTAATTTTATTTTTCATGCATAAGTGTTTTGTCTGCATTTATATCTGCTCACTAAGTACACGTCTGGCACCTTCAGAGGTCTGAGAAGAGCATCAGACTCCCCTGGAACTGGAGTTATGGATGGTTGTGAGATGCCAACCTGGGAACTGAACCTGACCCCTCTGCAAGAAAGTGAGTGCTCTTGACCACTAAGCCATCTCCTTAGCCCCTTGATTGTGTATTTTGAGACAAGGTCTTGCTGTATAGCTGCCCTTAAATCCTTGATCCTCCTCTCACAACTTCTGAGTGCTGGGGTTCAGGGTTTGCTGCCATTCTTAGCTTGCTTAGGTTCTTTTGTTGTTTTGAGACAAGATCTCACTTTACAGCCCAGGCTGCTTGAGATCCGCCTGCCTCAGCTTCCCTAGTGCTCGGTTTATAGGTATGAGTCACCTTACCTTTGCCTAGGTTCTAATTTGGGTGCTGCTACTATTAATTTTATGGCATTAGGCTACTATTTTACTTGAAGGCCTCAATCTTCTGTAGAGAATCTGAAATTAGTGGCAGACTTTTAATAGACTCTAATACGAAATGAGGGTGGGAGCGATGACCCAGGTTAAGAACTCCTGCTGTTCTTGCTGAGGACCTAGTTCGATTCCTAGCACCCACAAGTTGGCGCACACTCATCCAGTTCCAGGGGATTTGATGCCTTCTTCTGACCTCTGCAGGCATCAGCCATACATGTGGTGCCATGCATCCAGGCAAACATTCATATACATAAAATAAATAGACCTTAAATTAAAAAGTTCAATACATCACCATTTTGAAGTGCTTTGCCTTCTGAGCCCCACTATGGCAAACAAACAAACAAAACAAACAAAAAAACCAACCAAGCTCAGGTTCTGCCTGTCGGTATGCTCGGCACTTTCTGCACACCGCTTTGGTGAATCTTGATAAATTCTTTTAATGTTTCCTTCAAATTTCAGAGTGTTGGACTCTGACTCAGTTGGCTATGCACACTTGTATATTTTTTTTGGTACACAATTATCTACATTTATTAAAACAATACTCAGAAAAAATCATGCCAGGCAAAGGAGCAATTAGCCACGGTTTATTCCTGTGAGTTTCCAGGGTGGCAGGAAACCAGTCCAGAATGAGATAAGAAGTTTGGGCTTTTGTAGGGTGTGACTGGACTTCTGGACAAAGGGGAACAGTGATTTTTTTTTTCCTGGCTAGCTATTTTCATCCCTGGCTTAGAGAGTACTTCCAAAGTGCTGAAAAACATTGATGTGGATTGTTCCTTAAGGTAGGTAGAGAAAGGCCATCAAGCAGGAAGAGCCAGGCCAATTTGCTTTTGCCATTACTGGTAACATAGTTAACAAAGGAGGGGAAAGCAAGCACCTGTTTCACCTGTGCAGGTGAATGCACTGCTGTCTGCCTCGGCAGATACTTTTTAATACTTTGTATTGACATAAAGTCACTTATCTGTATTGCCAGCCAATTATAACATTATTAGCCCCCATTATCATCAGGCTTGATAAATACTTGATTGTAATGTTGACACTACCTTCTTGTGTGCCCTCAGCACACAGTCAGTAACTATTAGTCCCCTTTCATGGTAGGGCTAGGCTCACAATTATCTACAAAGCCCCCATGTACCAGACCCAAACTGGGGCTCTGGGGGGCAAAAGTGAGTTGTGTTCTTGTTTAGGGGCTTGAGACTCAGGAATGCAAACCGTTGTCGGTGAGGGTAATGGGTACTGGGACAGAGGGGATGGTGAACTTACAGTGCTGAATCCAGCTCCTTTAACCACGTGAATATGGCCACAGCTGTAGTCTTTCAGGTGGGCTCCTGAGACCAGTGAGTCATTTCCAATTAACACAGACCTTGGATGTAAACACACGCTAAGAGAGAGCCAGCGATGAAGCTGAGCTGGAAGATGACTCGCCTAGCGTGCATGAAGCTAGAACTATATAAAACTGGGTGTGGTGGTTCATGCCTGTAATCTCAGCACTCCGGAGGTGTAGATCGCTTGGGAGGAAGAAGGCCTGGCAGGTTCCCTGATGATTTTCCCAGAGATGGAAGGAAAGGGGCTCTCTGTTTACAGGTTCCATCCACGTTGTGCATAAAAGATCTAGGTGTGGCTTAGTGTTACATCTTTAATTTCCACTTCAAAGTGGAGAGAATCTATTCCAATGCTCCTGACATCAATCTTATTTTCAGATTTGAAAGTAGGTATTAAATTCTCATCCAAATTGGCATGCCTAGGAGAAACCACAGGTAATTAGAAGGATCTAATTGGAAACATCGGAAAACATTCTGAAGCACTGCATTCTAGGCGCTCAAGCACAGCAGCAGGCTATGGGACAGAAGCCCTCTGACTCTGGGGGCTCACAGCACGGATGCCTAGAAGGGGGCAGTAATTAGGGAATTATTTATAACATTTTCTCCTGGGGTGGCTGCCATGATGGCCTGTAACATTTGCGGACCGAGCAGAGTAGAGCTCAGCTAGAGATGTGCTTTTGGTTGGTTCTACAAACCCTGAAACCCGTCTTCTAGACAATGACTCTGACTTCAGAGAAAGTGGCTCTGTGACCGAAAAGAATCTTCTTGTTTTATGGAACTGTGTTGTTTCCTTACAAACACACACACACACCACTCACCCACCCACCTACACACACACACACACACACACACACACAGGCAAGCACCCTGCCCACATTTTCTCCTCCCCTCCCCTTCTCTCTCCATCCTCCCCATGCCTTCCCCTACCTCTCGCCTGCCCCTCCCCCTCCTATTCATTCCTGTTCTCTTCAGAGAGGGCCGGGCCTCCCACAGATACCAACCAAACATTGCATATCAAGTTGCAGTAAGACTGGGCACCTCCCCTGGTATTAAGGCTGGATGAGACAGACGACCTAGAAGGAGGAGGAAAAGAAGACAGAATCTCCTGAATTCCATCCCGGGGACATGCTATGTGGCCGAGGCTAGCCTTGACTTCCCAATCCTCCTGCCTCCACTTCCTGAGTGCTGAGATGACAAGTGTGTACCGCCACTTCAAGCTTACAGGATCAAACTCCGGGGCTTCCAGCACGCCAGGCAAGCCCTCGCGACCAACTGAACTACACCTCCAACTCCACCGAGCCTTTACCCGACGCCTAGCAAACAGTCCAAGAACCAATACGGTCGGAGTGAACCTAGAATACAAGAAACGCCATGCAAATACTGTTTTGGGACGAAAGACAACAAAACGTCTATTTTCATAGTATACTTGTGTCACCTCTCAGAGAGGAAAGTTTTTAGCGCCCGCAAGCACGGGTATAATTTAAAACTATGCTTCCCAGAAGGCACGGATTAGCTGAACCCACTCTCAAACTTTTACTCTCGGACCCTTACCCTTTAGCTTGGGCCAGCCACAGCGCACTGAACAATCCGGGTACGATTTTTACGGCTACACAATTTACATGAGGCTAGTTTGCATGAAGCTCAGTTTGATCGAGATAGAAACGCAGTAGATCGGTTCTTCCAGGCCGCCCCTTCTTTGTGTGCAAAGAGCGAAGTGACGGGTTTGTCTGACCTGAAGAGTCTTAACACTATCGTAGCAGCCCAGGAGGAGACTGGGAGTCAGGTGATGTCATCCTGAGTCCACAGGATTGCTGGTAAAATCCAAACGACACCTTCAGGACCCACTTTCTCTTGTTTGAGGCGGCTCTCTCCACATTCCCGGCCCCCAGGATGAGGGGGGGGTCATTAATCTGCGTCGTTAAGTAAGCGCCTCTTTATCTCATCTCCGTAGGTGGCGTCGAGGTCCGGACTCCCCGACCTTCTAAGATGCAGACGAGAAGTCTCCACTTGGGTCTCCGGACCGGATCGCGGCCGGGCGGCCGATTTGCAGACGCAGGCGTCCCTCCCCAGCGAAGAAGTGAAGCCCGCCCGAAAAGTGTTGCGCCAGAGCCGGCCTCCCCTTTGTCTCCAGCTGCGGGAGGGCGCGGAGGCAGGGAGGAAGGCTGAACCTGCCTCCGGAGTTGGCGCGTCGCTGGGGACACCTGCAAAGGGGTCTCCCGGGAGGAGGGAAAGTTGCGGCGGCCGCTGGGAGGCGGCTCCGCCCCCCAGCGCACTGCTGCGGGCGGCGGCGACCGCGGGGCTGGGCGGGCCCGGGAGGCGCGGGGCGTGGTCTGCAGCCTCCAGTCTGGAGCGCAGCGCGCTCGGCTGCGCCCTAAGCCTTCGGCCGCACGGAAGAGCGAGCGGGAGAGCGCTCGGGGGCCGCCATCGGGGCAGTGAGGCGAGAGGGGCGCGGAGCAGGGCGGGTCGAGCTCGGGCCCTCGCCTCCCCGCCGGACCGACACCGGTGAGCGCGGCGGCGGGGGTCCCCCCCCACCCCGGCGCCCTAAAGCGCCCTGCGGGAGCGGGAGGGCGGGGAAGGGGCGGGAGCGAGCTCCGCGGAGTCTCCCCCCTCCCCCGAGCCGTGCGGGGAGCCCGAGGACCCACGGGAGCCTCCGGATGCGGGGCTCCCAGCCGGGCCGCGGGAAACTTCGCTCGGGCGGGGCGCGCGGGCGCTGCAAACTTAGCGGCGGGCGGGGCACCCCGGGGATCAGGGCGAGCGCCAGCGGTTGGCGTTGGTGTCCCCGGCTTCTTTGTGTCACCTCCGGGCCAGGCCAGCGGGTGCACCCGGCTCGGTCCCGGGGGCTCCCCGCCGTCCCCCCGAGCCCGGCCCAGGCAGGGCGCGCTCCGCTGATTGTTTGCATTCCTCGCGTCACGCCTGGGCGGGAAAGATTTTGAACGGGGTGTGAGATGGAGCGCCGGAGCTGCGGCGCGCAGAGATTGCAAAACCCACGGGTGGCGGGAGGCAGGGGACTGGAGAACCTGCGGCTGGGGAGCACCGCGGGTGGGGACGCGGGACCCGCGTAGTGGAGGAGAAAAAGGGTGAGCACGGCGGCCTGGAACCTCCGCAGGGCGGAGAGGGGGCGCTGGGACCGCGGGGATCCGAGGTCTATTTTGATCGCTCGCGGTCTTTGTTGTCTCTGCGGTTGCCTTTCGGGTCTGACGGATGCACCCAGTCCTCCTTAGGGTCCATCCCTTGAGGTCTGAGGAGGCGTCCCGAGTTGGGGGGCTGAGGACTGTCCCTAAGGCCACTGGCCACCGGAGCCGTTTTAGTAGATGGAGGTGGAGAGTCCAGTGTAACACTTGCCTTTGTGGACGCGTCTTATTTCCGAAAGTTGTTTTCCCCTCCCCTAGTGGAAGGGGGCGTCGCGCGGTTGTGCAGGAGCATCGGCCAAACCGGGGAGGGTCACTGTGGCCGCTTAGCACGTTGCGGGGCTTTAAAAAAAAAAGCTTGAAAGTTTGATTTGAAGCAACTTCTCCCGCTTCCCTGCTGCAGGTAGCTCTGTGGCTGCGCTCGAATGATTCCCAGCTCGTTCGGGTGGGGACCCAGTTAAGCACGCCCAGCCTCCTCCTAGCAGCTCCTGGACCTGTGAATGTCATCACGGGAGAGGGAGCATTCGGTTTTTATGGCCTGGGAATTTTTTTTTTTTTTGGCCTTGTTTACATGCTTCATTCATGACTGGGGCCCTAGTTTTTTTTTCTGGAAAGTTCTCAGGACTCCCAGAGGCTTTTCCTTAAAGGTGACTGCTGTGTGTCCCCCATCCTGCCTGTCAGCGGTCAGCTTCCCCCTCCCCGCCCCCAGCCCCCCTCCCACCCGGGGAACAGGTGTAAAACTCAGAAAGGTGTCTTGGTGGAGACGCTGGCGAGGCCAAAATGAGCAAAACCTGGAAGGAAGGGTTTTGGTGTTTGCCTGCCTGTTTAAGTGAAGAAGCTTCAGATTTGTTTCGTTTGTATCCAGGGTCTCTCTGGCAGTCAAGGATAGCCTCGACTTTCTTGTGTGATCGAAGGTGGCTTTGAACTCCTTACCCACCGCCCCCTCACTTCCCAGGTTTTGGAATTACAGGTGTGACCCACCACACACGGTTTAACACGCTTCTATTTGAACTTTTTAAAAAAGTCAAAATTAAACCAGTTCGGATCAGCTCGTCTGACATATTAGGATTCTCAAAAAAAAAAAAAAGTTCAAGTTTACCCACTTAGAGATTTTATTAGCGTTTCAGTGGACTCGGGCTAATGGTGTTGCTGGATACTGCAGTGTGTTTAAAGGAGTGAGTCACAGTGGGTTGAGTCTGGGTTGTGCCCTCGGTAGCACCAGGTGAGAGTTTAATGGAAGATTCAAAACGGAATGGGTCCTATTCTGAGAACTACCAGGGATGTGAAGCCATTTGTCATTCTTTAGTGTGACTCACCATGCGTTTTAAATAGAGATTTTCAGTAACTCAACAAACATTCATTTATGCAAATAGACTTGCAGTGTGCCAGTCTCTGGTCATTTGTCAGGTACCTATTTTGAACCCACATATAGTCTATCTGGTTGTCTGTAAGTGTTTATCGAGTATGGAGGTTGCATTGTACTAGGTGCTGGGACGGAAGCGTGGGCAAGGCAGCTGGAATCACTTTATGTAGCGGGGAAAGTAGTTGGAAAAGAAAATAACATTACTAAACTAACAACGCACTTTGTATTTATTTGCCTATGTGCTAGGGATTAAACCCAGGACTTCATGTTCTACCACTGAGTTATATCCCAGTCCTTTCCTGTTTTTGAGACCTGGGCTTGCTAAGTGGCCTAAGCTGGCCTTGAACTCGTTTAGGATCCTCCTGTCTCAGCCTTCCAAATAGCCGTGATTAGAGTAGCTGGGATGATGGGTGCTCCACCAAGTCCAGTTTAGTCACAGCATTTGATCTCCTCACCCTTCTGTTCCAAACCTTCTAAAAAGCCCTTCCAGCTCCCTCAGATGGGCACAGACCTGCCAGGGGCTCCCGGGGCCACCCCTTCTGATTTCTGGCTTCATCTTCTTACCCACCTTGCTCACCTTCCCCAGGTGCCTAAGTCACACCAGCCTTCTTGCTGCTAAGTGTCTGTCTGAGATGTGGTCCTTGTTCTGCTTTCCTCTCTATACCCCAATCACCCTAGCAATTCCCATTCTTCCTTTATAACTTTTGTCTCCATAGCACCTATGGCTGCCTACTGTGTAATGCATTACCTACTAGTTTATAATTTGTCTTCCCATACCAACACATCCTGCCCAAGCTCTCTCCTGGTCATCTTAATCCACTGTTGTATCTTTTCTTTCTTCCTTCCTTTTTTGAGACTGAGTCAGGTAGCCCAGGCTGACCTTGAACTTGCTTTGTTGTCGTGGGTGGTCTTGAACCTATCCTCTTGCTCTTCCCTCCCAAGTGCTAACTGCAGGTGTGAGCCTCGGATCTCCGTTTCACTGCTGTGTGTTTAGAATCAGAAGAGGGCCTGGTGTGCAGTCTGTCCTCTGTAACTGTTTGTTGATGGAGATGGCGGGGTGATGGAGAGCTGAGGCAGAGTAGCCACATGCTCCTGGGAGGTGACAGTACTGCTGAGACTTGAGAGGGGGAAGGAAGTAGCTTCGCTGTGGGTGGGATGGGAGGCTGATGGTGCAGAGGGCCATTATGTACCTTGAGGCAGGATTTTCGGGACTGTGGGATGCAGGAAGCACCTGGGTCTCTCCAGGAGTGGGACAGGGCTACCGGGGAAAACAGCAGAATCACTTTCCCTGCTCTTACTGTCTTGAGAAACATCAGTGTAGTGATGTATTAGTTAAGAAGCAGGGTTGTTATTAAATAGAGGAGCTTGTTCTTCAAGGTTTTATGGAGGGAAGGTAAAAAGCAAACCACAAGCCAAGTTGGGAAGTGATGTCTGTAATCCTAGCACTTGGGGTGGGAGCTGGAGAGCAGACACACTCAAGGCTACATAGACAGTCTACAAGAGGCCTGGTTGCAAAAAACCCAAAAGCTTGACAAAGCAAACACCATCCCTGCCACCTTCCCAAACCGAAAAATGCCAACCTGGCATGGAAGTGTAGCTCAGTGTTAAAGACCATGTCGAAAGTGTGAGAGCTCCCCAGGAACACAGACACACACACACACACACACACACACACACACACGCACGCACGCACGCACGCACGCACGCACGCACGCACGCACACACGCACACACACACACACACACAGGACTAGGCCTGGGAGAGGGGACATATGCCTTTACTGTAACAATGGCTTGTGTCAAATGTCCCCTTCTCTGCTTTCACGAAGTAAAATATTGTATCTGAGGCGGTATAAAATGACTTTTTTTTTTTTTTTTTTTTAGTGCCTGCACATCTTCATGAACTTGGAGGTTATAGGTTATATTATTTCTTGATTCTTACCTTAAATCGTCTCTGCTTTCCTGGAATAACATTTAACTTTTTTTTTTTAAAAAGAATTATTTTTTAGTTACCTGTGTGTGTGCACATACACATGATAGATACAAGTATGTGTGTGTGTATGTGCATGTGAATTCTCATGCCAGAAGAGGGCTTTGGATCCCTGGAGCCTCAGAGGTACGGGTGGTTGTGCTGGGAACTGAACTTGGATCCTAGGGAAGAACAGCAAGCGCTCTAAACTGCTGAGCCATACTGCTTAAATTTCAGTCATTTTGGAGGGGCTGAGATATAGACCTCACTGCATTGCTCAGGTCAGCCTCAAAGTCCTGGGCTCGAGTGATTCTGCTGCCTCGGTTTTCTGGGTAGCTAGGATGAGAGCCCTGTCCCACTATGGTTGGCTTTCTAAGGTTTGTACTCAACTATAGAGGCGTGAAACCATCTCTCCTCTGGCCTTCCGTTGCTCCACACAATCACTAAAAACGTCGACTCAATAGATCTGAAATTTTCCTATGGGATTGTGTATTTTTTTCTCTCTTTTTTTTTGTCTTGACTTTTTCCAGTTAGCATAATTATCTTTTGTTTTGTGCTTTTGTTGTTGTTGTTGTTGCTTGTTTGTTTTTTTTTTTTTGAGACAGGTTTTCTCTGTGTAGCCTTGGCTGTCCTGGACTCACTTTGTAGGCCAGGCTGGCCTTGAACTCACCTGCCTCTGCTTCCCAGAGTGCTGAGATCACGGGCGTGCCACACCAGCTTAGTGCAATTATCTTGAGAGTTGCTCATGTTGTCACATCAGTAGATCATGTCTTCTTGGTATTTACTTATTAATTTTTTAATTTTACTTATTAGTAAGTGTATACATGTGTATGATGTGTGCAGGCACATGTGTGCCACGTGTAGAGCTCAGAGGACAGCTTCCAGAAGTCGCCTGTCTCTTCCTCTGTTGAGGCTGGCTCTTTCTGGTTTCTGCTGTGCTGAGGACTGCGGCCTTCTCTGGCCCGAGTGCTTCTGTGCAGTTCTCCTGGCTCTACCTCCCGTCTGGTTTATAGGAGTGCTGGGATTATTGGTGCAGAACATAGTATTCAGCTTTTTAAATCCGGGCCCTGGGGATTGATCTCAGGTCATCATTCGCTTGTGAGATGGGTGCTTTTACCTGCTGAGTCACCTCTCAGCTTTTAAAATTAAAAAAGAAAAAAAAATCTAAAATTTGATGTCTAACTTCTTATAGGCTTTTGTTATTTTTATGTCTATTATTGTTATTGTATATAGTATATGTGTGTATGTAGGTCAGAGTAAAACTGTGTAATTGGTTCTTTCCTTTATCCTTTTCAGGAGTTCAGGGACCCAGTTCAGGTTGTCTGGCTTGGTGGCCAGTGTCTTTGTCCCTTGAGCCATCTCTTTGGCCCTTTATGACTAAAACGTTTGTTATTATTATTGTTATTAATTAGACATGCCTCTATCTTCCTTGCTTTTCTTGTGTTGTTTTCAAAATTCTGTATGTATTCTTGTTGCAAGTCCTTTATCAGATACCCGGTTGTGTCTGCTGTAGCATAACACCCCAGACTGGACCATGTATAGTCACAGAACTTTACTAGAAAAGGCCAGGACCTTACAGGACCTTCTTGCTGCGTTGTCCTTCGAGGGAGGGTCAAGGCCAATAAGGGTGGGTCGCTGCCATGACATCAGCCATTCTCTCCTGCAGGCCCAGCCCCCCTGACTTCAAGGTCCCACCTCTTAATACTGTTGGTATGATGATCAAACTTCATCAGTTTGGAGGATGCCCTCCAACCACGACAGTGCCTCCCATGGTCTTCACAGTTACTCTTCTAGGTTTCAGTTCTGATTTATCAGTTTAGTCTTCATAAATACTTTGTACTTCTGGTATTATCTCTAGTGAAATCTAGTGACTTTACAGCTTGTACAATTACAAGCTTGTACATGAACTTTCCTTTTGCTTCTAGCACGACGCATGATCGGAAGTCCACTCCACCCCTGCCAGCTCTGTTGGCCGACTGGAAGCAGGGTCTGGAGGCAGTGTTTATGGGTCAGGGGCATCTGTTACCAGCATCTAGGGCCTCGGGGTGGAAGAACCGTGTGTCCTGCCTGGAGAGATTCCCTCACAGAGCATCACTTACCAGAGATATGGAGGAAGCTGGAGCTTGGTGAAGAAGCTCTCTAATGTTCTCATCTTTAATTCATTCCCTCAACCCTCCTGACTTATTTTTCTCTCATTAAAAAATTAATATATGTGTACATGTACGCACATGTGTGCCATCCCATGCCTCTGGAGGTTGGAGGACAGCTGTGGGAATCAGTTCTCTCCTTCCAGGGGGACCCCAAGGACCGAACGAAGGCGGTCAGGCTTGGTGACAAGTGTCTTCACCTGCTGAGCCATCTCACAGGCCCAAGAATTAAAAACAAACAAACAACAGTTTTATCTCTATTTGTGGTTGCTGGCTGTCATTCTTGACGCTCTCCGTGGTGATTGCAGCACATCACAGTTTCTCTGAGAGTGGCTTTATACCACTTCCTGTAGGTTGTGAAAGCTCTAGAGGGGTGTGCTCCCTCCCTTCCTCTCCCTCTTCCTTTCCTCCTCCTTCCCCTTTAGCACCTCGTCCCCACAGTGTCTTGATACTTGGACTAGGTTGCCTTGAACTTGTAGGAAGCTCCTGCTTCTGCCTCTGAGTGCGGGGATTATGGGCTTGAATCAGGGCACCAGCATCTTCTGCCTTTGGAGCTCGGCACTATCCTTCTGTCTTTATTTCTCATCTGTTCTAAAGTCCATACTATAATAATAAGAAAGGAAATGATGCATCCACTCACACACTAGCATGGACTGGTTATGGTCTTTATTGTATTACTTTATTAGATGAAACAAAAAAATGAAGAATTTTTCTTAGGTGATTGGATTCTTAAATATAGTCTAGTTGGTAAAATTAAATAAATTTTAAAGAAAGAAATGAAACCCAGGAATCTGAGACAGGGTTTCATGTATCCCAGGCAAACTCAAACTAGCTATGTAGCCAAGGATGACCTTGAACTCCTGATTGCTTTTCCTTCACCTCCTGAGTGCTGGGATCAAAGTAATGGGCCAGTATATCCAGCCAAACGAGCCGCTCTCCTACCTCCTTCCTGCCTTCCTTTTCGGCTAGAGAGTCTCTTTAAAGTTCTGCCTGACCTAGGTAGAACTTACTATGTAAACTAGACTAACACTGAACTTGTCATCTTATCTCTGCCTCCCAAGGGCCAGATTTTCAAATGTACACTACCATACCCAGTCTTGTAAGTCAATCTTAAGCAGAGGTGACTGGTGTGTCATGGACAGTTGTAGCAATGGAGCATCTAGGGAACTCCGGAGCATCAGCAAACAACCACTGGACTCGGGGTGCACATAGTCAAGTCTGCCTGGCACACTAGATTTTTTTTTTCCCCTGACAGCATCAGAAGGAGGGAGGGGAGTGAGGAGAAGGAGTCTATCCTTACCGACATTCACCAGGCCCTGAGAAGCTCTGAACGCTGCATTTGAAAGCACTTCTCTTCATTGGTGTATGAATTGAAAAGCACCTGCTTCTAGTCCTCAGGCCAGACAAACTCATTTCACAAAAGTCAGCTTCAGGCTTTTTGGTTCTTCATCTGTATTTAATGGGGCTGCAAGGCGAGATACACTTCTTCAATCCCTTTGGAGTATGCTGTCCACTTGTCTGGCTCTGGCTCTCTGTCCTCCTTTTTTTGGGTACCACCAGCATTTGTGGCTCGTATCAGTGGGTGAGTAAGCCCTCTCTGAGTATGTGCAACTAGTCATTTTGTCAGTATCTCTTTGATCCTAGTTCTGGTACTGACATGAAAATCAATGTCCTATTGCTCTCAGCTGTGTGGGAGGAGAATGCCTGCACACCATTGTAGTGAGGTCGGTCACGGGCAAGCACTGGACTGAAGAGTACATGGCTACCTGGAGTTAGAAGGAACAGCCAAATCTCAAAGTGCAGTCTGGGAAGTTGGACGTGGCTGTTCATACCTGTAG
Organism: Pachyuromys duprasi; assembly: GCA_028658305.1. Classification (NCBI taxonomy): domain Eukaryota; kingdom Metazoa; phylum Chordata; class Mammalia; order Rodentia; family Muridae; genus Pachyuromys; species Pachyuromys duprasi. The sequence goes on along the minus strand of CM053765.1, from coordinate 36,476,330 downwards.
ACCTAGCACTCAGAAAGCAGAGGCAGCAAGATCGTCAAAAATTCAAGGCCAACCTTTTCTGTATAGTGTGTTCCATGCCTATCTCAACTTTCCCCCAGACAAGACAACAGGAAACAGAAGTCTGGTTTGGGAGACCAGTTGTCAGTCTACAGAGAAAAAGAATCAAACACTGAACAGTGGGACCAGCAGTCTTTAAACAAGCCGGGAAAGGGCTTCTGCTGTATGCTCCAGACTGAGCCACTGAGGTGGAGGAACAGAGGGGAGTGGAGGATTCTCCCAGCTCTTAAAGGCATCGCCCCCATCCCCGTGTATGTGGGGGAATGCTAGGTGGAACTGAGAAAGATCCATATAGACAACCCTAGTTGTATTAGGGGCGTGGTGACCTGTGTCTGTATCCCAGCCCTTGGAAAGACTAGGGGTTGGGGATGTGACTCAGTTGGTGGCATTCTTGCCTAACATGCAGTGCCAGAGCCCTTTGGTTCCATCCTTGTCGGCGTGTAAATCAACACTAGAGCTCGGAAAGTGGAGGATGGACAATCACAAGTTCCCTGTCATCTCTGCTGCAAAGAGAGTTTGAAGTCAGTGTGGGCCACAGGAGACACTATCTCAAAAACAAACACACACACAAACAGTGAATAAGGGCATCTGGCACCAAGCCTGAGGAGCTGAGTTTGAGCCATGGACCCAAGAACTGACTCCTAAAAGTTATCTCCTGAATTCCACATGGCATACACATGCCCACACATGCCCATGCATATAGTACATAAACAACAAAGATGAACAAACTTCTTATCTTCACCCTCACCTTTTCCCTGATGCTGGAGAGTTTTGAGATAAATTCTATGGTCTGTATTTCACCCACAAGGAACTGGATTTTACGTTATTTGGTTATTAAGATGCTTGAGATAAATTTGAAGCTGGTTTGCATGAACTGTAGATACATTTTTCTAGAGCTTATTTGTATCAAAGTTGAATAAGAGAAAACACAGACCATGTATATCTGTACGTTCTCATTAGCATAAAGGCATTGCAGGTAAGCGGGCTTGTTATTACTGTGTTGTTCAAATTTATGCCCAGCAGTATTGATCAACGTCCTGTACATTCTATTTACGGATAGTATTCCAGAATAATACAATAATACATTCAACTGAAATTGAATTGTGCTTGCAGGGGCACTTTTAATTTGGAAGGCAGGTTTGGGGGAAGGGTAGATCTTTGAAGGTTTGGAGGGCAGATTTTTACGTGTCTGGTAAGGCCTCATTCCAGCTGTTCAGTTGCCTCGTTTGGGCTGTAGCCGTAGTTCAGTGTGGGACCCGTGCTTGCCATGTGGGAGGCCCGGGCTCTGGCCTCAGAACCCAAAGAATTAAAACAACTGAAGAAACCCACACGGGTCTCAGTGTGCTACGCACACTTTTTTCTTCAAGGTTAGAATAACATGGTTTGCCGGAGATCAGCCTCTGAGGTGTTTAGTTTTGTGGAGAGAGGGCAGAACTGATTTACGCAAGACACTACCTGTTTTTCTCAGGCTCAGGAACCAAGTGTGGTATCAGGAGGACAAGGCTGACTTTACCACCTATGACTAAGATCTTCACGCTTAGCTGCCTCAGCATGAGTCATTAATTAAGGGCTCATACCATAGGAGTTAGCTAATTTTCCCTTAAAAAATGCTACAGTTCACATGACCAGTTTCAGGTTTGTCTCTAAAGCCTCAAGAACTTCAAATGATGTCCAATCCAGCTATCTGTGGATGAAATGATGTGGTGCGTGGGAGATGTTTACATCAAAAGCTGTTCATGAGCATTTCCAGGCCCCTCAGAAACCCACGACCCAGAGGTCTAGAAACTGTGACAGTGGCGTTGTAAGCAACAGGGGAAGGGATTGTTGGGTATACTGAGGCAGGGCAAAACCTGGTAGTTAAAAGCGTGAGTTGCTGATTCAGAAAGGAAAGGGAAAGCTGAAAAGGAGCCACGATTATAAACTCATTAAAAGTGCAATGCGTGTTTATTATCTGCACTTCCATGTTGGCAATGAAAATGGTTTCTTGGCGTGCTCTTGTCAAAACATCCTTCACAGTCACCCGTTTGGCGACATCGAGGAAGAGTTTCCCCTGTTAAGACGGAAGGGCATAAACAGGGGTTTAAAAAGTTGGGCTGCCACCTTTGAGGTCTTTGCGCTGCTTTTCGAATTTCGGGAAACTTCAACTCTGTTGGGTAATAATTAATTTTATAAAAATGTTTCCTCACGAACAGAGTGTTTCCCCTTCTGGCCCACATGGAAAGCCTCCTGGCTGTTCACCACCGCCAGCCGACAATTGAGTTATGAGGCTTCTCTGTGGGTACTGTTCCTGGGAGCCGGGAGGTGAGTCATCTCACGGTTGGCTGTGTGTTTTCTTAGCAACTGCTGCTGATTTCAGGTCTGAGCAGGGAAAAGCATGTTTTGAAACGACCTGGCATATTCTCTCAGGATCTGCGTGCATTCCTGTGAAGCCTTGTAAACTTGTACTGTGTCTGCTGCGGGGAGGGAATGAGCACTTCCTCTGTCTCTGTTTCTTAAGTGATTTCTGCCCTGAATTGTATTGGGGTGGGAACTGGGTGGGTGGGAGTCAGAGGAGGAGGAGAGAAATCCTGCACGACATCCATCTATCTATAGATCCCTCTGGGCCAAACACGATTGACTGGGATCTTCAACACATGTTGAACTCCGCTCCCACGTGTCACTATTAGTCTTGGAACAGTGAACTTTAGGAACTCCAGGGGTGAACTTTAGGAGTGAAGAGCATGGTCCCTAAAGTCAGCTTGATGTTGGCTTGTCCTAGCTCTGGCCCACGTGAGTTATATTACTCGGAGCTCCTTTCGAGAGCAGAGGAAACGAGGTTAAGGAACTGCTGCGTTTATAGGGTTTATGGCTGTTACTGCGGAATGCAGCTGACTACACGAGATGTGCTCACATTACTGGTTCCTATGGGCATTGCTGCTGAGACAAAGCACCTGACAGGAACAGCTTGAGGGAAGCAGGGTTTAGGGTTTAGGAGAGAGTACAGTCTGCCGTGGTGGGTCATATTGAGTGTGCGGTCAGGGAGCGGAGGTAGAGAGGAACCCTGTAAATCAGCAGTCTCTTTCTCTCTCCCTCCCCCTCTCTTTTTTTTCTCTCTCTCTTTTCCTCAAGAAAGTCTCCTGTAGCCCAAGCAAGACTTCAAATGTACTGTGCAACTGAACATGACCTTGAACTCCTGACTCCCCTTTGATCTTTTTTTCCCCTTTCCTTCCTTCCTTCCGTGCTTTCTTCCTTCACCACCCTATACCTCCCCCGCTTTCCTCTTTCCTGTCTTCCTTCTCCCCAGCTACCACCAACACGTGAAGCATCTCTCCCCTTGTATTCAGTCCAGAGCTCCGTCTGGGAGCTGGCACCCACCGCAGTAAGGGTGGATCTTTCTTCTCAGGTTAGCCCTCTCTGGAAAAGCCCTCCCAGACACCCTCAGAGGCGTGCCCCGCTCATTCCCTAGGGGGCTCGTAGTCCAGTCATGTTTAAAACAATAGCGGTTGCATTGTGTTCTGTCCAGGGATACCTTGCACAGGTGACAGGTGTTCAGGGGCAGTCAGAAACAAAACAGACAGGGCTCTCAAAAGATACTTAGCTGCTGAGCTGCTGGGGAAGGTGGCCAGTGAGCAAGTCTCCACACAGTCTCTGGAACGGAGGAAGTGCTGGCTGCAGAAAAGCCGGTGCTATGGGTGCACCCAGCCCGGGGTGATTAATACCAGCTTTGGAAGATCGGGGTATGTAACTGGCCTGTAATGACCCACGAGGGTTTATTCCTGGGGAATGGGAGAGGGTAAATTTTAGGCTGAAGGGAAATACAGGTTTGGGGAAGAATTTGGTGAGGGAGAACACTAGAGATGTAGGTAGTGATCATCTTGGTTAATTTGGGTGGGTTTGACTTGTAGGAAACAAAACGGCTGATTGGTGTGAGATGTTTCATGACGATGTTCTAACAAGATGTATCAGAGAAATCCAGGGCTATAACTCTAGAATGTTTGCCTGACACACACAAAACCCTCTGTCAATGCCTAGCACCTCGGAAAGTGGCTATGGTGGTGCATGCCTGTAACCCCAGCACCCAGGAAGCAGACGGAGGAAGATCAAAAGTCCAAACTCAAGTTCATCCTCAGCCACATATAGAGACTTTAAGGGTAGCATAGGCCACATGACACCCTGGATCACACGAGACTATCACATGCACACACAGACACTTACGTGCACACACATACACACAAACAAACACATTCACATGAGACTATCACACACACAGAGTTACATGACACCATCACATGTGTGTGCACACACATGATGACATACTAGAGGTAGGCACACTGAGTCACATGAGACTATCACATACATACACATACACACTGAGTCATGTGAAACTATCACACACACAGGGTTACATGAGATTATCACATGCATGTGCACATACATGGCTTTAGAGGGAGGCAGCCCAAATACAGGGAGTCAGGTGAATGAAAAAAATGTTGCAGAACAGAATGAAAGAGTGTTTGGAGGAAGTGGGAGGGAGGATTTTAAAGTCTGTGCCAAAGATAATGTTGTGGTATTGCTTGAGAGAGAGAGAGAGAGATTGATTGGTCATGTAGGGGTCAGGTTCTTAATGTCAACCAGACATCTAGTGACTTAACAGCTAGAAATTCAGTTCTGAAAGGAGGAAGCTGGTATTTATAGAGCACACACTGTTTCAGTCTTATGCTAAGTACTTCCACAAATTATTATTATTGTTGTTGTTAATGGTTTTCCAAGACACAGTTCAAGACTATCCCTGGCTGTCCTGAATCTCGCTTTGTAGATCAGGCTGGTCTCAAATTCAAGAAATATGCCTGCCTCTCCTGGGATTAAACACATGTGCCATTACTGCCTTGACTTTCCACAAATTACTGATTAAAAGCAAAATTTCCTTCTTCCTCGTTTTCCCTCCGTTTTATCACTCGTTTAATTATATGTTGAAATGTTTTTATTTATTTAAAAAAAATTATGAGTCTGTGTGAGGGTTTGTGCACATGAGTGCAGTACTTGTAGAGGCCAGACGAGGGCGTCGGATTTCCTGGGACGGGAGTTTCAGGGGCTTGCGAACTGACTGATGTAGGTGCCTGGAACCAAACTCTGACCCTCTGCAAGAAGCATTTAGTGTTCCAAACTGCTGAATCTATCTCTCCAGCCCGTTTTCACACTTGAGACAAAAATCTCGCTGTGTTGCCTAGGTCTAAGCAATCCTGCCTCAGCCGGGACTGCAAATGTGTATCATCACAGCCGGATAAAACATTGACCTCAGGGATGGAGAGATGGCTCGGTGGTTACAAGCATTGGCTGCTCTTCCTGAAGACCTGAGTTCAGTTCCCGACACCATACAGTGGCTCACAAACTTCTGTAATACCAGTCCTGGGGGATCCCATGCTTCTTGCTCCTGCAGACATTCCCCTCACGCACGTGATACACAGGCATACACGCAGACGCAACACCCGTATGAGTAAGGTAAAATATATGTTAAGAGAAGGCCAAGGTGGTAGGCGGCCGGCAGATGGCCCCTGTGGTCCCTGTGGCTCTTCTTGCCTTTTCGCTGACTGAATGCTCTCTCCCACTGTGGAGTCCGTGAGACAGGCATCCTCCCCCCCCCCCCCCCCCGGGCGGCTCCTTTCTGTCAGCTGACTGGTGTCAAGGGGAGTTCATTCCCCATTGTATGCCTCGTGTTCTAATATTTCTTTCTTTTTAAAGTGTCTGGAGTTTTCGGTCCTTTAAGGCCCCCTTTCTCTTAATTCTGATTTAAATGAAATCATTTGGGTAAATGCTTAATTTGATGGGCCCCATTTCACTTAAATTGGAGAGGAAATTGGGGTAGAAAGAGAATGTTGCTTTGTTATTGTTGATTTTTTTTTTTAAATTTGTTTATTGGGGAGCCAGAGCCTGGTGTATCCCAAGTGGTTGTTGGTGGCGTTGGGCTTCAGATCTTCCTGCCTACACCGGAAGGGATTGCAGGCATGCTCAGGTACTCGAGTTCAGCCTGTGTTCCGATGGGACCTTGGGCGTCCTGCATGTTAGGCAGGCACTCCTCTAATCTAGCCCAATCCTTAGCGTGAACACATTGCTTTCTGTCTTTAATAGTTTCCCCTTTACTTGACGTGTTATTATTCTGGCAGTGCTGAGACTGAGCCCAGAGCCTTAGGCAAGCCAGGCAAGTGTGCCACCTCCGAGCTATGCATCAGTTCTTTTTAGTATCTTTATTTTAAAACGGCGCTGTTGGCCAGGCAGTGGTGACGCACACCTTTAGTCGCAGCACTTGGAAGGCAGAAGCAGGTGGATCTCTCCGAGATCCCCCAAAATAAATGATAATAATAATAATGACAGCAATAACAACCACAGTGATGATGACAGTGACGCTGATAAAGGTGATGACGATGATGAAGAAGATGATGGTGATGATGAGGCTGGCTCTGGACTTGCTATCTTGCTGCTTCAGCCTTCCCGGTAGCTGGATTACAGGCATGCGTGCCCCTATGTCCGGCTTGTGTCTCCTTTAGTAGATGAAGGAACATGTGATCCTAAGGTCACACTGTGGGTGCAAATGAAAAGGACATCTGCAGAACCAGTGAGAAGGCTCAGCAGCTAAGGGGCATCTGCCACCAAGCCTGTCAATCTGGAGTATGACCTAGGGGGCCCACATAATAACCCTCTTTAAAAGTTGTCCTCTGACCTGCAGATGACCAGAAACACAATACACAAAAAAAGCAATAAAAATAACCGTTAAAATTTAAATACCTGTTGTACATTTAAGAATTCAAGTCTGGAACTTGAAGTGACTTTGTAGAGATCTTATTTTCATTACACAAATCCAACACACACACATGCACGGCCCCTCCCCCTGCTTTATTTTCTTTTTCTGTTCTTACAGCACCCTTCCCTAGAGATTATCACTATGGACAGTTGTTATGTTTCCCTCATTTGAATATTTCCAAACCCTTGGAGGCTTGTAGAAATTCACCACTGTCTCTAGACTCTGTGCTTTCTCCTTTTCACCTAGATCCTTGGTGTGGTGGTTTGCTCCTGAGGTGTCATAAACACTGGTTCTTATTTCAGCCCTCCGTTCTGACAGCCTAGCACATGTTAAATCTAACCCTCTTTAAGTGTTCTTGCTAGATCCTGGACTGTAACCAGGGTAAGAATTCCAAGACCTTGAACTTCTCATTTGCTTTGAAACCAGTTTGGTTAGTTAATTTATCACACCAGTTTGACAGCCAAATGCACTAGCGGGCAAAAGTATGTTTCTCATTTCCTTATTTTCTCTTTCTCTCTCAGACAGGGCAGAGAAATTCCGACAATGGTAGTTACACAGGAATCTCTAGCCGTGGGATGTGGTGGCTTGCTTGCCTAGCATGGGCAGATCCCCAGTACTACATAAACCAAGCACTGGAGAGAGGGGAAGACAGGAGGGTTAGATGTTCAAGGCCATTCTTAGTTACATAGTGACCTATAGGCCAGCCTGGCCTACGCTCTCTGTCTCAAAAATATAAACAAAATAGGGCCTGGAGAGATGGCTCAGTGGCTAAGAGCACTGGCTATTCTTTCAGAGGACCTGGGTTCAATTCTCAGGTGGGTCAAAACCATTTACACTCCAGTCCCAGGGGATCTGACACTCTTATTGTGCCTTTACAGGGCACCAAATGATACATAGACAGACATGCAGACAAAACACCCATCCATATAGAATAAAAACAAAACAAAATGCCAAAAAAAAACCCAACCACACATTAAAAACATAAACCAAGAAATAAATGAATGTAGCTCTAAATTATGTTGGTCACAGTATTCAATCTCTTCCCCTTTCTCGCTTTCTCATGTCTGGCTCTATCTCCTCTTCCTTTCAACACTTTTGTTTTGTGATCCAGGCTGTCCTACAGCTTCAAGGCCTTCTACCTCAGCCTTCTTCAGTGTTGGGATTGCAGGCTTGCGCCACAAGGCTGGCTTCATCGGTTTAGTTCCTGTGTTGAGAGTTCAGATAACGTGTGAATAAATATCTCTTATCCAAGCACTAACCAGGCCTAACCTTAGCTTCTGAGATCAGACGAGACTGCACACAGGGTGATAGGGCTGTAGACACGGAGCATAGAATTTCTCTACGGAATTATACAGTAGAGGGTTGGACATATGTTGCCTATTAGGTTTCTTGCTGTAGTGGTTAAGGACGTGGCCTTTAAAGCCTGAAGTATTTGGGTTCAAGTTAGTCCTGTTAATCGCTTGCTGTGTGGTTTTGGATACGTTACTTAATCTCCCAGTTTCCCCAAAGCGTGCAGATGGGCTGTGTTTTATAGGCTTGCCAAAGTCACGGTTCATGGATAGTGTGTGGCACAAATTAAGTACTGAATAAATGTCAGCTTTTCTTTTACTGTTTTATTACTTTTAGATAGAGCACCTCCAGTTTTGTCACCGTTAAGAGGGGAACCCCGTCTTTTTACACAGGGGGGTGGTTCACTTTTATTTGCAACATTAGTTGTCAGAAGGGATGTTTAATTATTGAGAGCAACTTTGGAAGGCTGCTGCAGATGTCATGACGGATCTGTCTTGGTGGCCAGTTCTAAGTATCACACGGATTTCCTTGCATCTTAGGGGTCCTGCTTTTTCCTATTTTTCAATGCTTTGTTTTGCGTCTACTCCAAAAGATACTATAACCTTTGTAAGGTGTCTTTTGAGGTTTGATTGAATTGTTAAGCAATGGAGAGAAACAGCCTAGACTTCCTTTCTTTTCTCTCCTTTTTTTTCTCCCTTCTTTTTTTGAGCTGGGGATTGAATCTAGGGCCCCACACATACTAGGCATGTACTTTATTGTTAATCTATATTCCCAGTCCCCTGGGCGGTGCTTCTTGTTGAAGGCCATCTATGTATGCAGTGTGTGGGAATGGGCTGGGGTGAGGAGGACCTTGAGAAGGGAAAAATAATCCCCAGAAACGCCAAACTGGGTAGCTGAAGACCCCTGCAGCCTTAGTCGTTGAAGAGAAAGAGTCAGTAGGAATACATGCATCCTAGGACATTTCATCTTCATGGAAAAGTGTATGGAAAAGTGTATGGAAACACTCTGAAAAGTTAGAAACCTCCTTGAAGAATTGTAATATCAAAAATAGAAACAAATTAACTTGTTGATGTTTTGTTTATTCTGGTCAAATAAAGTTCTGATAGAGTCGTTGTGCCCTCCACATAAAAAGTCAAAGAGGAAGCTGTGTGCACAGCACCTTCTGTTCTTTCTTGGAGATAGGAGGGTGGACCAGATTCTAAAATGTGTCTGAGAGCTTGCAAATTTGTATCCTTGGGGAAAACCTCAGCAACAAATAGCTTGGTTGTTTCTCTTCAGGTGAGAGAGGTCAGTTTTGTTGGAGAATGAAGTGGAAACACAGTTGTAAGTGTTGTGGATTCCCCTGGGGAGTGGCAGTGACTGCAGGGTTCAGCACTGGAATACAGGGTCTCATTTTGCAGCCCTGGCTGCCCCAAAAATCATGTAGATCACAGGCTAGCCTCCAACTTACGGAGCTCCTGCCTGAAAGGCGTGTGCCACCACATCCGGCTCCAAATCTGTTTAAGTCACCATTTCTGGAGTTACTCTCTTCAATTCCCCATTCCTTTAAAACATTTTTTTTTAATCTTTCATTTTTCGTTATCTGAATTCAGGTGAGTCTGAATAGTGTGTTCATGTGTGTACAGGGCCTCCAGAGGCCAGAAGATAGCCTCAGGTGTTCTGGAGTCACGTGAGCTTTCTGAAATGGCTGCCGGGGCTGAACTCAGGTCCTCTGCAGGAGCAGTGTACATTCCTAATCACTGAGCCATGTCTCTAGTCACCTAAGCGTATCCCAGGCTGACCTCAAAGGCACCGTCCACCTTCCTTCATATGTCCTGTGTGCATGTGCCAGCAGGACCAGGTGTACTCCTTGTCAACTAAAGAATATCTGTTACAGTTAAAGCCTCGGACTGCTGGCAAGGAGCTAGAAAAACAGTCCCTGTCTGTCTGTCTGAGACAGGGTCTCTCTTTCTATGCAGCCCTGGATATCCTAGAATACTACATAGACCAGGCTGGCTTCATACTCACAGAGATCCTCCTGTCTCTGCCTTTCAAGCGCTGGCATCAAGGGCATGTGCCAGGCACAGAAAGACAGTTTCCATACGCACCACAGTTGAGTTTCTAGTTCTCTTGATTTAAGTTCTTGTCAAATGTGGCTGTCTTTTCCCTAGTCGGTGTTGAGCTAACAGGTACGCATGACTCTTGTCAGCTATTCACATCCGCTTTCTGAAAGGTGGTTCTCTGGGATCTTAAGCACCGTGATTAAGACAGTGAAATCTGCCGTTGGCTTGGAAGATGTAATCTTCCTGTTCTACTCTCCTGGCTTCCCTTTTGTTCTCTGCTGTATCTTTTTATAGCAATCACTTGCACTAGCTGGCTATGACGTAGCTGTCTATGACGTAGCTGTCCTTCGAAGCATCCAACAAGTCACGGTTTGAATTTTGTTTAGCCTCCTCAAAGTTGTGCAGGAGTGCTGGAACACGGCAAAATGCTTGTCACATTTGAGGCTGTGTTTCATGGAGCACTGCCCTCCCATTGTTGGGAGCTGATAAAGAATGCTGCGATTCGCTGGATATTGTGGGCAGAAGGTGGGCTAGGGGACTTGTCATCTGTCACCTGCCTGAGTGCTCTTATCTTAAAAAAAATGCTATTTAAACTAGTCTCTTCTGCCTTGGGACTAGCAGGAACGTTCGAGTTGAGAACATCGTTTGAAAAGAAATTTATCTATGCAAGCAGAAAATAGTTTGAGCTTATTTGCTGAAACTGTTCTTTGTAAGGAGCAAGAACTGGTGAACTTTGTAAGTGGGTGATTTCAGAGAGGAACAAACATGTTGCCAGAGGAATATTTTGAAAACAAGCTGTATTTTGCATTTTAGCTTTTTGTGTTTATTTATCAAAATTAGTGTTATCTTACTGGTTCTGATATTCTTTCCCTTACATTTCTTGCCATAGGATTTGATTTGTGATATAAGAATTAAAAACATGAAGGGATTTAATTCTTTGGTAAGAAACTTTGGTAAGCTAGGCATGGTGGTGCATACCTTTAACCCCAGCACTCTGTGGGTAGAGGCAGGAAGATCAGAAGTTCAAGGTCTTCTTTGGCTACACAGTATGTTAGAGGCTGGCTGAAGATACCTGAGACCCTCTCTCAAAGCAAGAAAAAAGAAAAAGCCGTTGAAATGGTTCTGCCGATAAAATGACTTGCTGCAAAAGCTGACGATCTGAGTTCACTTCCTGGGATCCGTGTGAAAGTGGAAAGTTGTCCTTTGACTTCCATCTGGGTGCACTGTGGTACATGCGTGGCCCTTTGCCCTAGTGAACATGCATAAACATAGAGTGATAACGTTTTTAGGAAGGAGAAAAGGAACATTGGCTGGTGCAAAGGCAATGGTGCCGAGGGAGGAGGCGGGCAGCGCTCTCGGAGGCTGCTGGTCAAGTCAGCTTTCCCAAGTATGTGCATAAAGACAGCGTTTTCAAGTCTTTGACTCCTAAAGGATCCTGATTTAATCGGGGTGGGGTTTCGCTTGTTGAGTTCCTGATTTTAGCAACAATCTACCATGCAACGTAGATTAAAAAGAAGGGAATCCAGCCAGGCTTGATGGCAAGCGCCTGTGATCCCAGCACCCAGGAAGGCAGGGGCAGGCAGATCTCTATGAGTTCCAGGCCAGCCTGGTCTACAAAGCGAGTCCAGGCCAGCCAAGACTACACAGAGAAACCCTATCTTGGACCCCCCCGCCCCCTCCAAAAAAGAGAGAGAGAGAGAGAGAGAGAAGCCCTTGATGTAGCTGAGGCATAGCTTTGTGGTAGAACTCTGTTCAGAATGCTTTAAAGCTCTTGAGTATGATCCCATCAAGGGGGGAAATCCCAAACACCAAACCCAAAACCAAAGCCACCAACCCACAAACCACAGACCCAAAGCCCAGGGTTAACGTAACAAACTTGACTTTCCATAGGGGATCTGTGAGCAAGGCAAAGACGGTTGAGGAAGTCCGCTTCAGTGCAGGGCCATTGACGGTCGGCATTTCAGGGCCTTTCCTTAGCCTGTTACTTCCTTCTCTTGGAAATGCAGTTTGGGGTGGGAAGGAAGATGTTTTTCCTGGGACAGCAGTCTCAGCTGCTTCTGCGAACCAGAACATCAGGCAGTGGGATTGGTGAGCTGTCAGTGCTTCAAGGGCTGTTGACAGTAGAGAGGGGAGAGGAGAGAGAGGGTGAGGGAGGAGTGCAGGAACAAACACTGAAGGGAGGAGTGGCTTACATGTTAAACAATAGTGAAGATTTAAAATGCTGATATTTGTAGCAAATAATTTCTCTACGTGTGTGTGCGTGCACACACCTCCACCCCCATCCCCCCCCTACGCCTGTGATGGGAGGTGGGAGGGAGGGAGAGAGAGAAAGAGACAGGCTCTTGACTGCTTGCATGTACTGGAGCAGAGCTCCATAAACTTATTCTGCCTTTCAATCCCTTACCTAGGCTGGTTAGTGTTTCTACTCTTTTTGTGAAGAACGGACCTCACTGGGGACAAGCCTCTATCACACTGACCTACAGGCAAATCTGTGGGGAATTTTTAATTTTCATTGATGATTGATGTGGGAGGGCCCAGCTCACTGTGGGCATTGCTTTTCCTGGGCAGAGGTCCTGGGGTGTATGAGAAAGAAGCTGAGGAAGCCCTGAGGGGCAAGCCAGTACCTAGCATTTCTCTACAGCTTTGCTTCAGTTGCTGCCTCCAGATTCCTGCTTGACCCCTGTCCTGACTTCCTGGATGGTGGACTATAAAATCCGCCGTGTGAAATCAACCCCTTTCTCCCCAAGGGAGAAAAGCAATAGAAAGGAAACTAGGATATCATTCAAGAAATTTTTATCGACTCTGGTTATATAGGTATATAAAATTGACATGTATATCAAACATTTACTGAAAATAATCATAAATTGATATTATGATAATTTTTTGGCATACATGTAGTGTTGAAATTACTAAAGATTAACTTGTACACTGAAGAGATTAATATGCCTGTCTGTTTTTGCATAAGGAATTGGGTCCATGCTGAGTTTTTGCCAGTACACTGTGTAGAGCACCTTCAGTGGTGTTCAGAGTTGACCAGTAACTTGATTTTGTAATCATCAATGGTGAGGACATTGCCTCACAGAAATGTGTGGTACAAAATGGCAGAAGAGCGGTTAGGGCCATTTTGGAAATTGTTGGAAATTCTGTCCTCACCCCAAGCCAAAATTCATTAAAAATTTTATTTTTTAAATGTATTTTTCATTGTGTACATGTGTGAGAGTTTTGCCTGCACGTATGGAAGTGCTCCATGTGTGCATGCAATGTCTGTAAAAGTAAGAACAGTGTGTTGGTTCACCCTAGACTGGAGTTGTGCATGGTTGTGAGCTGCCATGGCCTTGTGGGTGCTGGAAACTGAACCTGGCTCCTCTCCAGAGCAGCGAGTACTCTCAACCACTGAGCTATCTCTCCGAGCCCCCAAATTCATCATAATGATTAAAAATATTATGTGTATTATTATTATATATGCATAGGTACATTGTGTGTATTATTATTATTATGTGTGCATATGTACATGTGAGTGTCGGTGTCTGCAGAGGCCAGAAGAGGGCTTTGGATGCCCTGGAACTAGAGGTTAGGAGGTGGTTGTGGGCTACTGCGAAGGGAACTGAACCAGGATCCTTTGGAAGAGCAGCAACCGCTCCTAACCACTAAGCTGGCTCTCCAGCTTCTTAACTATTTAAAAAAAAAAATTATATTCAAGCCAGGAGCTCAAGTAGTAATTTTACAATTAAATATTCTAATACAGTATAGTTCAAAGATACAATAATTTGATACATGCTGATGTTAAGATTTAAAGGCTTTGTTTTCTATGTACAGTCAAACACTGAAGTTCATAGTCTTGAATCTTAGCTGAGCCATGTGAGGCCTGTTCCTCAGTGTTGCATGGGTGAACACTTCAGAGAATACTTCAGATTAATTCTACATTTGACTTAGAATTAAATTTGGTAGTTACAAGAGCCTTATTTATTTATTTATTTATTTATTTATTTATTTATTTATTTATCAAGTGCATTGGTGTTTTGTCTGCATGTATGTCTGTGTAAGGGTGTCTCATCCCCAAGCTGATGTTTACTCGACAGTTGTGAGCTGCCATGTGGGTGCTTGGACTTGAACCTGGATTTTCTGGAAGAGCAGCCAGTGCGCTTAACCTCTAAGCCATCTCTTCAGCCTCAGGAGCCACCCTTTATTGTTGCCATATTTTCATGCCCATATTGGGCTGTGACCAATATTTAGGATGTCATACTAACAGTATGTTGGCCAAGGGCAATGCAGAATGAGCTATCTGTGTGCTCTCCAGGTCCCCAGGGCATCCAGAGCACCTAGACCAGAGACTTGATGCTGGAAAGCCAGGGTCAGGGTGCAGACTGGCTCATGTGCCTGTTGGCAAAGGGTGAGTCCCAGATAAGACCCTGTTTGTGGCTTTGCTGGACTTGCTGTGTGGACAAAGAGAAACCCAGAAACTAGGGTAGGTCTGGTATTGTGCAGGCAGAGGCAGGAGGAGCTGGAGTTCAGGGCCAGCCTCAGAGGCGTGAGTTTGAGGTTAGCCAGGGGTTACTGGAGACACTGTCTATAAACCCCTCCCCACAACAAAAAAGGAAAGAAAAACAAAAAACAAAACCAACAAGGTATCATTGAATGCGTACCTCCTTCCTAGGAGGAACCTCAATAGTTTGTCATGGCTGTCCTTGGAACTCTAAATTGTCAAATTGAGTGTTCTCTCCTTTTTTGCTAAAAAAAAAAAAAATCACACAGGGATTTATTCATATGGGTCTGGACTTCCCAACTTTTTCTCATCTCTTCTCTCTCTCTCGCTCTGTCTCTCTCTCTCTCAAGACAGTTTCTCTGTGTAGCACTGGCTATCCTGGAACTCCCAACTTTCCCTTTTCTCTTCTCTCTCTCTCTCTTTTTTTTCCTATTTATTTATTTATTATTTTTTATTTTTTCAAGACAGAGTTTCTCTGTGTACCACTGGCTGTCCTGGAACTCTGTAGACCAGGCTGGCCTCGAACTCAGATCTGCCTGTCTCTGCTTCACCCAGTGCTGGAATTAAAGGTGGGCACCACTACTGCCTGACTCAGATTTTTCTTAATTTGTATATAAATTAAGATTTAAAATAGGCCAAGGCTTGGCTACATTCACATCTCTTGCTGTTTCCCTGCCTCTGGAGTCCTGCAGAATCCTTGATGGGATACTGAGGCATGCCACACAGAGGCATGCTAGTTACCTGTACTGTCTTCAGGACCTAGGGGCCTGTCTCACAACAGCCTGAGAAGTCAGGAGGGGCAGGAGAGGAGAAGCTGCCTGGAATGGCCGGTGAGCACTGTACAGGGATCACACACCCCAGGAACCACTTCAGGGAGCTGGTTCAACTTTAATTCTGCAGAACAAAGGCTATATACCCCTTGGGGAGTGGATGGGGAGCTCCAAGGATAGGTGTACATAATTGGTTGGAACTAGGCACTTTAGGAATGCTTGATTTGAATTGACCAGCACACTCCTATCACATGAATGGGAACATAATACCTATTTATCATATAGGCCCCGGGAAGGGAGAGCTATCGGGGAGCTGTGTCAAAGACCCTATAGGGGTGCCTGTGTCTGAAGACACTCCACAGATGAAGTCAGGCAGAGAGCAGGAGGGCCTGCTGAGGGGAAGGAGTCCTACATCTTCATGCCGAGCTCAGAATGGCTGGCTATCTGGACTGGGAGGAGTGTAACCTCAAACAGCAGGGTCCTTCCAACAATATCTCTTTAGCTGTCCCACTACAGCCAGTGTTTTCTCTCTCTTAACTCCAGTCTGTGGTAGGGTCAGGGCTATGCTTTGTGCAGACACGGGTGTGGGTCTGGTGGCTTTGGATAGAGTTGGTTGTTAAAATTTTACCTAATTGTAGTAGTGAATACCACTGTATTTTCCTAATTAAAAACCAACCAAACAAAAAACATTGAACCAAGATTTTATTTTATTTTATTTTTTCAGAGAAGGTTTCATGCAGCCCAGGCTGTCCTGGAACTCATTGTGTGAGGATGACCTTGAACCTCTGACCTTCTTTTACCCCCCAGGTACTACCTTTGCAGGGGTTTAGTTTCATGTGGTGGGTTTCAAACACGCTGAACACACCCTCTACCAGCGGAGCTACATTCCTAGTTTCCAGGATACAGACTTGTTGCCTCAGTTGGCAGTCAGACAAGTTCTCTCTGGTCAGGGAAAGTTAAGATACACAGTGACTTGATTAAAGCTTCCCACTGAGTGGTTGATGCAATAACATGGGTCAGAAGCCGCTTTCCTTGGGTCCAGAGGGCCTATTATTTGGAGATTAGCATCTATTCCCATCCATAGGCAGACACACTGAGGCCTAACTCCGTCTTAATTGTTGGTCTCTAGGGATGAAAGAGGGAACGATTAATTTGCTGGGCAATTGATTTTCTCCGAGGATGAGACACAAAACCAAGTTGTCAGTCATTGAACCGCCACTTTGGTTAATGAACTATATTTCGGCTTTGGCATCTTCCAGCACTATTAATAGGTTATGGGAAGTCTTCAGGGAGAGAACAAAGGGACACATAAGAATAACAGGTCGGAGAAGTGAAGTCGGCCTCCTAGAACTTGAGTCAAAAGAGAGCTGTGATTCATAGCTGAAACTTCACTTTTAGAGTTTACCATTGCTCAATGCCAGACTGGGTCAAAAGTTTGGCAAGAGGATGTTTCGGGCATGCTTTGTGTAAGTAAATAAGGTTTCTAAGCCTTTCTGTTTTTCCTGCTGGGATGCGCTTAGTTCATTTACCTCCATCTGGCTCCTTCCCTGATGGTGATCCATGGAACCAGGCCAGTGGAAATGAGCCGTTTCCACCTCTTTTTTTTTTTTTTAATAGGTTTCTTTTATATTTATTTATTTTTATTATATATACAGTGTTCTGCTTGCGGGCCAGAAGAGGGTGCCAGTTCTCATTATAGACGGCTGTGAGCTACCATGTGGTTGCTAGGGACTGAACTCAGGACCTCTGGAAGAGCAACTGGTGCGCTCAACCTCTGAGCCATCTCTTAGCCCCACTTCTACTGAGGTAGACTCACTAGACAGATGCATGTTAAGTGTCCTGGCCAGAATTTCTGTACTTCTGCTGCTGTTTTGAGTCAAAAAGACCAGGTGTGGTAGTGGCACACACCTTTAATTACAGCATTTTGGAGGCAGAGGTGGGTTGATCTCTGTGAGTTCAAAGGCCAGCCTGATCCACGGAGCTAGTTCTAGGACAGCCAAAGCTACACAAAGAAACCCATGTGCAGGCATGCACGCAGTGCCCATAGATACTTGCAGGCAAAGTACTCATACACACAGATAAATCTAAAAAGAAAGAAAAACCGCAACAATAAAGAGCTTTAAAAAGAAAAGTCAAACCGGGCGTGGTGGCACACACCCTTGATCAGAGGCAGGCAGATCGCTGTGGGTTCAAGGCCAGCCTGCTATACAAAGACAGCCCAGGAGAGCCAAGCTACATAGGGAGACCCTGCCTTGAAAAACCAAAAAGAACAACAACCAAAAAAAAAAAAAAAAGAAAGAAAGAAAGAAAGAAAAAAGAAAAATAAGTCAGGGTGTGGAGTGTGTTTGATTTTGGAGGGTGGGTTGCCAAGAGGGTGGGAGACAGCCATCTCAAATCATCTCACCCACGTCTGTTTTCTAGTGTTTCATGGCTCTGTCTCAGGTGTGACTTTTAGTAATTTACAGCCTGGGCCTTTAGCATAGGTGGTGTTCTTTGAATAATGAGAGGGTAGGGTGACACATGTGGAAACACGACTGTGACTCCCTGTGAGGCTGTGAGGCTGGGTCTTCTGGGCCTGTGCGTGATGAATCCAGACAAGCGGGAGGGTCCTGCAGGCTTCAGACCAACCTGCTTACAAGGGCGGGTGATGTGTGTGGTTGACATTCTCCTTATTGGGGCAACCATGGATCAAAAATAATGGTCTCTGGTGCTGCTGTCTCTGGGTTTCCCTTTCTGCTCTTGAAGACCCATGTGAAGCAGGAACATGTGTGAAGATAGGAGTGTTTTGGGATAGTGAACTTAAGAAGAAAAAAATGTGTTTGCCTACAACCGTGCACCACAGTTTAGTGACTCTCTCCTTCCAGGAGGGATGCAAGTCCTGACTTCATACTGAAGAGTGTCAGACAGCCCAAAGAAGTGTGAGTCCTAGCTCACAGGAATAATAAAAGTGTGCTCGCTTTGGCAGCATGTATACTAAAATTGGAACGATAAGAGAGGGTTAGCCTGGTTCCTGCGCAAGGATGACATGCAAATCCGAGAAACGTTTCATATCTTTAAACTGTGGTGCATTTGCACAACAGAATACTACCTAGCTATTAAAAACAAGGAAATCATGAAATTTGCAGGCAAATGGATGGAACTAGAAAAGATCATCCTGAGTGAGGTATCCCGGAAGCAGAAAGACACACATGGTATATACTCACTTATAAGTGGATATTAGACATATAATATAGGATAAGTATACTAAAATCTGCAGAACTAAAGAAGACAAACAACGAGGACCCTAAGGAAAATGCTAAATTCTCATTCAGAATGACAAGAGACTACCATAGATATCCCCTAAAAGACTCCACCCAACAGGGGATTGAAGCAGATGCAGAGACTCAGAGAGTTTTATGAAGAAGGGGGAGATAGAAAGATCCAGAGGTGACAGGAGCTCCATAATGAGACCAGCAGCCATAAAAAATCTGGGCTCAGGAGGTCCTGCAGAGACTGATGCTCTAACCAAGGACCATGCATTGACAGGACCTAGACCCCCTGCTCAGATGTAGCCCATGGGTAGCTCAGTTTCCTTGTGGGTACCCGAGTAAGGGGAGCAGGGACTGTCTCTGACATAAACTTGGTTGCCTCCTCTTTGATAACCTCTCCCCCCCACCTTAAAAAGAAAAGTCAAGGTGGGATGGCCTTACGAGGCCACAGAGAAAGAGGATCCAGGCTGTCCTGATGAGACCTGATAGTCTAGTGCCAGATAGTAAGGGAGGAGTCCTATCAGTGGACTAGGGAAGGGACATGGGGGCGGGGGGAGGGGGGAGAAGGAGGAAGGGAGGGCAGGATTGAGAGGAGATGAGGGAGGGGGCTACAGCTGGGATACAAAGTGAATAAATTGTAAATAATAATAATAACTAAAAAGAAAAAAGAAAGTGGAGTGAGGAGAACTTAGCAGTCAGGAGGTATTCAGTGGCAGACATGTCAGTCTTTTGTCATCGCAGAATGACATTCTCATCTATTAAATGCAAGCTGGAGAGCCACTCAGCTGACGTACCAAACCAAGCAAAACAAAACCACAGACAAATCTCATAATGTGTTAAGCACATATGTGATTTTGTCTTGGGCATGCATTTCAAGCCATCCTTGGCTGCATGGGGTCTGTGAGACTGGTGCACCGCAGTTCAGACACACTTGACGAGGAAGAGGAGTCTGTTTCCTACCTGAAAGATACAAAGGAATCTGGAGTCGCCTCACCAAGAATTCTGGCCACTGGGGAAAACCAAGAGCGGGTTGCTGTCCCTCCAACCTTGAGTTGGAATTAGTCTCGACAGCAAAAGATGCTGAGAAACCCCCCTTGAAGTGAGATTATTTATCGTTGTTGTTTTTCTTATTATTATGAAAGGAGAGTGATTTTGGAGCTTGCTGGGTAGACCAGGCTGGCTAGAATTCTCAGAGATCCGCCTGCCTCTGCCTGCGCTTCCATGCTCAGTTCAGATTAACGCGGGTGCTTTTCCCTATTGATGTGTTCTACTCTCAGACTGAGGAAGGAGACCCGTCCTCTCTAAAAACTAACCTAGACGAGAGGTCGTGGCGTGGAGCTGGGAAGGTGGAAAGACAATTTGACCTAGACAGATAATTGCGTACATATAGAAAAGGGAAAGTGATGTGGGGGCTCCCAAAGGCCACCCTGCAAGGCTGAAGACAAAGGAAGGAAATTCAGTTTATTCATATGAATATGGAGCAAGCGGCAGACAGGCACTTCTTTGCCCTTCCTCTACCAATACTCATTGTACACACTCTGAAAGGCAAGTATCTACCTGTTCTTTAGTTAGAGCGCCTCGCAAAGCATTGCTGCATTCTCTGTGGACCAACAGCCAACGGGCATCAGAGCTCCCAGCAAGTTAAGTCTCCAGCAGAATGGATTTTTCAGACAAATTAATAAAAAAAGAAAAAAACAAACCACATTTATTTAGTGTCATCTTGCCAGCCCAATTTTGTATTATTATTTTTATTATCTACAAATCCCATTCTTTAGGAAGTATTTTCTTCCCTGTCTTATTTAAAATATATATTTCTGAGTATAGAGCTTGGGGGCCCACCTCTGATTTTTATTTATTTTTTAATAAAGGTAAAATCTTTCTAAAATTTTTAAAAATTTTCTCCCCCCCCCCCTTTTTCTCTCTTCCTTTCTTCCTTTCTTTCTCTTTTTTGAGACAGAGTTTCTTTGTGTATAACTTCGGATGTCCTGAAACTTACTCTGTAGGCCAAGATGGCTTCGAACTCATAAAGATCTCCTGCCTGAGTGCTGTGATTAAAGGTGTGTGCCACCATGCCCTGCCTTATTTTAATTTACTTTTTGAGTCAGGGTCTCATGTGGCCAGGATCTCAGACGTCTTTTGTAGCCAAGGCTGTTCTTGAACTCTTTACCTTCCTGCCTGTCAAATGCTGGGGTGACAGGGGAATACCGTTATGGCCAGCCTCTAAAACAGTGGTTCTCAGTCTGTGGGTCAAGACCCCTTTGGGGGGGGTCACAGACATCCTGCATATCCAATATTTGCATTATGATTCATCAAACTAGCAAAATTACAGTTATAAAGTAGCAACAAAACAATGCTATGGTCACCACAACCTGAGGAACTGTATCAAAGGGTCTCACGTTAGGAAGGTTGAGAACCCCTGCTCGAAAAAGTTTTCTGTTGCTGTTTTTGTCAGAGTCTCATTGTGCATCCCTGTCTGGCTTGGAATCCAGTATGTAGACCAGGCTGGCCTTGAATTCAGATCTGTCTGCCTCTGCCTCTCAAGTGCTGGGATTAAAGACGAGTCACCACACAGGCCCATCTATGCTTAGGGTCTGTAAAATGGATTAGCAAGCAGATGAAGGCCCTTGCTGCTCTAGGCTGGCAACCTGAGTTTGGTTTCCTAGAACCCATGGGGAGATGGATGGAGAGGACTTCCTCCACAAGGTTGTCCTCTGACTTCCATATGTACACTATGACACACATGCGCATGTGCACACACTCACTCATATTGATGATAATAAAGAACAACCTCCCCTATAACATATAGAGTTTATTAACATAACATTACCGCTCTTTCATTTGGAAGATGCAACAGTGGTAATGCTTAAAGACTTTCAAATACCATTTCTGTGCTGCATGAATGTACAAAACCCATTTTTACTTTTATTTATTTATCTTTTTGGATTTTTAGCTGTCTCCATGCCTACTTTCTGTTGGTGCTGTTTTGTCTACATGTGTGAGTCTGAATGAATGCATGTGCACTGTGTGTGTACAGTGATGGCAGAGATCAGAAGAGGGCTTTGGGTCATCTGGAACTGGAGTTACACTTAGTCATAGACCACCGTGTGGGTCCTGGGAGCCAAACCTAGGTCCATTAGATGAGCAGCAATGTTCTTAACCACTAAGCCGTCTCTCCAGCCCCAGCTTGTATTTTTGAATTAGCTATTAAGTTGATAATTAAATATTTGTTTTCTTTATGTTGTGGAATATTTCTCTAGAATAAATGTGGGACCCTTTGAGTTAGCAAATACAGATTATCATCATTATTATTATGTTTATTTTTTCTTTGAAAGAAATGGAAAAGGGCAGGGCCAGCCTGGAATCTCAGCTCCCCTGGAAAACAATACAAAACACAAACCAAATGACGGGGAGCGCCTGTGTGGAGTGGACCAAAAGCTGCCCCGTTTGAAGCAGTAAGTTAGGGAAGCTCCGAGGTGCAGGCATACAGAACAGTGAGGCTCCTGTGGTGCATATGGGGTTTGTCTAAGCTGGCTTTGGCCAGGCAAGGCAGAGAGGCATCAGGAAGAGGCTGATGTGTGCAGTGTTTGCTTCCTCCACCGAAGCTGGGTTCTGAGGCAGGGCTTGGCTGTTTTCTAGCCCAGGTGAATGTGGATCCTTGTTGCTGCACAGCTAGAAATCACTGCCGGCAGTCATGCCCTGCGAACGGTCACCAGGCTAGGGGAGGTAACTATAACCAGTGCTGCAGAACGCCCAGCCCCGTGCCTGGAACATGGAAGTCCTGAATGCACGAATACTACCCGGGCTAGTTACTGACTAGTAATACATAAAAGCTAAATAAGAGAATTAAAATGCCTTTTGAGCTAGACATGCCTAGTGTGACTTTAATCTCAGAGTCTGGGAGGCAGGACAGTTGAATCTCCTGAGTTCAAGGCCAGCTGCAAAGTCTGTTTCATCTACCCCTCCAAATCTTCTTTTGGATGCTTTAATGGTTCTATTGAACTGTTACAAGAGCAAATCCTTTGTTTTCTTAGTCAAGTTTTTAGGAACCAATAAGGTTTAATGAGACATTAAAATATTATTTGTGGAGATTAATGACACAGAAATGCTGATTGTTAATATTTAGCAGATCCCCCAAATGAAAATACGATATAAAATAATGTATGTATATTTGGTTTTGTTTTTTTGTTTTTCAAGACAGGGTGTCTCTGTAGTTCTGGCTGTCCTGGACCTCACTCAGAGATCCACCAGTGTCTGCCCTGTGAGCCACTGGGCCAGGCTGTGCAAAATAACAGTTTTGTACAAAATAAAACAGGAAGTCTTGGAATAAGAAATGTGAATAAAAATTTCAGAAATGATGGCAGTGTTGTCATTTGCATGGTGAGGTTGGAGGTACAGATTGTGACTTTTTAGTTTTCTGTGACACGAGGCGATGCCTTGTGGAAATGGAGAGGTTGGCGCTCCAGCGAACGACCTGGGTTCTGTTCTAAGCTGCCGTGTCAGAGGGAACAGCTTGTCATCCCTGCTTCCATAACTTTCTTGTGGCGTCCTTGGTCCCCTGCGTGCCCGTGGTGTGCACAGAACCACTCAGTCACGCGCATCATAACTAAATGAGTAAATCTTTTCAAAAGTCACTTCCAGGCCGGGTGATGGCTCAGTAGTTGAGAGGAACTGAGCTCAAATCCCTAGGCCCCACAGGAAAAGCGAGGTACGGCCACTTGTGTCTGGAACCCCTGTACTGTGGAGTGATGGGGAGAGGAATGCGTGGGCGGGCAGCCAGGGAATAGGATGAATAATGTCATCGCCGTTCAGCCATGCTGTGTCATCCTTTGCGCATGCGTGTAGGGAGGTGCGTCTGCGGGCGCATGTGTGCAAACACCACCTACCATGCACACAGATGTACACAAAACCATGAAACATATACGTGAATAACCAGCCACTGCTCATTAAAGAAAGGTTGCTTTAATGAATACATTATAGGCTCTAAAAACCTTTTTTAATGAAAGGTCAGTTTCATTTTATGGAAAATATATGTGAACTCTGTTTAACCTTTTTTATCTCTTTTGTTTGCTCTTTTTTTTTTTTTAATTGGTTTTCCTCCAACTTCTTATCTTATGAGCCAGGAACCTTAAGCTAGGGAAATGATTTATGACTGCAATTCTAGCACTCTGAATCAGGTAGTTTTCCAATCTGGGGCCAGCCTGGGCTAAAAAAAAAAATCATTTACCTAGTAAAAACTTTTCATTTTTTTTTCATCTGGCTCACTCTATGGTGGTGGATAGAGGGAATAAAACTTTCTTTGAACTTATTAATGGATTCTGGTGTTAATCCCACGGGTCAAGAATAAGACCGCAACCCTAGTCAAATTTAAAGCAAGCTTTAATTAAATAATGGCCAGGATGATGGACACTGACCAGGACTATTCCGGGGTTTCCAGAAAATGGCAGGGAGTCACATTTTTGCAGAGGCTTAAAGAGGCAAACCCATAAGGCTATGAGTTTCCCATGGGGTCCAAATAGTGGCAAGCATGTATGAAGATGTACCTCCCGCCCACCTGTGATCAGCAGTTGGGTCAGACAAACTTGCTAAAGGCAGTGAAAACAAGTGGCTCGTTATCTCCCATAGACAACAGCCTGCAGCATCTCAAGAAGTGCATGTCCTTGGGCAAGGGGCTCACAGGTTAGAGACATTTTTATTTCATGGGCCCCTCGGGCACAGTGATTAATTTAAAACCCAACTCTGGCTCTCACACTAGTCGCTAGGCTGCCTTATTCTGGCCCTTGTCCCCTGTGCAGCTCTAGCTTAGCCCAGCCTGCTAAGTGCAGCAGAGAAGTCTTGAGAACCGGATGGTGGAAAGTGCTTCTTGCTTGAGTGCCCGCAGGAGAAGCTTTGCTGCCGTGAACCTGGCGATTAGGAGCTGCTCTTTATGTTCCCTGAGCTCTGTGCGTTTTTACACACTCATCTCTGTGTCTCAGAGCCTGGCAGGGAGGAGTCCCTTTCCTCCTGTGTGTTAAGTGAATGGATGGGAGAACGGACATTGGGGTGCCAGGGCCTCTCAACTGGAAGTGAATTCAGGTCATGTTTTTATAATCTTTATTTTGTACCTCAATGTTAGCGTAAGCTTGGGTCAGCAAACCTCTTGAGACATGGTCTCACAATGTAGGCTAGCTTTTTTGTGAGGTAGAACACTTTGACCTCAAACTCATAGACATTCTCTTGCCTCTGCTTCCTGAATACTGAGATTAAAGGTATGTGTCACCTCATTTGGGCCACAAACACTGTTTTAGAGAGAGAGTGTGTGTGTTTGTGTGTGGTTTGTCTGGTCTGACTGTCTCTCTGTGTAGAAGGATGAGCATATGAACATAGGTGCCCTGTAGTGGATGTAAGCATATTTGTGTTTTGATCCCAAGTGTGGGAGATGAAAATGTTTTTGGTATATCTCCCCACTCTCCCCCTTTGTCCTGACCCCCTTCCCCCCCCCCCCATACTGATAACAACCCCATGAAAAGGCTCATGAGGCAACTGGAAACTATCTCATTTGGGGGCATGGTTTTGTCAGCTGAAAAGCATTCTGTATGGACTTTGGGAGGGTATGAAATAGCCCCAAAATAAAGCGAGATTGCTTTGTATCTTTGCATCTTTAGTTCATATCTCTTGACTTCTTTGCTTTGCTTCGCATTGCTCTGAGACACTGCTAGAGAGGAATGCTCCAGGGAACGCTTCTAAGTTGCTGCTGTATGTGCAGGATTGCTGGTTTGCTGTTTAGTGGACTTCCTGGAATACGGATGACTTAAATTGGTATTGCTCCCCAAAACCCAACACATCTAACCAGCAGGAAATAAGTAGAGAGGTCTGTGCCTCTTGCCCTACTAGCCTGCTTTCTAACCTAACTAGTCTCAGGGTGTCGGAAGGGAAGTAGGGGCATTTAAGAACCCAAAATAAAGTAGGTTTTTGGAAAATCTAAGCCTACAGTGCCCTTGGGCCAAAGGCATTGGACCTCCTGCAAGATCAGGGCAAGCTTTCAACCGCTGAGCCAGCTCTCCAGCCCTCTGCAAACCTGTGAATTAGCCATGCCCCCTCGACCCTGCCCTTACACTGAAAATTAGTAAGAAAAAAAAGGCTTAAGTTTCCCAGATGTGCGAGAAGTTCTGTGCAAAAGTGTGGGCACAGATTTGAAGGCCTGCTCACCAAAAGATGACCAAATGGGAAAAGGCTAGACAAAGGGAAAAGGGAGGCCCCTAGGGAACATGAAAAGGACTATGCTCTGTACTCATGGCGTTAGAGGTCAATATCCATCCTCAAGAACCAATCAGAATCTTCCTTCTGAAACAGAGGAGGGAGTCACCTTTATATTTAAACATATCAAAGATTTTTTTACTCTTACATGTGTGAATGTTTTACCTGCATGAATGTGTGTGTGTCGAGTGCTTTCCTGGTGTTAGTGGAATTCAGAAGTGGCTGTTGGGTCCTTAGAACTGGAGGTATAGATGATTGTGAGCCACCAGTGGGTGCTGGGAACTAGACTCATAACTGCTGAGCCCTCCGTCTGTCCCCTGGGAGTGTCCTCATAAGTCAAGCCGTCTTTACCGAAGGGCAACAGGCTCTGACTGTAAAGCTTTTTCTGGTATTGATTATTGCCTCTAGCTCACTTTATTCCAAAGAGGGTAGTTTTGGGGTGCCATATCCTGATCCTCTGGCCTCTCATGTCCATATGATCTAGGGCCATAGTGCCCATTATATTTAAAACAAGCCCCTATGAAAAAGTTTGCTTTTTGCTAATTTTCCCTGTGTAAGGGACACAGTGACAGAAAGAGTGAGTCCCAGGGCAGCCGCCGCCAGCGTTTGTGTCAAAGAAAGCACGTGGATTTCGGGTCTCTTCCAGCAGTGCCGGCCAAAAGGAAGGCACGTGACGCTCTGAGTGTGAGGCTGTGCCTGCAGCTGCCGTTAAAAACGGGCAAATATTTTTCTAGCGAAATAATGTATTTCAGTAACAAGCTTCTCATTTTAACAGCCAACATATTTTTTTGGCTGCTATTTGATGTCAAACATTTCAATTTTAG
Source organism: Pachyuromys duprasi (assembly GCA_028658305.1). Lineage (NCBI taxonomy): Eukaryota > Metazoa > Chordata > Mammalia > Rodentia > Muridae > Pachyuromys > Pachyuromys duprasi. Next base: position 36,449,608 of record CM053765.1, on the reverse strand, counting down.
AAATATTTCTTTTAAATATCTTGGAGAGACTACTGTTGGAAATTTTTGAGAATTTCATCAGTGGGGAAGTGTGTAAAAATGCTTCTATGAGGGGATGGAGGGATGGCTCAGCTGGCAAGGGGCTTGCTGTACAAGCCTGAGGACCCGAGTTCGACTCCTAGCGTCCACCTAAAAAGCTGGGCATGTGCCTCTTACAAGGGAGGCAGAGCTAGGACGTCAGCCAGCCTAGCCAAATTCCACGCCCCCCCTTCCACACATACACACATGAACACAATGCACATACCTTGCTGGAAAAAAAAGATCGAGTGGCGCTGACAGAGGAGGGATAAGGGTAGGCGGGGGAGGACATAATGGAAATAAGTTATGTACATGTCCAAATTTTCAAAGAATAAAAGTATTTTTAAAAGTGTGTTAGAGCCCTGATTGGTGGCACACGCCTATGATCCCAGCACTCAGGGAGGGAGAGGAAGGCCAGAGGTAGGCCAGCCCGCTCTACAAAGTGAGTCCAGGACAGCCAAGGCTACACAGAGAAACCCTGTCTTGAAAAAAAAAAAAAAGTATGTTGAATTGCAATTGAGGAGGACACCCAGTAGTAACCATGCCCGCATGCACGGCCACGAACATGCACAGACACGCATGAACACATACACAGCTGTATGTTCCCCTATGGTAGTGTAGTTGTTGGAAATCTGGGGAAAATACTGCTTTAATCACAGTGGAAGGCTCTATATTTCCCCAAATATTTCTGTCATCTCTCTAGAATCATGCCAGTCATGGGTGCAGCCATTTTCACATTAAAACATGAGTGTGCGTGAACATGTGCACGCATGGAGGTCAGGAACACTCGTGGGAGTCGGCTCTCTTCTTCCACCTGTGGGTTCTAGGGATCGGACTTAGGTCATCAGGCATGGCAGCAGGCGCTCTTAGTCTGTGCTGAAGCGTGTTGCTGGCCCCAGGAAACTATTTGACCCCAAATTGGCAGGACCAACTCCACTCCCTCCCTCCCAATAGCTTGGGGCCAAGGCTCCCCCTTGTATTTGTCAAACCTTAATGGGATATCATCACAGATACGAACAGATAGATGTTTGTGGGTCATCCAGCACCCTCTCCCTCCCCCTTCGCCCTTTCTTCTACCCCTTCCACATCTTCGTTTCCTCCCTCCCCGCTCCCTCCCTTCCTCCCTCCATCCCTCTGTCTCTCTTTTGTCGCAGAGCCCTTTCATAGTGCAGTTCTCAGAAGCATGGTTGGGGTCCTGGGTGGCTGGGAGAACAGGGCCCTCCACTGAAGATGGGGTGCTTCTACTCCGGTGTTTCCGAGTGCGCCTTGGCGAACTTTGGACTGGACTCTGGCGGGAACTGAGCAGTCTGCGTGCTGGCCCAGACAAAGTTGTTGCCCTCCCCTGGTGTCACAGTTGAAGAATCAGGCCCTGAGAGGCAGAGGCTGGCGCAAGGCTGGTCGGTGGCAAAGCTGGAATGAAAGCCAAACCTTCCGGCTCTTGCTCAAGGGCTCTCAACTGCGGCACCCCACCCCCTAACCTCAGTTGGCTTCTGTTGCTGTGCAAAAGTGGAATGGCTGCTGGGGGAACAGGCTTTTTAATCCCAGCACTTGAGGCAGAGGCAGGCCCAACTCTGTGACTTCAAGGCCAGTGGGGGCTATACAGAGAAACCCTGTCTCAAAAACCAGAACAACAAAACAACCTCCCCCCCCATGAACCCCCCCAAAACAAAACATAAAAGGGAGAAAGATGGTTAATTCAGTTTTAATTCCAATGTTAAGAATTAGAAGTGATTCCTAATGCCCATGAGACTTCAGATCCAGGGCTGATGAAGGTGAAGGAGCTTGCCACCAGGTCTGATAGCCCGAGCTATCAGAGAACCTGCTGGTTGTCCACTGACCTCCACATGCACCCATCCCCCAAAATAAGTGCACGAATGTAAAAAATTAAAAACAAACAACATTTATATCCACTAATATAAGTGACCTTCTTCTCTCGCCTTAGTGCCCACGATGGCTTGAATATGTTGTGTATCTCTGCTGCTGCTGGTTGCTCAACTTGTCTGTGTGTGGGTGTATGTGTGGGTGTATGTATGTGTGTGTCTAGCGCCAACAGGATTAGCTCATATCCAGTGTTTGCTGCTCTGAACAGTTCTGCCAGGGATGGGCACTGAAGACCTTGTAGCTATGCAGGATTGCAGAACAATCTTTTCAGCTGGCAGAATTTGACTAGGTCTGGAGTAGCTGCTGCTTGTGTTTTAGCTCCGGGTAGAGGCCAGTGTTTCTGGGCTGAGGGTACCTGCACAAAGCCTGGCTTCAAGATGCTTTGGTGGACCACGTGCAGCCTGTGCAGCTCTGGCCTGCAGTCGCTTTCCCGGCCCGTCTACCTCTCTGGCTCCTTGCTTCTTGATCCCCGCTGTAGCCTTGTCTGAGCGCTGTTCGTTTCGCAAGTGCTGTACCCCATCCTTGCTGCCTCTCTTCCCCAGAGAGTACCTCTCTGCTTATTTTCCTGGAAAAAAAAAGAGGCCCTCTAATGAAGCCCCCTTCATCTATCTAGCTCTTCTCTTCAGAACTCCTCAGACCTCAGCAAGTATATTTGTGATTGGTAAAACCTTCCTGGGATGGATAAGTTTCCGAGAGAGAATTGGAGAGAGATGGGTAGAAAGAGGGCTAGGGGAGGGAGGAGGCTGCAGAGGGAGGGCTGGAGAGATGGCTCTGCAGTTAAGGTCACTTGCTGCTCGTCCAGAGGACCTGAGTCTGGTTTCCATACTCATGGCTTACAGCCACTAGACCACTTGTGTTTCATCTCCAGACCCATCCCTCTGGCCTCTGTGAGCGCACCCGTCTTATTTGTGAACATACACACAATTTAAAAAAAATTATAAACAAAGTGTCTGAGGGCCTACGATGGAACTGCTTTGAGCCACTCACTGAGATGGCCGATCCTCTCCTCCAGTCTGTCTAGTTTCCTCTCTGAAGTTCCTCCTGTCAGGAGCATATGCTCCTGAGTGTATTCCATTTTTGTCTGATCCTCCTCCCCATCTCTTCCTCCCTCCTTCCTAAGCCCCCGTTCCCCAGCACCCACTGCACAGTTTCCCCGAGCTCCCCCTGTGCATCCTGGGAACTTTCTTTTCGTCTTTGAGAGCCCTATCCTGTTTTTCTCCTTCTCGGTGTTCTGTTTTGCCAAACTTCCAGCCCTTCTCCTTGTTTTGCTTCCTCATTTGGCTCCTGAGAGTGACTACATAGGACATGCATTTTTACCATAGTTGTTACCTGTCCAGAAATGGTGTTTCCTTATCCTAGCACTTTACTTATCCTAGAGTGTGATACAGATTATAGACTGGCAACTTTTCACTTAGAAATTTATTAGCAACGTTTATCATTGTGATGTTCTTTTTGTTTTATTTTTCAAGACAGGGTTTCTTTGTGTAGACCTGGGTGTCCTGGAAATCGATCTGTATAGATCAGGCTGGCCTTGAACCCAGATATCCACCTGCCTCTGCCTCTGGAATGCTGGGCTTTCATAACTTTCTAAATGTTCATAGTACAGAGGGGTGAAGCACATAGTCATTTTCATGTGGCCATCACCCATCACATTCACCTCTAGAACCTGTCTTGCAAAACTGAATCTCTATACCCCTGAAACAATTTCAAGGCATTGAAATTAATTTCTTACCCTTCCAGCCCTTAGCTCTTGGTAGCTGCTGTTTGACTACTTTAGGTAACTGAGGGAGTGGAATTATCCAGCATTTGTGAGAACTTTTGTGACCAGAAGAGAGCATCAGATTCCATTATAGATGGTTGTGAGCCACCGTGTGGTTGCTGGGAATTGAACTCAGGACCTCTGAAAGAGCAGCCAGGGCTCTTAACCACTGAGCCATCTCTCCAGCCCACAGTTCTTCTTGTTTTTCTCCTTACTTTTACTGTGGTGACTAGTCTATACGCTTTACTGCTGACTTAAGAAGGGCCAAATACAAGGCCCTGGCTTTAATCCCTAATGTAAAACATAAGGAAAAAAAATCACAGCTTGTAATAACCATTATGTGCTGTAGAGTGTCTAATAGTGGCTCCTTATTGGTAAGTTGTTGGTTTCAAGTGGATTTAGATAGAGTTGTCGCATCCACTTACATAGCAGTTTATCATTTCAGCAGTGTGAATGCAGGTCAGAGATCTGGGCTGTGGTCAAGGCCCATGGGAGGCAGTTAGGGAAGAGGCAGCAGTCTCTCAGGATGCTCTAATCTTGGTTAAGTGGGTGGTCCAGGGGCACTGTGGGTGCAGGGACACCGTCGGCAGTATTGATGCAGGAGCACTGTTAGTGCAAGGGCATTGCTGGTGCAGGGGTGCTGTTGGCACAGGGGAACTGTTGGCACGGGGCACTGTTGGTGCAGGGACACGGTTGGCATAGGGGCACTGTTGGTGCAGGGAAACTCTTGGCACTGTTGTTGCAGGGGCGCTGTTGGCGTGGGTGGCAGGTAAAGCTTCGTTGTGAGATCCTCACCCAGCAGCATCCTCACCTGATCACTAGGGCCTGCTTCTTTCTTGAGAGTCCAGTGCATTGCTAGAGTCGGTCCTCTGCTCTCCAGTGTTATGAATAAACTATGTGGGAGCAGTTGTATTTGCTCTGGAAACTTGCACTGGTTTTCCTTCTGGTCCATTGATGACCACAGTTTAAAGTAACTAGGAGGGTTAGTCGGTAAACATGGCTGGGTACAATTGTGTTTGCTTGTCAACCCAGCCCTTGATAAGTAGAGGAAAGTGGATTGCTGCAACCTGGGTCAGCCTGGTCAACAACGAAAGTTCCAGACCAGACAGGGCTACATAATGAAACCCTGCCTCAGAACCAGCTGAGCTGCCTGAAAGTTAATACACAGGTGAAGGAACTGTGTATTAACTTTGTGTCAGCAATGTCTGGCCATGCATGAGCTTAGAAACAGAACCAACTTAATAACTTAGTAACTGTTGGGAGCCTTATCATTTGACTGACTTGAAGGGGCATCCTTCAGAGTTCCTGGGAACTAGGGAAAGGGCATAAGAACAGGGAGGTGGCCCCGGGGAAACATTAGCATTTCATTCACTGATAATCTGCGAACCTGCTTCTCTATCTTCCTGAGCTGAGAGATATCTCCTTTCCCTGAAGACAGGCTAGCTGCTGCCTCCTCCTCACTATGGACATTCAGACTCTTCCATTTCTGTTAGTCTGGCATCAATTCTTACAGAGCTGTCTAATAATGAGAAAACAAGAGTCCCTTTAGCCAACAGAAAGGTTTTTGGCAGTATTTTCTAGAAAAAAATTGACAAACTTTGAAGATTTTTCATGTATGTATGTACAGTGCCTGTGTGTGTATGTGTGTGCGTATGTATGTCTCTATGTGTGTATATTCCAGCGGCTGACACAGGATGTCTTCTGTATTTCTTGAATTTATTTTTTGAGGCAGATCTTTCTCTGAACCTGGAGCAGGTTCACTAGCCAGACTGGCTGGTGACTGGGCCCCAGTGATCTGCCTGTCTGGGCCTCCAGGCCCTCAGTGTGATTTTCCTAATACTGCTTCTGTCGCTTTTCTCATTACAGTCATCTAGACAGGGTGTATAGCATGTGGACAGCAGAATGGATCCTGAACTATACACAACACGTCATTCCCAGTTTCATGAAAATAAGAATGTTCTTACTGAGGCAGAAATAAACATTTATCACTTGAAAATCTGAAAACACAGGTAAACAGAACGAAGAGAATAAAACTCGTGCAGTTTCATTTATTAGAAATAGATTCTTTTCACATCTCATTTCTTCAGTTGAAAACATCCTGGCCTTTGCCATCCAGAGCAAAGGCCAAGATTTCTTCTAAAAAGGGAGCTTTGCTTGTGCTCTGAGGTTTCAGAACCACCACAGGCATCCTGAGATTGTTGCACAAGCAGGCCACGGTTGTTTAATAATAACTTAGCCACATTTTATAAGTAATCTATCTGTTTACACACTATTTTTTCCAAGATAGGGCTTCTCTGTGTCGCTCTGGCTGTCTTGGAATTCACTTTGTAGGCCAGCTGCTGGCCTTGAGCTCACAGGTGATCTGCCCACCTCTGCCTCCCAGCTGCTGTGTAGGTTTATCTAACGCTTGTTTTTCCAGAGATGCAGTGGCCTCAGATTCACTGTGTAAGCCAAGGGTAACCATGAACTTAGGTTTATTTTGATTCTACCTGTTCAGTCCTGGTATTATAGGTACATACCATCATGTCTTGGCCCATCATTTATTACTTGTGTGTCCTTTGACAGTTCATACCTTATTTGAGTCTTTGCGTTGTCTTTGCAAAGGGGACAGTTATGGACTTCAGCTCACACATGGAGCTACATATACAAAGTGCTTCGAGTAATGCCTCTGTATATATGGTGGATAGTAAGTGCTGTAAATGTGGGTGCTATTTTTAAGTTTTTAATTTATTTTGAGACAGGGTTTCTCTGTGTAGCCTTAGCTGTCCCAGAGCTAGTTCTGTGGGCCAGGCTGGCCTCGAACTCACAGAGCTCTGCCTGCCTCTGGCTCCTGAGTACTTGGATTAATGGCGTGCACCTCTATTACTCCTTCCCCCTCTTTAAAAACAGTCCTGACATGACACAGTGGCCCCTGTTAGGAAATTAATTTGAAAGTCACTTTTTTTTTTTTTTTTTTTTTGCTATTTAGATGAAATAGCACTTGGGCTTTGGGGGCCCTAGGGTATGGGAAGCAGTAGTGGAGGGCCTCACTTTGTGGCAAGGCTGAGATCACTGTGCCTCCTTGGCTGTCAGGGTCCTGGCCCTTGTGAACTAATGAACAGCATTTCCTTTTGTTAGTCTGAACTAGCTCAGTAGAATAGCATGGTAACCGCAAGCCCTTCCTGACTGATCTCTACTGAAAGGAGAAACAAATCAATTATTAACAGAGTATGTTTGGTAGGTAAAAATCTTTTAACATAGTGATTCACGAGACAGATAATGATGGGAGGGTTTGGATGGTAAACACTGGCGAAGAAAGGATGGAAGGGGGTTGGAACTGTGAAATGATTTTTCTCCTTTGCATATTTTAGTCTGTTGACTGATGAGCTTCTGGTGTCAAACTTATTTTTTAATTTTCCCTCTAACGTTTTCTCATGAAAAAAATTGCTGGTGTATACAAAGTTAAAGGATTTTACAAATATTTAGTATACAGAGTCTTTCTTTATAGTCTTGAGGATTGAACCCAGTACATATTGTATGCTGGGTAAGAGTTCTACGCCCGAGTTACGTTGTCAGCTCCAATATGCAGAGTCTACCGTCAGCTTTTACATTACTTCTGTTCTCACAGAACTGTTTTCACATTTTCTGTTCGGTTAGTTTGATTTTGGTTATTTGATCATCTGTATGAGAAAACTCACCTTTTATTCTCAGCCTGCAGAGGTTAATAGTGATGTCCTTATACAGGAAACAATATTTTTTAAGTGGTATGCGTTATGAATTACTTTTATTGGGAGAATTCTTTCAATAGGTAAAGAGGCTCAGTGACAGAGTACACACTTAGATGATGTATCAGGCTCTGTTTCAGTCTCTTGTAACCAGGAAAAAAAGACGCAAGGTAGAGCTAAGAGAGATGAATGGAAACAGAAGTCCTTGGGAAAACAATGTAACATTCTTCAAAATAGTCACTCTGATGTCTTTTTGTTTTTTAGTTTCACTTTGCAGGCTGTTCGGGCTCAGCTCTCACTGTTTCCAGTAAGCGGCAACACTTTTGGAACTGGGGGAATTGAAGTTTTTAAAGAGAGCTCTTGTGAGCCAAAGGCCAAAGATAGCAGTGTATGTTGACTTTCCTTCCTCCAGCGGCAGCACTGGGTGCTTCTGGATTTGAAGTGCGTAGCTTTCCTTTTCATAGCTTGCCCAGAACCCACAAGGCTTGTTCTTTTGGAGTTCTGCCAGCAGCTGCTCCAAAGAGCCCCAATGGGTCACAGGGCACAGTCCTGATGATGATTCAAAGAGAAGGTGTGGTTACTCTGTTCTTCCTGTAGTAAGGAAATCCTCCTGGAGAGCCATCGCTCTTCGAGAGGGTTGGTTTGGCTTTTTCTGTTTCCTGCATGTTTACCAGACTTGCCGAGCTGCAGAGTTATTAACGAGCACTCTCTCCCTTTCTACTTTCAGTTCGCCTTAACCGAGATGGACATGCTCTAATCTCTATTGAGTCAAAGAATGGCCGCTAGCCGGGAGCATCCCACGGAGGACGGACAGGTTCCTTTGGGCATTGATGATCTGCACTTTTCACTGCAAGGTAAGTTCAGACTTGGAAGGCAGTGGGAAGCCTTCTAACTCTGAGTCCTGTTGGCTTCTCTGCCTTCCGTGGTTTTGGAAATCTGTCTGTATTTTCCAACTGGAGACGCCTACAAGCCAGTGTTGGACTTTTCAGCTCAGCTCTCTGCTTTCAAGGAATCCTGGAAGGAGTTGTTTATCTTTGGTTTCTTATGTATATGTGTACTTTATCTGCAGTCTAAATTTAAAAGCTAACCATGGTTTGTTTGGCATTATTTCCACTTATTTAGTGTCTTTTTTTTTTTTTTTTTGCACAGTACCTTTGACACTTCATTTTGTCCTAATAGGCAGGAACGGTAATGATATTATGGGTGGGTGAGATTTCAGGGGTGTGAATCTCATATGTACATCCATAATTCGTCTTGTCAAGAGCACTTCCTATTGAACTTAACTGTATTTCCGATGCTCTTTTGAAACATCATTAGCTAGTGAACTTTTCATCTTTGTTGATAAGTCTTGCTGTTGTAACTAGCTAGTATACTATGACAAATATTTGAAAACATTTATGAGACTTATTTTTTCTGTTTCTTTTTCTTTTTTTCTTTTTTTTCTCTCTCTCAAGATAGGGTTTCTCTATGTAGCCCTGGATGTCCTGGAACTCCATCTTTAGACCAGGCTGGCCTCAACTTAGAGATCCACCTGCCTCAGCCTCTTGTGTGTTGGAATTAAAGGCAGGCACCACATGACCCGACTATAAAACTCTTTTAAAAGAAAGTTTAAAGTTATGGGCAATATAATTCAACAGTTAAGACATTCCACAAAAGCTACTGGTTTTGAATTTTCTTTTGTAAAGATTCTAAAATGACTTTCTGATAACCTTCCTTTTAAGTCGATTTCATTTTTTTGAGACTAGATCTTGTTATGTAGCTCAGGCTAGCCTCAAACTCTTGCTCTTTCAGCCTTTCCCTCTTGAGTGCTGGGAGGCACCTGCTGCTATGCCTGGCTCAGATATCTTCTTTTTGACTCTGTTTTCAATAGCTAGCTTCTTTTCAGATGTAAATTCATAGCCATTAGAATAGACTGTATTTCTATGCAGCAGGGTTTTAAAAACAAATATTGTGTGCTGGGCATGGTGGCACACACCAGTAAAGCTGGCACTTAGGAAGCAGAGGCTGGAAGATAGTGGGGTAGTGTGGACTACCTAACCCGACCCTGTTCCGAATAAAACCAAAAATAACGATTTTACTTTGTATCTGGGTTGGCAGCTTGGCTGCAAGACATAGTCTGTCATTCCGTTTTTCACACTGGCCCTATTGCTTAGTAATTCTTTGGATTTAGTTGAGAGGTTTGGTCGTTTGACCTTTGTCCCCTCGTTTGTGCAATACAGATTTTAGTTGCAACCATGTTGAAGATGGGCAGCTGCCTGCCACATGGTAGGGACTCAGTAAATACAACTCCTTTTTAAATATTTATAAGAGATTTTTTTTTTTTGAGTAAAATTTTCGTATAGGAGGAGAGCTATCGTAGAAACTTCATGGTATATAAGGGAAAAAAAAGGAAATCCAGAAATGTTGTGTTTACCGTTGTCTGCTTTGCTGTTTCTCTTCAGTGGCTTCCCATCACTTGTGGGTCTTGGTGGGGCCCATGAGTTCCTCCTGCTCTGGTGCTTGCTTTTTTCTCACACTCACCTCCCACCACACAGCCCGACGTGTTCCCTGTGACCCACTCCACGTCTCCCGAGGGTGTTGTGGTCCTCGCCACCTGTGTGCTCTGTGTCAGCTGCACCCTCTGGGAGAAGTCCAGCTCATCCGTCCCAAGGCCGGCTTGTCCCAGTCTCCTCTGTGAGCTGCCCTGGTGGCCCAAGATAACCTCTTCCTTCTCTTCCAACCCCTTTATCTCTTTGAGACCTTGTAGATTTGTGATTATTATACTTAATAATACTTCCTTGCCACAGACCAGGCTTCCTGAGTTTTATGGAGAGGCTGCAGCTTCTCAGTGCCTTTTGCACAACGTGTTTTTTTTTTTTTAATTTTTATTTTCATGAGACAGGGTTTCTCTGTGTAGCCTTAGCTGTCCTGGACTTGCTTTGTAGACCAGGCTACCCTTGAACTCACAGAGCTCTGCCTCACACAGCGACATTTGATCCCCACAACCTTGTTTTTAAGGTAGATCTTTGCTTCTCTGCTGAAGAGTATCCTGTGGCCTGAAATGACTTCACCAGAGTCCCACAGCTGGCGAGCAGCTGAGCTGTGATTTGAAGCTGCCTTTTGCACTGTGCCCCTCTGGTTTACTAAAGAACAGACTGAAAGAGGGAATTCTGCTCAGGGTTCTTCCCTAGCTGCTTTTAAGTTGGAGACATTCCATTCTATCTATAGCAAGCTTTTAGAATGTGTAGAGGGGCCCTCAGGTTCCCTAAGTTGCTTAGAATAATTATCAGATTACTCAGAAATTGTGTGGTGTATATTTTGTAGAATGGGCTGTCTAGCAAGGGGAAGTGATGCCTATGGTCCCTGGATGACGCACTTGCGTGATGGATGTAGAGAGCGTCGATGCCCTGCTTCCTGGGTAGGAGGAGTGGAATGACATTATAGCATTATCAGCTCGACACTGGGCAGGATCAGTTTGCATTAGCCCAGGGACACTCAAGGCAAGATCAGTGCCTAGACTTCTGTGACCATGCAGAACAAAAACAATGTGTGGAATGAATCTGTTTCCCAAGGCAAGGCTCCATGTTGTTTGTGAAGGCAATTTTGGTATCATAGTAGAATTATTACCTGTTTGGGCAAACAAAAAAAATGGTAGATAGGATTATTTCTATAGAGTACAATGTAGCTGAAGGCTATTGGTAACGGGCTATTGGGACAGCCAGAGGGCTCAGTGGTTAAAGGCAATTTCGGAACAACCTGGTGACCTGAGTTTGATCTCCAGAAGGAGAGAACTGACTCCATAAAGTTGTCTTTTGACCTCCTCGTGTGGATCACGGCACACAGTACACACACAATGGTAATAATATTTAAAGCTTTTTTTAAAAAAGCATTTGCTTTCCTTCACGATGTAGACAGCCTAGTAGTTGCTCAGATTTTTATGTGTTTGCTGGTACTTTACAGTGTAGGAGGGAGGAGATTCTGTGTAACATGGGGCCTCTGGGTGCCATTCACAAGAAAGTGTGTTTACTTTTCTCTTTATTCAGAGGCAGATAGGGACAGGGAAATCGGTAAAAGGTTCTGATAAGGCCACAGGGTCTATTTTACTGGAAAACAGACAAACCCTCATTTAAGGTGAAGAAATTGTGGTCATGCCCTGATGCAGAATAGTGCACGCAAGAAAAATTTAAATATCTGTGCAGAAATGTGGTGACTCAGAGGAGGACAGTAAGCAGTGACTGCCTGCTACCCTTCTTCCCTTCCTTCCTCCCTCCTCCCTTCCTTCTTCCCTCCTCCCTCCCTCCCTTCCTCCTTTCTTCCTTCTTTCCTTCCTCCCTCCTCCCTTCCTTCTTCCCTTCCTCCCTCCCTCCCTTCCTTCCTTTCTTCTTTCCACCCTTTCTCTCTTTCTTCCATCTATCCCTTCCTCTCTTCTTTCTTTCTTTCTCTCTCTCTCTTTTTCTCTTTCTTTCTTTGTTCCTTCCTTCCGAAAACTTCCTTCCTTCGTTCCCCCCCTCTACTTCCTCCCCTTCCCTCTCTCTTTATTCCTTTTCTCCTTTCTCTCTTTTTCACCCTTCCCTCCTTTCCTTCTCTCCTTTCCCTCTGGCCCCCTCTAATGTCACTGTCTGGCCTGGATCTCACTGCACATAACAGGCTGGCCTCAAATATGTGGGCTCTCCTCCTCACTGGTTGGGAGTGCTGGGATTACAGGAATTTGGCTTAACTTTTGAAGAAATTATCAGGTTTCCTGTTTGGTTTTGCTTTTTGACAAGGTCTCATTATGTGGGCCTGGCTGGCCTAGAACTTATGCTGTGTAGAACAGGGCCTTGAATTCGCAGAGATCCACTTGCCTCTGCCTTCCAGTGTTGGCATTAAAGGTGTGTGCTCTCATGCTCAGCTTGAGCTATATTTTGCTTTTTCTCTCCTGCAAGGGGAAGAACACTGAAGTGTTCAGGTGTCTAGGGAAAGGAAGGCATGGAGTACATGGACATGAGGGCACTGACATTATAGCATGAGGGATGGTGGCCGCCTAGGCTGGCTCAGTGATGAGAAGTCTTTTGATTAAAATCTTTTTACTAGAGGTTGAACCCAAGCCCTTGCTCATGCAAAGCCCTTGCTCTGCCGCTGTATTGCATGCCCAGCCTCACTTGAGAAATTCCAAAGGGAGTTGTGGGCAAGCTTGACCTGTTTCGAACATTTCCCCTGTTCATTTCAGAGGTAAATTATTTCACACTGAACCAGCAGCTAGAACACATGGGCCACCAAAAGGACACTATATATACAATCATTTTGTTTTCACAAATATGGTAGGCCAGTGCTTTAGCAAAGAAAGTGTCTAGCGACAGAATGTCTTCACTTCCTAGCCAGAGGAGGGCGCTTTCATGTGGCCTGGCCCAGGTGATGCTGAGGGCTCAGCTGTCCCCATGTACCTGTATGGACCCACGTTCAGCCCAGTTACCTTGCCGTCTCGGACAATGTTTGGATGTTTTATTTAGCACTGTTATCATCTAGATGGCATATTATAAAAGATTAAAAACCTCTTCTGCTCCCAGTAGCTCCAGGGCTAGGGAGAGAAGTCTGATCTCTGCAGCTAGATTATTACTCCATTTAAATGGGTCCATCATTTACTGAGTAGTATTCTGGAGGGAGGCTTTCCATGTTTGCTCGTCTGTCTTTCTGTCTTTTTGAGACAGGGTTTCTTGCTGTGTTTTTCTGGCTGTCCTTGAACTCCCTCTGTAGGCCAGGCTGCCCTTGAACTCACAGAGATCCACCTGCCTCTGCCTCCCAAGTGCTGGGATCAAAGGTGTGTGCCACCACCTTTGATGAGCTGCTTTCCATTTATTTCGTCCTTTTACTAACATTAAAATTTATCTAGCGTAAGATTACATAATTATGATTAGGTGGGAATAAATGTTGAAACAGAACAGGCAGATCAAGAGTTCAAGACCAGCCTGGGCTTTATAGCAGGACCGTCTCAAAAATGAAAACATAAAATGCTTTTCTTTTTCATACCTGAGGAAAAGAATAAATGATTCATGTTTATAGGGAGATGTTGCAAAGTGTGATAATGAGATGAAATGTTCATGTTTTAAAATCACATCTATGTATGTAATATGTGTATGTGTGTGTGTATGTATGTATGTATGTATGTATGTATACACATGTGAAAGTCAAAAGCCAGCTTTTGGGAGCTAGTTCTCTTTTCATATCCTGTGGGTCCTGGGGCTCATAATCAGGCTGTCAGGGTCAGAGGCCAGAGCCTTTATCCACTGAGCTATCTTGCCAGCCCTGTACTGATCAGTTTTTACTTGGTGATGCCATATGCAGAGGCTAGCCGCTGAGGACACAGCCGGAAATGGGCTGAGCGCCTTTGTGAATCGTGGCATCTGGTGTGCTTCCTCCTGCTGATGTCAGGAGGAGGTGACGGCCACTCTGAGGCCGCCATCGCTACGGTAAGTTAAATGTTTAACCGTACAGGGTCACCATCTTAATTCTGATGTCTACCGTAGAAATTCAGAGCAGAATCAGAAATGTCTGGATTATCTTTTGATATTTCAGTAAGGGATAAGAATCTAAAAAATCGGTTTGCGTCCGGGAGGTTTGGTAAAGCACTTGCATGGCATGAATGAAGCCTTGGGAAAGAGCGCTAGAGCTGTACAGGCTGAGCTTGGTGCTGCCCTGCACACCTGTAGTTTTATTACTTGCTAGGTGGAGACAGAAATTCAAGATCATTCTTGGCTTTGGATGTCACTTGCTTCAGTAATCTGAGTCTTCTGAGTGTGGGACACACACCTTAGTATGATGTTCTCATATTGTTACTATAGTGAAGTTCCCAGATTTTTCAAGTCAATTGTATAATGAATACCTGAATGGTCATTCTTGTATAAAAAAACCCAAGGTCTGAGGCCATCAAGACGGCTTAGGTAAGGCCGTTTATCATCAAGCCTGATGATCTGATTTTGATCCCTAGAATTGACTCCACAAGTTGACCTTCACATGTGCACTGTGTCATGTGCACATGCATGCATACCCACACAAATAAATAAATGTAATAAAAAAAAACAGACTCATAGAAACCAAAATGAAGGTGTATAAAGTCCTCACTAGCTCAGTTGTTCTGTGTGCGTGGTGCCGAAAACACACTTGAAAACATGGGGGATGGTGGCAAGAGGCAGTGACAAGGGCTCTGATTGTGTCATGTTTCTCGGAGAAAGTCTGTTCTACTTCAGGGCTGTGAGAATGAACTCTCAATGACTGAGGAAGAGAAACAGGAATGGTAGAAGGCTCCAGGGGAGGATTTCTGTTCTCTGTGACAGAGTCCTTGGTGGGGAGTATTCGTTGGCACGATGAGCAAAGGGTCACAGAAGATATGTGTTCTCAAGCAGTAATTTTTCTGTCCTAACTGGCTCATACTACTCAGTTCCTCCCTATGAAGCAGGTGATCTCACGGGCCTGTATTTGCTGGCTGGATCATATTCTAGCCAGGGAAAACAATAGTTCTTTACAGACTATTAGAATTGTGCTGGAACAGCCGGAAGTCTCCACAAAGTTCCTGATAATCATAATATTCTCTCTCTGTCTCTCTCTCTCCATGTTTTTGTTTTTTTTTAACAGTTTCTTGGAATGTTGTTTGCTTTGGCATTACAAAGTTCTGTAATCTTAAAAATACTCTGAGTAAACGAAAGATAAAAATAAGAAATCTGGAAATGTTTGCACGATAGTGTTTTTAAGAAAAATATCCCTGCCCCCTTAGGTGGCACGCAGAGTTTTGGCCTCTGGGAACTTTAGTTCTGTTTTCTCAAGGAATTTGGAGATAAGCTTTCATTGTTCTGGATCAGTTACATTTTGAAAACTAGGGCAAGATAAAGCCGGGGTTGCTTAGAATCTCGTTAAAGTGGGTTAACAAAGATCTCATTCATTACTTACAGAAATAAAAATCCTTTTTTAAATTAGCCCACGAGAGATGCAAGGTTGTTTGAGTGTGTGTGTGTGTGTGTGTGTGGCATTGGGCTTGAAGTAGGGAGTAAGGAAAAAAAGTCAAGCTGTCATTGATGGAGATGGGAAATTAAGGGCTAATACAGCATATTAATGTGTATGTGTTTGATGGCTTACACATGTGATTTAATGTTCTGAAATGTAGGGATTTTAAAAAAAAACGTTTCATTCGACACTCTTTTTCCTTCATCTGCTGTTAACATAGGTGATTGTAGTTTCTCTGAATGATTCTGGTTTTTCTAAGTCATTCAGGAGAATTTTGGTAAAGGTAGATACCATAGAACGGGACTTTTCTTTGGGCTGCCAGCTCCCAAGTAAAGACACGGAGACCTTTTATTAATTATCAGTGCTTGGCCTTAGCTTAGGCTAGTTCCCTACCAGCTCTTACCTTAAGTTAACCCCTTTATGATATCTACTTCTGACACGTGCCTTGTTACCCTTCTTTGGTCTTGGCACCTGTTCCTTCCTCTGTCTCTGTGGCTCTCCTTGTGCCTGATTTTTTTTTTCCCAGAGTTCCTATCTCTGCTAGAAGGTCCTGCCTCCTTTTCTGCCTTTGCTATTGGCTGCTCAGCTCTTTATTAAACCAATCAAAAGGTCTTTACAAATATGATGCAGCCAAAGAATAACAATGCCAAAGTCTGGCCTGTGTTCAGCTCTCTGCTGGTCCAGAAACCGGCGTTTGAATATACAAAGACAGTCTTTACGTCATGCACAAAAAGACCACTTCAGCAGGCACATGTGTTCACGTTGTGCATGAGAGCTAAAGTTTACAATGTGTGTGCATATGCTTGTGAATGTTGCATGTACTTGTGTGGGTGTGTACGTGTAGGCCAGAGCCTGATGTCAGGTCTCTTTCTTTGATTATTCTCCACCTTTATTGTCTTTAATTAAAAGTATCTTATTTCAGCTTTTTAGATTTTTTTTTTACATTTATTTCATGTGTGTGTGTGCATATACCATGATGTGCATATGGAGGTCAGAAGATAATTTGAGGGAGTTGCGTCTCTCCTTCATCATGTGGGTCCTGGGTTTTAAATGTCTTCAGGTGTGGTGAGGAGTACCCTCACCCCTTGAGCCATCGCCTCACCCCTTACTTAGTGTGTTTATGGTCATTTGAACGGGGTAGAGAAAAGAACTTGTGAATTGCCAGAGAAATGGAAAAGTTGGAAGTTCTCTATGTGTGTCTTTGGAGGACTTGGAAAAACAGTCTCTTCTGGATTCGAGGCTGTGGGATGTGTTGAATGGAAATCTGAAGAAGGCAGTGGAAGGGGCCCTTCTGCACGCCTCGCTGGTCATGCATTTTTCTCCCCTACCTTTACAATGTGGGGATGGTTACCTGGACCGTGGCGCTGTATTACAAGGCGTAGGGGCCTGGCTCAAATGCTGAGCTCAAACAGCCCTTTTCATGTTTGAGAAGTGTTTCATGTCTTTCCAAAACGTGAAGCTTTTGTTCAGCCTAGTGGGATTTTTCTAAAAGGTTTCTTTATTTTTAATTTATATGTATGAATGATTTGCCTGCATGTATGTCTGTACACCATGTCTGTGCCTGGCCTACAAAGGGAGTGTTGGATCCTCTGGAACTGGAGTTCCACATGGTTGTGAGCTTCTGTGTGGGTGTCGGGGTCCCCTGAAAGAGGAGCCAGTGCTCTTAACCACTGAATTATCTCTCTGGCTCCTCGAGAAAATAGTAGGAATTAGTTTTCCTGTTTGTTTTATTGGCAGGATTTGATTTATTTACCTGTTTGTTATTCAACATTTTAAAATTAAGTATTAATTCATTTCTAGGCAGGGTCTTCTATGTAACCCTGACCCGCCTGGTATTTGCTATATATAGCCCAGGGTGTTTTCAAACTTAGGACAATCCCCTGCTTCAATCGAATGCTAAGTCTACAGGCATGAGCCACTGTGCCCAGCTCACATCGCATGTTTTTGTGTATGTGCTGTGTGTAAGGCAGTTGCCTGAACACGTGGGGTTCTACATGGCACATACTTTTCTGAGGTATGTTTGATTACAGAGATCCCTACAAGCGTGTAGACAGAATCAGTATAAAACGATATGTCCTGAGAGAGACAGGAGATGCGCTGTGGGAGAGTAAAGTTGGGGTCCCCACACCCCAACTCAAAATCAGGAAGGGTTTCCAGGGGGAAGGGATTCCTACACAGGGGACACTGTTAGGACGTGATCAGGGCGAGGATGAGAGGAGTGGGTTGGGCAACGGAGACAGAGAGGAAATAGCAGAGGGAAGGCTGAACATGATGTCATGGATTGATCAGAGTATGAAGGAATTGTGGAGCCATGATGCTGTCCTTGGCTTGGAGCACACAGAGGTGGGACCTTTCCTAAGTCTAAAGGGAGCAATTAAACATTTGCGTAGATGCATATATAGAGCTAGTTTGTAACCGCCCCTCCTTCAGGCTACATTGTGGGGTGTCTTCGTGGGAACCAGCATGGAGACTGCCTGAAGAACACCATGATGATCCAGCTGAGAAACAGCGGTGGCCTCACCTGGAGGTGACGGTTAAAATGGAGAGGAAGGGGTGCTCAAGAGGCACCTAACAGGCCTCAGGGCCTCTTGACTGGCTGAGAAGGGAGGAAGGATGAGTTAGGAAGAAGGATGTTATCAAAGACTTTCAGATTTATTCTTGGGCAATGAAGTGCATGATGGCACCTCTCACTGAAAACCATGCAGGTGAGGAAGGGAGTTGGTTAGAGATGACTCAGCATTGGAAATGTTGAGATGGAGGAACAGATAGCAATCAGCTAGGCAAGCGGGAGGCTCAGAGAGATTTCACTTCACTGAGGTTATCGACCGACTTGAGGGCCATTAGGCTGTATTGGCGGCTTCTACCATTGGAGTAGATGAGACTATGTAGACAGAGAGAAGGGCACAGGTAGACTATGACAGAGATAGGAAGAGGTAAAATGGACCCAGAGTGGGTCAGAGAAGGGCTGAGAGAAGGCCGACATCCAGGTGAACGTGGATCTGAGGGTCACCGTGAAGAAGGGAGGTGGTGGGGAAACAGGGCCTGACGCTTTCAGATGTCTGGTGAGTACTGAGAAGGATCCCTGGGTAGCGTGGGGGACATTACAGGGGCCTACCTGATCATTAAGTGGAGGGCTTGTGGCTTACCAACTCAGAGGGCAGCAAGTGAGTGCAGTAAGGAAGCTAAGGCAAAACAGAACATTAGAGAAGTTTGGGCTTGGGGCTGGGGCTCAGTTGGTAGAATTTTTGCCTACTGTGCATGAAGCATCAGGTTCTATTCCCTGCAGACACTGGGTGTGGTACACGTCTGTAATCCTAGCACTTAGAAGGTAAAAATCAGGGGGACCAGGAATTCTTCAGCAAGTTCAAGGCCAGCCTGGGATACTCAAGACCCTGTCTCTAAATAAATAAATGACCGGGCTTGTAGGGAAAAGAGAAAGATGTAGCTGAAACAGCCAGGGGGTTGACATGATTCTGTATTATAAAGGAACAAACATGAATTTTTAAAAATCTGACGTGTCTGGATTTTATGTTCTCCTCTAAGAGATGTGGAAACTGGGGTTAGGCTGTTAGAGGCGCATGGAGGCCTTTGAGAGATGCTTCTGTGGATGAGCGAATAAAAGACCTCCATTTTCTGAGGACCCCAGCTCTCATGGCTGATCTCCTCCCCAAGCACGCAGGCTTTTGGAGAATGCCGTCATGGTTCTCACCATGAGTTCCTCCCTTACTCTTGGACTTGACAGGCTCTGGCAAGCCTTCGTAGGCATGTGTTAGGACATCCACGTGGGAAGACAGATGCATATTGAGATACATTAGATTAATAACCAAGTGTATTATTGCCACACTATTTTGTCTGGTTTTTTTTCCTGCTCCCTTCTGTTGTCTCAATAATGAGTCATATGTGTAAAACTGTCCAGATAGGTTTAGAGAGACATTCTCCAAAATAAGGTGTATCAGAATCTCTGCAAGGCAGAACCCAGAAACTTACACTTTGAGCCCCAAGTAATGAGCCTGTTTTCCAGAGTGAGAATCCCTGTCTGAAATCATAGGCAGCTCAGGCAGCCTGGGTCTTTGGATTTCCGGAAGTCTGCTCAGGCATACCTGGACTGGCCCAGGAGAAGTTCAGGCTCCCAGGCCTTGGCTTTCAGAAGAGCTGGTTCTGGTTTTATTTGGTAAGATAGAGATAAGAGGTGGTAGTAAAGAGGTATATATATATATATATGCATCAAAAGGTATAGTGAAGTTTTTGGCTTATCCATTTTGTTGGTATTTATTGAGCAGCTCAGGCTTGTCAGACTCTGGGCATTGTGTCTGTGCCGTGGGCTTGATTGCTCACCCAGACAGCCAGGAGCTATATTCCAGGGAGGGTGGCAAAGGGCTTAGTGCAAACTCTCAGGTGTTTACACAAGGGCGTGACTCACTTCTATATCAGCAGGAACTTGCTAGTGTCACATACGAAGGCCCAAAGTAGAAATCACAGGCTGTCTAATTTCCTATCAAATTGTGGAAAAACAGCAGCGTGGCCCCTCTTCCCTTTCCCCAGCTCTTTAACTGCCCCTTTAACACACTATTTCCTCCTACAGTATGAAAAGCGCCCTGGGATCCAGGTGAAATGGAAGGCAAAATCATGGGGCTGGAGAGATGGCTCAGTGGTTAGAACACTGGCTGTTCCTCCAGAGGGCCTGGGGTTGATTCCTAGAAGCTACACATCAGCCTACAGTTGTCTGTAACTCTAGTTCCAGGGCCTCCGATGCCCATATCTGGCTTCCCAGGCACTAGGCTTGCACAGGCAGGCACAAAACACCAGAACACAAAAACAAAAAACAAACAAAACCAGGAAGCAAAATCAGACATGGCCCGTAGACATTAGCTTTGGTAGCTAATGAGGAACTCCGAGTGCCTATAACCCTGGGTCTTAAAACGTTACTAACATCTACTATTACATAAAATTCATGGGCTGAAAGAACACTTAGATAGCATGCCCGAGACCCTGGGTTAGCTCCCCAGAACTGCAAAAAGGTTAAATAAATAGTTGAGTGTGGGGTTGAATTCTTTTAATGCCAGCACCGAGGAGACAGAGGCAGGCAGGTCTCTAAGTGAGGTCAAGGCTAGCTTGATCTGCACAGGGAGATCCGGGCCAGTCACAGCTATACAGTGAAACCCTGGTCTCCCTGCCTCAAAACAAAACCAAAATACAACAAACAAACTAGATAAAATAGTTAAAAATTCACATATCACCTATGTCACCTGTTTGAAATGTTGAACTAGACATTCATAGAGTCTCATTTAATTTTAAATCTTGTTCAGTAACCTAGAAAAAAAATACCATTCATTTCAGCTTTTTAGCTACTGGACCCCCAATAGATTTCCCTGTTTGGGCATGTTGATAAATGAATTGTGCAACTTGTGATATTTTCATGACTGGCTTCTTTTGCATAGCATCAGGTTTTTCATGTAGTCACGAATACTTGCTTGCATAGACCAGGAGTTATTTATACCAGGCGCTAATAAACTGATCTGCAAAGGACCAGATGTAAATATTTTAATCTTTAAATACAATGAAGCCTCTGATAACTATCTATGCTGTTATTTTAGCATAGATGAAAGCAGCTACTTGGAAAAAGATGAGTCTGCGATCAAATAAAACTTCATTTAAAAAGCTAGGCAGTGCTGACTTTAATCTAGGTCAGTAGGCTAAAACCTCCCACTGACTGAAGTGGGTATCATCGCCCCATTTTACTGATGAGAAGGTGTCCGGAGACCAGCCTGCCTCTGTCTCCCTGCATGCACAACTATGGGATCATAGCAGACACTGGATCAAATGGAAGTAACATTGCGCTAAAGCGGGTGATTTAGTTTCAACAACGATTGTAGACTGAGATGAGCACTAACTTCTGAGCAAGTGTGAAACGTCCCCTGACTCTGTGACAGGAAATAAAAACTTGGTCCCCGTTGCTTTCCTTCAAGGTAGTGCCACAGGGCCAAGACCTGAATGTGGCTGGACTTGGGGACTAGGTCAAAGACGGGGTTACCTTAAGGCTTGTGAAGGGTCCTAGAGGAAGGAAGCCGGAAGTGTCTGGACTGAGTCTGGAGAGGTACTCTGGGATAGGATGTCTCAGATCCCTAAACCCTAGTAAGTAAATTGATGCTGATTTTAAGAGCAAGTCACACCTCCCAAGGGTGCAAAGGGAAGTGCGGTTTGATTTTCTGGATGGAATGGAGAGCAGCGTGGAGGGGTACGGAGCAGACCTGCCTGGCCGTAGAGGCATCCCGCCAGAGCTTCCGGGAGACTGCGCAGGGCTGTTGAAGGGTGAGGGCGTGAGGGTGAGCGTAGAGAAAGAGGTGGATACCATAGCTGGAAGGAGGCAGGTGCGGCTGGACCTGAGGCTGATGGAGGAGGAAGGCCATCACATGCCGTGGAAACAGTCTGATGGAGTCCTGCCTGCTGGGCTTTTCCACGGGGCCGAGTTAGCCTGCGTGAGGCAGAAGTGCTGCACAGGTGCGTTTGCTTCTTGGACCTGTCTCACTGGGTCAGCGAGGCGGGTCTCAGTCCCAGGAACGTGTGTTAACGCTCTCCGTCTCCCTCCGCTGGTTATTTTCCCACTTTGCAGTTCAGCAACAGGCCCTTTCCTGTTTATCCTTCCAGTGCTTTACCGTTTTCTTGTTCGGGTTCCATGTGCTGTGCTTTTAATTTCCTCAGCTTGCTTCTTTATTTATTCCTGTTTGTTACCATCTCCACGAGAAACAGCAGCCAAGGCCGGCGTGGCCTTTCAGTGCCCTCTCCATTGGATAACCCGTTATGTATGATTCTTCTGGAGGTCGGTCGGAACACATGGCAGAAATGTGTTGTTCAAACTTGATTATCCTTACCACGAGCGGCCCAGCTAAGGGTGAGCTGGGAATATTGTTTTAAAGCATGGCAACTGGGCCTCATTATTCTGAGCCCGTGCCTTCCTAAGAAATACGTACTTGCCCTCTGCCATGGTTCTTGGCTCAGAGGTCCTAAGGCCCTTGGCAATTTCCTGAGGACATCAGGGGCGTTTGTGTTCTGATATTTGATTTTTGGTCCTGTTTCTGATACAGAGCTCTCAAAGCCTTTGGAATTTTCTGGATAACAGGAACATTTTTTAAAATGTGTGTGCGCGCGCGCGTGTGTGCATGTGTGTGTGTGTGTGTGTGTGTGTGTGTGTGTGTGTGTGTGCATGTACAGGAAGGGTTCCGTGAGTCATCACAGCAAATAACTGACCGAAGGAGGGGTCTCAGGGTCTCTTGGGTTAAAGCCAGAAAGTATGGGTGAGGTGGAGACCCGCTGTCGTGATTGGCCAAACTGGAGAAGACAGTTGTGAGATTCTGAGCTCTCATGTCACGGGGTGTACACTAACTCCAGACAGTGTCAGAACTGAGGACACAGATGCGGAGAATTGATGAATTTGAGGGCAGAACCCCACAGCTGGTGTCCTGAGAGGTTACGCAGAAAAGCACAGAGAGTTTTTCCTCAGCGATTCACTTCTGTTTTTGTTTTGCCCTGTGCTTTTCTGAGATGGGCTTCTGCTGTGTAGCCCAGGCTAGCTTCGAACTCACAACCTTAGCCTCCACAGTACAGGCCAGATGTCTGGCTCGAGTGCCGTCAGCCATCTCCCTGATTTTATTTTCTTACCTACATTATTTTTTGAGATGGGATCTTTCCTTAGGACCCGGGGCTCACTCATCAGGCTTGGCTTCCACTTCCCACTTCCACAGTGCTGGAATCACTGGTCGGCACTGTGTGCCTGGAACAGCAAGTACACCATTGACTATGCTGTTTCCCCAGCCTCGGCGATGGCTTTTTGTTTGAGATATTTTGTTAGAGGAAGAAATCTCCTAGGGCTTATTAAAAAAAGAACAATTGGGAAAGGCGGGGGTAACTTGGCAAAAAGACCCTTTCTCTTATACAGTGACACATTGTAATATTGACTGTGTCTCTCAATTAGCAAGTATTTTGAACATATTTTCAACATGTGGAACTCGGGAAGGGGAAACGCAAATGCAGGGAAGTTTGGTTAGTGTTAAGGGCTTTACACAGAGCAGGAGAGAAAGCACAAAGCTTAAAGTTCGTAGCTACAGTAAGTGGGCAGCAGGCGGTAATCTGAATAACTAGTAACAGTGTCAGGCTACATCCTTCAGTATACACGTGCAGATATACATAGGATCACAATAAGCACACTGTTTATAGCTTGTTTTTTTTTTTAAATTTATATTTGCATTTTAAAATGATTTATTCATTTATTTATTTATTTGAAACAGACTCTCATGTAGCCCCAACTGGCATCAAACTCCAGCCACAAAGATCCTTGGAGTGGATTCCTCCCAGCTACATGGTTCTTCCAAGCGTGGAAGTCTCTGCTTTTCCTCTCCTCTCCCCTCCTCCTCCTGAAGACCCCCTTCTCATGACCATGTCTTCCAAGCCTGACAACCTAAGCTCTGGCTACTTCGTGGCTGCTCTGCCCAGGTGTAGGCATTTATTTAGCCAATCAGGGATAATTTGGAAACTGGGGGGTGGGGGTGGGGGCAAGTAATTTAACATCTTAATGTTAGAGCAGGAGGCCCTACTGGAACACCTGAGGAGGAAAAGGTTGACCTTCCGATCCTCCTGCCTCCTGCTCCCCAGTGCTGGGATTATAAGGGTGCTGTACCACGTTCTCTTTATGTAGTGCTGGGGCTTGGAGCATACTTGACGAGCACCAGACCAACTGAACTACATCCTCGGACCGGCTCGCTCCTTCTCACCGAAGCAGACATGTTTAGTAGCACCTACGCGTCAGTGCTATTCTTTCTATTGGATGTATGTATTTTATGTCCTTTCTGTATTTGGAAGGGTTATAATTTGAAAAAAAAAAATCTGTTATAGCGCGGCAGCTACTTTTTAAATTTAGGCAGTGTGCTTCTCCTCCTTAGTCTGCCCTGATAGTCATCCTGACCCATCCTGAGTTATCTGAGTGTGTCTCAGTTCAGATTGGTCTGCGAGCATTTTTTGTGGGGCCTTTTCCTGGTTGTAGATTGGAGGAGGACCCAGCCCACTGTGGGCGGTACCATGCCTAGGCAAGGGGCCCTGGCTTGTCTGCTAGCTGGGCAGACACTATGGGGAAAGCCACGGAGCCGCCTTTATCTGTGGTTTCTGCCTTTGCTCTTGCCTTATGTTCTTGCCTTGTCCAACTATGATGGACTGTGACCTGGAAATACATGATGAAGCAAACCCTTTCTTCTCCAACTTTCTTTTTTAGTCATGGTATTTATCACGGTAACAGAAGAAAACAGCTAAACTAGGACAGTGCCTAAGTCTCTGCCTTTTAAACTATCTGTGTAAGGAAGTGAAGCTCCCTCATCTGCATTAATTTAACCAACATTCATTAATTCTGTGAATACTGAATTGGAGCCTCCTGTTTACTCAGTGCTATTGTAGGAGCTGGGGACCCAGGAAATAGCTCAAACAAGCTCTTCCTGTTCTCAATGTGTCAGTCTAGAGGACTCTGAGGAAGGGACAGTGCTGTCACTGAGGGAAAAATGGAGAACTTAGGCAGACATGGCCGCAGCCTTTAAGCCCAGAGGCAGAGGCAGAGCCAGGTAGATCTCTGTGAGTTCAAAGCCAGCGTCTAAGTAGTTAGTTTCAGGATACCATGGCTTCATAATAGAAAGACCCCGTCACAAAACAGGGGTGGGATTTTTAAAGAGAAAGTTAATTTTTAAGTTTTACGATTCTAATTTCTACTGGAACATTTGTGATTTCAGATCTTTAAAAAAAAAAGGACTTTAAAATTATTTTTAATTTCCATGTGTGTAAATGAGTACAGACCTGGTGAAGCCAGAGGTGTTGAATCACCAGGGAGCTGGAGTTTCAGGCAGTTGTGAGCCGTCTCATGTAGGTGTTGGGAAGCAAACCCAGGTCCTCTGCAAGAATAGCATTGAGGGGTGCTCCTAATGTCAACCTCTGGCCTATGCACAGATGTGTGCACACGACACACACACATTTCCCAGCCCACAACATATGTGTAGCTTAGAGGTACATTACTAGTGGAAGATGTTAGCCTAGGAACTTATAATTTATTCATTAAGGAATTAAAAAATGAAGGACAGATTTTTAATGAGGAGAATGAAAAAAGCAAAGTACTGAGCCTCGGGCTGGTTGCAGTAGTCAGTGTGACCGAATTGATGGATTGCTCCAGGAGCAGCCACGCTTGGCTCTTGGCTGAAGAGAAAGTTGTATGGTGTCCTTGGGTGCTGCTTTTGAACCTACTGTGGGCTGACCTAATGTCAGCATCTCAGGTGAACTTACGATGCAAGACATTGGGACCTTTCTGGGACCCAGTAGCCATGGCAGCCTCGTAATGAGCTACGAATTTAAAATCTCTACCCTGAAGTTTTACCTAATTCATTTTCAATTCAGTTCCCTCCCAGCTAAGGCGGGGGGTGGGGGGGGGGAGGGTGATGCTGTTACCAGTTCACAAAAGGGAGACCAAACCGCAGACACTGTAGGGCGAAATGTATTTTCATGGTAATGATGCCAAGAGAAAATCTTTGCCTCCCTTTTCATCCAGCTAAGTAGTCTTGAAGAATGAGAACGATGGATGATTGCATTAATGTTGGTGTGTGTCGTCCTGCAGTCCTTATTTGCCTCCAAAATCAAGAGCCGTTTCGTAGCATTTTCACAGAAATTCACCACTATAACACATCCTTCTACCAGTGCTTTCATTTCTTCTCCCCTCCCCCACCCCGCCATCTGCTGTTTAAGAGGTCCTATTCTCTAGATGCCATTCGGAGAAGGGTTTATTAAGTTGCGGTAAGCACGTGGCTCTTAATTATTTGTTCCCCCATGGGTCAGTCTTTAGAAGAACAAAAGGTTACATCTCCCGGCAGCACAGGGTGAGCTGCTTGGCTCTAGTTCCTATAGAATTAACTTGTACTATTCAGGGGCAAGGCAGGATGAAAACCTGTGAAGTGTGGGGTGAGGGATCCGTGGCAGGGAGCATCTGCAGAGGTGTTTTAGGCACGGGGTGGGGGCGGGAGTGTCTTTGCCATTGTGTGTAAAGGGCTCCGATTTCCCCGTTAAAGAAGAGAGTTCTCTGTTTGGGCAGTTAGTTTTACAGAGCCTTGAAGAGTGCTTCCCAAGCCCTTCTCTGGAGGCTCCCTTTGTGCATTGCTTCTCTGTGGAGGGGGGTGCACCTTTGGGGTAGCCTGCTGACTGCTCCTCTTTCTCCCAGGATCCCCTTCCCCCCTCCCACCCACTTTCTGGTGGAGTTGAAGCAAATCAGGCCATCGAGAACCAGGCTTCTTTGTAACAGCTTGACTGTTTTAATTCAAGGTGTGTGGGTCGTCGTCTGGGTTATTCCTCCCTGGGCCTCTGATTAGATGGGCTGCTCCGATTTCAGCCATCGAATAAAAACCCTGATTTTGGTGTCTGTTTTCCCACCCTGGAAAAGCTCAGGGACTCCAGGGTGCCCAGGCTCAAGACTTGTTTTGTCTAGTGTTCGATGAACATGAAACGAAAGCTCCTGTTTTTGGGGGCAGAGATCAAATGACTGAGATTTACCGATGAACCCAGAGCACTGAAACTCGGGAGGGCGGGGATGCGCTCTGTGCTCTCTGAGCCTGGTGTCGCACCTTGTTCCACCACCAAGGTAATTTTCCCCACCCCTGTGGCTTCCCTGGAGTTAGGCAGCATCCTTCTGGCTGTGGTGATATTGGTGGTTCCTTTTCCACACCTAAATAGGAGACTCTCTGTTGATCCCTGAAGGATAAAGAAGAGGGTTTTGTTGTTGTTACTATTTTTTTTAAATTTTATTTTGAACTTTTATTTTATAGTTATGGAAGACAGGTCTCTTCCTGGTACATGTAATTTGATCTTGGAATCCTAAAACCTTGTTTTCTAGTATTCTCCCCCCCAACCCCCAGCTGAGAAATAAAATGAGCTCTCAGTGCATTTTTTTTTTTTTTTTTTGCAGCGCTTGTTTAAAGTTATTTATCATTTGCTGATTGGGGAGGTCGGTAAATGCTGAAGACACTTTTTTTTTTTTTTTTTTTTTTAGAGATTACAGGAGACTTGGAAAGGAAATTGTGGCCCCTGTAGTAAAATTAAATAGAATAAATAAATTAAATAAAATAAATAAAATTAAAATAAAAAAGTATTAACTCTCAAAACCCTGAAGATTCCAATTGGCTTGTTAGTACTCCATTTACGTTAGCCCCTGATTGTTGACCACCCTCTGAAGTGTGCGCCATTGAACTTCAGCTGACTTAAGCCTGTAATGCAGAGAAATGGAAAAGAGATTTGGTTAAAAAAAAACAAAGAAACACCGAGGCTAAGTGTATCCGTAATGAGCCACACGCTTGCCATGTACTTATGCTCTATACTTCGACTTACCCATTTCATGTTTCTTAACAAGGTGCTTGTCACCTTAAGGTCCTGAATGTGGTGTCACACTTGTAAGAACACATTACAGTAGCCCCTGTAGAGGTCACTCGGCCCAGGGTAGTGGAATGGAGATACTAAAAAGTAGAGATATCCAGAATGTGGTGTGTGTGTGTGTGTACATCCCTTTTGCTGCTGCTGTTCTCACTGGTTGTCAGATAGCTTCAAAGGGTCTACCTGTTTCTGCCTCCTCACTCTGGACTTAAAAGCCTGTCGCACTGTGCCTGGTTTTTGTTGTTTTTTATTTTTTTCTTGGTAAATTCTAGGGATCAAAGTCAGGATCCTTAGGCTTGCAAGGCAAATGCCTTACTGTCTCAGCTTTCGTCCTCACCCCATCCCCAGAGCATGTTTTGAAAATGGACCTGAGAGGATCTGCCCAGGTATTAGGTGAGACCTGAGAGAGAAAGGGGTGAACCAGCCAGGGAAAGGAGAGTGTGAGTCCTGAGAGTAGGGGGTAGCCGTTCCCTGTATCAGATGCTGCTGGATGGTCCAGGAAGTTGAAGGCTGAATATCAGCCGTTGGTTTTAGTGATGGGGAGCATTGATAACCTTGATTCGTGGTGACCTGACTAAGAACAGTGTCTGTGGAATGGTGAGGACCTGCCTGCTATGGCGCCGCTTAAGAGTGGGTGAAGAGAGGACCTCGAGACAGTGTAAATTCTTTTGGGGGGGATTTTTGCCACAAGGGAGAGCAGACAAATGAAGCAGTGCTGGGGGGAAGTGGGTGCTACAGGAGGTGAGTTTCCTGTTGTCAGAGGGAGTGTTAGTGGTGTGCATTTATCCTGATGGGAACAGCTCAAGAGTGGGGGAGGAGGGGAGAGGACATGGACTAGAAAGGAGGAAGACATCTTCAAGTAGGTGAGAGAGAGAGGAATGAATGAATGAGGGAGAAGGGATGGTGATGGTGTGAGCAAGGCTGGTTGATGTATGCCAGTAGGTCACAGTTGAGTAGCTGTTAGACGCCATTGCTGGGTGTCTTGAGGGAAAAGGTTTCATGGGCTGGGGTTTTATCTTAGCTGACAGAATGTTTGTCTACCATGCCTAAAGTCCTGGGTTAAATCCCCAGTCCTGTACAAGCCAGATGTGTATGGGGAGCATGTAATCCGAGCATTTGGAAGGCGGAGGCAGGGGATCAGGAGTCCAGGGTTATTACCAGCTACACAGTGAGGCTAGTCTGGGCTGCTTGAGACACTGTCTCAAGAACAAAAACACACAAACAAGGACAGCAATGTGCTAGTTTCATTTCTGTTGCTGTGATAAAATGACCCACCCACCCACCCCCAAAGAACAAAAACCAAACAAAAACAGCTTAGGGAAGAAAGGGTTTATTTGGCTTATTGTTCATTGTTTCAGAAAAGTCAAGTCAGGAATTAAAGCAGCTAAGTCACATCACGCCCAGAGTCAAGTGCAAAGAGAGTGAATGCATCCTCCCTTGCTTCTAGCTCCCTCCTGTCTTTCAGATCCCCTTCATAGGGAATGTGGCCTCCCAGAGTGGGCTGGGTCTTTGTTAACACTAACCAGCACAAACAACAACAAACAAATGTCTTAGCAGAGAATTAGGAACAGGGGAAGAGGCACTGGGTGTGTGAAGAAGGAAATGTGACATTACCACACATCTGTTCATTAGTGGGATAGAGGTATCCATTGTGACTATTGGGCCTCATTCAAGGATACCAGTGGGTGCTGGTGAGGCTGATCAACATGGTGCGTGTATATGTGTGTGTGTGTCTTAGTTACTTTTCTATTGCTTTGACAAAATACCATGACCAAAGCAACTTATAAAAAAGCACATTTATCGGGGGCTTACAGTTTGAGAGGGTGAGTCCGTGACCATCATGGTTGGGAACATGGCAGCAGGCAGGCCCGCCATGTTGCTGGAGCAATAGTTGAGAGCATACATCCTGATCGACAAGCACAAGGCAGAGATCTAACTGGGCCTGACATGGGCTTTTGAAACCTCAAAGCCCACCCCTAGTAACATACCTCCTCCAGCAAGGCCACACCTCCTAATCCTTCCCAAACAGTTCTGCCAGTTAGGGCCCAAGCATTCCCATATACAAGTCAATGAGGGCCATCCTCATTCCAGTCACCACAGTGGGGCTTGCCTTGGCCTCAGTCAGCAGTGTACATACAGGATGAGGTACAGGGAGAAAAGTCACAGGAGGTCCAATACAAGACAAGTGAGGCACATATGTGCTGATCATCTCATTTTAGCATCTGGGATGGATAAGGATGACAGGAAGGCTATTGGCGGGTGTGAGGGACAAGGAGAGGCTGGCAGAATTGGCGTCTTGGAGTTACTGGTGGGGTCCTTGAGACTGGGAAGAAGAGAATGCAAAGCTGGAGAGCGGTGTCTGTAGAAAATTAGACCGAGTGTAGAGGGGTGAGAAAAATACTGTCATGTGACCACAACAGTCCATGATGTAGGCAGGCGAACATGTGTGTGCGTGTCTGCCTGTTGACTGATAGCCGTAGGAGTAAAGGGCAACACTTCAAAGTCACTGGTGGAAGCAACGCTGTGATCGTCGGGCAGAGGTGGCCATACATGTCCTGGCTCCCATTTCTACTCTCCCATCAGGTGAAGAGGGTGGGGAAACTGAAGCTCAGTGCTGTTCTCAGCCTGTAGCATGGAGGGTTTCTGCTTGACGCTGAGGGAGTGGGGCGCTGAAGGAGGCGTAGCAGGACCGCCTGCCCAGAGGGAAGGGGAGGTAGAGTCTAGTGGTCATGCTATCCCTAGTCCTGACTCCTGCCTGGTTAATGAGAGCATGGCTTACGTGTTTGCTAGGTGCCAGGCTGGGCCTGGCACACTAGGTAAATCATTTGCCTCTCAAATCAGCCCCCAGGGGTGAGTGCTTATTACTGTTCAAAGTCACGTAACTCAGTCATGGGGACAGGATTCAAATCCAGGTCTTTTTATGATTTACTCAATATTGGGGCGTTTTATAAGATAAATTGTTTGATACGGTGTCAAGGTCAAACTGTAAGGGCCTCAGTGAACCTTTGAAAACATCTTCAGATGTCCCAGGGTGATTCAGAGCTTTGGACTAGGGACACTTCTCCTTCTTTACAGTTTCTTGAACAGTACAACTCTGTGAAAGGTTTCAATTCTTTTGTTAGTAAAAAAATATATATATTAAAAACCATCAATCATTTCTTGTCAGTTGGCTGTGGCATATAAATATATAGTGATATATATCACATTAATATATATATATATATATCAATCACATGATCTGCTACTTCTGAAACAGTTTTTGTTTGAACGCCTGAAGTGTGGTCTGAGTCTGTGGACATGCTTCCTGGGTGATGGACTTTTGTTGCTTCAGAAGGCATCTGCGACTTCCCATGTTGTGACCAGTGCTGTCTCTTCTTTCCTAGCTGAGCAGGAGGATACTCAGAAGAAAACCTTCACGTGCTGGATAAACTCACAGCTGGCAAAGGTAAGGACAAGAGGGGTTCTAAGCTGTGAAGACAATTACTGCTTCCTCAGTCCTGTAGCCCTCACCTCAGGGCAGCTGATAGCTGGGTTTCTAGCACCTGGGAGCCCGAGGCAGGAGGATCAGGGGTTCAAGGCCAGCCTTGGCTGTGTAGCGAGTTCTAGGCCAGCTTGGGCTATGTGAGACCCTGTTGATAACAAACAGATGAACGTCAGAGCACAGCCGGATGCAGTGGTGACACACTGGAGGTCCTGGAATGTCTTTCCTTACAGAATGTGCCATCGCTTAGCTTGGTGTCCTGCTTGATTTGTTTCTTTCCGGGAACAAGAAGAAGGCACCCTTGAAGGATTGGGACAGTGCTGTAAAAATATAGAGAGAGTGGTCACATTTCTTTCCTCCCATGACGGGGTAACAACATGATGTTTGTATTGAGTGACTCATGTTAGACACCACTCTAAACTTGTTCAGTGTTGATGGTGATGAGTGCTTATGACATCTACTGGCGTAAACAGGACACTGTGGGGTGCCATCTATTTGCAACTTAATTTTCACTACTTTTTTTTTACATTTTAGTTTTTCGGATGAGGTTTTTCTTTCCCCCCTCCATTAACCAGGCTGGTCTTGAACTCCTAGATCTAGGTGATTGACCTGCCTTAGTTCTTTAGTAGCTGTGACTCTAGAAGGGCCCCCCTCTAGCTCATCTTTTCTTTCCACTTTTCTGCTGGGCATTGAATTCAAGGCTTGAATACTAGGCAGATGTCCTGCCCTTGAGCTGTATCATTGAATCCCTTATGATTTTTTTTGTTGTTGTTGTTTAAAAAAATATTTATTTATTTGTGTGTACATGCACCTATGCGTACAGGTGCCCATGGAGGCCAGAAAGGCCTACAGTTCTCCTGGAGCTCCAGTTGTGAGCAGCCCAGATACTGGTTCTGGGAACTGAGCTTGGGTCCTCTTCAAGAGCAGTACATGCTCTTAACGGCTAAGCCATCTCCCCAGCTGCATTTCCTTTCTTTGTTTGAAGCGAGGTCTGACTGTATAACCATGGTTGGCCTGAAAATCACTATGTAGACCCAGTAGGCCTTGAACGTCTGGCAGTCCCCCTGCCTCTGCTTTCTAGTGCTGGGATTTCAGGCTCATTTCACTTTGCCCGCCTTCCTCCTGACTTCTAAATGCTCTCACGGTGTTGCTATATGAGACACAGTGTGACTCCTACAGAGAAGGCCTATGAAAGTGCCGGGCCCCAAACCCAGTCTGGGCCTCAGGGCTTCAATCCAAACACCGCTCCTTCCTGTATCTTAGTGATGCTGAGAACCTCAGGCAACCTGGATGGTTCTCACGCTTTGTCCTCCTTCTCTGCCCATCCCACAATGCATGCCATTATGACCGAAAGGAGCCAGATCCCTCAGCGATGCAGCCTGCTCTCCCAGGGGGTCACCGTGGCCTGGTTCTGAGTGTCATTGACTATGCTCTCTATGCACAAGGTTTAGGGCTATGAAAGCTCTGCTCAGAAAGAGCATTGTGTCACTGGAAGTATGCCACGAGATAAGGGAGGCCCATTGTGCCTTACCATACTTTGGAATGTAACTCGCTGAGTATGGAGGCATTCTCTTAAGAAAATATCTACTGAATCCAGGCTGTTTATACAGACACAAAGTCCACTCAGGAGATGCTTAACAGTGCGTTTGGACCCTTCGCAGATTGCTTTCCTTGTTTCCTTTGGCAGCACACACCTCCCTCGGCTATATCCGACTTATTCGCAGACATCAAGAAGGGCCATGTCCTCCTGGACCTGTTGGAAGTCCTCTCTGGGCAGCAGCTGGTAAGCTTTCCAAGTGGCGCCCAGACACTCTGCTGGTTTTGTTTGAAAAAAACTTGCTTGCTTCCTGTTTCTGAGTAATGCATGTGCTTGAATTTTTAGCCTCGGGATAAAGGATCTAATACATTCCAGTGTAGAATCAACATAGAACATGCCCTGACATTCCTGAAGAACCGATCGGTAAGGATGAATCACACCTGCACATTCACGGGCGGGACCGGTTCAGCGGGAGGCTCCCTCTGTTTAACCCGTGTTCCTCTGTTTACAGATCAAGCTAATAAATATCCACGTTGCTGACATTGTAGAAGGCAACCCATCCATTATTCTTGGCCTGATCTGGACCATCATCCTGCACTTCCATGTAAGCGTGATGAGAATTTTTTTTTTAAGATTTATTTATTATGTATACAGTGTTCTGCCTATCTGTACACCTGCACACCAGAACTCATTATAGATGGTTATGAGCCACCATATGGTTGCTGGGAATTGAACTCAGGACCTCTGGAAGAACAGCCAGTGCTCTTAACCTCTGAGCCATCTCTCCAGCCCAGCGTGATGAGAATATTACTTGTCTGATGCATGTAGCAGGAGTCCAGACACAGCAAAGTGTGACATGGTATCATTTCAGTTCTGAGTTACTTCTGTAAACAGGATGAGATGTCTCCAACAGGGAGAAAGCCTATGTCAGAGGCTGCTTTTCCAATACATATAGTAATATACATTGTATATATGTATGTACATATATTCTACGTGTACATATTTATGTGTATATATATATATATATATGCAGGTAAATATATGCCCATATATATTTTTACAGGTAAACACACACATATAATTTTTATTTGTATCAAAGACAGGGTTTTGGTATGTAGTCCTGGTTGGCCTGGAACTCTCTCGGTAGATCAGGCTGCCCAAACTCACAGAAATCACCTGCTTCTATCTCCCAAGTACAGGGATTAAAGGTGTGTACCATCAATCGTGTCTTATGTTAAAGATGCCTCAAATGTTTGTGTCTGGTGGTACCTGTCACTTCTTTGAGGAGTGGCCTTTTATGCTCACCTGTTTTTGGAAGGGTTTTAATACTGTTTTGAACAGCAGCATTGCAGTAAATACCCGCCGGAGCGGAGAAGGTGAAACTTTGACTAGGCAGGTCTGCTGTTTCCATGGTGCTGTCTGCCATAGTTCCTTCTTGAGCGCGGCCCTTCCCTCTTGAGTTTTGGGTGTGGCTGGAGTCCTTAGTAGGTGGCCTACTCTGCCTCCCAGGGTTGTTCAGGAAAGCTTTGATCTTTCTCTTATGCTTTTGTCCACGCTCCATTCACCTGGAACTGTGGACCGACACAGTGACTCCCTGGTACATAGGCTGATGCCTCTGTCCCCTCAGAGGAAGGCAACCAGCTTTCGAAGGCCACAACAGGAAGGTTGCTGGGAGTTCAAGGTTAGCCTGAGTTACCAAGTGAGTTTCAGGCCAGACTGGATTACAGAGTAAGACCCTGTCACAGACAAAACAAAAACAGAAGATAAGAAAGTAGTCCTGGGATCCCAGGAATTTCTGTGGGATTTAGTGTCCCACACCCTCTCAGGAGAATATCGGAGGGCAACAGTGACAGGCCCATTGGCTAGGAAAGAAAGCTGTTTATTTTTCCTTTGAACTATGAAGAGATTCTGACGGGGGAGAGCGGGAGGATGCTTGCAGAACATTGATTTGTTTTCTGCTACACAACATGACTAGTTAAGACTGAATACCCACCCTACTGATTGAGCTCTCTTTGGAATAAGCTGTGTCCCCAAGGCCTCTCAGGATGCTTTGACTCTCAAAGTATTTCTTATTTGTTTAATGAATCCTTGTTTGGATTTTAATTAGAATCCAAACTTCATTTAAACAAAGGAAGGTATATGGCAGGCCTTTGGCCTTTTCCCTGTTGTTTTCCATTTGGACTGTGAATGTCCAGTGTTCGCTGTCCTTCCCTCAGTTAACCATCACAGTGCCAGTCTGAATGGACTGTGCATGGAGAGTGTTTATTATTGTTGTTCACAAAATAACTACATAATTCTTTACGTATCGGGCAACTAATGCCTATTTTAGAAGGACTTAAATATTGTGTAGCTAATTGATATAAAAATTGGATATTTTTCTGGATTGCATGCATTTGTAGCTACAACAAAATAATATGCATATGGATGATGAGAACTAAATTTAGTCTTGGTTTTCCCTTGGGAGAGGAGGAAAGTGGAATTGGAGACAAAAAACAGGACCAAATATAGTAAGATGTTGATATTGGATAATTTGGGGCTAGAGAGATGGATCAGTGGTTAAGAGCCCTTGCTGCTCTTGTAGAGGACCTAGACTTTATTCCCAGCATCCAGATGTCAGTTTATAACCCTCTGTTACTGTAATGCCCTCTTTTGATCTTTGTGGGCACCAGGCATGCCTGTGGCACACAGACATACCTGCAGGCAAAACACTCACATACATAAAATAAAACTAAACATATTTGGGTAGTTTGTAGGTGTTTATTCCCACTCATATCATCCTAAGTATTTTAAATATAATTAATAAAATAAAACAGGTAATAGACCATAAAATATTTATAGGCTACTATTCACAGATAACTACTGAGAATAATTTACTATTCAATCTTTATATATACGGGAATTAACGCATAGTCATATATAGGTCCAGCTTAAGTGGATTATTCCAACCAAGAATTGAGGATAGTTCTGAGAAATGTTTCTATTTGAACTACATGTATACAGACCTTTTTTTTTTGTTTTTGTTTTTGTTTTTGCGGGGTTGGGGCATCATTCTGTGACATAGTAAAACAACCATTTTCATAGAATATACATTGGGTTGTACATACTGTAGGTAACCCAGAGATGACTAATGAGGCAGGAGATTTGGATAGGTTGCATGCAAAGACTGTGCCACATAATATAAGGAACTTGAGCATCTTTCTATAGCTGTTATCACAACACTGGGTCATGTTACCCATACTGTATCAAACTGTTCTAATGAGCATCTCTTTAGATCAGCGGTTCTCAACCTTCCTAATGCTGGACCCTCTAATTCAGTTCCCCATGTTATGGTGACCATCAACCATAAGATTATTTTTGTTGTTATTCCATAACTGTAATTTTGCTACTGTTCTGAATCGTAATGTAAATATCTGTCTTTTGATGGTCTTAGGTGACCCCTGTGAAAAGGCCGCTAGACCCCCTTCCCCGTCCCCCACAAGGGGTCTTGACCCACCGCTCTAAATTTATGTATGTTTTAATAGAGATGTATGGCCTTGGTTGTAAAGTAATGGACAGCCAAAAGCCTCACGGTTATTTCTGATTATAAGTAAATTCAGTTATAGCCTTAGGATAAAATTGTTGTGCACAACTGTAATAATTTGTGGGACAAATCTGTAGAAGTGGAATTAGGACACAGGATTTGCAGCTTCAGAGCTTTAAGAATTGGTTTGTTACACTGTTTTAAGTCAACTTGGTGAGGTCCAAGACACACAGAGAAAGACACGCAATTTTACACGTAAAGTGTGAATTTCCATAAATTAAACGTACTCCATGCTATCACCACTGAGGTTACAAATGCACTCTTGCTGGCACGCCCTTCTCTTCTCTTCAAGGTGCCCACACTCTGGGCCCCGTCAGGAGGCAGCTTAGCATTGTTAGTTCTGTAGAGGCGGAATTATGGGTTTATTCTCTTCAACCCCGTGTACCCCGTGTGTCTGACTTAACTACCTGAGAATTCACGGGATTGTGACAAGGTGTCTTCCATGTTTATGGTGTCACGCTTATTCACTGTTCTACTCCTGGTACACATTTTTATTCTTGACAGTTTTTAGCTGTTATTAATCCAATCACTGGGACATTTCTATAAGTACCATTTAGTGATTTGGGCCTATGTTTCCATTGGAATATATGTAGAAGTGGAATTGTTGGGTCCTATGGCGTTTCCACTTTGCGAGGCAATAATAGAACACACAGGTTGGGCGTTTTATGAGAGACAGATACACATCGCCTTATAGTTCTGATGGTTGGGAAGTCAGGGGGCTTCAAGGAGCTGGGCTTGGATGTAGCTCAGTGGCAGAAGACTTCAGCAATGTGCACAGGGCCCTGGGTTCCATCCTAGTGACAAACAAACAGTACAATCAAGGGGCATCCCGCAATGGCCTCTTCACTCTATCACCTACCGATGGATTAGTAAAGGGAGGGAGAGAGGAGGGTGAAAGTGGCTTAGCATGTTTTTTTCTGATAAACTCACAAGTCTGTGATGGCATCCATGCAGTCATCCAGAGAGCAGAGCCCTTAGTCCTACTTACTTCTTGAATGTCTCTTTCTCTGCTCCTTCCTAGTGGGAATCAAGAGCCACAACAGAACATTCGGGAAGCTGTGGCAAGTAGATCTTGCCAGCTTGTCAAAAACGTTGTCCTTCTTTCCATTCCCTGCAGAATCTGAATGGTCTTTATCCCAGCCCTTCCTAATGTATGGTGTTAAGGCCAGGTGTAGTGATGCACACCTTTAATCACAACACTAGACAGGCTGAGACCACACAAACACATACACACACGCAAACACACACACACACACACACACACAACATTTAACCTTGCTGTTTTTTAACAAATTTATTTTTCTCTTACAATACATCCTGACCCCAGCTTCCCCTCCCCCAACTTTCTCCCAGTTCCCCACTCCCCTCTTCTCTCCTCAAGAGCCAGTTCTCTCGTTTCCTGTCAGAAAAGAGCAGGTACCCAGGGAT
Source organism: Pachyuromys duprasi (assembly GCA_028658305.1). Classification (NCBI taxonomy): domain Eukaryota; kingdom Metazoa; phylum Chordata; class Mammalia; order Rodentia; family Muridae; genus Pachyuromys; species Pachyuromys duprasi. Next base: position 36,411,793 of record CM053765.1, on the reverse strand, counting down.
ACCAACTGAACACAGCATAGCAAGATACAGCAAGACTAGGCCCAAACCCTCACATCAGGGCTGAGCGAGGCAACCCAGCAGAAGGAAAAGGGTTCTAAGAGCAGGCAGCAGAAACACCCCCAGCTCCCACTGCTCAGGGTCCCACAGAAAACACCACGCTAACCATCGTAACAGGCAGGCAGAGGACCTAACACCTACCAGTGCAGACCCACGCGGGCTCTGTGATTGGCGCCTCAGTCTCTGTGAGCCCCTGTGAGCCTGCTTAGTTGATTCTTTGGGCTGTGGTTTCTTGGTGTCCCCAACCCCTCTGCTTCTGCAGTTCTTCCTTCCCCCTTTCCGAGGGGAGAGACCCGATGGATATCTCCAATTCTTAACCTTGCTCTTATATGTAATAATTTATACAAGTTTTAAAATGTGTTCTGGATAGAAATCTTCTGTTGGAACGTGTAAACGGGAAGTAACTTCTCAGACTTTGTGGCTTGCCTTTTAATCTTTTAGTAGCAGACAGATACAATTTTTAATGTAGTTTGAGTTATTAATTTTTTTGCTTTATGAGCATTTCTTTTTCACTCCTTGATAAGCGTGCCTGCAGCGCCAACACTGAATTGAGACGGATGCAGGAGGATTATGAATTTAAGACCATCCTGACCTACGTAGTGAAACCTTGTCTGAAAACATTAGGAAAAAGTGAAAACAAGCCAAAATGGAATGTTCTATTTTACAAGACTGTTCTGGAACGCAGCATAAAAAAATACTTCTGTGATACTGACATGGGGCAGGACTTCTCATTTTTCACCTTTGTCAATATTCTGAAGCTATTTCTTCTAGAACATTCTGCTGTGTATATAATATGGAGCCAGGTGGGGTGGTACGCACCTAGAGTTTTAGCATTCGGGAGTGAGGCAGGAAAACCAGCAGCTCAAGGTCATTTTTAGGTCTGAGGCAAATGGGAGGCCAGGTTGGGATACATGGGACTCTGTCTCAAGGATAAATAGAAATAAATAAAATAAGGGAGAACGTGGTGTTGGGGATTAAACCCACATGCAAGTCCAGGAGTGTTTCACCACCAGGTCGGACCCGCAGCCTTCAACAGGATTTTCTTTCCTGATAGAAATATCCCATGTCCGAACTGTGCAATATAGTGGGTGCTAATCACTGAGCTTTGAACACTTGGAGTGTCCCTGGCTTTCACACTTACTAGACAAGTGCTCTACCACGGCACTACACCCCTAGCTCTTGGAAGGCGTTTGAAAACAACGTTGGCTCTGCTGTTTTATATTCGGGGTCTCTCCAGTCACTGCTTCCCAGATCAGTTAGGTTAGGGTGTTGGCTGCATCTCTTGTTCTTGCTGTTTTCACATTGGGCTCACTGTGAGGCCCAGGCTGGTTTTAGGTAACCCTGGATTTAAATGAGCCTCATGCCTCAGTTTCTTCAGTACTGGTACTCTGGGTCCATGCCACCATATCTAGCACATATTATTATTATTATTGATTAGATGGTTGATTAGTCTGTTGATGGAGAGAAACAGTAAATATTTCTATGTTCATTGATGTGTCTTTTAAAGTTTTAAATCATGTCGTCCAAAATATTCAGATCCGTTTGTGTGTTTATCAGCAAATATGTGAACATGCCATTTTTCATGCTCTCACTATTCCCGGAGGAAAACTCTTCACCCGTGTTATATGTAGATTCTATCCTTCTCCCTGTCTATTTAGATTTTTAAAATTATTTATGGGTGTTTTTTTTGTTGTTGTTCTTTAAAGTCTTTACTTTTACGTGTGTATGTGTATGTCTGCATATGGGTATGTGCATCTGTAAGTGCAAGTCCTTGCCAAGTTCTGAAAAAGGCTTTGCACTTCGTGGAGCTGAAGTTATAGGCAGTTGGGAGTCACCCTGGGAGGCTCTCCAGAGTAGTGCATGCTTGCTCTTAATTGACGAGCCAGCTCTCTAGCTCTGTCTTTTTATTTTTAAAAATTCTTTATTTTTTTTTCTTAAATAGTTTTTATTTATGTGTATGTTTGGATGTCTATGTCAGTGCACACCACCTGTGTCAGAAAAGGGTGTAGGATTCCATGGAGCTGCAGTTACAGGCAATTGTGGGCCACCTCATGTGGCTGCTAGGAACTGAACTCATGTCCTCCGGAAGAACACTAAGCGCTCTTAACCACTGAGCCATCTCTCCAGTCTCTGCCCCCATGACCCCCACCAATACTACTACTACTAAAGTTTAATGTGTGTGTGTGTGTGTGTGTGTAAAAGAGAGGGAGGAGGGGGAAAGAAGGAGAGGGAGGGAGATAGGGAAAGAAAGAGAAACAGAGAGAGATAGAGACAGAGACAGAATGAGAATGTGAATGTGAGATGTGAGTGCAGGAGCCTGGGTGGGCCAGAGGCATTGTATCCCCAAGAGCTGGAGTTGCATGTCACTGTGAGATGCTCTACATGGCGTGGGGAAGGCTGGGAACCCAACTAAGGTCCTTTGCAAGAGCAGTGCTCATGCCTAACTGCTGAGCCATTTATGTTCTTCAAAAAGGGGGGGGTGAGGGAGGTTGTTTATGGGGGCTGAGGGATAACTCAGTGTTCAATATCACTTATTGCTCTTACAGAGGAGCTAGCACCCACATGGCCATTGGTAACTCCAGTGCTGTGGGATCTAACACCTTCTGGCTGTCATGAGCACTACACACATATGGGGTGCCCATTCATTCATTCATACATACATACATACATACATACAAGCAAACATTCATGCACATAAATAAATCTAAGAAAAAGAAAAGGGATTTAACATGTATCGTGTGTGTGTGTGTGTGTGTGTGTGTGTGTGTGTGTGTACCAGGACGCGCATGTGGAGGTCAGCAGAAAATTTTATGGAGTTGATTCTCTTTTTTTGCCTTTAGTTTGGTTCTGGGCTTTGAACTCGGGTTCCCAGGCTTACAAGGCCCCTTTTTCTTGCTCATCCATTTTACTGGCCCAGGTTTTACATGTTCTTAATGGTGATTTTATTTTCTCTTCGAGGCCTTGCCTGCCCTGGGCTTGTCTCTTCTCTTTTTTTTCTGTATGTGCTTTTGTTCTTAATGGTTTGTAATCAGGGGAGATGCATTCCAGCCCATCCGTTCTCAAAAGGCGCTCGACCAGGAGGTCTACCTGGTTCTCCTCAGTTCAGTCCTGCAGCGCTGGCAATGCCCAGCTGGGATCTTTAAGGGAAGAATGGAGGGCTGCCCTCCATGGGATGCCATGCCTGGGTCAGCTGCAGGATGACCCCTGCCCAGACCTTAGAAAGCCAAATTGTAGCCCCAGATGTCAAAAGCTGACACTCGGTCGTGTTTAGAGCTTGCTTCACAAAGAATCCGTTGTCACCGCTGAAGCTTGCTTTTCAGGTGCTTTTGAGCGCATAGCGTGTGTTAACATGTTTTAGATGCTTTTGACCGAGTATCATGTGTTAGCCTGATTGTTAACAGTTGTGCCCGAGCAGCTTGTGTTGAGGTGCTTGTTAACCATTGTGCTTTCCTCAGATTGAGGAACTTGCTCGGACCCTGTCTTGTGATTACAACCAACCATCACCGGAGGTTGTGAGTGTGGCTGACTCATCTCCCACCTCGAGCCCTCCCGCTAAGAAGAGCTCCAAAGCAGAAGCTCAAGCAAGATGGCAGTTGTCCGCAAAGAAGGCTCTTCTCCAGTGGGCTCAGGAGCAGTGTGCTGCGTAAGTACTTTGCCGTACCCCGAAAGACCGACAGGGCAGCTGCATCCACCCACACAACCTCGGGAGCTTCCAGCTCTGACCGTCAGGCCGACTAGATGGTGCGCTCACAGAAACACCATTTCAGAGCGAACCTCCCAGAAGTGGGTCTTGGTGAGTTTAGCTACTTCAGCTCTCAAAGATGGCAGCCTTACCCCAGTTGCTGCATTTATGTGGTTTATTGCTGTGAGCAGTAAAAGCCATGTTTTAGTTTCCTACCCTGTTCCCTTTTGAGATGGGGTCTCACTGTTTTGCCCTGGCCGTCTGTCTGCCACCTCACACCCACCCGACTCTACTTCCTGTGTGCTGGGATTAAAGGCACAGAACACCACCCTCGGCTTATTTTTCTTTAGGCATACCTCGCCTGCGCAGCCAGAAGGCGACTTTTGCTCTGGACTCTTACCTACTTGTATTAGTTACTAGGTTTGTTGTTGCAACAAAATATCTGATGGAGGCAACTTACAAGACAAACGTTTTATTTTGTCCCGGTTCCAGACAGTTCATCATGGCAGGGACGGTATGGTGGCAGGAGCATGAGGAGGCGGGTCACAGTGCATCCACAGTTAGAATAAAAGCAATGGATCTTTGTACTTGGTCTTCTTTCTCCTTTTTATTCAGCCCAGAGCTCCAGCCCCCTGGTTGGTCTGTCTGTCTATCTATCTGTCTGTCTAATCACAAACCTGCCAGAGACCCCATCTTCCATGGTGATTCTAAATCCCATCAAGCTGACAGTCAACATCAACAATTGCACCAATATAAGCTCTTTGAAAGTCAAGACCATGTCTTTTTAAAAATTACTGTTATTGGTGTGTGTGTACGTGTGTACACATGTGTGTTTGTGTGAATGAATATGTGAATATGACCCAAGCATGCCATAGCATGCTTGTGAAGATCAGAGGGCAACTGTGTGGTGTTGGTTTTCTCCTTCCTCCTTTAGGTGGCTTCTGGGGATTAAACTCAGGCTGCCAGGCTTGTGTGATAACTGCGACACTTGTTGAGCCATGTCACCAGCCTGAGATAAGCCTATAATAAATGGCGATGAAGGAGTGAATGAATAACTAATATCACGATGTCTATTTTTACAGCTTAGAGACAATGGTCTTTCTCTCTTGGAAAGTCAACTCCATTTTCTAATTGATCCCAAAGAAAGCAGAGAAGATATATTTTTATTTTTCAAAATTTATTTATTTATTTGCTGTGTTTGTTATGTTTTTGTGAGGTATGTGTGTACTATGTCATGCATGTGGAGGTCAAAGGACAATTTTGTAGAGTTGGTTCTCTCCTACTGTTATGTGGGTCTTGAGGATTGAACTCAGCCCACCAGGCTTACATGGCAAGTTCTTTATCTTCATATATAGCATTTATTTGATTCTCTGAGTTATGTTTTAGTTACCGTTGAATACAGTGGAAGCATTTTTATTACTTTTACAATGGTCTATATTACATCCCTTTACGCAGATCTGAGTCTGTCGATGTCACGGATTTTAAGTCAAGCTGGAGAAATGGGATGGCCTTTTTGGCTGTCATTCATGCCTTGCGACCAGACCTGATTGACATGGATAGCATGAGGCACAGGTCCAACAAGGACAATCTGAAAGAGGCCTTCAGGATTGCAGAGCATGAGCTGAAGATCCCCAGGCTTCTGGAACCAGAAGGTAGAGTCTTCTGTCTTTTGAAACCTCCTTGTTTTAAGGTCCAGCATGAAGCAGATTTGAAGCAGCACTGGTGTTAGAGATCACAGTGTATTTTTGAGCTGGGAGATTTAACTCTTAATTGATTTTGATGGAATTAGGCTGGTACACCTTTTGTCATTGAGGTCACAGCTGAAGGTAAGCCTTTATTGGGAGTAATGTGAGCCTTTGTCTTAATTTCCATCTATTTCTGAATTGTGTTCTTGATTCTGTATTTCCTGAGTTATAGCTCTCCTGCAAGATTCTTTAGTTTTGAATTACACTAGTTGACGTATCTTCCTGCTCCAGGTCTCTCCTCCTGTGGTTGAGGAAGAGCAGTGATTGCTGCTTCTCTTGTTCTCCTTGTGTGGTTGGCCACACTTTGGCATTCATTCTGCTCAATCCTTGTGTTTGATTATCAACAGGAAAATTCTAAAATTCCAATTTTAACATTATAGGATTATTATTAAAATACTTTCTTCTGAAGAACACTTTCCTATGGATTGTATTGCTTCTCAAGAATACTATACATATTTATAAAACATTTAATATTGGTTTGGGAGATAAGTATAGAACAATCTCTGAGTTTGAGGCCAGCCAGGTATCCATAGCAAGTTCTGGGCCAGTCAGGTTTACATAGTGAGGATCTGTCCTAAAGGAAGAAAGGAGGAAAAAAGGAAAGAAGCAAGGAAGGAGAGAAGAAAGGGACAAAAGGAAGGAAGGTTAGTAAGCAGAGTCAGCAAGGTTGCTCGATGGGTGAAGGCACTGACTGCCAAGCCTGATGACCTAATTCAGTTCTTGGAATTCACAGTAGGATGAGAACCACCTCTCCCGAATTGTCCTTCGACCTCCGCATGTATCCTGTGGCATGTGCCTCTCCTCAGCCAAAAAATGGTAAATGGGATTAGAGAAAAGCTCAACGAGCCAACAGATGCAGCTCGTAGCCATAGCCGTCTCTGCAGGAGTGTAGATTAGACACCATCAGTGCATACCTCTCCAACACATGCCTAGACTTGTTTCTTATAAACTTGATTTCTGTAAAGCTCCTGTGGCACATAATTGCTAAATAACTATAAAGTCCAAATATGCTGCGAACCCAAGGATGCGCTTCCTGAATGTTTCCGCACTCTTGAAGCAATCTGTTGGCTTCAGGTTGCAGAATTACTAAGGTAGTGTGAATGTCAGTTGGGCATTTTATGTTAATGTGTAGGAGGAGTAGCAGGTATGTCAGAATCCCACTGGTTCCTCAGTTGCATTAATGATTTTTTTTTTCTGAATCAGATACTAGTTTGTTTGTTTTTTTAATGTTAATTGCAGCATGACAGCTCTAGACAGGATACGTTTTAGTATCTGTGTTAATAACAGTTGCCTCAGTGGGGTTCTTCAGATGTCAGTGAAGGACAAGCCGAGTCCTCCTGTTTCTACTTTTATGGTATATGTATTACCAGTGTGGGTGGCTCAGTTGCTGTCATAAACCATGGAGCAGAACTGGGAGATGTGGGTGAGATGCTGTTCTTCCCTCATTCAGATGCAGGCGAACATTGGTGCTCCCCTGTAATCCCAGTGCTCAGCAAGCCTGGGCTACCTAGTGAGGCCCTGTGTGAAAATACATAAATAAATGCAAGTAATGGCTTTGCAGACATGAGTATGTTTCTAAAGAACAGATAATAGCAAAAATAAAGTCTTTTCACTGGGAAGGGTTATGTTTCAGTATTTATTCAGTAATTATTTTTCTTCCATGCGACACAAGCACTGGTTCTTAGAAGTCAAGTTTATTTATTCCGTGAACGAGTAAGTGAGCTCTGTCCTGAACAATGTAATGTACACCGTTAGAAGTGGTTTATTGTACAGATGCCTAGGCCAGTGTGCCAGGAATCAGTTACACTTGCCATGTGTCCCCGTATCCAGAAAGAGAAATGCTTTCACTTTCTTCTCTCTACCTCTCGGATTGCTGTACCATCACATATTCAACACCACCCAGAACGGCACTGCGTTTCGTTCGGAGGCGTCCAACCTGTTTCTGTCTGACTATAGATCTAAGTTCTGAACTTCTGCACAGTGTTGGAGCCAGGGGAATGAATAGTGTGCAGGGCTGGTCCATGACTGGTTAGTTCAGGAGCCTCTGAACCCAGCAGCCTGGGCCGTAGTCTTCTTGAGAACTAACTATGGGAAGCCTCTCCATCAGCTGATGGATGGTGTGGTGTGTCATATAGATGTTGATGTCATGAATCCCGACGAGAAGTCCATCATGACTTATGTGGCACAGTTCCTGAAGTATTCGAAGGATGCACCTGGCCCTGGAGGTTCAGCTCAGGTATGTCTTTATAGCTGTCTACTCAGTTTCTTTTGGTTGTACACTAATGGTTTGATTAAAAAAAAAAACCCTGAAATGTAAGTTGTACACACAGCTTAAATGTGCAATTCATGCTGGGCAGTGGTGCAGTACTCCCTTAATCCCATCACTCAGGAGGCAGAGGCAGGCTGATCTCTGAGTTCGAGGCCAGCCTGGTCTACAGAGCAAGTTCCAGGATTGCCGGGGCTACACAGAGAAACCCTGTCTTGAAAAAACAAACAAACAAAGTACAACTCATTCAAGTATGTAAACCATGCATGAAGTTATGCTATAACACAATTTTAATAGCCATAATGTTTGATTAGGCCGCTTTTCTAGGCTCTATGCTTCATTCCAGGAAAGCAATATTTGAATTTCTTCCACTGTAATTAGTTTTGTCTGAATTTTTTTTTTAAGGTCAAGGGATGGTTTGTCAAGCTTTGCTGAATTATTTAAACAACCTGTAGATAGGGATTGCATTAGTTCGGTGTTGCTGTGACAGATAGCACTTTGAAAGAGAAAGGTTCATTTTAGCTCACGGTTTGAAGGATCTGGGCCGTGGCCAGCCATTATTGGTCAGGTGCTACATTGTAATGGGTGCTGTGTGGCAGAACCAGGGAAATTCAGATGAGAAAGAGACTAGAGTTCAGTGGTCCCCCTTTGGGATATGCCCTCTAAGACCTGAAGCTTCCCACCAGGCTTTGCTTCACTATGTGATGTTGGTTCCCTCCCTAGTGTCTAAGCCTATCATATAAAATGACAGAATCAACTGTCTATGAAGTTGGGTACAAAAATATTAAGCAGCCCTCTTGTTTACTGGACGAAGAAGGCAAATGGTGAGCTGGATTTACCCTCCAGCAGCCAAGTCTGCATCCAGATGCGAGCAAGCCAACTAAAACTGCCAGGGGAGAGGCGCGCCTCACTCCTACAGGGCAGCACATTGCCAGACTTTGCTAGTGGTTTTTTGTCTTTGGTTTTGTTTGTTTGGTGTTTGTTTTGTTCTGGTTTTTATCTTTGAGGTATTCACAGAATTTTTTTGGCGGGAATGTTTTTGGCAGTAAACCTGCTATAAAGTGACGTAGGATGCTGTCAAGATGGCTCGGTGGGTAAAAATGGTTGACGTTTACTGAGCAAGCCTGATGAACCGAGTTCAACCTGTGCAACCCACGTAAATTAGGTGAAGGAGAGAACGGGTGCCACAGAATTGTCTCCTGGCCATGTGTGTCCCCCTCTCATTATTAATAATAAATAACATTAAAAATTTAAAAAATGATCTATGATGACGTTTCCTAAAAAGCTGAGGAATAATGAAAATGGGTAGGCCACATATTAATTAATATATTAATATTGATTAATCAACACATAAATTTATAAATATTGGTTAATCAATATATTAATTAGGTAATTAATATGACAATGTGTACCAGAGATTTGCTTGCCTTGTTTGTTTATTTATTCATTTAGGACAAGATTTCTCTATGTAGTCCTGGCTAAGTAGACTAGGCTGGCCCTGGACTCCCAGAGAACTCTGTGCTTCTGCCTTCTGAGTGCTGGGATTAAAGATGTGTGCTGGCTGATTTACCTACTTTATGTCTCTGCATGTTTGCCTGCATGTATGTATGTATGGCACAGGTGTGCCTGGTGCCTTGGAGCCAGAGGAGGGCATCAGATTTCCCGGAACTGGAGTTACAGACAATTGTGAGTTGTCATGTGGGTGCTGGGAGTTGAAACCAGGTCTTCTGGAGGAGCAGCGACTGCTCTTAGCCTATGAGCCATTTCTGCAGTCTCCATGTAAAAGACATACATATGTTCTTTTGAGAAATCTTTTTAGCAGTATGCTTTCAGGTGTTAGTTTCAGCCAGCTTTAAAGGTTAGGTAATATAGGAAACAGCAGAATTACTCTTGGGTATACTGAGTCATTGGTGTAAAATAACATCCCATTGCTCTTTCAAGTCGTCAGTTTTATTGTTCATAGAACTCACAAAAGGTATGCAGGATATAATTTGAAAATATTTGTGCATGCATGCGCGTTCACACGTGCATTACAGGCCAAGGTGAAGGATGCCGTGGCCTGGCTAACTCTGCAAGAGAAGAAACTGCAGAAGATGCTGAAGGATTCAGCAAGCCAGACCTACTGTGACCGGTATCAGGTGAGTGAGACTTAAATTCTAAGCAAATCATTGCTGGGGCTGGCTTACAGTTCAGAGGTTTAGTCCATTATTGTCATGGGAGGAAGCATGGTGGGGTGCAGGCAGACACATAGTATTGGGGAAGGAGCTGAGAGTTCTACATCCTGCAGGCAACAGGAAGGAAGATTGAGACATACTTCCTCCAACAAGGCCACACCCACTCCAACAAGGCCACGCCTCCTACTAGTGCAGCTCCCTATGGGCTTATGGAGGCTATTTTTATTCAAATTACCACAAGTACATTTTAGAAAACTCTAAGAGTAATATTTAGAAATAAACAACTCCAGGACTTGGTGCTCGATTTCTGGACAGTGCTTCAGAATCCTTCATGGATGCTGAGAGTCAGGAGCTCTGACCAGAGCCTGAGATACCACATTGCTGATGTGGTTGTTGATCTTGCTGGTCCATAGTAGTCTGAGCTACAGTGCTCTGTAGCAAGGGATAGCAGACTACAGCCCCTGGCTCTGGACTCTGGCTTTTGCAAAGAAAATGGTATCAGGTTAGCGCTGTGTCCATTTAAGTCCTCTTTGTGGTTATTTCCAAGCTATACCCAGCCCTGGGCTATTAGGAAAGAGACCAAATGGTCCACGAGGCCCAAAAGCTTTATCATTTTGCCACCTGTAATGAGTTCTTCAATTCCCAATTTTGAGTAGACTATTGAATGAAAGGAAAAAAACAGGAGATTATCAATTGCGCTTCTCAGAATTATAGTACAGGGCTTCAACCAGGAGTCCTTTGAACAGTAGTGATGTTCACCGAACACTGACCGTTTGCTGTAGAGCAAAGCCCTTTTCTGAGAAGTCTTTTGTAGGCCAGCACATTTGGCTGAGCTTGGTGGTGTTAATTCGGTTTCACACATGACGACTTTAGGATTTGGAGAGACTAAATGGCTTCTCTGAATTTGTGCAGCATCTCAAGAGTGGAGTGTGGCTTTAAGGCTCTAGCTTTTTTCACATTCTGTTGATTTTCCAGGCCATGTTAATTATTAACTGTATACTCTTGAGGGAGCCACTGAAGGTTTCTTAGAACCCATTGTCTGTGTAATTTTGTGCTTCCCACCAGTTCTCTGCTCTGAAACAGGATGATATTGTCATGAGCTTGCACAGCCCTTAGCGCTTTTGTGGGCCTTTATCGCCCCGAGGGAGCTGGATGAATCAGCCTTTCCAGATTCAGCATTGAATGGATCATATGACTTCTCGACCATGCTGTCCTGCTTGGCTCAAAGTCTGTAGGGGAGGAAGGGACCAGAAATTCTCTTCTTCCTTTGATCAGAGCAGTATAGTATCTATGGGCTTCTTCCCCATCTGGACACATGTTTGATACTGAAGAGATGCTTAATGTTCGTGAAGTAGCTTGTTCCCACTACCCCTTTGATTTATTAGTGTATCATAAATTGATGTTTCTTTAATAAAAGGTTTTATGAAGTTATTATCAGAAACAAAGTAAATTTATTTGCTGTTTGTTTATTTTCAGGGCTAAGTATTGCTAATTTCATCAACCTGCCCATGAATTCTTGAGTTCACATAATTTTTTTCTCAGCCTCTCATATGTTTGGGACTACCAAAATACCCAACTTACATTAAGAATAATTAGGAATATTGTTAATGATTGTGTAATGTTCTAAATAACACAGAATTGGTAACTCTAAAACACTAGTACTGCATACAAGTGTAAACCAAGAACAACTTTGCTCTGAAATTCCCAGTGCAGGCAGAAGGGGATTTTTTAGCATGTACAGAATGCATTGGGAAAAGTTGTCATAATCCTTGTTAGTCAAAAGCCACTTTGGAAATCACTGTGTGGCTCAGATGTGTATTCCACATGTTTGGGAGGATTGCTGTGAGTCTGGGGCCAGCCTGAGGTTCACCGTAAGTTCCATACCCATCTGAGACACAGAGTGGGCGCCATTCCACAAAGGCAAAAACAGCTGCCACCATTTATACATGGCATGGACAGGGCAGCAGTTCTCTGCTCTGCTCCCGGTTGGTCAAATTTTACCCGTGGCATCTCGATCTTCATGTAGCGACAGGTGGCTTTGCCACACCTTTGCAATAGAAATCCCACAGCTGGCACACCCCTGTGCCTTTTTTTGCTGTTATTCAAATGATCAGAGAGGAGAACCCAGGTCACAGAGAGGATACTGGATTCAGAGATTTTTTTTTTTCTAAGCCAGACTTAAACATCGCCTTTAACTATAGACCTTGAAGTAGCAGATTAAATTTCATAAATGGAATTAGGTGTTTAAGGTTATTATAAAATGTTCCTCTAATCGCAGAGTCTGCTATCCTTTATGGGGTCGTTGAATGAAGAAAAGGAATCCTTTATGCATGTCCTGTCACTGAAAGAGAATATGAACGAAGATCAGTTACGGCTGACACAAAGCTGGACCGGCCTCATGCACCAGGTAGCTGTGGTGTGTTTGTGTGTGTGTAAATAGGTAAATGTATAGAATAGTAGCTTAGTAGAACTCTTCAGGGGGCAGCTTTGCTTTGTTGGGTGAAGTCTTGATTCTAGACTTTCATCAGGAATTCTCTAGGAGACAGGATAGATGTTTCATCAGAAAATAGGTTCATGCATTGTTTGTTTGTTTTTTTTCCTCCCATAATATTATTAGATAGTAGTTGAAACTTAAAGGAAGTTTATAGCATGCTGCTTAAGTGCAAGATTAGCCAAAGCCACACTGCCTATCATGTCTTGGTTTACCATGGTGGATAATGTGGCCTCTGCTATGGAAGGTGATACATGTTTTGGATAAACCGTAGTCTCTTCCCTCCCATCATTTGTCAGTATCAATTGATGCTTGAAAAATTATATGGACAACTTGGAAACCCATGTAGGATGATTGTGTTTGCGAGTGTCACACACACGTATGGTTTTCATCCTTTCATGTTTATTCATCCCTCTATGTTCATTATGTATAACCATATGCTTTTTTTATTCTTCAGCAACTTGGTATAATATTAATATCTGATGGACAAGGTGGCTGAAACTCTTGTGCATCCTATCTATGTCTTGACTGGCTTTGGGTAGTTCTTTAACTGTTGAAAGGGAAGTCTAAAATCTGTAGAGCTGGGCCTTGCGGCACACGTCTTTAATCCCAGGGCTTGGGAGGCAGAAGCAGGTGGATCTCCGAGTTTGAGGCCAGCCTGGTCTACAGAATGGTTTCCAGTACAGCCAAGGCTACACAGAGAAACCCTGTCTTGAAAAACCAGAAAGAAAAAAAAAAAAACAAACTAAAACCAAAACACACACACACACACACACACATATATATATATATAGACCCCTCTTTAATTTTGTCAAATTCTGTTTCGTGCCTTTTAAAACTTTATCAGGTATATGCAGATTTATGATTGTTATGTCTTTCTCACTGACACTATATGAAATATCTCACTAAATATAAGCAGTATAAGTATTCATATTTAGTAGTATTCTAAATTTATATATTTATATTTTTATATAAGTTATATATTTAATTATATTTATTAATATATTTAGTGTATATTATAATATACTACTAAGTATATTTAGTAATATACTATAAAACATAAGTAGTACATTTAGTGAGTCTCTTGCTTGGTGTCTACTTCTGATATCAATGTCATGTTCCGATTCTGATAGTTTGATGCTGTTTTAGTTACACATTTCCCCTTCATTTATTTTAACACATTAAGTCTTTACAGTGCATCTATTAAAGAAAATACATAGATTTTTTTTCCTTTCTTGTTTATTCTGACAATCTTGACCTTTTAATTGGAGTGTTTTGTACATTTATACTTAATAAAATTGTTTAATTTAGGTGTAGCCTTTTACTCTTTGTTTATTTATTTATTTATTTTGGTTTTTAGCTTTCTTGAGACAAGGTTTCTCTGTGTAGCCTTGGCTGTCCTGGACTCACTTTTGACCAGGCTGACCTTGAAGCTTACAGAGAGCCGACTATCTCTCTACTTTCCTGAGTGCCTTTTATTCTTTAATTTGCATATGCCCTCTGTTTTTGAATCTTCATTTTTTTTTTAATTCTGTTTTAACATGTCAGCTTTAGGCTCTACTTGTGATTTAAGTTTTCAGTGATTGCTCTAGGGGTTACAATGTGCATTCTAAACTGTTTACAGTTAAAATTTTGATCATTACAAATTCTTACTGTAGAACCTTTTACCATGAACATTTGTTTTTGACAAGTTACTTTCTAATGTTTATTATTATTTCTTAGACGCCTGTTTGTTTTCTAGTGAGAGACAGAAAGTGTGTGGCTCCAGATGGGAGGGGAAGAACTGGGGGGAGAAGGGGAAACTGTAATCAGAATATATTGTATGAAAAAATCCGTTTTTCAAAAGAAGAGACATATATATTATATTTTAAATTATGTGAATGCCTATGTGTCTGTGTGGCTATGTGCACACGAGTGCGGGTATCTGCAGAGACAAAGTCACAGGGATCTCATGAAGCTGGAGTTTGTTAGGCACATGACATGGGTGCTGGGAAACAAACGGGTCCTCAGCAATAGCAGTATACACTGTTAACTGCTGAGCCATCTCGCCAGTTCCTATGTAACATATTTGCAAACGAATAATACATTTACTTCCTGTTTATTATTCTATGCTTGTTTATATATATATATATATATAATATAAATGTGTATCTTGCCCAATGGGCATGGTGGCCTTTAATGGTGGCACTTGGAGAGGCAGAGGTAGGTAGATCTCTGTGAGTTCAAAGCCAGCCTGTACTACAAAGGGAGTCCAGGACAAGGCTACACAGAGAAACCCTGTCTTGTAAAACAAAACAAAAAATATGTGGTGTGTGTGTATGTATGTTTGCTCTGAGCAACCATATGCTCTAAAGATTTTTTTTAAGTTTATTTTATTTGTAATTGTGTGTGTGTGTGGGCAGATATGTGCATCTATGTGCAGGTGCCCATGGAGGCCATAGGAGGGCATTGAATGCCCTGGACCTGGGGTTATGGGTGGTTGTGCAGGGAGCTGACGGAAGAGGAGCAAGGCCTGTAAGCACTGACTCATTTCCCAGCACTCAGTTTTCAGTATTTAAGAGAAAACTTCAGTCGTTTGTGTTTACCTAGATATTTAGCATTACCAGCTGGCCATGGTAGTGCATGCCTTTAATCCCAACACTTAGGAGGCAGGTGAATCTCTGTGAGTTCAAGGCCAGCCTGGTCTACTAAGCAAGTTCCAGCGCATGACCCTATCCTAAAAGCAAACAAAAGCCAAGAAAGGAAAAAGGATATTTACCATTTTTAGTTCTTCTATAGATTTTGAGCATTTCTTAATCTCCCTCCCCCCAAAGGAAAAGAAAAACCCTTAACTGATAACATATATCACAGTAGCAGACTAATTTTATTTCCCTTGATCTCTAAGTGTGTTTATTTTGCTTTTATTTTTTAAAAGTTAATTTTATTAATATCTTGCTTACACTTCTTAAGATTCACTCACTTCAGATGGGTAATGAAATGATCATTCGCATGTCACATTGTGGTATGTGCACATGAGTGGGCGGATGTGTGAGTCTGTTTGGAGGCCAAAGAATAGCATCTTTTTCTGTTGCTCTCTGCTTTCCTGACTTTGGGTCTCTTGCTGAGCTGGAAGCTTGCCTTTTTGGCTCGTTTGGCTATTGAGATAATGGGCTTTTGGGATTTGCCTGTGCTCTCTTCCAGTGCGGGGGGGTGGGGGGAGGATAGGCATTTGTAGTCATGACCTTTTGTGTGGGTTCTGGAGACTTGAACTTAGGCCCCGTGCCTGTAGGCCAAGTACTCTTGCCCACTGAACCCTCTCCTCAACACCATTAACTATTTTAAATGAAAGATTTATTCTTACTGCATGCATGTGTGTGTGTTTTTGTGTGTGTGTTTATGTGTGTGAGTGTGGTTCTCATAGATGTCAAGTTTCCAGGAGTCTGAATTGTGGACAGTTGTAATCCACCCTGTTTGGTACCGGGAATCCACCCTGGGTCCTTTACAAGGGCACTTAGGAGGCAGCTCTTAACCACAGAGCCAATTCTAAAGCTCCTCATCAATTAATCTATAAATGAATTTATAAAGTTCATTGTAAGATTCACCCATTTTACTGCGTTTACAGAGAGACTGACTGTATGCCTCACAAAGTTAGCATTTCTCATCAGGGCCCTGCATAGGAAACATTGGTGTGATCTCTGCTTGGCTAGCAGAAATGAGAGCTTATGTTTGCAGTGTCTTTCCCAACCATTTGCTAAATCTGAGGAACTAGTGCAACTCAAGGAATTTCCCCACCGGTGAATAGTGCCCAGGGCATTCTGGAAACATAACTTTTATAAAATGACTAAGAAGACAATTTCCTCTATGCAACTTATATGAGATTCCTCCAAACCTTTTTTTTTTTTTTTTTTTTAGTGCCTTCTTTTCCAATAGCTTTAAAACTAACTGTATTCCTCCTCTGCAAGTAGTAAAATAATACTTAGAACTCAGAAGTTTGCCCATGGATACAATCCCCTTAATAAACTGGCTTTGGCCTTCTGGGGCACACGAACCAAACACGTGCTGATGAAGACAAGGGCTGGGCGAGCACCAATGAAGGATGGCTCTCTCTTATTTCAGATTGCTTCGTGGAAAGCCCAGCTGGATGACACATTGCCTTCACCACTCAAGGAGACAGAAGCCTGGCTCAGGGAAGTGGAGCGGCTTGTGGAGGAAGGGCTGTCCACATCTCAGAATTCCTCTGAGGCCTTGACCCTGATCCGAGGGAAGATGTCTTTATTCAAGGTGAGAAAAGAGATTTATGGAGATAGCGACCTTTTCTCAGGGTCTGTTCTTGAGGAAGATCGTATTCTACAGAGAAGAGAAGCAAATACAGTGGTGGCCGAGGGTATTGTAGCCTGCATGCCCTGGGATCCAGAGATGACTTTCATGAGTGCACTTGGTGGTACCAGGCGTAAGCCCAGCACCCAGGAGGCAGAGGCGGGAGAACTCCCAGTTCAGGGTCATCCTTGGCTGTAGAGTAAATCTGAGGCCAGCTGGGTAACATGAGACCCCGTGACAAAGCAACCCCCAGCAGAGCAGAGCATGTTCGTTTCGTGACTGTTGTTCTGTTCAAGAAAGAAATCAGGAAAGGTAGAGGCCAGTCAGTTCTAAAGCAGCTGTGACATCCAACCCGGACAAACAAAAAGATGCCAAGTGGAAGAAAATGAGGGTGGTTGGGCTCGCACTGCAAACGTGTGGACAAATCCAGTTTGTGAGAGTTAGGGTAGTTGTGTCTCTGGAGGGATGGAGAGGCTTGGGGAAGACAAGATATTTTGTTAGTGACTTTGCCAGAGACACCGCATGCTGCTCCTTTGGAAAATGTCCCCAGTAAAAACTTTTACACCGAAGTAACTGGTTCATGAAGATCTTAGGTTAGAAAGGAAGAAACGAGAACCAGTCAGGGTGGCTCATGCCTGTGATCGTAGCACTCTGGGGGCTGAGGCAGGAGCATTACCACAAATCTGAGGGCAGTCTAAGGTGCATAGCGAGTGCTAGGCCAGCAGAGGCTATCTGCCCATCCAGCTTTTTGACTTTTTTTTTTTTTTGAAAACAGATATAACACAGGCCTAATGGGCGTTCCTTCCATGGCAGCAGGTCAATCTGATTTTCATGTTTTTAACTTTCTTTCAGAGTCTGACGGGCAGCTGTGACGATCACTTGAGTGTTCTTTCGGCCTTTGAAAACAGTGATGAGAACGGTCTGCCAGCCGTACCGTCTGATAAACTGGAGGAAATGAAAAGACGGTTCGTGACAGCGCTATCTCACAACCACCCTGCTCATGTTCAGCAAAAGCATTGCTCGCATACCGCAAATATAAAGAGACCTTGAGATAATGTCTGGCGTATTTGCTTCTACATCTTGATAACCACACCTTCATGGTTCCTGTGTCATTGAACATCAGACTCCCATGATGGGGGCCTTGTCTTTCTGAGCTTGCTTGGGCTCATGACAGTCTCCCTGTCTGTGCCTCACAAGGACGTTAGATCAACGCCGAGGGGATATAAGTGCATTTTTACAGAGTGAAAGTAGGGGATGGGGAGATGGTTATCAGTTATGAACCTGGCTATGTAGCTGTGAGGCTCAATTTGGATCCCAGCATTTGTGTAACAACCCCTGGGTCCCATATGTACTACAACATCAGCTCTGTGGGACCTAAGTCTCTTTCCCAGCCTTTGTGTGCACAGCCAGCTATGCTCACACACGTGTGCACATGTACTCATGAAGGCACGCATGGACATAAATAAAAGAAGTCTCTTTAAAAAAACATGCAAAATAGTATCAGTATAAGGGCTGGAGAGCTGGCTGAGGGAGTAAGAGCACTTACTGCTCCTACAGAGGATCCTAGTTCAGTTCCCCAGTAACCTGTGTTGGGTAGCTCACAACCATCTATAACTCTAGCCCCAGGGGAATCCAACACCTTCTTCTGGCCCCTTTAGACACCTGCACCCACGTGCACAGACAGACAGATAGACACACCCCACATCAACGAAGAACAGCACAAAAACTTTGAAAACACATTAGTCTGGAAGTCATTTAACTGAAGGTCATCCGCACCATCTTCTGTTTCCTCTTTACCCTTAACTCGCCTATTGCAGTAACAAGAAAATGCTGGTCTTCATAATGAAAGTGTCTTCATGTGTAAGCCTTAAAAAACTGTAGCTGTAACCAGTTATACAGATGTTTTTAAACTCTGAGATATTTTGTTCCTTAGGGTATTCTTACAGGATTTCTCAATAAGGCAATAATTTCTTCACAATGTGTTCTGTTACATTGTCACCTTAGAAATGGTTGCTTTATATCCTGCACCCCCTCTTGAGGATACCTTTGGGTTCCATGTGCTTGAATAGAAAAATTAAATCATGGTATTTTTTTTTTTTAATGCCAAACAGATACTCGGTCAATTCTAAAACCTTCTTGTTTTCCAGAATCCACAACATTTTGGGTAGCAAATTCATCCCGCTGCTGGAGTTTCATGACTCCAGGTGCTCAGTTCTGACTCTGCTAGATGAAGCGAAGGCAAAGTTGGATGCTTGGAACATCGAGTACGGGAACAAGGAGTCGGTGGAAGTCCTGCTGGAAGACTGGCGCGTGAGCAGCTGTAGTCTGGGCCTGGGCCTGGGCTCTCCTTGTTCTGGATTAGTTTGGGAATACTTCCGATCTAGGCTTGGGCTTTTGTTGCTAGGCCTCATTAACTTCAGTTTTTCTGGAGAAAAGAAAAAAACATCCGTGGTGGTCAAGTGGCAGGTAGACGAAAGGGTAAGAAAGCAAGGGTTGCTGGGTTCAAGGTGGAGTGAGGCGGTTTTGGCGTCATGTAGTCTTGTGTTTTCATCCACTACGATTACAGCAGTATGCCACCATGCCCAGCTTTGGATTTACATTTTTCTATCACCGGTAGTTTGCTGGTAAATAATAATAATAATAATAGTACAGTAAACAGTGAGTTTAGAGTCAGCTCCCAATTAGGTCTGAGTTTTTCCGTAGTTGACTTAGGTAATGGTAGTTTCATGGCCATTTTTGGGCAGCTGGGGATAGCTGCTGAAAAAGTAACCTAATGTAGCTAATGAAGAGTTGTTAATGTGAATAAGACCTCTGAAACAAAAGCAGTTGATACAGCTAAGCAATGTTACTAAAGCAGGTGGAGTAGATTTTGGATTTGCTCTGAGTGATGGATTCCCCTTTTCCCAGGAAGAGAAAGCAGTGTGAAGTCACATGACCATGTGTCGCTGCTCTCACGTCTAAGTTGTAACCACCCTTCACAAGCAGCTTCTTTTATTTCTGCTGCTGCAGTGTTGGCATTAGCATACTCAAAAATGTTTGCAAATTCCGCCCCTTACCGATGTTGCATACCAACAGCTGGATTGCTTGGTACATTTTCAAAAGTAAAACCGTCACTATTCCTCTCCTTCACAGGAATTTATTGAAGAGAAGAAGTTCCTAGCTCACCTCGATACTTCTTTTCAAAAGTGTGAAGAAATGTATAAGAGTTTGGGTAAAGTATCCTAGTTGCTTTTTAATGGGATGCCCTTCATTTCAAGATGACGTTTGTTTCACTTTAATGGTTCGGAAATTAACTTTTCTGCCCCAAAGATTTATTTATTTGTTTTATGTGTATGAGTACTCTGTCTGCATGTATACCTGCATGCCAGAAGGTGGCGATAGATCTCATCTTAGCTGGTTGTGAGCCACCATGTAGTTGCTGGGAATTGAACTTAGGACCTCTGGAAGAGTAGACAGTGCTCCTCACGAGCTCTGAGCCATCTCTCCACAGCCCAGAAATTAACTTTTTTAAAATGTATGCTTTTCTTGGAAATGTTTTTCTTTTGCTCTTCATATTGTTTGGGAATGTGCTCATTTATCGGATCATGTGAATAGTTTTCTTAATATTACTTATAAATAAAACTTTTTTAAGAATGTTTTTTTTGTTGTTTTGCTGATGTAGCTGGAGAATGTGAGAGTGTTGAGGAGGACTATGGGACGTTGGGAAAGGTTGTTCACACGTACAGAGAACGCTTACGTGATGCGAAGGCCACGCTGCAAAGAGTCCTGGCGTGTTGGGCCTCGTACGAGGAGGACCTCCCTCTACTGAAGGCTTCTTTTGAGGTGACAAAGAAGGAAGAAATTAAAGAGGTATTGGAAATCAATGGCATGGTCCCAGTTTTATGTTTTATTTTCGGAGATCGGCTACATAGACCAGGCTGGCTTTGGACTTCAGGATCTGCCTGCCTCTGCCTCTCGAGTTTTGGGATTTAAGGCATGCATTACCATGCCCAGCTAGATTTATTTTTTATTTTTTGGTTTGTTTGGAGGTCCATTTTTACTCCTAAGGTGAGTGTCTACAAAGGAGTAAACATAATATCTGCTAGAAAATTCTTCAAGATCTTGGGAAGAACTTAGTTTTTTTCCCCCTAATGTAATTGTCTGAGTACTTTTTTCACATTGTTTGTTTGTAGACACATACATTTACATAAATAATAGAGCTTCAAACCTCTGCTGAGATGCCCTGGGCTGCCAGGGATCTTGCAAGAGACTTCTAGTCTTGAAGCATGCTTGGTAGCATCTGTCACTTAGATACTGTGCTGCTTTTAAGTTGTTGGACTAGATAACTTAAATAATTCTTGGCCTTGGGACTAAATGAAACCAGTACCAAGGCAGTATGTCTTCTACTGAAACCAGCACCAAGGCGGACATATCCTCTATTGAAATCAGTACCAAGATGGTGTGGCCTCTGTTGATCAGATGAGTCTGGGAACCTCTGTTAGTTCATCAGGCACTTAGATCGACCAGGCACTTCTGAAGATTCTGGGGCCAGGATCAGGACAGTAGTGGGCACCTGCCAGGCAGCAGCGAGAGGCAATGAGCTTGGAAGTTCCCTAAGAGGGAAGTGAGTGTCTCCGCAAAAGCTTTCACACTCAGTCTTGCTGAGAGTCCGCCTCGGTAGAGATGTATGATGGAGATTAGAAATACAAATACACCGTTAAACACTCCTGTTGCTTTATATGTTATGTAGGTTCCCTTTGAGACCCTCTCTCAGTGGAATGCAAAATACACTTCTCTAAACGAGGCGGGGAGTTTCCTAATTGAAGTCAGCAATGGCGACGTTGGGTCGGCTGTTTCTAAAGAACTGAGGAGGCTAAATAAAAGGTGGAGAAAGTTCATCACAAAAACACCACTCGTAAGTTCTTGCTTTTGGCAATAGCTCTCTGAGCCTGTAACCCACATACTTCTGCAGTTCGGTCATGAATGCAAATTGGCGATTAGCAGATTCACAGTTGTGCAGCCATCAGCACAGTCAGGCTTTTTGGGAGTGTGTGGTATCTGTACATACTTCTTCATGCATGTAGGTGCGGTGTGTATATGTGTGGTGGAGTATGTGTAGGAGTGCGTGTGGGCATGATCTGCTGCCCACATTACTTTTGACACAAGCTTTCACTGAACCTGGAGCTCACCAGTTGGCTAGCCTATCTTGCAGCAAGCCCCGCAACCCCATCTGTCACCCCTCAGCACTGGGATTGCAAATGTGCACCACTATGCTTGGCTTTCCTGTGGGGGCTGGGGACCAGAACTCAGGTCCCCAAGCTTGCTGGGCTGCCAGTGTTAGAACACTGTCATCATATCACAAAGATGACCAGCAACTACAGTTTCTGTCAATATTTCTTCTCCAACCTCCCAGCCCAGGTAACCACGAGTCCACTTCCTTTGTCTATAGATTTGCTGTTTTGGGCTTTTCATATAAATAGAATCGTATGTGCTGCCTCACGAGGCTTAGTGCCGTTGGCACAATGCTGTGAAGGCTCATAGGTTCATCCAGATATACTGTATAACTGCACTTCATTCCTTTTTCATGGGAGAGTAGAAGTCTGTTGTATGACTATGCCAGGTTTTATTTGCTTATCCATCACATGATACATTTTGGCTCTTTCCACTGTGTGGCCACTGTAGTTATGAGCATACACATAAAGGTATTTTAATTTCTTTGGGTACCTATATATTGAAGAAAATTTTAACACTTGAGCCTTTTCTAATATGTGCCTGAGTTCCTTTACCAAAAATATAAGCAGTGTTTTACCAATCCAAGCTCATTAAGAGTCTATGCATGATCTTATTTGTCTTTATATTAATATTTATCACAAAACAGAATTAAAATTTTTGAATTACTCTTTTACTTGTTCATAACAATTTTTTTAGATTTTTGTTGTTGTTGTTGTTGTAGAGACAAGGTTTCTCTGTGTAACAATAGCTCTGGCTGTCCTGGATTCTCTTTGTAGGCCAGTCTGGCCTCAAAACTCACAGCGATCTTCCTGCCTCTGCCTCCTTGAGGACTGGGATTAAAGGTTGTACTACTTCTGAGAAGGGGGCCTAGGTCCTCTCCATGCAAGGTCCTTGGTTGGAGTATCAGTTCCCATGGGCCCAGATTTTTTGACTGTGTTGCTCTCCTTGTGGAGCTCCTGTCCCCTCCAGGTCTTTCTCTGTTCCCCTTCTTCTATAAGATTCCCTGTGCTCTGCCCAAAGTTTGTCTCTGAATTTCCACATCTGCTTGTAAGTGGGTTCCCCAATAAGGGGTGCAGGGGCTGTCTCTGACATGAACTCAGTGGGGAGTTCTTTGATCACCTCCCTCTTGGGGGGGGGTGTACATCCATGCCAGGTCACAGAGGAAGAAGATGCAGCCAGTCCTGATAGGTCAGATAGGGTTAGACAGAAGGGGAGGAGGACCTCACCTATTAGTGGACTAGGGGAGGGGTATAGGGGAAGAAGAGGGAGGGAGGGTAGGAGTAGGAGAAGACAAGGGAGGGGACTACAGCAGAGATATGAAGTGAATAAATTGTAATAAATAATAATAATAAAGGCTGCACCACTCTGCCTGGCTTTCTTAGCTATTTTTAGTAGACACTTTATGTGTGTTTCTGATGAACTCTCTATAAAGCTGAGAATAGCCTTGCACACCTGGTTCTCCTGCTGGGATTACAGGCGTGCACCACCACCCCTGGGCATAAATACACATTTCACAACGCTATTGATGAGTGATATACCCTAAAAGTATATTTAACTGTTTTTACACTTACTATTTTTGATATATATATATATATATATATATATATATATATATATATATATATGATCAAAGAAATAGAAACATGAGCACGAAACCTATACATTTAATTTTAACAGGAACTGAAAGCACCACTTATGAAAATTCAGAGTCAGACCCCTGGGGACAGCTCTGGAACAGTTCTGTCTGTGGGATCCGCTACGGCAGCAGAAGCTGGTGAAGATCATGGTGAGGACATAAAGGTAAGGTGGGTATAATTTGGACACCACACAGGGATGATACGGCTTCACTACTTTTTCCTTAGGAAAGGGCCGGTTGGAGCAGTGGAAAGTGTCTGCGTTGCTAGGTAACAGTTAGGGCATTGCTGTTGATTAAGGAAACGCTGTAGCGCGTCCACTCATGAGGAAACTTGGTGTCTCTCAGCCCGATCCATGCATCTGTGCCAATAATAGCAGGCAGGACTCGTTCATGGTGCTGATCAAGTATGTGTTTTTCTTGGAGGACTTCTGACGAGTGCTTGGAAATTCTCTACCAGGTGTGTCCAAGCTGTTGTCACCTACAAAGTTTATGCTCAAGAACTGGCAATGGAGTTACACAAACAAACAAACAAACACCAAAAGGCAAGACAATGTAATGATGTAGACAAGTCTGGGATTTCGTGTTGGGCTGTCTCCTAGTTCTCTTCAGCCACATGCGGTCCTTGGGCCACCGGTTAGACACATCTGGCAGCTTGCAAACTTGGCTGCTCACCAAGATCTCTTTTGTGTTGCTTACTTCCTGTGGGAAGGAAGAAAGTGTAGCTAATATTCCTGTTGCGATGGACAACTTGGAGGACAGATTGTAAGACTATGGAAAGGGAACAGGAACTAAAGTAAAATCATACATGTGTAGCTGTACCCCCAAACCAGCCATATCACCTTATGTGATTTTAGCTGCCTGTAGCTAGCTGGCAGAAGGAATGCTAATGTTCTTGGTAATGAGAATATCTAATGGGCAGAGAGATGGAGAGATGGCTTCGGGGTTAAGAGTGTTTGCTATTCTTGCAGAGGATCCAGGTTCAGCACCCACATGATGGTTCGTAACTGTCTGAAACCCCAGTTCCAAGGGATCAACACTCTCTTCTGACTTCTGAAGGCACCAAACACACAAAAGGTGTACAAACATACATACGGACAAATACTTTAAATTTTTTTTTTTTAAAAGGAAAGAATGCCTGATGGACAAGATGCACCATGGTGCCCTGACTTGTCTGGCATGCAGGAGGTTTAGACAAACCACTGCATGGAAGGAAAAAAAAAAGAATGTAATCAACGAAAATCTAGATCTTAACGTCACAAACGTGCACTTGTGTGCAGACCAGATAAATCATGGTTACTCTGATGAAGAGCCTACTAGCTGTGCTGTCTGGATCTGTGTAAGGACGTTTGCCTTGTGACAGTCACACAGTGGCAGAATGCCTAATATATTTCTAATTCATGAGGAATGAGTTCCTAACGTGTTTCTCTGTCCCTGTCCTTAAGCAAGAACTATGTAACTTGCTGTTAAATTCATACTCTTTAAGACGGTGATATGATCTTAAGCAACGTTTCCGTATCGCAATGGTAGCTTCTTGAGTGATAGTTTTGAATGTTGTAGGCTGTGGAAAAGCCAGATGGACAATTGAAAGTGAACGAAGAGGTTGAGAGACTCATCAAACAGGTGAAAACGTGGGAGTCCGAAACCAAATCCATCCTGGATCTCCATCGCCGTCGAGATGATGCGGATGGCTCTTTGGCAGACACCTTGCAGGTACGACTGTGAGCACGTTTCAGAAGGCGCTTTTGTGAATGGAAACCTGACGTGGGCTTGCGTTTTAAGATAAACAGCGTTAAAGTAAGGAGTAAGGAGCCTGCCTTTAATTTCCCTTATTGGGGAAGTTTAAATCGGCATGGATTCCAGTCACCGATTCCTCTTCAGGGAATGTAACTCGTTTTGCTGCCCATAGCGTGATGAGGGCGTTAAGTCTTTGGTGGCTCACCACAGTGGGGACAAGAATTACGTAAGCTGTGCCTTCATATTTCTCTCTGTCTCACTGGTGGAGAGCTGACTGGTGTGTTTGAGCTGCACTCTGCACTCATTTTCAAGAAGTTGACGCAGGCGAGGGGCAATGAGGCGCAGGTGTGTCTCGCTATGACCTAGGGTAACTGAGGATTTTTACTGAGCTCCGGCACAGCCCTAACACCGGTGGAGCGTGCCTAACTGTGCCAACGTGGGAAGTTCGCAGAATAAAGGAACGCTCGTGTAGTTCTCTACATCTGCACTGCTGGAAAGGGCTATAGTTCAGCACGTGGTATCTTCATCGTTTGTGACAGTGATAACTTTAATAGTTTGAAAAAGGCATTCTTACAAAAAAAAACATTTAAAGAACTGATTTTATCTGCTTTTTTTTTTTCTTCCTAATTTCATTGTCTGAAAATTTAGGTAATCTGCAATCTGTTTTAGTGAAAGAAATGAAATCGCTATCCAATATTAAACAGGTTTTTAAAGCATAATTTTAAGTTTTTTTTTTAATTACACTAATTTACTTCGGGGGGGGGGTGTGGGTATGCCACATTACGCATGTGGAAGTCAGAGGGTAACCTGCAGGAACTGGTTCTCTTTTTAAACCATGGCGTCCAGGGGATTAGGCTCAGATCATCCGGCATGGTGGCTAGCACCCTTATCCACTGAGCCATCTTGCTGGCCTTACGGTATGATTTTTTTCCCCATTTCAAATTATTTTACAACTGTTAAAAAAAAACCAAAAACAACAATCCTTCTTATAAACAGTAAGAATATAATCCTGTTGTAATCACTTCAGTCATTGGAGAGTTAAGTAAACACTGTCGTATCAAAATAGTAGATCATACATGATTTTAACATGATAAAATATATTTATTACTATATTTCAATATATGTGATATATTTTAATATAGATAATATATTAAATATATTTTATGATATGTATTTATATATTTCCTATATATGTTTTAGTAACATGTATTTATTGTATATTGTGTGTAATATTTTGTATAAAATATATTTATATAACATTTATATAAACATAGCATTTATATAATATCTATTTTATATAATTATATAGAATATATCACATATATTTTAATATATGATCTATATATTTTTAAGACTTATATATCATATGGTCATATATATATAATTTATGGGAGTTGGGTGAGGCAGAACTCATGTAGTCAGGCTGGCCTCACATACCTGAACTCCTGATCCCTCCTGACTATACCTCATGGCTATAAGGAGAAAAGGGTACACCACCATGCCTGGTCAGAAGATGCATTTTCAGTATAGGATGGCCTGTAGGCAGTGTGGGTGCTCTGCTTGTGTTTTCAAACCAGAATTGTGCTTTCATAGCTTATACTTCTATATCCACAGGAAAATATCTGTGAGCAGAGAAAAAGACCTTACTGGGTGGCTTGGCCCTGCAGTGTACTCAGTTTCTGGCACAGACACATAAATACTTTAAAAGTCAGTGTTCAGTGAGTGATCAGGTGACAGCTGAGTGGGCAGGCTGGAGGAAGGGCCCTTTCCTCATGCACTACACCTTTCTATGATAGGAGCTCCTTTGTTACTTGTATATAATTAAAAAGAGAAACAAGTCAAAATTGGAAGGGAACGTTCTAATTTCATAAAAATAAAATCCCTACTGTCTTGCTACACGAAAACCAGTCCAAGCAGCCTGCGCTGTTGGTGTCCAGACTGACATATGATTTACCACACCCATCCAGCCTGCTTTTGAGGTGCAACTAACTTTCTTATGTGAACTTGAAAGCTAGGAAGTCATTATTAACACGGAAGATCGAATTATCTTTTATATGCTTATTAGATATGTAACTATTATATGCTTTTTATGTCAGAGTTTTATTTGGAATTTAACTTTTTGGGGGGGAAGTGTGTGTGTGTGTTTGTGCGTGTATATATGTGTGTTACTGGGAATTGGATCTACGGCCTTGGACATTCTGGGCCGGCACCTGCTACAAATTCCCAGCCCTTTTCATCTTTTTAGCATTAAGAACACGTCTCACTATGTTGTGCAGACTGGTGTTGAAGTCACTGTGTAACCATGCAGGCCGTGACTTGGTGACCTCCTACCTCACCTTGTTGTTTGGCTGGGATTGCATCCACCAGACTGGGCCTTTTGGGATTTTCTTAATGAATTACCTAAGCTCTCTGAACTGTGATCTATTTTCATTCCTGTGGCAAATGTTTTCACCGAATCACTGACCTTTTAGTAGCTGGTTTTACAGAGGAAGCACATACATTTCTGTAGCCACATCTTTCTCTACCTGTGCTCCTACTGCATCCAGGACACAGGCTGGTTTTCTTGAAGAATTTGTTCTTCATCAAGGCTTCATATTTTACATGTCACCTT
The DNA here is from genome assembly GCA_028658305.1 of Pachyuromys duprasi. Classification (NCBI taxonomy): domain Eukaryota; kingdom Metazoa; phylum Chordata; class Mammalia; order Rodentia; family Muridae; genus Pachyuromys; species Pachyuromys duprasi. The sequence goes on along the minus strand of CM053765.1, from coordinate 36,383,890 downwards.
TTGATCCATCTGGAATTTACTTTTGTGTGTTTTAAAACAGTTCTTAAAAGATTACTTCAGTAGTCATTTTTCTCTAGTAACATTTATTGAATTCCCTTCAAGTGTGACTAGGAATAATTTTATTTTTAAAAGTTGCTATTCTCCTGATTTATATTCTTTTTATTGGCATTTGCATTAGCTCGTTTTTATTTTATTGGAATGATGTTAAAGAGTATTCTAGGAAAGATCTTGTCAGAATCTGATTGTGGTAATATAATTCAAATGTTTCACTTATTTAAAAATTTTAAGGTTTATTTTTTAAAAGACTTATTCTTTTTTTTTTTTTTTTTTTTTTTTTTTGAGACAGGATATGCAGCCCTGGCTGTCCTGGAACTTACTATGTAAACCATGCTGGTATCAAATTCACAGAGATCTGTCTGCCTCTATCTCCCAAATGCTGGGATTACAGTCATGCCCTACTATACCTAGCAAGATTTGTTGTGTGTGTGTGTCTGTGTGTATGTGTATCTGTGTCTGGGTGGGTTTGAGCACACACCTGTGATGACAGAGGGTATCGGCCTCTGAGGCTGGAGTTATAGGCCGTTATTAGCCATCTGATGTGGGTATTAGGAACCAAACTCAGGTCCTCTGCAAGAGCAGCAGGTGCTCTTTACCTCTGAGCCAATTCTCCAACCCTTATTTATTATTTTAAAGTAAGGTCATTTATATTCCAAGTTGGCCTCAAACTTGCTGTGGGCTAAGGATGACCTTGAACTTCTGATTCCGCTTTTATCTCCCTGTGGCCGGGATTGCAACTGGGCTCTGTCGCACCTGATGCTCTTTTACATGGTGCTCTTTGTGGCTGGGCTCAGCTTCCTGCATGGGAAGCAAGCACTATTCCAACTGAGCCACATCCCTGCCCAAAAATGTGTTCTCAAGGGCTGGAGAGATGGCGCAGAGGTTAAGAGCACTGGCTGTTCTTCCAAAGGTCCTGAGTTCAATTCCCAGCAACCACATGGTGGTTCACAACCATCTATAATGGGATCTGGTGCTCTCTTCTGGCATGCATTCAGGCTTAGATGCAAGTATAATACTGTATAAGTAATAAATCTTTCGAAAATGTGTTTTTAAGAAGAATATCTTTTAGAATACAAGTTTGCCTCGTTCTTGATAAACAATTTCCCATTTTCCAGTTTCCTGATATATGTTAGCGTGTGACTTAGACTCTGAATATTTACTGCGATCTCTGATTTGTTTTGTAGCATCTTATTGCTAAAGGCTCTATGTATGAAGAACTTCTGGCCAGAACTGAAGATAGTTTACAGATGGATGTTCAAAGTGCTTCGAACTTGGAGTCCTTCCAAAATGTCCTCAGAGCTGGCCTTCAGGCAAAGGTCCAGGAAGCTGAGGAAGGAGTCCAGGTGTCCAGTTAATGTCTTATTTAATGAATTTATTGCTGAGAACCAAGTGTTGATGGGTGGGCCAACAGGACGGTCTGGCCTGAATCTTGGAAATATTTTGTGAAATATTAATTTTACGTTATTTTTTATTCTTTGTAATTTAAAGCATATTCAATTGCACATTTCTATGCCTTATTGTAAAATATAAACCACTAGAAAAAAAAAATATTAGAAACTTGGGAATTTAGTCAGAAGTCAGCCCAGCTGTTAACTTGAGAAGGATTTATTTTATTTTTTTTCTTCTCTTTTTCCCTTGCAGATCACCATGGTAGAACTGTCTGCGGTGCTGAAGAACTTGACTGATGAATCACAGGAGCTAGACATGAGGCTAAAGGTGGAGGAGACAGGAGAGGAGCTTGAGTCCTACATCTTGCGAGCTGAGCAGTTACTTGGGCAGAGAGAGCACCCTGGTGGACTCATTTCAAAGTACAAGGTGGGAAGTCTGTTCGCATGGGGAGCAGTTACCATCAGCTACCTGGCCTGGCGTGGAGATGTTTCCTTCACGGAATTACATACAGGGTTACTGTAGCTTGTGAAGGTTTCCCAGCGTTAGAGCTTCCTCCCCTGCTAGTCTTCAAAACAAGTATTCAGGTGATGCACAGTATTCAGTGTGCACAGCAGGGCCGATTCCAAGATTGAGAAGAGTTTAGTTTCTCTGGCTTTTTTTTTTCTCTTTTTCTTTTTTACTTGCAGAATGAGCTTACTAATTCAGTACAGCCCAAGTACCAGATTTTCTGAGGCTCTAGATTTAAAAAAAAAAAAGACACACAGAGGTACTTTGTTAGTTTAAAATTCTGTGAATGCAAAAGAATACTATTATTAAATTCTTTTGAGATGCTTCTTATAGACATACACCAATCTGTAACTCAAAGACCCAATAGTACTGTTTTATGTAGAATTTGCAGGGTTTTGGTTGTTGTGGGGGTTTTATTTGTTTGTTTGTTACTAGGTGTGTATTTATATGTGAATATATTATGCATAATAGTAGGTTTCATTGTAATATTTTCATACTGCAGATATTTTTTATCAGGCCCTTCTCAGTCCTATTGTTCTTTTCTCAACCAGCGACCTGGTATGTGTCTATATGTGTGTGTGTGTGTGTGTGTGTGTTTGTGTGAGAGAGAGAGAGTCTGGACAACTTGCCAGTGGCTAACTCTTGGAGTCTGAGAACTCAGGAGGCCGAGGCCAAAGAGGCAGGAATTGTTAGTCATCTTTTGCTGTTCGGCAGTTGGAAGCCAGCCTTGGCTGCATGAGATTCTACTTCAGAAAAGCAAGAGCTTAAGTGGTCAGTTAGTTGCTAACACTGATTACAGAAGAGTCTGATGTAGCCTTGTAAAGAAGAAAAGAAATTGGCTGGAGAGATGGCTCCATGGTTAGGAGTACATATTTTTGCAGCGGAACTGGGTTTGGTTCCCTGGAGCCACACTGGGCAGCTTATAACCGCTGGTAATTCCAGTTTCAGGGGATCCAACCCCCTCCTTTGGCTTCCACAGGCTCCTGCATGCACACAGACACATACAGACAAGCAGACAAACAAACTTATGCAGAAAGAAAATTAATGAAGAAAAGAGGGGGAAAAAAGTTGAGGTTCCTGGGTGAGGGAAAAACATCAGCTTTTGTCCCGTTTTTCTTTCCTGGCTGCCTTCCTGTTGGAATTCGAGGCCGGGGCTTCTCAGCTTTGGACTGGGGCATGTAGTGAAGATGCATTTTCACCACAGAAGGAAGACCGTGCCCTGTTGGGTACTATCCTGAAAGCCTGTATTCCGTCGATGTGAACACAGTGGGCACTTACACAAACATAAGTGTTTTTCAGTTAACAAGAAGCCCCTGGGGAAGGGCCCTGGGGTTGATTCCAAGTTGTGTTGTGCCTATAGTTGGTGCTCAATAAATGTGTGTTATGTGAATGAATGAGTCTATCCTTTTCCAGAATTTTTTCTTCTCCTGTGGATTTTCAGCCCTTCTCAAGAACTTCCCAACCTATTTTTCATTCTCTCATTCACTGGTTTCCTAAGCCAGGTTCTTGCTGTCAGAGAGCACACCAGGGGAGGAGCAGAGACACAGGTCCAGCAAATCTGTCCCCAGCTGTTTACTGCAGTTCTTTCCCTGGGATGGGATTGTTTGTGGGCTAGCCTCGGGCAAGATTCTGAGTTAATGATGAGGCTGTGGTGCCTCCTGGCTACACAGCATTGCTCATGTGCAGAATTAAATATTTGCCACATAAATCCAACAGTAAATGTTTGCTGTATTGTATGCTAATTTATCATTTTGAATATCAAGTAGGTAAAATACGCTTCCATAAAACGTATTTTGTAATCTCTTTGAAAAAAAAAAGACCTCAAGGTACAAAAATGGGTCATGAGCCTCAACTTATTACAAAATGCCTCTTGTGAATATTCACATCATCACCATTACCTTCCCCTTCTGGTTCTCCCTGCTGAAGACATACATACCACATCATCTAAAAGGATCTGGCAGTATAATCAGATTTTCATGATTTTTTTTTTTCAGGAAGCCTTGGAAATTTTTAACACCAATAGCCTGGCCAAGTATCTGCAGGCTGTTGGAGAACTGAAGCGTAATGTCGCAGGTGATGCGAAGCTGCTCCTGGAAGAACGGAGTCGGGATGCGTGTGCCAAGTGGGAGGTGAGAGCAGTATGGGCCTTGGGCTTCTGGCTCGGGTGCTGGGCCTGTTCGCCATTAGCACTGGTCCATGACCTAGATTAGAGGGCTGGTCCCAGGCTCGGCTTCAACTGGTGTCTGCCTCGGGCAGCAGGAATGCATTATGGAGCTGAGGGCAACTGGAGGAAGAGGAGGAGAGCACATTGCTGCTTTCCCTGCCTCTCCACAAGGTCTTCAGCAGCAGCTCGTCTTTTCCAGCACAGGAGACTCATGATTCCCTCTTCCCTGGGCTCCACAGAAGCCTCCAGCCCAGGCTGGGAGAAGCTTGCTCCCGTTGCTTTTCTCTAGATTGCCCTTCCATTCTTAGTTTGAGTGGGCGGGACTTTCATGCCTTGGAGCCCTTCAATATCCCCGGAATGAAGAGTTGAGCATCTTTCCAGTTCCCTGGTTGGATCCTGACTGAGATAATGCAGGGACGCGTATGTCCATGCAGATTTCCATAGTCAGGCAGGGAGGGAGGGGGTTTAGTGGAGGTAAAGCTGTGACCCTGGGCAGGATGTAAACTTTTAGAATCCTCACTGGTAAAGTGGGGATAACACAGTTTAATTGGCAGGATTGTTACAAAGATTTGGCTTATGTTCAACAAGTGATAATTGTATTATGAATACATGCGCGTGTCTAATCAGTATAGTCAGCTCTCCATATCTTTGCGTTCTGTGTCTATGCAGTTTACTGTGAGTATAAAATATTTGAAAAAAAAGACTTGTCTACTCTGAAAGTGTACAGCCTGTTTTCCCCATCCATGATTCACTCAACAATATAGCACAGTATTTATATTATATTAAGCATTACATATAATCTAGAGATGGCTTTCGGTGTATTAGAATGTGTAGGTAATATGCAAATGCCAGACCACTTTCTATAAGGGACTTGAGTGTCCTCAGGTTTTAGTATCAGTGGGGAGGAGTTCTGCATCAAGGGCTATCTGTGTACCTGAATTAGAAATCTATCAATGGTTTTTCTGAAAAACTTATTTTTGTTTTGTTCTTTAGACAGGGTCTCATCTGTAGCCTTGGCTGGACTGGAATTCACTGTGTAGACCAGGCTAGCATTGAGCTCACAGAGATCCTCCTGCCTTTGCCTCCCAAGCGCTGAGATTTAGGGTGTATTCCCACCATTTAAGTATTTTTTTTTTTAAATAGGCTTTTACTTTAGAGCAGCTTTTAAGTCAAAGAATCACTGCAGAGATAGGGCAGAGAATTCTTGTGTAGTCTCAGTGTGTCGGCCAATATGGAGGTGCTATAGCTTGTGCTTGTGCTGCCTCAGAGCCCTGCTAGCCCCCTGTCATGCTTTTTGTCTGCTTCAGGACCCCATCCAGGACACACATTTTACCCACTTGTTACGTCTCCTAAGGCTCAGATGTCTTTTTAATGTATGTCCCTCCCAGACTGTAGCTTTTCTTTGATTTTCTCAACAGCGTCTTTCACGGTTTAAAACAAAATTTTTGTTGATAGGAAGAAAAAAAAAAGATGGGTGTTTGGATCTGGGATGTTTTTAAACATTCGTCCCAAAGATAAAGAGGGTGAATGGCCAGGCCGTGCAAGCTCTCTTCCTTTTGTTCCTCTGGCCCTTCTGTCGTGACTGGAAAGAGTTCAGTGTCTTGTCTTCGTGTGACTAATACACTCCTTTGTCATCTGCAGCCTCTCCATCATGAAATTTCTCTGTATATCCACCAACTAAAAATAGACATTGAAGAAGGAAAGCTCAGAGACAATATTGCAAAACTCGAGAAGCAAATCAATAAAGAGAAGAAGCTTCTCCGTAGAGGGAGAACCAGAGGCCTCACCAAGGAACACGAGGTAAAGCCACCCATGCTCTCTGCCGTATTGGGTGGGTAACCACTATGTACCTTCATGGCTGAGGGCTGGTTGTACCATAGAAATCATTTCAGCCTGCTCATCCCCCTGGACCAGTCAGTTACTTGGTCTGGCTCTAGCTGGATCCTGGGATCAGTTGGATCACTGAACAGAAGTGAGAAGTCTCAGCCGTGAGTCCTTGTCTTACGTTTCGCTTCTGATGGCTGGGTATCGCCTGCTCCTGAGACTGCTCTGAACTGTCTCAGTCCTGCTCTAGTTCAGGTGTTTTTCCCAGGATGCAGGGCGCCCAAAGGTAGAGCTTTTGTAGACATGAGCCAATATAGTCAGGCAGGAACTTGGGCACAATCTGGTGACCTCCTTTTGGTCTCCAGACTATTGGACTGGGTTTGTGTAGTCAATAGCGCTGAGTTGTCTTCTCATTTCTGTTTAACTCTCGGCTTCTGTGGTTCTCACAGTGTCACTTTTCCTGGCACAGACACACAGATATTTATACCTGATACATGTATGTCATATATATGTACGCACACATATTGGCTGAAGGGAAGCTATAGTTTTACTCTCCACCAATTATTCAATTTTTTCCCCCTATATTTCTTAGTTTTTGGAAGGGGTGGTCTACATTTTCCACTGCTTTCATGCATCTTTAGTATGCAATTTTATGCTGTGAAGACTATTCATCTGTTTATGGTTGTACCCACGCCTTCCAGTCTAACAGTCTTCCTGCTGATCTCTACCGTCCATTCCTGCCCGACTGGTGGCCATCACAAGTAATGAATCTAAGGGACTTTAGATTCCCGGGTCCAGGATGGAACCAGTAACCTCACCTCTCAACCTTGGCTCCCTCTTCTCCTCAGCCTCTTACGAACGGCTTCGGCTGTCTCCCCAACTCCTCCCTCAGCTGTAGCCGAGTTACCGAGAGTCTTCATTCACGAGCCCGGCAGCTTCTCTCCCTTCCATCATGTTGCCACTTCCTTTATTTTGTTAGGAATAGAGTGGCTTCATCATCATGAAATTGTCGTTCACCACCACAATTTGCTTTTTTTTGGGGGGGGGGGTGCAATGTAGGGACAGTGCTGGGGATTGAAGACCAGAGCATCAGTCACATAAGACAGCTACTCTACCAACTCAGCCGTATCCCCAGGCCCCAGAACCAGCCTGTTCAAGCACAGATCCCATTGTACTTGCTGTAGGTAGTAACTCTCTCTCCTCTCAAGGACAGCTATACGCTCTTTAGAAGGAACCAGGACTTTTCTTTAGTGTCTTGCTCCTAGGCGGGACACTCCAAGAGCAGCATGGGATGTGCTGTCAGAACATTAAGTACCTGTCATCTTCCATCACTGGTTGTGTTAACTGTCAACTGGACAGAAGCTGAGTGACCTGGGAGATGGGTCTCAGGGCATGTCTGGGGGGAGGGGGTTATCGCTCTTGACTGATGTATAGGGCTATTCTCTAGGCAGGCATCCCAGGCTGTGTTAAGTGGAGGAGGTGAGCTGAGCACCAGCTTACATTCACCCGTGTTTCCTGGTTGTGGGGGTGATGGGAACGGCTGCCTCTTACTCCCGCTTCCTGACTCTCCCCTCTGTGATGGACTGTCCTTGGAACTGTTTGATATCCTAAACCCTGCCTCCTTAAGTTGCTTTCGTCAGGATGTTTGACTATGTCCACAGGAAGAGAATCTCAGGCAGCCCTCCTTCACCCTTAGAGAACCCCTCGTCCCTCGCACATCCAGCTCGGATGGCTCCCTCTGTGAAGCAGGCAGGTGGTGGTGTTCTCATGACGTCATGGTGTTACAGACCATCATCTGCATGTCAGTTACTGAACTGGGACTCTCTCAGGGCTGACTTCCTCATTGCTTTTCCCTAATCCCACCATACTCCGCTCATAGCAGACGGTCCATACAAGAGCATGCTGCCAGAGTCACACACACCCCTGGAGTTTCTGCTCACGAGCCCCCTGGCTAAAGTCCACATCGTGCCTTCTTCCCTCTCTCAGGCTCTCTTTTCTCCGGAAAGTATCGAGTGCCAGCTAGAACAGCATGTGGGTGTCTTAAGGGCGCTGTGTGAAGAGTTGACTTCACCGGAGGACCAACAAGAGCTGAGGAGAAAACTCAGAGATTATGAGCAGAAGATAGAGAGAGTTCTGAAATGTGCTTCCGAGATCCACGTGAGCCTGCGGTCCTCCCAGGCAGGTGCATCGAAGGAGAGGTTAGTGCTTTGTAGGAAGAGCCATGCTTCAGAGCAAAGCCAGAAGCAGCCCTTTGCACAATCAAATGACATTAAGTATGACCGTGCTTTGTTAGGGTCCATATTGCCCCACTCTGCTCTAATACTCAGTCATGATTCCTTCCTAGGGGTGCCTTGACCGCAACTGAGAACGGCAGAACGGATGCCCATGGCGAGGCACCGCGTGAGACACCAGATAACCAGCTGTCGACTGAAAAGGTGTTAAATGCGGGTGGTACATTTCACACATAAAAAACGATGTAGAAGAGTTAAGCATCCAGCCATCCAGTTCTCATGCACGTTGGATTAATTATCTGATTGTCTTCATCAGTTAAGATTTCCCACTTTACAAAATGCAAGGAAGACCCCACTCCTCAGAGAGTTAGGGTGATGCCAGCCAAAGCTATAGTGTGCCTAGCAGTCTGCTGAGAGTCCCAGCAGTGGCTCTGAGCAAATTCTGAAGATGAATTCTGTCTGCGGCCGTTGAGGTGGAGGAGGCTGATCTTGGTCTTCACAGATGACCCCATAGGTTGAGATGAACGGGATCCTTTGCATTTTATTTCCCTTGGGAATTGAGTTTGTTAGATGGCTGAAGGCAGAGAATTTGGCATTTATATAGCACAGTGCAGAGCACCCGTCAGCAGGTATTGGGAAGGAATGAGGAATGCTTGTTTTGGGGGCTTTTGCTTTTGCTTTTGCCTGAGCCCACGAAGTCTGTTGCGGAGTACGCGCTGGGAGCCTGGCAATATTCCTTTATCAGTTAGAAGCCACAGTGAGCATAATGGATGTCCTCTGTGTGAGAAGGTTTTGCTCTGCGTGGAGACCTCTCAAAGTTGCATATTCTCTTCTGATTTGGGATATAAAGAACCAATTATACCTCCCTGAGCATAAAGCACTTAAGTTGTACAGACATGTAAATGTGTTTAAGGTCTTGTCTTTACTATTTTGCATATTTACCTAGGCAATGGAACCTATTAAGAATTTTAGCCAGGTATCAGAGTTAAAGCCTCAGCAAGAAGAAAGCATCTTGGAGAAGGAAGGAAAGGATTGCAGTGCTTCTCTAAATGACCTACAGGAGAGGTAAGTTCTTTTTAAACAGTAAAGAGCCAATGAAAATCTTCCAGCAATGACAACATACAGGGCATATATGTATACAGGATATATATGTATATATACACAAATGTATATATCATACATATATATGTGATATAGATCATACATATTATATATGTGTATTGTGTGTATATGTGTATACATACAATATGTGTGTATATATAATACACATGTATTGCTTGCAAGTATGTGTGTCTGTGTGTCTTCTCCTATGGGTTCTAGGAATGATATTGAGGCCATCAGGCTTGGTGGCCGGTACCTTTAACCACTAAGCCATCTTGATTCCCCCACCTTTAAAAAAAGTTATTTGTGATGTGGGTGTGTTGGTGGGTACATGTGTATGGAAATAGAGAACAGCTTACCAGAGTCCTTCTCCCATATGTGTCCTGGGGATCAAAGTCAGGTCATCAGGCTTGGCACAGGTGCCTGTACCCATTGGGCCATTCTACCTACCCTATGTGTTATGTATTTTTAGGACTTGTATTATTCTTTAATTGTAATTTAAGCAGAAATTCCTTGGATATTTCTGCGTGCACAATTGATAGTAATTTAAAAATATTTCAATCTGATTTTAATATTAAGTAATGTTTTAAGTTTAATTTTTTTGTTGTTTAGCAAACAAGAAATGGGCTTCAATGTGACATTTCCTATAAATGCATATATCTGTATCTCATGCTTTCCCTTCCCCATACAAAGCCACATGCACTTAATTTTCTCCCAGGTATGATAAACAAAGGGAGATTCTTGAACGGCACCTGCAAGACAGCAAATCCCGGGCTACATCTGACTTTCCCAGGGAAAGTGAAAGGAGCAGTTTGTGCCTGCAGGGTAAACTGACAGAACTTCAGGTAATCTCTGAAAACATTATTCCTCGTTGTAGCAAATTACACCGCCATGAATATAGCTGTCGCAGTTCTTTGGCAGTCACACGTGTAAGGGGTCTCTCTGTTAGAGCGCCGTTCTCACGCTACTCTTGCCTAGGTTTGCTTTCAAGTACGAAAGCCAGGAAAGACTTCGGTTCAGGGTCTTCATTTGTTGCCTGTGGTCTAATCTGTTATGAGGAGTATCAGGACTTGTAGGGTTTCAGGCAAACTTAACCAAAACAAAACAAAGCAAAGCAAAGAAACCAACAAACAAAAACCCCAATGCAGCTGAAGGTAACTTTAACGTGTTCTTGCACTACTTCAAAGTAATTAAGCAGTAGTTCATAACTGGGCAATACCTGTATTCCAGATGGCTGAGGCAGGAGGATTTCAGGTTCAACCTAGGCACCACAGTACAATCCTGTTCAGTGGAAAAAGTGAACAAACTAATGGCTAAATTCCTGTTTCAGTAGTTGTTTACCCTAATCAACTGGTCATGGCATTGAAGTTGCAGTACTGTATGCCAGCTGTAGACTGTGCTGTTGACAAGGAAGGGTCAAGGCTGTGGAAGGAAGCACATGTTTATTTTAAATCACGAATCAGATTCCTAGAAAGACTTCAGAGAAATTGTCCCATTTAGCTCTATAGGCAGGCACACAAACCTGTACATCTGTATCTTTAAATTATCCTGAGGATTATCTGAGCATTGCCATGCGATCTTCTTGTTGCATGCTTTGAGTATGTTGTTGGACCTTCATAGTGGGGCCGTCAAGAAAGAAGGGAGGCAACAGGAGGAGCACAGATTGCTCTCCTAGAGGACCGTTCCTAGCACCCATGACTTGGCAGACTGACTCATTCATTTCACTTAGGTCTTACAAGCTGACACTGACGCTTGCTGGGATGAGTTTGAAGTCACTTCCCTGAATCTAGAAAGCCTGGTGAGTGACGCAGAGAAGGCGGCGCTAGCCCAGGCAAGAGACTTATTAAAGGGGAGAGAACACGCGCTTCACGAGCTTCTTAACACCAGGTACGCCTCAGGTTTCCTCACCACGGACCTGACACGTTGTCCAGTGTATAAGTCATCTTAAGTAAGGTTGTCACTACACTGTAATATTTTATGTGCAAACCCAGTGAGGAGCTTGTCCTGTGTCTGTCACATAAATCAAGTGACCAAGGGAATTTGTCTGGGCTCAGCCTTCAGAGGCTGTGGACCCTGTTGTTTGAGGCTATGGTGGTACAGAAGGTTGGGGTGGGTGTGCATGGCAGGGAAACCTGTACACTTGCTGGCAACTGAGAGCAAATAGAACAGCAATTCTCAACCTGTGGGTTGCGACCACCAGAAAACACATATTTCTGATGGTCTTAGGAACCATGACGCTGCTCAGTAGCAAAAAATCACAGTTAGGAAGTAGCAACGAAAAGAAATTCATGGTTGTGTGTCCCCAGTACATCGGAAGTGGCCAAGACTCAGTCTGCGTGTTGCACATGGCGGTGCTTTGAATTATTATCGTCAGTGGAGTCTGTTTGTTGGGTCCAGTTTATCTCCATGCTTCTGATAATCAATTATACTTGTAACATGGAAATATAATTCCATAATAAAATATTTTTTAGGTTTATTGGTCCTTAAATCCAAGTGAAATTTTGTTTTTATTCTTTTATTTCAAAGAAGGAAGTTTTGTACTTTTCAAAGAAAAATGTTTAGCGTTAAACAGTAAGCGATTAACAAAAAGTTTCCATTCTGTGTGGTGTCTGTTAAACTCTATAGAGTGCTTAGGTGCTGAAACATGTTGAAGAGTAGGAGAAGAACAGTGAGTCATGATGTCTGAGGGGCTGAGGCTGTAGCTCAGGTGGTAGAGTACTTGTGGACGCACAGAACATTGGGTCCTCGTCCCAAGCACCACATACAGTGGATGTAGTACTGCACGCCTGTAATCCTTGGATTTGTGTTATAGAGGCAGAAGTGTCAGAAGTTCAAAGTCATCCTGGCTACCTAGCAAGTTCCAGGCCAGCCTGGGCTGAGACCCTGTCTCAAAAGACAAAACAAAGTAAAACAAACAGTCAGAACTGGAGAAGTGAGATAGAGTTGTCCCAGGGCCAACAGGACAATAGTTACCCTAGGCTCTCTTAGTAAATAAATTTTTGAAGGTGTGTACGATTAGAGTATGTATGTGATTCATCTTTATTTTAGTGCTGACGATAAAATGCAGAGCTTCATGCTGGACAAGCAGTTTACCACTGAGCTATATCCTCGTCCAACTTCTTTGGCACTTTAGGTCCGTGGGTTTGGGTTTTGATGTAATGGTCTGTACGTCATTATATATATATTTTTTACTGGGTAACCACTTCCTTCTTTTGGCCAAAAGGCACGGTTAGCGTGTTTTTATGGGATAGCCTTTCGCTGTCTTTCATCACGTCGGGTTTGTTTTCTCCCCAGAATGGAGTCACTGGAGGTAGCACTGCAGATCTTGTTGCCCCTGGAGAAGGAGTGTGCTCACCTGTGTGCCTCTGACCTGCCCTTCTGCACAGTGGCTCTCCTCGACCTGTGTCCCATTGACGTTGATGGCCTCTATCAGAACCTGCGGGTAAACAGATTCTCACAGCGTTTTTACAAGAACATCCGTTTTTCAGAGATGTTCAGACGTTCAAAGATTTTTAAACATTTTTTTTAAATCACGTGTAGACTTAGAGAACAAGACATGGTATAAATACCTTAATAATTTAGATTTGTTATTCATTTCTCATTTCTTTTATTCCTTCAAGTTTAGGGGTAGGTCTCGGTCCCAAGAAGTAAGTATAGAGATATTTTATTTTCACTCAAAACAAAGCTTTTCTTAGGAATGTCTTCAGGGACTGAATTTCTAGACATTGGAATTAACTCAAAGGCTAAAGTGGTATATTCTTCTATTTATTTATACCAGGTCCCATTTTACATACTCATCCCAAATTGTCAGACAGGGTGCTTCCCTGTGGGCCTATAATTGTTTTCTTTGAAGTAGTAGACCTAAATACTTGCTTTCTTTGGGAGTACTCAAGCACACGGACAGTGTTAGGTAAAGAAACGGTTGCCATCAGCTCATTTGCTATTAAAATATTTCCCGATTCTGAAATGTTCAGTTTTGGTTAAACTCAGAAACATTTTGGTTAGATCAGATTTAGTCAGCGCCTCATCCTCTCTGTTATAATTTTTTCTCTGTGAGAGAGAGAGAGAGACAGAGACAGAGAGACACAGAGACAGAGACAGAGACAGAGACACAGAGAAACAGAGAGAGACAGACAGGCAGAGACAGACAGAGAGTGTGAGTATGCACATATGAGCATAGGTTCACATACACCGGTACTCATGTGTGTGCCTGGGGCAGGAGAATCAACCCAGGGCTTCTCCTCCTGTTCTCACTGCCTTTTGTTTTTGTCTTGTTCAGGACAGGAGAGATTCCATAGCAAAGCAGATCAGAATATGTGCCAATCTGAAAGAGCCAAGTGACTCCGTATCAAGGGCGTTGCACACGCTAGATCAGTGTGCACTACAGGAGATTGTGCTGACATGCAGACGGCAGCTGGAGCTCATGAACCAGAAGGCAGAGATGAGGGAAGCTGCCCTGGAGGCCCTGGAAGACTTTTTGGCTTCTCTGAGAGCAGCTAAGCTCTCTGTTGACCCTCCTGCCTCGAATGCACTAGAAGATGCTCTGGCAGAGAGAGCTGTTGAGAAGGACCTCCTCCTGATGAGAGAGGGGGCCGGGCCTCTGGACGAACGCCTGAGGACGCTTGGCATCACTGTTAAAGATGCCGAGGGACGGGAGAACACCACCTGTGAGAGACTTCTCGGCGCTTTGTCAGGAATGTCATCAGCCGTGCGTGGCCAGAGTAAAGAGGAAGGACTTACTGAGGGCAGGAAGTTACTGGAAGCTTGTAGTTCCAAAAATCATGAGCTCTTTAAAAACATCCAGGACATCCAGAATCAGATCGGCAAAATTGGTCTTAAGGATCCCACCGCTCCAGCTGTGAAGCATCGGTAAGAAAGAACGGGGCTGTTCTCTGTCATCCGCAGTGACACAGCCAGTCTTCTCAAATACTTCTGTGTCTTCTGTTTGTACCTCATCACTCTGATTATTCAGTGTTCAGCATTCCTTTCGACAGACTTTCATGCAAACTTGCTTCTTATTGATAAGGTTCCTCTACAGTCATCCATCTTTTCCTCCTCAGTGTGTCGTGGACTTGGGGGCAGTGGAGAGAGCCATGGGTGAAGGACATAAGGTACTTTCCAGGTCCTTTGTTCTTCCCTGTGTGCATTGTGGTGTTCCCTGAAGTTCGGTGAAAACCTAGCAGATCTCGCCTAGTTCATGCTTGCCTCACTTGCTCAACAAAGGGGGTTCTATAAGAAAAGCATTATTGGCTCACAGTTTGGGGATCAAGTAGGTTATGGCGGGAAATCCTGGCCATGGCCACTCAAGGCAGCTGCCAACTGCAGTCAGGAAGCTGAGAGCCATGGATATTATTGTAAAGCTCGCTTTCTCCTTTTGGAATGATGCTGCCCACAGTTGGTGTGGGCCTTCACACCTCATTCACTCTAATCTAGATCATCGTGCGCAGGTGGGAGATAATTCTTGATCCCATCAAGTTGACAGTGTCAGCTTTTGGCAAAACGAAAGGGGCAGTAGTAGGCCAGAGGTCATTGAGTGTCCCTGGACTTCCTTGGTTCTTTGCTGGTCCCCTCCCCTCCCAGCAGGATTAGAGGGGCACTAAGTTTAATGAGGCATTTGCGTGGATTATTTGGGGTTGGTGGTATGCACGCCATGTTAATGTCAGCGTTCAGAATATGTCTGCCAGTGTGCGAGTGCTGAGGTATTAGCAGGAGTTACTTGTGTAGAACCTTCTTCTTCCTATACCTTTTCCACTCTATCATTTTAGCTTCTTTGGCTTGGTGGGTTTTTTGGAGTTTTGTTTTGTTTTGTTTCTGACCTGAGCCCCTTAAGAGTAAATATGCCCCTTCCCTCCAAAATCTTCCCTCAGGCCTAATGAGACTTTCATCCTTACTGCCCCAGTTTGTAATGAGGTATTGAACCAATCATTTGTGTGGTTATTACTTCAGCAAATTTTAATTATATGTCCACCAAAAAGTAATGGATATTAATGTGTTCATTAAGAGCCATGTGTTTACAAATGAAAATTGCATATTCAGGCAGCTATGAATAGAACATTATCTGTCTATCCATCCATCCATCCATCCATCCATCCGTCCATCCATCCATCCATCCATCCATCTATCTTTCTTCTGTGCTAGTTAGTTTTGGGGATTGAGAATACAGCAATTAACCAAGTAGAAAGTTCTTGACTTTTCTAGAGTTTAGCACCTGGGTCAAATAAGATTTATAGTGTCACTGGTGATTAAACCCAAGGTGACGATGCTGAATAGGGAAAGAGGGGGAGGTCACAACAGAAAGGTGAGCGAGCAGAGACAAAAGCACTGTGAACATTCCACATGCATCGAATAAAATACAAGCGCAGCCTCATTACTGCCTAGAGAAAGAGCCTTCTAGGCCAAGGGCTCAGCTGCTGAAAATCCAAGTATGGTGGTGAAGGAGGCCAGAAAGTACAGCGCTGAGGGGATTGGGTTTAACTCAGATGGGACTATGGTGTGACCTTGGCTTTCTCTTTGAGTGACCTGGATACCATTAGAAGGTTCTAAGCATCAGGAAGTGATGTGTTTTTAAGCCACAACTGGTTCTCTATAGCTGATATACCAAAAATAGACTATGGGAGCTGAAAAGATACTGTCCAGGTGAGGGAGGGAAAGTGGTAGTGTGAACCATCGGTGAGGGAGAGCGTGTTTAGATGCTGTGTATTTTCCAAGGTTTGACCTGAGCAGCTAGAAGAATGGAGTTAGCAATAATGCATGAGAAAGACTGACCTTCTCCAGCTCTCGGATGACAGGTCTGCTGTGCTTCCTTTTAGAAATGATAGATTTGAAGGACCTGTTTGACCTATGGCCATGTCAGCACCACTTAAAGATCAATGATGTTAGGAGAAAGGTCTGAGCTGGAGGTGCACAGTTGGGTCTTCAGTTGCTATTGAAGGTCATGGGGTTGACCGAACTTGCCAGAGAACTGAGTTTGGATGACAAGAGAAGAGGTCCAAGTCGGACCTCCAAGGGTGCTTTGTGTTAACGAGATCAGGGCGACAAGGAAGAAGATTGGGGGTGGTGGGGAGATCAGCAGCCACTTGGGAGCTTTACGCTGGAGGATGTGACCATCCTTGTGTGATGCTGTTGGATCAGTGGAGGAGGATGGACACCTAGATTGGGGGGGGTCTCAGTTGCCATTTGGGTGAAGGCATAAGGAGGGAAAGCGTGTCAGAACAGGCCCCAGGATGAACTGGAGTTGAGGAGGAAGAGCCTGAGCTGTTTGTAGTTTACCTTCGTGTGGTGGAGTTCTTTCTCCAGGATTCTCTTGCAGAGCAAAGCCTTGGTGACACGGCTCCTTTTTGAACCCGGAGAGCTTTTTGTACATGCAGTGCGTAGCGTCCCTCCGTTCCTTCCTCCCCTTTCCCCAACCCTTTCTTGGAGGCCTTGCTTTGTTTAACCCCTTACCTGTCTATAGCTTTCTGTTCTTCATTCACATCCACACACACGTTCTCTCTGTTTTCTCTCATGTGTACGTATACACATATGTTCACCGAAGGGGGAAAATGTTTTTGCCTACAGTTTTGTGTATTTATTATGTTTAATTAAAATGCTAAACACAGGGAGCCCTCTGATCTCTAAGATGTGAGGATACATTTCTGTGCTTATACAAGAATTCCTTTGTGATAAGAGTGTTTAATTTTGCCATTAATCTCCTGAGGATAAATGAAAGCACCCTCCTGACATGTCCCATGTTTGTGTTGAATCAACTTGGTTAACAATTGGCTAATACACTTTAAAAAAATAATTCCATACTCAAGGAAAAAGTCATTACTCAGGCTGGATAAGGACCTGGATGGACTTGAAGAAGAGAAGATGCGCGTACAAAAAATGGCTAACTCTCTCCCGCAATTCAAAGATGGCAGAGAGAAAGTGGTGATTCAACATTGTCAAGATACAGCAGCCTTGTGGGAGAATACTAAAGCGTCTGTCACAGAGAGGTAAGAGAAAAATCCCTTCTGCATCTGAAGATGCTTCTGTGTAGCTAACCTTCTGAAGTGTTTGTTTTGGAAGCATGTCCCCTGGACCCAGGTGCAAATACAGAGCTTCAACACTGGTGTTCACAGCCAACATTTGTCACATGGAGTTCTGGCACTTCTGACAGTGCCCACCTCTGTGGCTAGGACCGCTTCCCTCCCTGTCTCCTTCAGAAAGCACATGACCTGTTTGTGGGATGTTTCTGAGCCACTGTGTTCCTTCCCTTAAGTCTCTGGACTCTCATGGTCCTTTCTCTACCCTCTCTTTGGCCTCTCTCTGTGTGTGAATGGTGCCTGTGTATACCAAGCCATGATAAAGCCAGTCTGTGGCACACGATCTAATCTAATTTCATAGATCGTAGAGCCTTCTCTAAAGTCCTAGGACTAATTAGTACCCAGTTATACTGGAAACCGAGTCAGTTGCCATGTTTGCTGAGCTATTTTACTTTCTAAAGAGGGCTGAGCCGAGGATGGGTGGAGGAGAGACTCCCATGAGCTGTGCAATAATCCAATTTAAAATAATCTTCGAGAATCCTAGAAAGGGGCTCTGTCTTCCAAAGGGTCTTGTGGTTGACAAGACAGAAATGGTTCTGTCCAGTTGTTAGTCCTGTGTTTCTCCTCAGAGCTTACATATGTTAGCATGTGATCCTGTGTATCTCTCCAGAGCTTACATGTCTTAACACAGTTAGTATGAATCTGAGCCAGGTGTGGTGCCACACGCCTTCAATCCCAGCACTTGGGAAGCAGAGGCAGGTGGATCTCCGAGTTCGAGGCCAGCCTGGCCTACAAAGCAAGTCCAGGATACACAGAGAAACCCTGTCTCTAAATGAAGCAAAACAAAACAAAAACAAACAAACAAAAAAACGAAGCCAGAACAAAAAGTAGGAATCTGGTGATTATTTATTTGTACAGCCTATTCGCTGCATCGTTATCATTGGTAATCTAATCAAGCCATGTGTGGAAAGGGAAAGTCCTTTTGCGCCTCCTGAGTCGCTGAGTGTTACTTTCAGGCCGTTTCCCTCCCTTTTTCTTACATAGCCTGGAGCAGTGCGGAAGTGTTCTGGAGCTGTTGAAACAATATCAGAATTTTAAAAACAACTTGACAGCTTTGATTCAGAAGGAAGAGGGCATCATCTCCCAGCAGGCTTCCTACATGGGAAAGGACAACCTGAAGAAGAAGATCGCGGAGGTAAGCTCTCCTTTCAGAGCCGACCTGCGCACTGACGTGGCCGAGGAGCCCAGCGGTAAAGAGGCGTTATGAAAGGAATGAGCTTTGAAACTCGGCTTAAAAGAGTGCAGTGGTGACTGTTTCACTAGATATGTAGAGTTCATCAGCTCGATCAGCACAGACAGAAAGAAATCGCTTTCCAAACTGGTGCCAGGTTCCTTTGGTTTGGGCCTTCTTAGCACTGGGACTGTGGCTCTACCAGAGGCTGGGACTCATCCGCAGCCCCTCTGTAGGACTGTAAAGGGCTCTTGCCCCAGGCCTATAACTGAGGAGAAACCTGAGCCCTCATGCAGGCAGGAGAGATGAAGATGGTAGGAAACCCTCTCTGTTTCTCACAGACAAGGAGGACGTTACAATTCCCGTATTCGCTTCCTGTGAAGATGTGCTAGCCCAGTGGCCCGCCTGTGTTGACAGCTTCACTAATCCCAGCTCCGTAGGCTAAGGAGAACAACATCTTTTGGACACTAGATGTCATTATTTTCTATGAATTTACATGGTTAGAAAGCAATGGACTGCGTTCTTACTCTATGACTGTACATCAGAATGACGCCTTTCCCACGTCAGTTCCAAGGAGCCAAGCTGCCACAAACACGCATGACATGTAGACCTCTTGGTGCATTTGATTGTTAGAAAGTAGTTTCATTAAACTTCCTATTTCTTTTTAAATGGATTTTTAATTATGTAATTAATCAGTTTTATGTGTTTTGCCTGCATGTGGTCTGTGTACCACATGTATACTTACTGCCCATGGAGGCTAGAAGAAGGTGTTGGCTCTCCGGGACCTGTAGTTATAGGCAATTGTGAGCCACCGTGTGGGTGTTGAGAATTGAACCAGGGTCTTCTGAAAGAGCAGCCAGTGACCTTAACAGCTGAGCCAGCTCTCTAACCCCCTATTCTTCCTGTTTCTAACAACAGGCCAGTGGGAAAGCAGAACAATTACACTCCATTTATGATCTTCTTTGTTTGTTTTACATTTATTTGCTGACAGCACATGAATGCCATAGAACACACGTGGGCGTAACTGGTGGAGGGGGAGTCATTTGTCCTTCACCTCAGGGTCCTGGGATTAAACTCATGGCTTGCTTGGGAGCAATGACCTATACTCCACTAATCCATCTTGCTGGTCCTTACGATCATTTCTTTTAGGTTGAATAATAATAATAATAATAACCAGAATTGTTTTCCCAGTTGCCTCTCTCTATTTGTATGTTTTGAATATGTCAAAAACGTTTTTTTGCTTTTTTTTTTTTTTTTACAGATTGAAACTGTCAAAGAAGAATTCAGTGAACATTTGGAAGTTGTAGACAAGATAAATCAGATTTGTAAAAATCTACAATATCACCTAAATAAAATGAAAACCTTTGACGAGCCCCCCTTTGAAAAAGAGGCGAATGCCATTGTGGATAGATGGCTTGATGTATGTGATCAGTTAATTAAAACTTCTGTTTCATAACAAATTGATATTTAGGGGAGAATGTCTTTGGTATTCTTATGATACTGAGAATTTAAGCTGTTATTCTTTGTAAGAAAAAGTAATATTATAACTTAGGAATTAATTTCATCTCAGAGTTAGACATTACTGACAAATGGGACTTTAGTATTCTAGATTTTCTTTTTGTGTGTGTGCATATGTACACATGTGCATACACCTGTCTACCAGACGTGGTAGTGTAGACCTGTAAGCCAGCATTTGAGAGGTAGTAGCAAAAAGATAATGAGGTGAAGGCCAGGACAAGCTTCTTGAGAACCTGTGTCAAAAGAAATAAAAATACCCAGCCACACTGGTGTGTTCTGTTCATACAAGGCACGTTGATCTCTGCGCAGTCCAGGCTGGCCTGGTCTACGTAGAGTTCAGCTCATCCAAAGCTTCTTAGTGAGTCTCTGTCTTCAAAAAAAGAAGCAAGGCTTTAAAACTTGTACTCACCATATTAAAAAATAAATTAGTCAACATGGCCTTTCATGCAGAGAGTCTTGATATTTAACTCTATACTTGATGAATTTGTACTAGTTTGTTATTCTTATGAGTTACAAACTAAGAGTACTTGCACTTTCTGTAATTAATTAGATTGTTTGTTTGTTTGTTTATTGAGACAGGGTCTTGCTATGTAGCCCAGGGTAGGTTTTAATTTACTATGAAGCCCAGGATGGCCTTAGACTTGCACTGAGATTCTTAATCCAGTGCCTGGATTAGAGCCATGTGCTACCATGCCCTTCTTGAGACAGGGCCTTATGTAGTAGCTGGCCTCGAACTCACAGTTGCTTTAAATTACATATATGCTATACCGAATCAGCTGAGAGTTTTTTTTTTTAAAGAGTGATGACAATATGATACATGAAAGTAATTTTGATGAATTGAACAAATTAGCTACTTTAAAAATACATTTGATTTCAATAAATAAAGTGTATTTTATCAAACAATGTTTTCCATGCCTGTGCCAATTTTTTTCTGTTCACAATCGGTTGTAGATAAATGAGAAAACAGAGGAATACGGTGAAAATCTTGGGCGGGCGCTGGCCTTGTGGGACAAACTTTTCAACTTAAAAACCAACATTGAGGAGTGGACTGAAAAGATCCTTGGGAACATGGAGTCACATGAGCTGACCGAGGAGGACAGAGAAAAGCTGAAGGTAACTCAACCCAGTTAAGATAGCTGCCTTGCCTCTAGGCTGCTGAGATCCGAATGTTACATTTGCTTTGTTGCAGCAGCAGAGAAAACTTCCAGTGAGATAATGTATTACTTTCCCATGAGGGCTCTGAACTGTATTGATTGCCCTGTGAAATCCAGGCAGATGTTTGCATTTACTGCTCATCTGGGATTCACAGACATGCACAGGCTATGTGCGCACACTGACTGTGGGTGAGGAAGGATTTTACAAGAAGACTGGTTTTTAAATGGTGCTCTCAGCGTGGCATTCGGAAAGAGTCTGAGTTACCTCTTTTGATTGTGGGAGGAATTGTTTCTGTCCTCACTGGGGTAGAGCACCTGTTTTGCGTGCTTGAGGCTCCGTGTTCAGTTTCTACACCACAGTTGGGAACTCTTTCTAATTGCCAATTTTTTAAAATGCCATTAATCTGCACAATGTCTTTCTAGATCAGAAAACACCTGGCAGTTAGAAGTGACTCAGTATAGTCTAAAAATCTGTGTGTATGTATTTATTTAATGCTGAAAACCCCATTATCTCCCAAATTCTTGCATTTTATTCCATTTTTAATTCATGTATTTTTTTCTACATGTTGGGAAAAGTTTTTAAAATTTCCTGGACCCTTAGTGTAGTTATAAAATGAGTCATCGCTAAGAATCTTTTAGATGTGTCTTAAATTATAGGTTATCTGAAAGTGTGAAGTCAAGAATTGTAAACAGCCAGCCTTTGGGCCGGGTTCATTTAGCATTTGTATATCCATAGCCAAGACTTCGGCCATGCTCTTCAGCCGTACCAGCAGTCTTATGGTACAAGTCTTACTTTAACCTGTTGTCCTGAAAGGAGAATGCTTCCCTTGGCTGTCATTTGCCTCACCCCTAAGGCATTTGGGTTTGTTACTCCCCGGAACATTATTAAAACAGAGGAGCAGAAGAAATGTCAGGGCACCTTCAAGTTTCTGCCCATCAACAGTAATAACCCCAGGTACCTGAAAGTAAGATGAACTAAAGATGTTTTCTCTTCTATTATAGGAAGAGCTAAAAGTCCACGAAGAGCAAAGTTTAGAATTTTCCAGGAGAGTGGCTGACATTCAGTTGCTGCTTCAGAGTAATGAGAAACCGCTTGAACTGCAGGTATGGGAATTTTGATTCAGTGGAAGATTCTCTCTACCTTCCAAAATAGCATCTATAACCCACACATTCCAAATTCAAATGGAAAATGAAGTCAGAGTGGTTACCTGTTTGCACTCAATTAAAAATGTGCGGGTCAGCCTAGGCAGTTGTGTGGGCCGCATTCGGCGCGATAGTATTATCTGCTTGCACTATTCTCTCCTTTTTGCTTTCTCACATGCGCGGTGTGTGGAGGAGACATCCGGTGTGTGTTTCCACGGAAAGTGACAGTGGTTCCCTGTATGTGTTGTGGGGAGGAGACTATGTCTGGAGGGGTCCTTGAGGGTCTCTACCGGAGGGATGTGGAAATTGCCTCGACTGTGATTTTTCTGTTGTGTGAAGAGATTTATCTCAGTGTCATTTGGATGAAGGGCTGTAGTGTTTATATATGAGATCTTGGCCAGGCCTTGTGGCTAGCACCTTGTCTGTATAGCCTACTAGTTTTATGATCCTGGGCAAGTTACTTCAGTCTTCTTCAGTCTGTCTATGAAATGCTCACGCCTCCTGCTGAACACATAAAAAGTAGCCAGTGATAGCCAGGGAAGCGGTGCATGGCTATAAGCCCAAAACTCAGGAGGGTAAGGCAGAGGGATCATGAGTTCGAGACTGGCATGGAATATGTTGTGAGATCCGGTCTCTTAATGAAACAAGGCTATTTAATTGCTGTCTGCACATTTTAATATCATTTATGTGTTTAGAAATAGGTTTTCTCTCTTGAGTGCCATAATTTTTCAGTTTGCATGCTAGATATAATGTATTTTGGGTGGAGGATTCCAATTAGAAAATGTCAATTTCTGTTTTTTTTTTTCCTGTATAATTCTTATTTCTTCTTGTTTAGTTGTTTGGGTGGTTTTTTGAGACAGAGTTTCTCTGCATAGGCCTTGCTAACTTGGAACTCACTTTGGAGACCAGGCTGGCCTCCAGGATCTGCCTAACTCTGCCTCCCAAGTGCAGGGACTAAAAGTGTTCGCCACCACACCCTGCCTTAGTTCTTGTTTCTTTTGAGGCTGTGATATAGAACAATGTGGCAAGAATGTATTTCACTCTGAGATGAAGTGCTGTCACCTTTCTCTGTAGCAAGCAGGTGGCTGAGGTGTGCAGAAACAAAGCTCCTTACTGCAGGGTCGTGTGTCTTGTGATTTCAGGTCATGGAGTCCTCTGTCCTAAGCAAGATGAAAACTGTGCAAAGGCATGTCACAGGAGAATCTGATAGCTGTGTGCCCAGTGGAAACGCAGCCGAGCTGAGGGAAGATCTGGACCAGGCTAAGACCCAGATGGGGATGACAGAGTCCCTCCTGAACGCCTTGTCTCCCTCCGATAGCCTGGAGATCTTCACGAAGCTTGAGGTACCACCTGGTTGCCCATCTTCTCTGCTCACACCTATTGTCACACTTTTTTTTTTATTACTTTAAAAAATATTTTTATATTTGTGGTACTATAAATTTATATTTGTGGTACTAGTGATTAAACCTTGTTCCTATTAGGGAAGTATCCTACCACTGAGCTATCTTTAACACTTAGTTTTCTTGGCCCTCTATAGTTAGTGAAAATAGAGGAGGTGGGGGGCGGGGGAAGCTGATTTCTAGAATAAGAGAGAGGGGGGAAGGCAGGCCAGTCAGAAAAAAAAAAGTATTGTGGGTCAGTGAGCTAGCTCAGAAAATGCCCAAGCCTGATGGCCAGAGTTCGACATCTCACATATACACGATGGCACCAACACACACATCAAATGACTAAGTGTAAAAAAAAAGAAAAAAAAGAAAAAAGTGCATTGCATTGTACTATAAATTGACTATGAAATAGAAAGCAAAGCCACTCCATTGAAAATTATCTGGGTTGGGCTGGAGAGGTGGCTCTGAGGTAAGAGCACTGGTTGCTCTTTTAGAAGATCTTAGTTTCATTCCCAGCACCCACATGGCAGCTCACATCTATCTGTGATGCCAGTTCCAGGGGATCTGACACCTTCACACAACATTCATGTAGGCACATAAAAATAAATAAATCTTCAAAAGAATAGAAAATTGTCTGCGCTTATAAAATAATGAAAATCTCTGAAGCCTGGGAGATGACTCAGTTGTCAGTGTCCTCGCTACGTATGCAGGAGGACTGGAGTTCAAATCCCTAGCATCTGTGCTTTTTTAAAAGAGCCAGGCATGGTGGGGGGGGGGGGCGGGGAGCAGCGACAAGGGACTCAGTGGCCAGCTAACCAATCAGTGAGCCGCAAGTCCAGTGGTCTCAATAAAATAAAAACAAATAATAACAGGAATGTGCAGAATAATTAGGAAGACCTCTGAGGTTGACCCCTGGCTTCTATACACGCTTGCACACACTGTGTATACACCATTATGTGTGTGCACACAGACACAACAATTAGTTAGGGGCCTGAGAGCGCTAGGTGAAGTGAGCCAGCTGAGGATGCGGTGACTGTGGTCTGTCCTGTGCTTAGGAGATCCAGCAGCAGATCTTCCAGCAGAAGCACTGCATGACGATCCTGGAGAACCAAATAGGGTGCCTCACTCCAGAGCTCTCTGACCTGAAGAGGCAGTACGCAAGCGTCAGCGACTTGTTTAATACCAAAAAGAACGCTCTGCAAGACCACTTTGCCACATTCCTGAATGGTGAGTGCGACGTGCCCCAAACTTTGTTTTTTGGCAATCTTGAGATATGAATATGCCAATAGCACGCTGTCAAAGACTGGTATAAACTTGGCTTGTACAGACTGTGTTTAAAGGAATAATATCTCAATAAATCCTTTGGGGAAACACTGTTAATGTCTAGTATAAATACTATCCCTTTTTTCAAGCCTCAGGTCTGTCATTCATGGTCACTGAGACCATATGGCCAGTGTGTCTGAGGGGGTGCCTGTGAGCACTCTGCCTGTGCCAGTGTCTTTGGATGTCCCGTGTGCTTAGAAAGGTGTTTATGCAAAGAATACTCTGTATTGTCCTCTAAACCCGGCTGTTCCTCAGCTCTGGGTTTCAGAACGTGTCATGGCTTTGCCCACCGCCATTGGAAGCAAGTTCCTCATCCCTCTGGTATCAAGGTATATGAATTCCTGTTGGAATACATGGGACTTTTTTCTTTTCTTCTACAGAGCAGTGTAAGAACTTTAATGACTGGTTCAGCAGCATCAAAATGAATCTCCAGGAGTGCTTTGAACCACCGGAAACAAAACCCAGCATGGAACAGAAGCTGCAGAAACTTTCTGTAAGATACATATGCCAAAACTTACCAAGACTGAACCGTTTGTGAGAAGTCTCGTGCTCTGTGGCCGACCCTGAGGCCCCGAGTCTAAGCCATTCTCCTACCTTCCTCCCCTACCCAACAGCTGGGGCTTCAGGCTCAGGTTTAGACGCTACATTGTGTTCTTTTTGCTTTGTTTTGTTTTTATTCGAGACAGGGTTTCTTTGTGTGACCTTGGCTGTCCTAAACTTGCCTTGTAGACCAGGCTGACCTCAAATTCACAGAGATCTACCTGCCTTTGCTTCCCCAAATGCTGGGATTATAGGCGAGTGCCATGTTGCCCGGCTGATACATTGTATTAAGTTTGTTGGTAGTCCCAGGACTTCCCCAACCATGGATATTCACGTTCTTTATATAAAAGGATGTAGTATTTGCATATATCCTATACATGCTCTGTCATGTGACTATTGCTATTCTAATTAACACATTGTTTGATGGGTCCCCAATTCCCTCTGCTGATGTCCTGTATGCTTGGTAAGGTGTTTGCGCAAACCACATCACTCTCTATACCTAACTGGTTGTCAGCACCGGGTTTCAGAATGTCTTGTGCCATTAATTCTCACTTCTTTCGTTCATTTTACGGGCCTCAGAAATGGATGCCCAGACACTGAAACATGAGCATGGGGATGAGGGGAATTTGGGCAAAAGTAAATGAAGAATAATCTGTTCGCTTTCATATGTGGATTGCCAGGAGGAGGAGGAGGAAAGTCCTTGTGAGAACGGAAGCATCACCAACATAGGAGACTTTAGCTTTTTCCATCTTGTTCCCATGTACCCATTGTAGCGGTATTACAGTGTATTTGCGTGCTGTAGACCCCAGAAAGCCGTGCAAATGCAAACACAGATACATACAAACAACACACACAGAGAGACACACCTACATTCTAGAGCTGTTGGAAATGACCCGCCACTGGACCCAGCCATGTCTTCCTAGTGCAGATGTAACCGACTTTGTGTATTTCTTAAGGATTTCTCGACTCTTGGAGGTGGAACTAGCAAAATACAGCAGGTGGAGACTGTTCTACAGCACGTGAAGATGCTCCTCCCCAAAGCTCACGTGAAAGAGCTTGACAGCTGGCTCAGGAGTCAAGAGCTAGAGTTAGAAAACATGGAATCCATTTGCCAGGCCCGAGCAAGGGAACTGAAGAGCTCCCTTCAGCAGCTACTGAGGTGGGAAATCAATAGCATCTTCTTAGACTACTTCAGTAGGGATTTCCATGTGCTATATATGCTGGGATATTCAAAGCATGCTAATTTTTCAAGTGGAATAGGTACAGTTGTTCCTTGCTGTCTCTTGGGAACTGGTTTAATGGACCTCTGGGGATGTCCATGTCCTTTCTATAAATTGCACGGTATTTGCAATACTTAATGCACATTCTTCCACATACTTTAATTAAATCATCTGTAGATTAGTTATAATAACCAGTACAGTGTAAATGCTATGTAGATAGTTGTCATATTGTATATTTAAGGAATGCAGGCAAGAAAGCAAAATGGCTGTGCACATACACACACACAATTGGTTGTCAAATAATTTTGATCCGTTGTCGTCATAATCCCATGGGTTTGGAGCTCGCTCTTACAGAAGTATACATTTAAAAATACCTGTTTCATGTGTGTAAGTGTCTGCCTACATGTTTACCTACATACTACTACATGTGTGCCTGGTGCCCATGGAGGTCAGAAGAGCCTGTTGGAGTCCCAGGAATTGGAATTAAAGATGGTTGTGAGCTGCCTTGCAGGTGCTGGGAACTGAACCCAGTTCTTTTGAAAGAGCAACAAGTGCTCGTAATTGCTGTGCTGTTTCTCCAGCTCCTCTGCCCCTCCCCCCACTGGAATACCATCTAAGGCCTCACAGGAAGCATTCTCCCTGTGATCTGTGCTTCCCAGACACTGACTGTAACTTCTCAATTCAGTTCTGTTCAGGGGATATACAACTTTAGGGGGCTCTGTGAGTTATCTGAAATGGCAATGGTTCAGAGAAGAGTCCAGACACTGTTTCTTGGCTCATCAGTTTCCTGCAGTTGTTTGATTATTTGCCTTCTTCAATTCTACTGTAATATGTGCAATAATTATGTAAGTTTGGCTATGTGTCAGGTTCCTTAAAAAAAGGAGTAAAATCTAGTTGACACATCAGCATCCTGTTTTTGGCACAGTCATCATTTCTTATGTCATATTCTGATCTGTAAATTGGTCTTGTAGATTGGAAGATGAATGCAGAAGCCTAAGTAAGTGGCTGACTAATCAAGAAGAGAATTGGAAAGAAATGGAAGCATCAGGAAAGAGAAGGGATCTGTTGTACCAACTTTTAACTAGGAAGAGGTATGGCAGTCTTGATAGAAATGTGTTATTTGGGAGTGTTCTCCACCAGGCTCCAATAAACTGTCGATGATATTTGGAAATTACAGGGAGCAGTTTGAGGCTGTGGCCCAGCTGAATGACTCCCTGAAGGAGCATGGGCTTACCGAAGGAGAGGAGACAATCAAAGAATCAACACATTTGATTGATAGATACCAGACTCTATTAAGACAATTACCTGAAATTGAGGAAGAGGATAAGTTACCACCTGCCGAAGACCAGAGCTTTAATGATCTTGCACAAGATGTAATTCACTGGATAAAAGAGATTAAAGAGTCCCTTATGGCTTTGAATTCATCAGAAGGCAAAATGCCACTTGAAGAAAGAATCCAAAAAATAAAGGTATAACCGTGGAAACCAAATTTGAGAGGTCAGAGTGAACTCTCATTTTGAAAAGCTTCAGAGGAAAACTGCAAAGATTTCTTTCTTAATAGAAAATAAGATCACTGTGGGATAGCTGAAAAAAGTCAAATTGCGGAGCTTACAGAGAAGGGTGGTAACGAGTCTAAAGTTAATTTAGTGCATATGAAAGAGAAAAAGTACGTCCTCCTCTTCCAAGAGGCCAATGACCTGTTACTCATGATCCCTTGTAACAGGTAGAACTAAAGGCGTTAGCGTAGCAGGCAGGATCTGGCAGGACACAAAGTCATCTGTGTCAGGAGAAGACCCCAGCAGTGTGGAGGGTGGAGGGGAATCCTGGGAGTAGGCAGCTGTGCCCATGAAGCATTACTGGCTACACAGGGGTATGAGGGGGCAGGAGAGTCTCTAGAGCTGCCTCTTTACCCAAGAGAGGGTCACGAACGACTTGTTCAAAACTGCAGGGGCAGCTGTACAGGCGGGGGCATCATGACAGGACGAAGCCATGGGGAGTAGTGAGCTACTATGCAAGGGTTGCTAAGAATGAGTGCTCAGAGTCACTGGGATACGTCTCCGGACACTCTTTCCCCGGACAGCGTGAGTCCTGAGTACTTGCTTCCAAGACAGGAACTCAGTTTTAACAGAAGAAGGGAAGGAGATGGAGGAGTGAGCCCTGGGGAAGAGCTGACAGGAAGGACCCCTTTCCTGTGGGAAGCGATGAGTCTCTTCTTAGGTGTGTAAAAGTGTCTGTTCAGGTTGCCACCTCTGACTCTCCAGGCCAGGAAGGAAGGCCTGTCGGGGTTTTTGAAAATCAAGGGTGAGCAAGAATGCAGTTAGTTCAAACCAACACTTCCTTATTAAGAATCAACTGTATACCACGAAGGTGTCTTCATTTTTGGAGCATATAGAAGATGAAAATGTTGTTATGAAATAGACTCTACAGCTAGCACCATGGTATAAGCCTGACAAAAGGATCTCATAGCTTTTACCCGGAAGTAATTCAGGTGAAGTTACAGAACCTTTGTAATTTCAGGAAATCATTTTACTGAAGCCAGAAGGAGACGCCAGAATCCAGATGGTAACGAGACAGGCCGAACACTGTGAGGCCCCACTGGCCCATGAGACCCTCACGGATCTCAGCAACCAGTGGGACAGCACGCTGCATCTAGCCAACACCTACCTCAGGTAAAGGCTGTTTCTTTCCTTGCCCGGTGAAGCCAGAACACGTGTCTTTCCCGCCACCTGGGTCTGGATGAGATGGTGGCCGGCGAGGAGTATGTGAGGGGTGCCCGTGGTAGAGCAGTTCAACAGAAGAGCGAAGAGATGGCTTGGTAGCCTCTCTGTGGCCCTGCTTAGGGTGGCTGACGCATTGACCTGTGGGGCTTTAGGCAACAGTTTGTCTTCCCTCCATGCTCCTGTGCGGCAACCTTTCCCCAAACAGCATGCATACGGGAAGACTGTGGACTAGTGACTCTCTTTAAATCTTATTCTAAGGAATTCTTGGGGGTATGTGTGTGTATGTGTGTGCCAGTTTGTGTTTGTACCAAAACACACATGTGGAAGTTGGAGGACAACTTGTACCTAGGTTGCTCTTTCTACCGCGTGGGTCCTGGGAATGGAACTTGAGTCCTCAAACTTGGCTGCCAGCACCTTCACCCTCTGAGCCATGCTGCTAGTTTCTCCTGTGAAGATTCTTCTTCATGTCATACCTTTAAAAGCACCATATAATGTTTTTATTAATTTTTTGAGGGTTTTATGCAACGTGATTTGATCGCGTTCACCTCCTGTTCCTCTCTCCTTCCTCCCAGATCCTCCCTTCACGTGTACGTCCTCTCTCTATTTTGTGTATTTCTCTCTTTTTTTTTTTTTCTATTTTTTTAAAAAGTAGCTTCAGAGCAGGGCACGATGAAATGTGCCTATAATCCCAGCATTCCTGGAGGCAGAGGCAGGCAGATCTTTGTGAGTTCGAGGCCAGCCTGGTCTATAAAGCAAGTCCAGGACAGCCAAGGCTACATGGAGAAACCCTGTCTTGGAAAAGAAAAACAACAAAAATAACTTCAGAGTCCAATTTGTGTTGTCCATGTGCTCATGGATATGATGTCATCTACTGGAGTGAGGTTGACCAAGCAGGAACTACACCCTGATAGAAGACTGACTCTCCCTTCCTAAGAACGACTAACTGTCAATAGCTCTTCAGTTAGGGGTGGGGCTCATGGGCCCCTCTGCTTTTGTGCTTGACTTGGTCTTGTGCTGGCAACTACAGCTTCCGCAAGCTCAAGAGTATAGGGGTCTTGTCATGTCCAGAAAAGCTGTTTCATTTGGCCCTACTTGACCACTGGCTCTTAGAATTTTTCTGCCCCTTTTTGTGTAATGGATCCTGAGCCTCAGGTTAACTCTCATATCCAAAACAGTACATTTCTTGTTTGAAATTGAATCCATACAGAATACTATCATGTATGCCTGTTTGCTGTGTGTGTTTGTTTGTGCATGCATACATATGTGTGGAGGTCAGAGGTCAACTTCCGATGGTGGTCTTGGGCATGTCTACCTTCTTTTGGGGACATGGTTTCTCACTGGCCTGGAATTGTTAGGCAGGCTGGCTGGCCAGTGAGCCCTAGACATCCATCCGCCTTCTCCTCTCCGGCACAGTGGTTATAAGATTGTTCTACTATTCCTGAATCTGTCTATCTTTTCCTTCCTTCCTTCCTTCCTTCTTTCCCTTCCTTCCTTCCTTCCCTTCTTCCTTCCTTTTGCCCTTCTGTCCTGGAATGGAACTCAGCTCTCCCTGTTTGCACAAAGCAGGCACTTTAATGATCTGCCTTCTCTCTCCAGCAGCACTTGTTTTAGTTTTATGTAAGTGTGAAATAGGACTTTAGAGCACATTGAAGTGTGGTCAACAGCGCTGGGGCTAGTTAGAAATTAAAACATACTATTTTATAAAAAATATTAATTGTGTAACAAAAATTATCCTGGAGTAATAGTCAAATAATTTCTGAACTAAGCCTAATGCTGTTTAAAAGGCTGGAGAGTTAAGTTGGGACCCTGGAAATAATATGCATTTGTGTTATTTTAGTGCCACTTGCAAATAACGTATGCTGGGATAGAATACGCAGAGTGCCTCTTCATTTTTCTTATTTTCACTTCTAAACTCTCTTGCAACATTTAGCCATCAAGAAAAGCTTGTGCTGGAAGGAGAGAAGTATTTGCAAAGTAAGGAGGACCTGAGGCTGATGCTCACGGAACTGAAGAAGCAGCAAGAAGCAGGCTTTGCTCTCCAACCTGGCTTGCCAGAGAAGCAAGCCCAGTTAAAAATTTATAAGAAATTCCTCCAGAAAGCCCAAGATTTGACATCCTTGCTGGAGGAGCTGAAATCTCAGGGCAATTACCTCTTGGAGTGCACTAAAAATCCTAGCTTCAGTGAGGAGCCGTGGCTGGAAATAAAACTCCTGCATGAAAGCCTTCTTCAGCAGCTCCAGGTGAGACAGGCAGAGACAGGCCCAGCACCTGCGGCAGTGAGGACATGGGATTCTTATGAAGAACTAGTGCTCAGGCATTGTTCTCTTGCTGAACCCAAGGCTTTCAGTGGGTTTCAGTGTTAAATGAAAATGGCGACTCTCAAGAAGGCAGGAATTACTACGGCTAGAGGAAGCCATGCTGTGTTGATTATGGTATTATTTCCCTTTGTTGAAATTCCCTTCCTCAGTAGTCGGATAACTTGAAGCTCCTTAGGAATCTCTACGAAGAAGGTTATGTGACATCACCCATCCATTACCCATCTTCCATGCAGGCATGCATCCATCCATCCACCCACCTATCCACCCACCCATCCATCCATCTGCTCATCCACTTCCCTGTCCATTCACTAACCCACTTGTCCAGTTTGTCCATCTGTCAACAGATGCATCCACTCCTCCACCCACCTACCCATCACCCCCCCCCCCCACACACACACCATCTACTTAGTCATCTATCATTTATCCACCCACTCAACTATCCATTCATCCAGAGTAATAATTCCTATCAGTTGTCATGTTCCTGCCTCAGGTCTTTCCACACAATCTGCAATAAAATGGGTTGAGATAAGCTGTCCCCTTGGCAAAATGGAGTCCATTCTTTCAGTAAAACTGATTTTAATTCCTTAAACATTGAAATCCAGTTTCAGTATAAGAATCACCTGGGCATGAAATCCCAATTACCCAGAGGTGGGCTCAGGTTGGGAGACCTGCTTGGATGGATCTTTTGTAGGTTACCTCTTGCTGGTATCTGATTAAGGTATGGTCCTTTACGTCCTTAGCCCAGGAAGAAAACCTGAAGATGGTCTTGCTTTTGAGTCATGATTCCTTTTTCCCGACACAGATTAGCCTTTTATTCTTAGGAAAAGACCCTGGAGTTAGGTTGCTCTCATATAGTCTCATTTGGAGAGGCAAACTCTTTATTTTAAAGCAACAAAATAAAATTAAATAAAACCTTATTTACTTTGTTTGTGATTTAGTGATGTAATTTGTAGTCATTTTGTTTTGTCATTTTCTTGACAAACAAATTTAGGAAGAAAATTAAGGCAAGAAAGCAGCCAATGTTTTGTTATGTCATATTTATCTGGAGATGGAAAGACTTTGTAGTGACATACATTAGACTCTATCAACACCGGGTCAGCTATTTTTGTTTTGGCGTGAAATGTTGTAAAGTAAGTCTATGTGAATTATATAATTGCTTCCTGAGTGGAAAAAAAAACCTTAAATAATTTGTTATGTGCCAATGGTTTTATTTTTAGGATTCTGTACAGAAATTAGAGGGTCATGTTCAAGAACACAGTTCATACCAGGCTTGTCTCACAGACCTAAGCACCACATTGGGTGATATCTCCAAGGAGCTTCTCAGCCTTTGTGATGGATCTGAGGGCCACATAATGGCTGAGGACAGAATGCAGAAATTACAGGTATTTAGCAATGTCCAAACATAATTCAATTTTTTTGGGAGGGGGGGGAAATCAATATTCTTGACAACTTGACTTTTCATTACCTTTGCCTAAAGGTAGTTCAGTACCTTTGATAAGGAAATTCAGATACTATTTAGAAAGCCGTCAGCAGTCTAGAAAAAAAAGTAGGAACATGCTTCTCCAGTGGTCAGGTCCATTGGTGAAGCCATTTGACCAGTGATTCAGCAGGCCCTTAAGGAGAGAACTTGACCTATAGCCAGCCTGTAACTCCTCATTGTCTTCATTTCAGAAACAATGTAATTCCACAGGATTCTGAAAAGCCACAGGATGAGGGCAGATAGCTTGACTTTGGGGAAATGTACCAGTCTGCAGTCTCCATCTTGGGTGACTGGGACTTGTAGACACTTTGCCCTGTCCATTTTCATTCTGGTGGAGCCTCTAAGAGTCTCCTTCACTCTCTATCCCATAGCAGCCTGTCCCCTCTAGTGAGGATCAACACCCTTATCCATGTCTGAAAAACACCTCTGGTTTTTGCACTGCTGTGCAATCAATGCAGCAGGCCCAAGTAGTGTCCTGTATAAAATTAGCTCAGCTTTTAATTTTAAATACTAGAATTTAGATGGATATGGGTCTTCCAAATGACTCTTTATCCTCTTTGATACTTTCCATGGTGGAGGTACTCATTCAGTATTTGAGTTTTGAAGAGCCTGACTCTTCCTTGTTTATTTGAGACAGAGTCTCACCATATAGCTCCAGCTAGCCTAGAACTTGCTACGTAGTCCAGGCTGGCCTTGAACTCAAGAGATTCACCTGCTTCTGCCTCTCTAGTGCTGGAATTAAAGGCATATGCTACCACACCTGACGATTTACCGATTTTTATTTGTGTGTGTGTGTGTGTGTGTGTGCAATGCCCACAGAGGCCGGAAGAGGGAGTTGGACTTCCTGGGACTAAAGTTACAGATAGTTGTGAGGAGCCTTGTGGACACTAGGAACAAACCTCAGGCCCTTTGAAAGAGCAGTCAGTGTTTTTAACCACTGAGCCATCTCTCCAGCCCAGGAGGCTGTATCTTAAATGAAATATACCCAACAAACGACTATTGACTGCCTCCTGTGTTTTACAAACTGTGCTATGGACATTTTCTTTATTTGCCACAGACATCCTACTTCTTATGAAATCTCTTACAGAATTTGATGTGGGGTGCCACAGTGGTTTGAATTGTTCCCCAAAGTTTCTTCTTTGAAGTATTGACACCTTTTTTATAGTACATATTTTGTATTAATGAAAACAGAATACTTTGTGATCTATAAAAAGTCAACAAACTCTGCAGAGACCTGAATGCGATGCTTTTTGTAACCGCCTTTGCTCTACCCCTAGGCGCTGGAGGGGAGGCTCCGTTTACAAGGCGGCACATGGAAGAAGGCTTCTGCCTTAGCGAAATCCATTAAGCACAACACATCTTCGGTGGGACAGAAGATGATTAAAGATGACATAAAAGCACTTAGGTGTAAACAAAAGGATTTGGAAAACAGAATTGAAGCTGCCAAGCATGAGACTGAAAAGGGTCTTAACAACATCCTTAAATCCAAAGGCTTGACAGAAAAACATGCGAAGTTTTCTCTGCCAGGTGGAGAGGAGCTAGCCGCTCCCAGTGTGCCCGAGCCCACTCAGAAGTCGGCAGCAATGGGCGAGTCCCGGGGAGACTGGGAAACAAACACAGTAAGTGCCGTGATTCTGCTCTGAGACACTGAGTCTGAGAGTGAAGAGGTGCGCCTCTTTCAAAAGAGTCTCAAATCAAGCATTCTGATTTCCTAATTAAGTCCTCAAAGGACCGGCTACTTAGGAAGCTCACTTGTCAAAAGAGCCCTCAGAAAATGGTCCAGATTTCTGTGGTGAAATATTACTGTTCAGTCTGTTCAGATGTCAGTCATCAATTTAGGCTGATTCTTCTCACCGATATGTAATCAGATACAGTTTCTCGGGTCAAGAGCACAAAGGCAAATTAGAAAAGGCAAAAGAGAAGAAAATGCACTTTAGCCATTTTCCCAGTTAAAAAAATATATCCAAGAGCTTATTTCCTCCCCCCCCCCCCATTTGGTCAATTTCGTAAATGAAATCAGAGGCTGTTGCAAAGGAAAAGGCTCCTTTCTCTTCTTTTGTTGATGCCTTACTGCAAACACACCTGGAAATGCTGCCGGGTCGTTAGTGAGAAAATACCAGTACTTAGGCTCCTGGATTTCCTCAAAGAGAAGGAAGAAGTGTGCTTTCTTGCAGTTCTTTTGTATTTTTAAAAAATGTTATGTACACTACACTTTTAAGAGGTTTGTTTATTTGTGTTTGTACGTGTGCGTGCATGTGTCTGAAGATATGTATATGTTCATATATACGTGTGTGTGTGTGGTGGGCAGGTGTGTGCCTCTCTGCATGTGCACGGAAGGCCTTGATCACTCTTCCTTTAACCCTTGGATTTTGATGGGAGGACCTTTTCCTGAATGTGGGACTTCCATTTCCTCATCCAGGGTGGACTCCAGCAAGTCTTACATCTCTGCCTCATGGTACCAGGACTGAAGGCCTGCCCAACACACACAGCTTGTGGCATGAGTGCTAGGATTCGAACTCCGGTCCTGATGACTGGACAGTGCACTTAGCTCTATTGAGAGCAAACACATTGAGTACTGAAAGGGGCTGTTGCCTAATCACCTGTAAACCAATTTCTCCATCCCATTGTAGCTATGACACCCCAGTTCAATAGAAAACTGCAGAGAAAGATCACCATCCAAAAGGGGCTTTTAATTTTATTAAGCTTCAATTTAATCTTACGTGATGAAGAGAGTGGGCAGCCTTGCCTTGTCCCTGATTTCAGTGGGATTTTGATTTAAGTTTCTTTCCGTTTAGTTTGATGTTGGCTATAGGCTTGCTGTATATTGCCTTTACTATGTTTAGGTAAGTGCCTTGTATTCCTGATCCAAATGATAACTACTGAGAATTTATGACAGTTCACAGAAAAGTATTTGTTTTGCTTTGTTTTTCATAGTAGTTAGAAGAATTTACGACTTTATCTTAGTTAGGGTTTCTATTGTTGTGATGAAACACCACGACCAAAAGCAAGTTGGGGAGGAAAGGGTTTAATTTGCGTTACATCTTCACAGTAGAGTCCATCACTGAAGGAAGCCAGGACAAGGACTCAAGCAGAGCAGGAGCCTAGAGACAGAAGCTGATACAGAGGTTCTGGAGGGGGTCTGCTTACTGGCTTGCTCTTCAGGGCTTGCTCAGCCTGCGTTCTTAGAGAACCGGGCCACCTGGAGATAAGGGATACCGCCACCCACAAGGGGCTGGGCCCTCCCCTGTCAATCACTGATTAAGAAAATGCCCTGGATCCAGATCCTGCAGAGGCATTTTCTCAACTGAGGTTTCCTCCTTTCAGATGACTCTAGCTTGTGTCAAGGTGACATTAAACTAGCCAGCACAGCCTTTGAAATTTTTCATAAGTCTGGATTACGCAAAGCTGGTTTTAATTCTGTAGCAACCTTCCTTTGTAATGTGACTTTCCTGTGTATGCATTTTGTATTTTTTTTTCTACTAGTAGTGTCGGCCATCCTTTCATTATACGTAACCCTGTACTGTGTAAAGTTAAGAGCAATGTCAAGGTTGAACAAACAGCACTGGTAAAAGGGATCAAGGAACAAAACTATTGGTAGACAACTAAGATCCAGGTGCAATGAAGCTCATGGCACGACTCGGAGTGAATAACTGGGTGGGAAGCCTCAGCGATGAACACACAGGCGCATGAAGGAGCAATATTTCATGATAAAGCTGATTGATTTAAAGAAAACACTGATTGATCCAAAATATGGTAATAATGCTGGAGGGTGTGGCCAAGCCTAATAGCCCTAGCTATTCCTATAGGCGATATAGCGGGAGCCTGTCTCAGAAGACAAAGGCGAATGAGATAAAATACCTGCTATAACAAAAGAAAGGCCTTAATCCATCACATACATGACTGAGTGACAGTGAAATGTCTTAGCGAGTAAGGTTGCTTGCTACCAAACCTGATGCCCTGAGCTAGAGTTCCAGGACCCACCTGATAGGAGAGAACTGACTTCAGAAAGTTAGTTGTCTTCTGACCTCCGTATGCATGCTGTGGAACAGGCACCGTCTCGCTCCCATACAATGACAGACAGACAGACAGACAGATAGATAATAGACAGATAGGATGGATAGACAGGTAGGCACATAGATACGTAGAAAAATATAAAATATTCATCGAGACCTGTTTTTGTGACAATTATTCTGGTGTAATGTGAAGATACAATTTTCACAGCTTTAAATGTAGTGCTGAACACTTCATTAATGTTCACTTTACATGCCAAATTCATCAGGATTTTTTAGGACTTATTTTTCTTATTTATAGGTATGTGTGTCTCTGTAAGTGTGTGCCATGTGTGCACGTGCCTGCGGATGCAGGGTCCCCTGGAAGTGGAGTTACAGGGTTTGAGAGACAACTGATACAGGCACTGGATCTGAACTCTGATCATTACAGTGGAGCAGAGAGCGCGGCTAACCATTGAGTCGTCTCTCCAGCCCCTTAACAGGTTATTTTCAAGTCTCTAGAAGAACTTTAAAGGTTTTAAAATCTTTTTAAAAAAAAAACTCCTTCTACTCCCCCCCCTCTACTATCTGTCCCTGTCTGTGTCTCTGTCCCTTTTTCTCTCTCACTCATGTCTTTCTTTTGTAGTGTTGGGTAGTGAATATTTACCTTTAGTAAATAACGTTGATTTGGGTTTCATTGAAAGCATGGCTGTGCTTGCGAGTCATAACTGTACTGGAATCCACTGCTCAGAATTTTATCTAGATGAAACAAGATATTTTAGATGGGAACTGTCTTGTCTTAATATTGTCTTGATTAAGGCAGGCTTCGAGGCAAGAAGGAAGTGGGATGGATTTGCATAGTGTCCATTCAAAGCATGGTACATATTCTTATAACTGTGATTTCCAAGCATTTGTGAGATGTGCATAGACAGAACTGCCCCCTTCCCCACCCTCCTGTAAAGGTCAAGTGAATTAACAGTTAAGAGGTGGCAAAAAGTGAGGACTGTCTAATCTCTTAGGACTTTATGTATTATCAAAGGGAAGTGATGGTGAACAAAAACAAGGAAAATCGTGTGCTCCTAATTTATTATTTTTCAAAAAAAACAATTAGAGTGAGATTTCCGCATAATTGGTATGATCTTTCTTGTCCCACTCTTCCCAAGTTGCAGTCTATGTGACATAATTGCTTTGAAACCCCCAAAACCTCTTGTCTGTAATTATTTTTTTAACTTTCCTGTCACTACATATAATTGGTTTTCAGTTCTTTAAAAAAATTTTTTTTCTTGAGCACTTATAATTTGATGCATAAGAAAGGTGTGTAGGTAAATCCTGGGAGGCAGATGATCATTCATGTGGTTCGTACAGGCCGGGCTCCCAGCAGTGGGTGAGCAGGGACATCACTGGAGTCAGTGGTTAGAGGGAAAGGAAGGCCATGTAGTGAGTGGGGGTTCAATACCGTAGTGACTGAGGTCTGTGTCAGCTGTTGCTTATCCTGGTACCTTAATGGGAGGTTGAACCGTACATGCGTACAGAGAGAGAAAGATGTTTTTCACAATCCAGGGGTTATCCTTTCTTGGGACCAGTGATCTCCAAAGCACATCCATGGGCAGAGTGCATTTGAGAACATGCTCCAAAGGCCTAAACCTTAGGGTTCAAAGAACCCTCTCTTAGGAATGGTGGTTGGTGCATTTTTATAATCTGAGCACTTGGGAGGAGGGTGAGGAGGATCTGGAGTTCAAGGG
Source organism: Pachyuromys duprasi (assembly GCA_028658305.1). Classification (NCBI taxonomy): domain Eukaryota; kingdom Metazoa; phylum Chordata; class Mammalia; order Rodentia; family Muridae; genus Pachyuromys; species Pachyuromys duprasi. The sequence continues at coordinate 36,344,848 of CM053765.1, read as the reverse complement.
CAGCTTCAGCTTCACAGTGACTTGGAGGATAGCCTGATCTTTATGGGACCCTGTCTTAAAAGCCAAAAAGAAACGTCTGTCCTAATCCTTATATGTCATGCTGGGGAACTGAAGTCTGGAGATGTGGCTTGGGAATTTGGGTGTTCTTTACCCAGCCTGATATCCCAAACTATACCCCAATGTTTTATATAAGGGGCTGCATAGGTAGGAAATTGGGGTCTAAAGATCTAGAAATGTGAGGTTAAACAATTCAAATAGGTTTTCTTCACCCCGTGATGTTTCAGAGTCTTAAATATATTTACATGCTCTCTGACCTTTGCTGAGCTATTGAGGGAACATTTCAGGTACTGCTAAGGATTGCTTTCAGATCCCTACTGACTTTCAGCTGCACCCAAGCTCCAACTCCATCATTCTACCTAATAAAAGCTACCAGGTTGATAGCTCCTTAGTTTCTTTCAAGGTTCTTCATTATTCACAAGTTACTGATTTCAACCAAAAAATGCTCATAGAATATTCTTAGTTGAGCTGGAGAGATGGCTCAGTGGTTAAGAGCACTGTCTACTCTTTCAGAGGTCTTGTGTTCAATTCCCAGCAACCACATGGTAGCTCATACCCATCTGTAATGGGATCTGATGCCCTCTTCTGGCATGCAGGTGTACATGAACATAGAGCACTCATACACTAAATAACTAAATGAAACTTAAAAAATATTCTTAGTTTTCAAATTTAATTTGAATTCATGTTTTTGTCTCTTCAGTTAAAAAAACAATTAAATGGGCAATAAAGAGTCAAATGTAGACATGGCCTCTATTCTAATAGATCTAGTTGGAGACAGGGAGATACATTGACCATCAGTTAAACAAATGAGAGTCCAATTACAGAAATTTAGCAAGGAAACCATCCTCCCCATTAGCCTTTAGCCAAGTTGTTGGACTTTGCTGGTTGGATGGGGGAGGGCCTCTTGTAGAATGCAAGATCTAAACACAGATGCAGAGGTCAGCTAGAGATAGCAGAGCCTGGGCTGAGTATGGGGAGCCCTGGACAGAGGAATGAGTCCAGGAAAGTGGGAGGCATTTTCAGTGGCTTAAGAACTCTGTATCTTACTGGTTGGTGGTGGTGCACACCTTTAATCCCAGTACTTAGAGGCAGAGGCAGGTGGATCTCTGTGAGTTTTGAGGCCAGCCTGGTCTACAAAGTGAGTTCTTGGACAGGCAAGCAAGGACAGAGAAACCCTGTCTTTAAAAAAAAAAAAAAAGGAGGAAGAAGAGGAAAAGGAGAAGGAAGAGGAAGAAGTAAAAATAACTCTAGCTGGAGTACAGGGGTAGAGGACAGCAGAGTGACATGATGAGGGCTGAGAGGTAAAGGTTTGCGTTCTGAGTCACAGTAGTATGTTAGACATTGTAATAAGAGTCACATGGAGAGAGAAACACAGCTTGGAGATAGTTGCGCTCTGCCTTTTTTTTTTTTTGTCTTTGTGTGTGTATGTGTTTGTGTGTGGTATATGTATGTTTGACACACCTGTGTACAGAGTTCAGAGGTAAGTGCTGAGTATCCTGTATGGCTCTCCATTTTATGCCTTTGAGTCAGGGTCTCTCGCTGAATTGGCAGCCCGCCATTTTTCTGTCCTGTTGGCAAGCAGCAAGCCCTAGGGTTTCTCCTGTTTCTGCCGCTCTCCCTCAGCACTGGGCTTACAGATGCATGCATGGCCACAGACGGCTTTTTCATGCCAGTGCAGCACGTTCTTTTTACCCACCACGCCACCATGGTGTCTTCCCAGGGTGTTGCCTGTCATGGTGAGGTTTTCCCTCAGAACTCTTTCTCATTGTACCATATTGGAAGGTTTTGGAGAAGAGAGAAAATATCCTCCAGGGCGCTCTAGCATCTGTCCTCCTGCTGGCAGGTGGTGGATTTAGGGTTCTGGTTGTCACTGTATCATAGTCATGGGACCATCGTCCCTGACTGGGAAAAAGACATTATTATTGACTTGGCTTTCTTGACTGGGCACACTGGCTGTAATAGAAATGATAATTGAGCCTAGAGAACAAATCGATAACTATCTACTGAGAACCAAATGGATCGTGTTTTATGATGAGTAATTTTGTGCTAGGCAGATAGTCTAAAGAAATTCATGCATCAGTGAGACCTGCTTCAAAGCCAAGGGGCCAGAAACAGAAGTGAACAAAAAATTATGAGACATCCCAGAGGGAAAAGGGAAGAAGACACGCGTGTGTACGCAGGGTCTGCAGACATACCCGTGTCACAGCAGCGCCTGTAAGGGGAAGGTGGAGAAGCGATGACGTCGTTCATAGTGACAGTTTTAGAGATCAACTTAATATAATCTAGACTTAACCAGGAAGAGAGTCTCAGTGAGGAATTATGTAGATACTTGGCTTCTGGGCGTGTTTGTGAGGAATTGTCTTAGTTGGGTTAATAGAAACGGGGAGTCCATCTTGAATGTGGGCCATGGCATTTGCCTGGCTGAAGAGCAGAGACATTGAACTGAGCACCAGGCGCGCATGCTTTTGACTGTGGATGTGACTTGTGTGTGCTTCAGGAATTCACCACCACTGTGAATTCCTTACCGCGATGGACTATAACTTGGAATTAAAAACTACAGCAAACCTTTAGTTCTCTAAGCTGCTCTCCATCAGGGTGTTTGCCACAGTAACAGAAATAAAACTAGTGGAAGAGTCTAACTGCTGTCTTCCGTCATTGAGCGAAACAGATCCACAAAAAGCATAATTGATGTCTATCTGTTAGATTTTTTTCAAAATATACTAACTGGAACAAGTTACAAAGTGATACATATAAGGTCTTAATTTCTATGAGAACTCAAAATAACAAAATATAAACTATAACATGGTAAAGATGACAATATATGTTTGGTTACAGAAAGTTTCTTTTGTTGGGAGATGAAGTTACAGGAGATATGGGGGTGGCTTAAAGTTTCTTTAATGTGGAAAATTGTACTTTAATCTTTGTTTTCAACCATGTGGGTTTTTTTCTTTCATATAAGTCTTACATGTTTAATGATTTAAGGTAAAACGTTTCCTAGTAGCATGTACAACCAAAATAAAATGTAGCAGAAGATGGTGAGCAGGGCATGAGGAAGTGACAGGACTTTCCAGGAGCCAATCAGGGCCCAGGCCGGGTTCTAACCTCCCTGGCATGAGCCAATGGAATGTTGCCTGTTACGTTTGAAATGTTCGTTTGAGGGATTCTGTTGGCCTGTCTGTCGTGGTTGAAAATGGCTTTTGGGGTCAATGAACACATGGTTTTGGGGGTGGGGGGTGAGTTGAAGTATCTGGCATGCTGTGTCTGACATTACAAATGTTGCCTGTGACGTGCTGGGTTAGCAGTGGCCCTCGAGCACCGGCTCATCAGGTAAGGAAGTGCTGCTGCTCTAGATTCTTAGCGGATGGCAGTAATGCTCTCCTGGGGCCTGGTCTCTAGGCCTTTGGTGCAGGCCAGGGACATTTTGGGGGGCCTTCCAAGGAGGTGAGAGGAGCCAGGCATCACCAGCAACAGTGTTTCCCTTTACCCCCATGTCCTTTGCTTCTCAACTCACCTCCTCTCTGGACCTCTCCCTGTGAGGCTGTCCTCCAGGAAGGTTTTCAGCAAAGCCCAAGTGAGTTAGATTCTCAGAGCTGGAGGGGTCTTGCAAAATCGTAATTATTTGTCACATTTCAAAGCAGTGACTTTCGCTATGTTATTTCAAAACCGGGTGCTCCGGACAGCTGGATTCTCTTACCTGGCAGAACTCCAGGCAGGTGCTTGTTTTATGTAAACTTTTCATTTTAGGGCTGTTTTGGATGTACAGGACAGTTACTAAGATAATATCATAAGTTCCCCTTATCTTCCTGCCTATGTCCCCTCTTGTTAACTCTGTGTGTGGTGGTGTTGGGGGGGGGGGCTTTTGGTTTGCTTATGTGTTTTGTTTTGTAAAGTTTATGTGGTCCTGCCTTAAACATGCTGGGAAAAGTTTGATCCTCAGCACTGTCTCCATCACCATCTACTTCCAAAATTATTGATACAGTGCCTGGTACATGTAAGTGTTCAGTACATACTTAAGAGATGACTTGGTGGGTAGAGGCGCCTGCTGCCAAGCCTGAGGACCTGAGTTCAATCCCTGGCACCGGAGGGAGAGAGGCAAGTCCTCTTCCACAAGAGAGGTTGTTCTGTGATGTGCTCACTCATGCATGTGTACACACACACACACAGACGCACGCACATACATATACTAAATAAATCTAATTTATGATGAAAAGGAACTTGTCATTGAAAATAAAGTGAACACAAATGCCCCATTGATAACAAGTGCCTAAAACATTCAAAAAAGTCTAAATTGCCCATTTATAATATTTCCCAACTTATGTAAGTTTTTATTTGTTTGTTATGCAAGTGTGTTTTGGGGGCATGTGCACGTACATGCACTCAGGTACACTTTCCAAGTCTCATCCGAAGGTAGAATCCCTCCGATATCCCTGAGATATGTGTTAGAACATCTGCCTTTTCTTCTTGTTGACTTGGGCTCTGAGGGTTGGACCTGCGTAGGATTGCTTGGCTAGCACTTGTGTTTACGGAGTCATCTCTGGACTTGCCAGGTTTTAATCCTCAGTGCCAACTGGTTGAAGGCCTCGTTTATTCTCAGGGTCATGACATCTTGCCATTTCCTCGCTTAACCTATTTGTTTGGAACTACATATAGGTAAAAATGAACACCTCCCGTTTGCCTGGTCCTCCCCAGATTGTGGATACTAATTATAAATGTAGGAACTGTTGACCCTTCTGTTTTATTTCTTTAGGACTATATATTTTACCTCAGTATATAATGGAGCAGTTCTAGAATGTATGTTATCATGATAAAAACGTTGAAATGGGGGAAGGAGAACCAGCACAGGCATTAATTATCTTATGGGAAAATTCTGTCTTTGGTGGTACCCTAATACACATCTTTAAAGCCTTTAGCCTGAGTAAACAGAAGCAACGGGAATGGTTTTTAATCAAGAAAAATGAAAATGGTTCATTTGGAAGGTAGGCTATTCAGCAATTAATCTTTTTATGTTTTCAGAACTCAGCTGTGGAGATGATTTTGTCAAAACAACTTTCTCTCAATGTTCAAGAAAGCATGCAAAACACCCAAGATGAGCGGAAAGTCAACGAGCTGCGGAATCAACCTTTAGAATTGGACGTGATGTTAAGAAATGAACAATTAAGAGGGATGGAGGTATGGGAACATGAAAAACACTAACAGCATGATTGCATCGTTTACCCAGTGCAATACAATATATGTTAATTACCAAAGACTTGCTTGTATGGAGTGAAAAGTCTTATTTAACCTTTGCCTGATGATCAATTTGGTAACTATATAATTATGTACTAATCAGTAAGTTGTATAACTCTAACCGTTTAAGAAGTGGGAGAGTTTAATGAACATTCGGCTTCTTTCCTGTTCCACAAAGTTGCTGAAAACTTCCATGAGAGTTTGGAGGCTCTGACTCATGGCCGTACTTTATCACAGCCCCGTGAATTCTAATTCCGTGGCTGGGTTTGTTTTACCTAGTGTGTTGCAGCCTCCTGGTCTAGTTTGCCAGCTGTGCTTCTAAGCAGGAACAGTGTGTTTTCAGCTATTAAAATCCTGTACGTGACCATGTTTTTAAAAGTGAAATCTAGATCAGCAGTTCTCAACCTGTGGGTCACGATCCCTTTAGGGGTCAAAGGACCCTTTCGCAGGGGTCGCCAAAGACCATCAGAAGACACAGATACTTACATTACAATTCACAACAGTAGCAAACTTACAGTTATGAAGTAGCAACAAAAGTAATTTTGTGGTTGGGGCTCACCAGGACATGAGAAACTGTATCAAGGGGCTGCAGCATGAGGAAGGTTGAGAACCACTGTGATAGATGGTCTCTGCTGTTTCAGACAACTCTACAGAACAGTCAACATGTATCTAAGCCAGGGGAATGGTGATAGAGAGAAACAACAAAACTGAACTGTCCTCTAGAAAGTACAGGGCTTTTAAGACAGTGGCATTTCCTAAGAGATAGTAAATGCTGACCCCAGTGGTACAGATCCTAACATGATTCTAGCAAAACAAACAGAGGCATGTGAACATGTGTGAACTGTGTATTACTCTCTCGTGGGATAGGATGTGTTATCTGAAGGAAGGAGGGCAAGAAGGAAAATGAAAGAGTGTGCGTGTGTGTGTGTGTGTGTGCGCGCGTGCGCACATGCATGCACCTGTACCTGCATGCTGATTTGTGTGACATCCTTTAGGAATTATATACCCAATTAGAAGCAAGAAGAGCAGCCAGTGAACTTCTGGAACAGTCTCAGCATCTCGGACAAGCAGAAGAGAGAGCCTTGGTTCCGCCCACTGCCAGATCTTCAGCTTGCCACTTGGAGAGTCTACTGCAGGAGCTTCTTTCCTTGAAGAAAACTACAGAAAGCCAGTATGGGCTCCTTGATGGTTTTCAAGACCATCTGGCTGCAGCAGAAGCCTCGCTGAATAGCTTCTTGATGGAAGTAGACAGCCTCAAAATGTAAGTGTAAGAATCCAGGCCCTGGGGTTCTTTGCTTCCTTGCAGGCCTGGAGTGTTTCAGTTTATGCCGCAGAAGTATGTTGGAATTCTGAAATCATGCGTGGAGATTGATTCCATGTTGGACACTGGTTGAGTCTTTTCGGGTTGCTCTAAAAAAAAAAAAAGTCACAGAGTTAGTGGCTTAGGCACAGCAGTTTACCACTGTTTTGAAGGTAGGAAAGTCCAAGTTTTAAGGTGCTGGCAAACTTTGTGTCTGGTCAAGCTTCCCTCTTAGTTCAGGGATGTCAACAGGCCATGTCTTCCCAGGAATGGGGGTTGTGGGTGTCTCTTAGCCACTTTTGTTCATAAAGGCTCCACCTCCACAGCTTCATCAACTCCCAAAAGATGCCAGCTCCTAATTTCATTGTGAGGACACCCAGCTTTCAATGTAAAATGTGTGTACCTGAGACCCTGTTTCAGAAGAGTAAGCAAAGGGCCTACAGGATGGCTTGGTGGGGAAGGCACCTGCCACCAAGCTTGGCAACCAAGTTCAGTGCTTGGGACCTACGTAGAAGAGGAGAATGGTTGCCCACACAGGTGTCCCCTATCCCGCAAATAAATATGGGATTTTTACAATGTATTCATTATATATCCCAATTGCAGCCCCCTCCCTCAACTCCTCCCAGCCCCACCCTCTCTCCCTCTTACCCCTATCCCCTTCCCCTAATCCACTGAAAGCGGGAGTTCTCCTCCTCTGCCACCTGCCCATAGCTTATCAAGTCTCATCAAGAAATAAATATGTTTTTAAAAAGCAAGCAAACCCCAGAAAACAACAACAACAATAAAATAAGAATTTGTTTAGGGTGAGCATAGGCATTCAAACCATAGCTGAATCTATTTAAAAAAACTTTATTGGATTCATGCTGTGTGTGTGCATTTGTGTGTGTCCGCGTGTCCATACTGAGTACTGTGTTTTACACATAATTTAAAAATAGGGTCAATATTTTACATGTATATATGTAAGTTGCCTTATATAATCTAATTGCTTTAAATGATCATGTATTGAACATTGCATATCTTAATTATTTTATTTAAATGTACATTAAAACATTTAAGCAGGAGTCAGTAATACGGTTCAGTAGATAAAGGTGCTTGCTGCCAAGCCTGACCATCTCAGTTCAATTCTCTGAACTTACATGTCTTGGTTAGGGGAAGTTTCTGTTGCTGTGAACAGATACCAGGACCAAGGCAACTCTAATAAAGGGAAACATTTAATTGGGGCTAGCTTACAGTTTTAGAGGTTTAGTCCATCATCATCGTGGTGGGAAGCATGGCGGCACTCAGGCAGTTGTGATGCCAGAGAGGAGTGAGAGCTCTGCATCTAGATTGTCAGGCAGCAGGAAGGGGCAGTGAGCTATTGGGCCCGCCCTGAGCTCCTAAGCCCGCCCCCAGTGACACGCTTCCTACTCCAATGAGGCCACGCCCCCTAGTAGTGCTGCTCCCTAGTGGTCAAACCACCACATGCTATAAAGGTAGACGGGGAGAAATGACTGCGTAAAGTTGTCCTCTGACCTTTCCATGCATTCCATGGTGCGAGTACCCCACCCCATCACACACTAATAGTAATAAATACTTTTTTTTGTTTTGTTTTGAAAATAGCAAATGGTAAGATATATAGATCTTAATGTGCAACTATTTCTCACCATAAAGGATTGTTTTATGCTTATATCTTAATTGATTTTATTTTCAGTAATATCCCTTAAAATGATTTCACATTCAAAAGATTAGCTATTCTCGGTAACAAGGGGTTTGGAGTCTGTGCTGACCTCTCTGTTTTAGACTAAGCTTGGGAGGAAGGCGTTCCATTTACAAAGCATTTTTACGTACCTTGTTTTCCTTTCCTTACTCCTCTCCCTTTGTCTCCTCATTTTTATTCTTTTTTTTTCTAGAGGCTCATTAGACAGTGCAACCTATCTGGGCAAAATCAAGAAATTCCTGGGATCAGTAGAAAAAGAAAAGGGCTCTCTGAACCAGCTTCACACGGAATGGGCGCGTTTATCCGGCCTCCTGACAGCCGAGGATCAAAAGCTGGTCGAGAGCCAGATGAGGCAGCTTGAACAGGGGTGGGAACTTGTGGAGCACCTGGCTCACAGGAAGTGCTTTCAGCAAGCGACAGAACACAGTGAACTCGCCTGCCTCCTGAAGAAGGCCCAGGACCTCGAGGTTTCTCTGCATCAGCAGCAACAGCGCCTGGTGCTCACTCTGAACTCTCCCGAACAACAGGACGGGAGCATGGATATGCTTGCTCCGGCCACCGAGCTCCAGGCCATCAAGCATGAGTTTTCTGGCTTTAAGCGGCAAGCCGAGCTCCAGATGAAGAGACTTTGGGGAGAAAAGGACGAGAAAACGCTGGAGGATGCGATAGATAATTTGAATAAGCAGCTGGAGGTGCTGGAGCCGTTAAACCGAGAGGTAGAAGATCAGGTTAAGAAGTCTGGCCTGAGGAACAGGATGAAGGAGACCCTGTCCTGGGTCAAGAGCATGTCGGCAGAACTCATTGCCCCCATGGCACTTTTCCCCGATGACATTCTTTCTCAGATCAGGAAGTGCAAGTTGATTCACGATGGCATTCTGGGTAAGCAGCAGGCAGTGGAGTCGCTGGTGGAAGAGGTTGGAGGCGTCACGCCCGGCCTTACAGCCTGTGAGAGCGATGGTTTGAACGCTGTCCTGGAGGACCTACAGAACCAATACCAAGCGCTGCTTGTGAAATCAACTCAGAGGTCACAGCAACTAGAACTGAAGCTCGAGGAAAGAAGTAAACTCTTTGCCGTTCTAGGAAAGGCCCAGCTCACGCTTGGACAGAGCGAAGCGCTGATGGTTCCCACGAGGGAAGGAGCCTCCACGGAAGCCGAGCTGGGGAGTCGCTGGGCTATCTTGAAGGCATCACAGCAGCAGCTTCAAGACATGGAGAGTGGAATCTCAGCACACCTTCAGGAACTCACAAACGCCTACAAGGATGCAAATGTGTTTGAGAGGTTATTCCTGGATGACCAGTTAAAAAATCTCAAAACAAGGGCCAACAGAACCCAGAGGTTCATTCAGAATAGCTGTGACGAACTTGAACACAGGATCGAGTCTTACAGAGAATTCCGTGAGAAAACAGCCGTGCTTCAGAAGGACCTTGAGAGCATCCAGCACACTGAGCTTCTCCCGCTCCATCAAGAGCGGAAGCAGGAAGCTAAAGAGGAACTCGGTCATCTTAAAGACAAGCTGGCTGCTGTTCGAGCCGGTATCTCACAAGTGTCGACATCTGAAGAAGTGTTTGGCGCTGTCGGGCTTAGCTGGGATGGTTCACTGCTAGAACAGTTGCGAACCCAAGTGTTGGAAAGGGAAAGGGAACTGGAAGAAAAAGCTAAGCAACTGGGCACGTTTTTAATAGCACACGATAGATACCAAGCCTTGCTAAGCGAGATGAGGGCTTTGGATTTGCAAATTAAGGAAAGGGCCACATCGATACTGGAAGCGCCCAGTACGTCACCAGAAAGTGCCTTGCTCAGTGCACAAATTTTGATTCGGAAAATTAAAAAAGCAAAATGTTTGCATGACGAAATACTCAAAAAATTAAGCAAAAATGAGGCTTTTGACAACTCGTTCAAAGAGAGGGAGATGCTGCAACTAAAGCTAAACGCAGAAGAAAATGCTAGGCTTCAAGAGGCTCTCCAGAGCATGCTGCTAGAATTGCAGCAGAAAGGAATGGGTGGAGAGGCTTCTCAGGATAAATTAGAAAATTCCCTACGTGTTCTAAAGCAGATCAAGTCTCGGCTACAGCAGCCTTTATGTGTAAATTTGGGCATTCAACATATTCAAGATGAGAAAGAGACTTTGGAAGCACTTGGTGAGCAAGTTCAGGCAGAAATGTGTGGCATTAGAACCATGCGGGTGAGTGAGGAGCAGAGAGAAGAAAAGGCTTTGGGAACCAGTGCCATGGAGGCAAATTTATTCGACATTGAAGGTCTTCAGACGGAGCTTAGCAAAAGCATTGATTTACGCACAGTAAGTTGCGTTTGAAATCAGCCGTTTTAAAGGCATTGATCCTTACTGGTTGTTGTTTTGCGGCAGGTTATTGAAGAACTTGTAAAGGCAGTACAGGTTCTACAGGGAGACAACTATCTTCTGAAAGGCTGGGAGCCGCTTGATCACGTTGACTTACTCAGTATCAAACTTCAGTAAATTAACTCAGTAATTTATGAGTAATCAAACTCATAAATTAGAGAAAGGATGAAGCTGACTTCATTTCCCTCATAAGCTCCATTGAACCACTTTTATTCACCCTCTAGTGATCAATAGTAAAATGATATGAAGTAGAAGTTTGGTATAGAGGGAAGGACAGCAAATGATAGCTAATGTTTACTTAGACCTGACATCCTGCTGGGAGTTGGGGGTGGCGGCTGTGATCATTAGTCTTGTAAAATGCAAAATGGAGGGCTAGAGGCAGGGCTCAGGACAGAGAGCTTGCCTAGCATATGCAAAGCTCCGGGGTTCAATTCCCAGCACTGGGGAAAAAAAGATTAGATTACAATAAGAAAGTTGAATCTCAGAAATATGGAATCTTTCTGTGAGGGTCTTAGAGCGGTGACACAGTCAGACATTTGTCTGAGTCTACAGCAGGTGACCTTAATTTAATTTAAATTTAAGGCCCGTTGGCCAAATCCTGTCCACAGTGCTTGACTTATAAATACAGTTTTATTGGGGCACAGCTGTGCCTATTATTTTGTGGCTGCCTTCGTTATCTTTAGTCTGTATAATGGGGAAACTCGCTTCTTTTCCTCAGAGTCAGCAACAGCTAATGGGGTCAATGCTGCAGAAATGTAAAGCGATATGGCAATAAATCCTTGAGTGCTATTTAAGTGGTCCTGTAAGAAATGATTTTAATAATTTTGAGAAACAGTCTATATGACTCACCCCATCCATGAGTAATTCGATTAGAGCCGGACAGGAAGAGATCTTTAAATTCCCTTGCTATTTTCATGACTAGGCTGAGGTACAGGGACATTTGGTGCTATTGCTGAGCTGCAGTTGATGGCAGATAATGCTGTTCATTTGAAGCACAAGAGATCTGGCTTTCGGTTACTTTCCTATATTCATATAAATTAAAGTTATAGGCATTATATATACAATGTTTTGTTTAATTCATATCCAGGTGCAGGAATTCCAGAGTAGGAATTAATGAGATGCTATTTTAAAATCTTACAGGATTAATGAGATGTTATTTTAAAATCTGAATTAGGCTTCTTAGAAAATAGAACTCTTTTTCTTTTAGTTACTCATTTTTAAGTATTAATGGAATACTATAAACTGTGAGAAAAGCAGTCAGCTCTCATAAGGCTCAGAGAATGGGTGAATGCATCATATTTGAGAGCAACAAAAATCCCCCAAGTTGGATAATTGTGTGACCGTGTTTAATCCTCCGATCCACCAGAACCTCCTGGATGATGCGTATGAAAATGTAACCCGCTTCAATGAGGTAGTCAGCAGGGTGGTGGGGATTGTCACGTCCCTGGAAGGCATGCTCTTATCGTACAGAGTAGACCTTCACAATCCCGAAGAATCGCTGGAGCCTGCGCGCCGTAAGCAAGAGGAATTGCAGTCCACAGTCACTGACTTACGCAACCTCACGGAGACGTTGGGGCCTATCTCCAGCCCCGAGGCCAAAGAGCAACTTCAGTGTATTTTACAAACAGTAGAGTCTAAGAACTCAGCCTTGAAGGCAAGGCTGGAAGCCCAGGAGGCTGAGGATGGAAGGTAGGTGGCCTGGACTTTCAGGTAACAGAATACCGTTCTCCCTCTCTTTATAATTCATGTGCACATCGGAGAAAATCTGAAGATGGGAAAGCTTCAAAAGTCCCCAAGGAAAACCATGTTAAAAATTTTATTATATTTTACTTTCTTCTTGTTTAGTATTTGATACATATATAAAATGTGTAGATAGTATAAAGAGTGATAACAAAATAAGCATCGTTATATACAAAGTGTCCAAGATAAATAAACCTCAGTAACTTGAATTCTGTAATGGGCTCCTCCTTCCCCTGTATTAGGAAATAATCTGTGCCCTAATTTTTATATTTTTGGTTTTCTTGTATTTTATATTTTTATTATTTTATTTTATATTATATCATATAATATTGTATGTTTGCTGTTTCTATCCTGTTATTCTTTTTATTCTTTTATTGTATAACTCCATATTTTTCAAGCTCGTCACTTTGACCATAAAGTTTACTCACATTCTTGTCCTTAGCACACTTAGCTACGTTTGACATTTGACTCATTTCCAGTTTCTTACGTTAAACAATAGTTGCTTCTAGGAACATGTTGACGTGCAGGAGCCGAACTTGGGTATGTAAGAGCGATGGCCCAGGTCAAGAGGATACAGTTCCTAGTACTAAATGGTCTCTTATTTCCACTAAACCAGATACATATTCCTGTCTCCTCGCTAACACTTGTCATTAAACAGCAAGGGAGGGCTGGAAGATGGCTCAGTGTGTAAGACTGCTTGCTTTGTAAACATGAATTCAAATCCCTGGGCTCCATGGAAAATGATTGGCATGGCCTCTTCATGCACCTGTAACCCCAGCTGGAGGGGGGCGGAGCCAAGAGGACCGATGGGCCTTGCTAGCAGCCAGCCTAGCTCCAGGTTGAATGATAAGATATAAGATAAGATAGAGAACGATTGAACAGGTCACTAGATGGCCTCCTCAGCCTTCACACATGCACAGAAGCATACTCCTCTGTCCACATACTTGTGCATAGCTTGTATACATGCAGAGTAAGAGTATGCTGGTGAGACAGCTCAGTCAGTACAGTACCTGTCATGAAAGCATGAGACTCAAGATTCTGGATCACTAATACCAATCCAGAAACTGGTTATAACTGTAATCCCAGGATTCTTGAAGGTCACTGAGTAGCCAACAAGCCTCAGGTTCAGTGAGAGACCATTATCAATAATTAAGATGGAGAGCAAAGAAGCTGCCTCACAACCTGGCCTTCACATGCCTAGGCTATGATATTCATGCATGCATAAATGCATGTTCTCTCTTTTTTTCTCGCTGTCTCTGTGTCTCTCTCTCACACACAGACATATATACATAGCACATAGTGCATTTTTTATTTATTTTGTTTTTGCTGTTGTTTTGAAATTAGCCTCTTGCCTCAAACTCACTATGTGGACCAGAGTGGCCTCAAACTTAAGGTGGGCCTCCTGCCTCACTTCCTGAGTGATAGTGCTAGGATTTCAGGAGTGAGAAAGTTTTCATTTTAAGGGAGCTGTTACAGAATTTTTACTTATTTATTTTTTTAGTAGGGATTAAACTCAAGGTGATACATGTGTTAGGCATTTGCTCTACCACTGAACTACACTCCAGCTCCCTATAACAGAATTTTAAATTATTTTTGGTGGAGGATTTAGGCAGTGCCTACTTAATGGGTAATTTTAGTGTTCTTAAATATACATCACAATGAAATATAAATTGTCCCACTTTATTGTTTTACCACATAACATTAGTACTGTTTTCATTGTCACAAATATTGTATATAGTAATCATAATATAGTAATACACAATTCTGTGATAACCTGCTGCAGTTCATTTAATCATGCTTTTTATTAGATACAGTCTTCTTGCTGTTTTAATTAATACTCTCATGAGTAAAAGGATTTTATGCAAATGATTTTTATCCTGATTCCGGTAAATTCTTTATATTTAAGGTTAACTCTCTAGAACGAGCAGTTGAATGCATGAATCCAAATGTCAGCATTTTTAAGATTTCATAGTTTTTTCCCAGAATTCAGCCTGCTCACAGCTCATTAGTAGTGCATAAAAAAACTCAGTCTCTGTGAGTGTGTTCTCTGTGAGTGTGTTATATGTGTGTCTATCTAACTTATTGTTTTCAGGACAACTGTATCTACTTGTTTAAAGCCATATGTGCCTAAAATGGATAAAAGAAAGAAAGATAGATAAAAAGGAAGAAAGAAACACAGAAAGCTCCCCCTTCTTTATGTGTGTATGTGGGAGGGGGTTAAAGAGAAATAAAATTTAATATTTTTTTTTTCCTAACTACATCTTCAGGTCCCTGGAGAATTACAGACGCTATAAGAAAATGAAGGAAGAAATTTGCTCCCGGCTCAGGAAAATGGAGGCAGATCTCAGACAGCCCATGTCCCCAATGCCCAGGTCTTACAAAGAAGCTTTAACACGCCTAGAACAGAGCAAGGTAAATCATCCGTCTGCGGACGGTCTTCGAGAAGACCCAGAGGACAAGCAGGTGGCGGCAGCAGAGGGCACGGTGCCATGGGGGTCTCCAAACACCCATGAAAAGAGTCCCAGACAGAGGCGGGGGTAGGGGGAGGAGACGAGGGGATGATTCGGAACCCTTTGGGTGATCAGATCCACAATGCAGTCCTCCTCTCCCCCCCAGCATCCTGTCCTGTGGACCGCCTTTCTGAATTTTCCCTTTCTTGGTGTTTAGAGCTATGTTACCGGATCTATGACAGAACAGCACCTGTCGTTTCCCGTACCATCACTAAGCTGTTTACTCATTTTTGTTTGTTTGTTTGTTTGAGGCAGTATCTCGTATCCCAGGTCCCTCCTGCCTCTACTCCTCCCCTCCCCTAAGTGTGAGGTCACAGGCGTGAGCCTCCATGTCTGCATTTACTTTAGTTTTGTCGTTTATTTCTGTGCACACAGTAGGCGAAACACTCTCTCACCTGGATGCATCCCCAGCTGTGAAACAATTTTGGCGTCTGTTTATTTTCTTCGTCTGTTAGAATCTGTGCTGCTATGTTGTTATGCTTTGGGTTTCTCAGTGGTTTTTGTTTTTGGTTTTTGCTTTGTTTTGTTTTTTGTCTGTTCGAGGCACAGTCGCACTACATAGCCTAGGCTGGTCTTGAACTTGCAAGCACCACTCCTGGCTTGTCATTATGATCTGGATGGGGCCATTCATCTACAAAAAAAAAAAAACAAAGCAAAAAAACCCTGAACAAACAAATCAAACACTCCTAAATGTTGTGTTGCCAGTTGATATACTAAGCAC
Organism: Pachyuromys duprasi; assembly: GCA_028658305.1. Lineage (NCBI taxonomy): Eukaryota > Metazoa > Chordata > Mammalia > Rodentia > Muridae > Pachyuromys > Pachyuromys duprasi. The sequence goes on along the minus strand of CM053765.1, from coordinate 36,329,241 downwards.
TGTGCAAATGAACTTGCAAAATATTTCAGTTAAAGAATATTTTCTTACTCTGACAGTTTTGCCTCGGGGTCATCATCAGTGTACCCTCCCCCGCTCAGCCCTAAATCCATGTAGAATAGAATGCCAACATCATTCTCAACCTGACCCTAAGTGACTTTCAGAGTCAAGACAAGGATCCAGTCAGAGTTGAAGAATGTTAAAATCATTAACTGGCCAGGAGGAGTGGCGCACACCTTTGATGCCAGCACTCAGGAGGCAGAGCCAAGAGGAACTCTGAGTTCAAGACCAGCCAGGACTACATTTTAAAAAACCTTAACAGACTGAAGGGTGACATTCCAGATGAGAATATAGACAGTATAGTATATCCCTCCTGTTGTTTTCTCTTGGAAGGCCCTAACCTCAAATCTCCTGTCCATCAAAGAAGACTTAGTGGAACTCCGTCGGCTCCTCAGGCACCTCAGATGCAGGTGCACAGAAAATGACGGCGCGTGTGTGCTCGGAGTGGCCTGTGCTCTCTGGGAGAAGTGGCTGAGTTTGCTGGAAGCCGCCAGAGAGTGGCAGCAGTGGAGTGGAGAGCTGAAGAGGGAGTGGAAGTTCATCAGTGAGGAGGTGAGGCCTTTGTTTTCAACGCGCCGACCCTGCAGTTCACAGCGCGGTGTGCGGGCACCTCTTCATTGATTTCACGGAGACATTTCTCATGAGCATCTGTGCAGGTCAGGCCTTACAACGAGCCTTTGAGAAATGCTTCAGCTTCTTTCATAATAGTGGTGCTTTTTGAGGTATCTCTGTCACTCTCGCCAGAGTCCATGCTCTCCTTTCACCTGGTTCTGGGGACCAAAGTCAGTTCTCCAGGCTTGTGCAGCAAGCACCTTTCCCCGACGAGCCAGCTTGTCAGCCCTCAGATAATTCTTACTAAAATGGTGACTGCTGGGTAAGGCCTTAAAATCTTCATTGTGAAGATGAGCTAATCCTTACAAATAACCGCCTTTGTTTTTGGTACACCAAAGGTTAGAGCTGAGCAGTGTGCATGACAACTGACTAAATTGGAAATCAGCTCCAATTGTTAAGTATGGAAATTAGTTATGGTTGTTAAGTGTGAGCCTAAAATACGAAATGGTGTGCTTTCTGAACACTGTCCCAAGGAAGACCTCTCTTACACCCGTCAATCACAGATGATAGCTTAGTCATGACTTAGGACTTAGGCATTACATATATTAAGAAAGAAAATGAGAAATAACAAGAGATCATAGTCTTTGTTAATCTTTCCATAGTGACATGGATAGTTGAGGTACAAATCAGACTATGAGTTGAAAATGTTCCTTCCTTCATTTCGAAATTAATGGCGAATTTTCCGAAGCTGGAAATGTAATGAGCCTGTTTTTAATTGGCGGGAGATCACCTGTGTTCATCACTTCCCCATTAACCTACTTAGAATTTGATGTTCTTGAAATCAGTGTTGTTTCAGTGGTGCTCGGGGCTTAATCAGTGAACAGCCTCTTGGATATTCAAATCCTAAGAAACTCTGTCAGTTTTGCTTTTGTTCGGGCTGCTAGCAAGAGCTCCTTCCTGTCCAAAATGATACCAATCCCTGAGCCCCTACATTGGGCTGGGGAACCACTTTAGACGTATGTCCTGGATCTATCTTTGCCTTGGCCTTAGTAACTACTATCACCCCCTAATAGATAGGGAAACTGAGGCACTGGTTGATTTTTTTTTTTTTAAAGAAGTGGCCCAAGAGCCCCAACTGCAGACTGACTGTTAGGCAAGGCCCTGTTGGCTGGGGCTGTTGTTGCCTAGTGGGCACCCAGTAACTATTTGTTGAGGGAGGACATTTATTCGGATCCACACCTAGACTGCTCTCTAAGCTTTCCCTGTTTTGTCCCACTACTCTTTGATATCCATTTGAAGTCATATCGGATTAACTGGAATCTTACCCATTTCATTCTTTCTGATTCCCGGAAGAGTAGACCAGGCTCTGAGGAAAATTCACTCCAGACTTATTATGGAGCTGGGGGCGCCCTTGCACTTGTGATCGTTCTGCCTCTGTCTGCCTCTGCCTCCCAAGCGCTGGGGTTGCAGATGTGAGTCACCACGGCTGGATGATGCTGGGCTGGGGCCAGGGCTTTGTGCGTGGCGCAGGCATTCTGCCAGCTGAGCCCCAGCCCCAGCCCAACAAAAGCCAGCAGACACGAACAACCTGTACTAAAAGCTGCACAGCTGCTGAAGCGAGCTCTTACAGTGTGCTTGGCTTAGGGCAGTCCTCAGCCAGACTGCCCTGTCCCAGATGTGCCGCCCTGCTCCTATCCAATGTTGTGGTGCCTGCAGAGTGTTGAAATTCCCTCCTGGAAGGAAAAGGTGTGACTGGCTCTTGATGTTCCTGCCTGGAAGGAGCAGGTGGAGGGGGTCATTGAACCCACATTAGAGCACCCAGCCTCTCCCCTCAGCCATTTCTGTGTTTTTCTGCCCTAATTGCCTGTGTCCTCGGTGTCTAGGGAACCCTAAAGTCAACTGAGTAAGCCTCCATTTTCCACGTTGTCCTGTGATGATTGGTAATTGATAGGGGAGACCCTGACCCAGCCTGCTGTAGCCCTGAGCTTTATCAGAAGGCTAGTTAAGCATGAGCCTTGGAGTAAGCCAGAGAGCGAGTGAGGAAGCACATAAGTTTCCTGCCCTGACTTCCTTCAGTGATGGACTGTGGGCCTAGAAGTATGAGATGAAACAAATCCTTTCCTTCCCCAGGTTGGTTTTAGTCAGATTGTTCTTATGACAGCAACAGAAAGGAAGCTAAAACATCTGACTGTAGAGTAATAGTTTTTATGCTTTGGTCATCATGATGTGCTAGGGCAAAGTCTTCTCGTTAGAGAGAACTGGGAATAAGAAGCTGGCTTCTTCTTACTCGGTTGAGTCCCAAAGCCATTTGCTCATTCATTTCTACTTCTTCAGGTCCCAAGATTTTCATTTTCCTTTACTTCTCTGTGTGTGTGTGTGTGTGTGTGTGTTTTCAACTATGGCTCCTCATTCTCTTCACCTCTACAATGAACCTTACATTTTATAAAGGGCCTTATTAGGATTTTATGTCCAAGGAAAGTCAACAAAGGGTACAGAGATTTTTCCAAGGGAAAGGGCAAGAACATATTATGTTGATTGTTTTCCTGGCTCTGGGGGCTTTCTTTAACAATTAGCATGAAGCCGGCTGAGTTTTGATTAGTGCATGTAGTCACATGACTACCAACAAAATAAAAACGTAGCACATTCCCATCATCACTAAATATTCCCTCATGCCCTTGGTGTTCTTTTGGGTGGGTGGACAACAGTTACCCATTCACAAATTGAGCGTTTGCCTGGCTACCTTACAGCTATTTTGCAGCTGAGGCTGGGCTTGCCAGCAGGAGGTTTATTCTGGGAAGTGGGGCCAGGTGACGGCGAGGAGGGCTGAAACTAAAGAGGCGTGCGCTGTTGGCTGTCCCATGCTCTTTGGGATCATCGATTTGTTCATTTTCGGTCATTGTACGAAGTGAAGCCCCACTAAGTTCTGGCTTCCAGACGAGGCTCTTTGAACCCCACTAATTCTAGAAACTTTAGAAATTTGAGGTCTACCATTAGGCTCCTGCCAGTATTGCAGTTCCTTTATTTGCATGCTGGCTCTGAGTAAGGAGGTGTGGAATGTCGTGTCCCATTCTCTGGTTCGGGTATGGTTGCCTGCTGGGGAACCAGGGCCATGGTTTGAGACAGTGCGAAGCACACATACTGTGTAGCTGAGTTTCTTAGGGAGGAAACAGTCTCCCTCTGTACCAGGTATATTACAGCAGCTGGGGATCCCACCATATCACAGAGCCCAAGTGACAGGGCAGCAGATACCACACCCTGTATCTTCCAGAGGCTTGGCTCATTTTCCCCAGAAAACATTAGAAGCACTGTTGGTGACGGATTTGAATAATAATCTGAAGCATAACATATATCACTTCCACAATCCAAAAGCCCCACCGTGTGGTATATCTCTCTGTTATCCATTACAAGACGGGCCAACTTGACCTTCACATTGGTGAAGAAGCATGTCTTAGAGTTGGGGGACCCTGGAAGCTTATAATCATGATGTCGGGGTGCTTGCATCTTTATGGGTTTTATTTCCCATCCTCTTTTGTATCCAGTACCTTGCCCACCTTTTCAATTGGCATGATGACGCAAACGTAGTTGTCTGGTGTGATATTTTATGGTGGCAAGATAGGCCACTGTTTGAACATCGAGTTAGGAGGGCAGAATGGTATAAATGAGTCTTGTAGCTAAAGGGCATGGACATGGGACTTGGGGGAGGGGAGTAAAGAACTATCTTATCCAGGAGCCTTTGAGGCTGTTCCCCATGTCTTTGTTCTGAGTCCAGGGCTGGTGGAATTCCTAGTTTCTAGGTAGGTGTTGTAATAAGTTACATATTTCTAAGTTTTGTGCATACCAATGGTTGATAAACAAAACTGGTTCAGTAATCCCAGTGGTTCTCCCTTTGGAAAGCGTCAGGTTCATAACCAATTGCCAGGCTTAGTTTTACAGCATGATGCAGGCTTTCAAAGTGAAAGAAAAGAGACTTGTAGGAAAATTTCCACATCCAACAGTAGCCCAGCCTCTTGTTGGGGGGGGGCATTCCAACCACCTCATGTAGATCTCGTAGGAACACTGCTCAAACCAACAGAAAGTTCAAGGGGAAATAAGTCACTCTATTCAATAGCATTTCCTCAGCCTGTTCACAATAGCATTTCCTCATCTGAATCACACATCTACATGTGCAGTAGCTGGGAGCCACAGGATTCTTGATCATAGAGGACGAATATTCCCAGCTATGTTGAACAAATAATGACTTTGGACCGGGATAATGGCATTGGGCATGCTTTAAAGAGAGGGTATACAAAACCTGTGCTTGCCAAGGTAGATTTCAGTTTGCAAAATCTTAGTGTTTTTCTCTTTCTCCTTGTCGGCATTCATTCAATCAGATTGAGCGAGAAGCAATCATTTTGGAGGCTCTTCAGGAGGACCTTCCAGAAATTTCCAAGACAAAGGATGTAGCTCCCACGGAGGAACTCTGTCAGCTGTGGGACTCTCTGTGGCAGCATGAAGAGAGTGTGGAAAGGCAGCAGCTGCTGCTGGGCCTGCTTCTCCAGCGCTTGAGGAGTATCCAGAACATTCCTGAAGGCGTAGAGATGGGGGAAATTGTCCCGGCACATGAAGAGATTAGGTCTATGCGGGAACGGTGCAACAGGTAAGATTTATAAAGAGATTGTTAAGAAAATGATCTTGACTGTTTCTGTTCAAAGTTAGAAGATACATATTTAAAAAAAAATAGATAATAACAAACGCTACCATAGAATCAGCACCAAGGGCTACAAAGGGGGCAGAAGAGATGAGTGATTATAACGGAGACACACATTTTTCTATTTTGATAATTGCTTTGTGAATTGCTGGCGAACTTTCCCCCTCAAATTTGTATTGTTTTGCATTTTGGTAATACCCATTGTCTGTAGGAAATTTAAAGAATGGGAAATTATAAAGACCAATGTACAAATCTACTCTCATCTCGCCACGTGGCAAAATACCCTGCCAATCACCCTTTGCTTGCTTTTCACTATGATGATTGAGATTATTGTGCTTGCAACTGTTTTTGTAGTCTGCTGAGTCATTTATCAGCAGATTGTTTTTGTCTCCTGTGCCACTGAGTGTCAATTAAAAAACATACCTGTACAAACAGTCTGTAATGTTGATCTGTCGTGGTATGTCTAACTAAACCCCTTTAAAGATCTTTTAAATTATGTGTAATTGGACCGTGTTCATTGAAAGAGCCACAGTGGTGGGTGTGCTCATAGAAGGAGGAAAGCAGCAGCTTTTCTCTCTCTTCCTGGTCACTTAACACCTCCAACTGGTTTTCCTCCCCCACACCCGCCAAGCGTTTCTTAGCTGATACCCACTGATACTGTCTCCTCCACAGCTCAGTTCCGCTGCGCGCTCTCTGCCCAGACTCTACACTTTGAGCGCTCAGTCTCACAAAGCTGCCTGTGCTTCAGATGCGGGGCTTCCGACTGCCCGACCAATGGTATTTCCAGAACCTTTCTTAGGAGCTCACAGAACTCAGGGAACGACTTGGGTTTGTTGGTTTATTAGCGGGAGTTGTAATAATAAATGGTCCAGATGAAGAAGAATGTGGAAAAGATGTGTGGGTCAAAGGGTATGAGAATGGGACAGCTTCCCTGTCTGATACAACACGGGGTCCTGTTCAGCAGTCCAGGGTAGAGCAACCCTCTTAAGATAATAGAGTGGATATGAGATGTACAAGCTTCTGGAGGCTACGTTACATATCGTGGTTATAGCATTGACCTATAGTGGTCAGCTCAGCCTTCAGGCCTTCTCCCCTCCCTAGGGGTCTGGGAGGGCGGTGGTAGGGAAGGGTGGTGCAGATAGTTGGAACTCTGCAATCACATGGTTAGCTCTCACCCCATGAGGCTATCCCAGCAGTCACCCAGAGACAGGACACGCCTTTAGCACAAGAGTTCCGTCTCAGGAATGAGGCCCAAGGTCAAATGTAAGAACAGATTCTCAGCCAGGTGTGGTGACACCTGTAACCTCAGCTTTTATGGCGTAGAGACAGCAGGTTGGCAGCAGGTTCAGGGCCAGCCAGGGCTATATGGTGAAACCCTGTTTCATAAAGAGAAAATAGTACAAGTGATTTTTTAAGGAAAAAAAAAAAAACACAAAAAACCAACAGCCCCATCTCGGACCTGGAGGGCAGAAACCAAGTATAGATTTCTGTTGTGTTACCATACCACATTTACCGAATAGTTCTTGGGAAAGACCTCCCCACCGCACGCAGAGTTGCCTCTTCAGGAAATGGCTCAGCTTAAGAAGAAATGGGCTGGCCCACCTGTGGCCAATGACGTGCCACTTCCCATGGGCTCTGTCACTTACCTATGTCTCACTTCACGTGGGACAGATGGAAGTGAGCAAAGGTAGTTGGAATATGATACACATGGAGATGAAAGTTTGATTAACTCTGTTTGATGTTAGGTTTGACAATTGGTATATGAATCAGTAAAAACTGGTACTTTTTCTCCTAGTGAGGGAAAGGATATTTTTGAGAATTCTTTATGAGTTCTATTTTGATGTTTTCTTTCAGGCTTCTTCAGACAGTTCAAAAGAACAAGGACTCAGTCCAGACGGAAATCCAGGCACGGCATTTTTTCATAAAGGAAATAAATGATGTGAAACACTTATTTGAACAGATTTCAACTTCTTCTCAAGATTTGGCAAGAGAAGGCCATCCAGAAAGGGCAGAACAGTTAGAGGTGAGTAAGGGGGAAGAATGAGCCCAAGTGGCGGAGACTGGTCCTCCGGCAGAGAGAACTCGTTAGCTGGAGTTGGAGGGGTGATCCAGGGAGACGAGGAGGGAGGTGCACAGGAGCCTTGGGCAGGCTGTGTGCTGAGGCAGGGGAGGATGTGTGTGGTTGGAAAATGGAGTAGAATTGAAGCCGTGCTGGGAGACAGGTCATTCTGAACCACACAGTCCTGTTCGAATCATGTTTCAAGTGTGTTTGGTGACCAGAGGCCTTGGCCTACACCTGAGGAATATGCCAGACTGCTTCTTTTGTTTGGGCATGGTGTCTCAGCTGGGAGAGGTACTGTGTCTACACTAAGGATCATTTTGAGAACTCATTTCTTCAGAGTGGCTTCCCATTCTTAGTCCAAAAGTGACTTTGGGAACTTCTTTTTAATTTTATTTTTAAAGATTTGCTTATTTTACATACACATAAAACGTTAACATTTACTACTTATTGTTAAATATTTTATGCATATGAGTGTTTTGCCTAAATGTATGTATGTGTACCCTATGTGTGCCTGGTGCCCATGGCTCCCAAAAGAAGGTGTTGGATGCCCTGGAACTGGGGTACTAGATGGTTGTGAGCCCCCATGTGGGTACTAGGAACCAAAATTCAGGTCCTGTGCAAGAGGAAGTGGTGCTCTTAACCACTGAGCCATCTCTCAGCCCTCCTCCCCCCTTTTTAATTTTTATGTGCATGTGTGGGTGTTTGCCCGAGCAGGTAAGTGGAAATGTTGGCTCTCCTGGAACCAGAGTTATGGACTACCGTGTGGGGGCTGGAAACTGAACCTGGGTCCTCTGTCAGAGCAGCCAGTTCTCTCAACCGCCGGGCAGTCTCTCCAGCCCCGGCTCTTTATGCGAACATCTCATGCTCTCATTGACCACAGAGCCCTTGTTCATCAGCGCCCGGAAGGAAAAACCCACTGTCCCTCTGAGGTGTTTTCGTTTCAGAGGAGCCGCCGTCTCCATGTGGAGCTGCAGGCTGAGACCTGCCGTCCAGCCTGGGTGGAAAGAATGGGATGCCACTCTTTGGCTTTCCCCCTCTACGCCTGTCAGTCAGCTGAGGATGGGGACAGGGAGTGGGGTGTAACATGACGGGTTGAGAGTGGGAACTGTTCCTCGGGGCTGGGACTCTCAACAGACACTAGAGAGCCGAGGGACACAAAGGCCCAGAAAAGTCAATAAGTAGTTTTCCACTCAATCTTTGGGAAACTTTCCCAAACAGATGAGTTTCTCCTTTATAATTACCGCAGGAGAACGCAGATCAGATTCTGTTTCTAGGCCACAGCCAATGGACCGTTTGTTCACGGGGCTTTTATCTCCTGAAACCTACATTCTTTACCAGGAACTGGAACCCTCCCTTTTGAAAGGAGCGGGCTCTGCCTGGCCGTCTAATTACATGAAACAGACACTTCTGCTTCAGGCATGGGGCTCTGAGTGGCCTTGACTCATTGTGATGATAATGTTGGAAGAAGTAGAAATAGCAACAAGTTAGTAACAACACGGAAAAACCTTCTTTGCAACTTCTGGCCGCTTGATGCTTTTCTGCTGACTGGCAGCAACTGAGATCCGGTCAGTCGTAGAGGCAAGAAGCAGAGGCTGTTCTGATGTCTTTCATAAGACACAAGAGTCTGACACCATGAAGAGCTACCAAGTTCAATTCTTACAAATTAGAAGGCATCATTTGACTAACCGGCCTATCTCTGGGGCTTAATCTACTTGTATCAATAGGGGGTTTTTGTCATGTAAAGTTGGTTTATTTAAATCCGAGAGGACCCTGGAAATCTACTTTCACTTTTTTTTTTTTTTTTTTTTTAAACACCGGGGCTAAACTCTTTCCCAGGTCCTGTAAGTACTGAGACTCTGTTGATGGTTTTAGGAGCTGCAAAGCGTTCTTCAGAGAGGCAAGCTGACTTTTGAGAGCATTATGGAAAAGCTGCGCATCAAGTATTCCGAGATGTACAGCATAGTCCCCTCGGAGCTTGAATCACAGGTGGGAGAGTGCAGGAGAGCACTGGAAGATGCCCATGACAAGGTAATGAGGACACCCGGTGCCCGGGTCAATGGGGTTGGGTGAATGGAAACAAGAAAGTACCCTTTGATGTCGGTTTTTGTTTTTCTAGTTTCAGCTTTGACTGGTTTTATGGAGCTCATGTATTGAGGAGTGAGAAGGTGCTTGAAATAAAATTGCATAGGTGGCAGATAATTTGTCTTTTTTTTTTTTTTTTCAGATAATCAGTCTTTTTTTTTTCACCAGTGGTCTTAGATGCTTAGTTTCCCACCTTTACATTTTAATAGTTCATGCTATCTTGTACTTGGCTTATTATTATTATGTTTTTTACATCATTATTTATTCTAAAAAAAACTTTGAAAACTGGAGAAATGTATAATATTTTACTTTAGCAAGTTCTCCCCCCCCCCCCCCGAAACATCTTGAAAGAGCAACCACCAAGGGTAGTGGGAATACGGATTTCATTGTTCACTCGGAATAGCGCTTCAGCATGTGGTGTCTGTTTAACGGTGATGTTGATGGAACTCTCCAAAAGCATCCTGGGCAAACCTTTCCCCTCAGAGAGTCCAGGTCTGAAGAGAGGGTGTGACATGTTCCACTGTGCTGGAAACATGTGCTCAGCAAAACAGTTTTATTAGGCAGCTCAGACCAACAGAACAAAATTGTGTTTGGTCCGCCGTCCCCAGGAAAGTTTTGTGTTTTGTTTTAAGCTCAGAATACCGATAACTTGATAAATAGAACAAAAGGCCACTGGAAACAGCACAGAGAAAAACAGGGCTCTCCATTCTTAAGAAGTAGTTACTTGGAGGAGGTTGTTTTGCCCAGATGGTAGAGAGGTGGAGATCACCTTTGTCTTTAAATTGGCTCCAAAGTAAAGTTGATTATACTGTATACACCATTCTACATAGATATAGAGAGCTGTATCAGTTTTCTTATAAAACGGAGATACATACAAAAATCAAATTTCAAACTCAGATGCTAGTGTTGGTTATGGTGGCTCAGGCCTGTAACCCCAGCACACCAGATGCTAATGCGGGGGGGTTGCCGGGTATTGGAGGACAGCTTGCGTTGCAGGGTGAGACCCTATCTCAAGCAAAACAAACAAATGAAACAGCAAACCCCTTAGATGCTGGCGCGTGTCATTAGCCCCTGTGACAGATTTCTTAGAACATATAATCTGTATATATAAGCATGCAGTTTCTTAATATGTTAGAACGGGCATTTTGATTAACACACAAGAACCTCTCAGGACTTTTCTCAAGAATCATTAGTTTTTGTTTTTTAAAGAGACTACCAAATATTTTGAGAGAAACTCAGTGTTATTTTTATAACGTTATGTGAAAACATCTACACAGTAAGTTTATAATAAAAAAAAAAAAACAGTCTTTCATGTGTAAGGCTGGAGTTTTCCATTATGAGCTTGTACGCTTGTGACAAATGGAACTGATTTTTATTGTGTCATGGCTCCCGAGCAATCGGCCACATATAGTATCATGTCTGTAATTCAGATGGCTGCTGGCCCCTGCATCATAATCTTGCCCGGTGTGTTCAAATGCTAGTATGATTTCAACCCGCCTGCATCAGGTAGCTTCATTTGTTTGGTACCGTGTTTCATGCACAACAAGAAACGAAACATTAATACAGAATTAAAGTGAGAGTTTAGGGGCCAGAGAGACAGCGTGATGGTAAAGAGCACTTGCTGCTCTTGCAGAGAGCCCTGGCTCATTTCCTAGGACCTACATGGTGGCTCACAACCATCTTTTAACACCAATTCCGGGGGATCCAATGCCCCCCTCTGACATCCTCAGGCACCGGGCTCACACATGTGGTGTACATACATGAGGCAAAATATTGATACATATAAAATAAAGCTGAAAATATTAAATTGGTATTTTAAAACAGCGTTCTTTATTATTGTGTATGGTCTGCAAATAAAAATATAACGTGAAGGTATCACCAGCCCACTGTGAATGGAACTTACCACATAGAGTCTGGGAAATGGAGGCTTCTGTTAGGGTCAAGTTCCGCCAGTACCTTGATGTGTGGGCTTGGCGCTGAGTTGGCTGTTAGGCCGGGTTTCAGCATTTGCTAATGCTTCTTTATCTGCACTGGGGTAGCTTCTACCTCAGCCGGCGTGTATAGTTCTAATTGGATATTTTGTGATTACTTATCAGCAGTAGCTTAAAAACTAAGAAAATACACTGATCAGACCCTTGGAAAAACAACACATTCAATACTCCTAATCTTTCCTCGCACGAGTTATTTTCTTAAGAAAATCACTTAGATTAAGAGAAAAAACAAATTGTTGCACTCAGTGGCTAGAGTTCTGGTTTCTAGGAAAACACACACTGGAAACAGCAGAGACACCGCGTCCTTAAGAAGTAGTTACTCGGAGGAGGTTTTACCTGCCTGGGCAGGAAAGTGGACATTACAGTTGTTTTCTGTTAGAGTTTGAGGTCTCGAAGAAAGCCTTTTCTCCTGCAGAAGTTTTTTCCTATCAATCATTTGATGCTTCAAAGAGCCCCCCCTCAGTAATTATTCCCAATATAATGTAAATTTTATTTATTTAAATAAACTTATTTCTAGATTCTATTGAAAAGGTCAGGAAACACAGCTGCCGTCTGTTATAGGCTGTTTTTCTGCCCTGTTGCTAGTGCTTTAGCAGGATGGCTTGGAGCCTCCCCACCCCCCTGTCAAAATATTTTACAAGTCAAAAGAGTGAGTGCTGCTTTTGGTGGGTTTTGCTGAAATTGTCTGCAAACCAACTGCCACTTTCTCCCTGTCACAGATGAGCAGTGAAGTCTCAAAGAGTTCACCATCCTGTGTCATGAGGAAGAAAATAGAGGAAATTAACAATGGGCTGCATTGCCTTGAAAAAACGCTGCAGCAGAAAAGCAAAAACATTGAGGAAGCTCAGGAAATTCAAAAGGTAACGCGCTAAGTGAAAGAGCTTCAGCATTTGGTATTCTGTCTCATCCCTGTACCCACATCCCAGACTTAAATCACTTCATCAGGCCAAGGTGAGTTGTTTGGATAGATCTGAGGCTCCGAGAACCTGAACTGGGGTTAAGGACCGATGTCAGTTGATGGAGTGCTTATGTAGCACACACAAAGCCCGGGGTGTGAGTCTCAGTGCAGCATGCAACAGAACATGGTGGCACATGACTGTAGTCAGAGGACTCAGAAGGTGGAGGCAAGGATCAAGGTTTCTTCTGGCTACACAGGGAATCTGAAGCCAGTATGGGCAGAGGTCCTGTCTCGATAGCTAGCTAGCTAGATGATAGATGGATGGATGGATGGATGGATGGAAAAACAAATCACTGGGGAATCAGTGATGAGAAGGCAGCACATAGTCAGAAAAGGTCAGGTGCATGGAAGCATTACGTTCAGGTTTTGCAGTGTGGACACCTGTCCTGACTTCTGACAGCCACTGACTGGGAAATAGCATTTCCACAAATAAAGGGGCAGTAAGAATCTTACTGTGGGAAGACTGACGTAAAAAGTAAGTCAGTAGTGTCGGAGAAATAATACGTTTTTCTTTAGATTGCCAAGGTTAAACACGAACACAAAAACTCCAAACTTGCTTCTCTTGTGAAATTGCTTAGGAGGTAACGTTTTAGGGAAAACCATAGATGAGCATTACTGTACATCCACACCCCAAGTAAACAGCTGTCTGTGAATTCATCTTGCCATCTACATTTTAGGAAGCCCTCCAATGTGATAAGGGGCTTCAAAAAGCCAGTAAGACTATAGGTTGTGCAGGTGTGGTGGCGCATGCCTTTAATCCTGGCAATCTGGAGGCAGAGGCAAGCATATCTCTGTGAGTTCAAGGTCAGCCTGATCTACAAAGTGAGTCCAGGACAGCCAGGGTTACACAGAGGAACCTTGTCTTAAAAAGCGAAAATAGGTAATTAGTAGACACAGTCTTGGTTCTTTTTTCTGTATAGGCCTAGAACTCATTCTGTAGCTGAGGCTAGCCTCGAACTTAGAGATTCACCTGCCTCTGCCTCCTGCATCAAAGGTGTGAGCCACCACTGCCTTGTTTAGTCTTGGTTCTTAAGCAGAGGAACCCAGGCTTAGCAAACCAGGTTTTCCCAAGCTTGTTATTATACAAATATTAGGTATTTTTGAAATTTGAAATTTTTACCTTTGAAATCTCCCTCTGTGCACATATGTTCAGACTTGAATACAACCTATTAGTTTCTTGAGTCAAAAGCAGTTGTTGAAAGCCAAGGCCTGTTGAGAACTTTCAAAAACTACGCCAATTCCTAGGCAGTAAACATTGTCGTTAATTTTATTTTTTGCACTTGAAGTTGCCTTCTGGATCTAGTACATATGTGTGCCTGAATATGTATACACACAGAGAGAAGTCCAAATAGTCCTTCCTGTTTTTATTTTTTGCTTTGGGAGATGGAATTCTTCCTGTCATCCCTGATCAAATTCCTGATCTTAGGCAGTTGTCACACCCTGCTTAAATAGCCCTTTTAGGACCTGCTGTGGACCCCGTGTCTTTTGCACGTTTAGGGCTCTATGGACCTTGTCTACTATGAATCATCCCTGGGTACCATCCATGTCTTCCTGTCTTTCGATAGCTCAGTTGTACCGAAGTGGCTATGGTGCAAATTAGAGAGCGATTCCCAGTTTAGGCAAGGAATGGTTGCTGGGTGTGAATGAGCAGGTGTGCAACATTCACATGTGTGAGTGTTGTCTTGGCACTGCCTCGTTAGCAAGTGCCACGTGCAGGCTAGCCATTTACCCCCGTGGCATCTCCTTTCAGACTAACTCGGCATTTCTGTCTCCAGAAAATATGGGATGAGCTCGACTTCTGGCATTCCAAGCTGAATGAGCTGGACTCTGAAGCGCAGGATTTCGCTGACCAGGACCCAGCACAAGCTCAAGAATGGATGGATAACTTGATGGCTCCTTTCCAGCGACATCAGCAAGTATCCCAGAAAGCGGAATCCAGAACCTCGCAGCTCAACAAGGTGCAGCCATGAGGCCTGATGGCCGCAGAGCACAGCGGTTCCAAGAAGGGCTTAAACAAAGACAGACAAAGGGATGACATTCAGAAGCAGCCAGCAGTGTCATGTGGCCATCTTCCCTAGATGCCATAGTGAGACCTCAGCAGGAGTCCAGGCAGTTGAGTTTCCCTATGTAAATGAATGGGCATGTAGAGCGTACTTATCTCCGGGGCCTGGGAAGGGAGCCTGCAGTGAGAAAGGTGCCATTTGGGAACAAGATCCCTTTCTCCTGCCGAAGAGTGGCTGTGTCGGGTGAGTTCCGAGTGTGAGCCAGCTAGGACAGGAACCTGAAATGGGATATGATAGGACCAGGGCCTGACCTTGAGGAGAAAGTACAAGCCCCGTGTTCAGAATGAGGATGAGCTGGGACTAGGCTAGTTGCAGCACTGACTGGGAACCTTTATCGAAGCGGGATTCCTTACCTGTGGAGGACAAGTGGGAACAGCTGGGCTTGTGTCCTCAGCCATGAGAAAGACCCTCAAAGGCCTAGCATGCCACTGACCAGCCCCAGTTAGCTCCTCACTCGGGGGGGCAGCCCAGCCCACTAACTACATTCCAACAAGCTTGCTTCTCCACCCCCCCCATCTCCATCCCCCATAGGCCACCATCAAGATGGAAGAATATAGTGATCTTCTGAAAAGTACAGAGGCATGGATAGAAAAAACTAGTCGTTTGCTGGCCAGTCCTGCCTGCTATGACTCCTCAAGGACCCTGAGCCACCATGCCAGCACCCTTCAGGTAGGACCCTCAGAGAACCTCCAGAGTCAAGAGGGGGTTGCCCAATTAGCAGCACCTGGGCTTTTTACTATTCATGTGAAGTGCGTCCTTACCGCCAACCCATGCCAAGGCACAGAGGGAAGCTTGGGGTAGTGGCAGGCATTAGGCAGGGAGCTCAGAAACCAGGTTCTGGGTCCTCTTGTCCTGTGGCATGTCTCTTTAAGCATTATAGTTGTATAATCCACGGCCTCAGTTTCCCCATCTATGACTTAAGACCATCATACTATGTGGTGTTGATGGTGATGGCTCGTGGAGTTCTAAAGTGATAACCACTTTTCTCATTCCCTAGGTACAGGATCTGTGTGATCTCCTCTCCCTGGTGTTCTTTTCGGAGTAGGAATGAGAGGAGATAGCCACATTGCCCATTAGGGCATGACACATGGCCAAGGCAATGAGGTGGTCATTCTTATGAATGCACTGTCAGTCACAAGCGCTTGACTTCATCCCGAGTAGCAGACTAGAGAGAGATTCTCCTGCTGCCTTGAAGAAAATAGCCACTATATTTGAGGGGACTGTGGGAGCAGGTCTCCAGAGTGGCTTCTAGTAGTCGAGGGGAACCTCTTTCTCTAGCATCTACCCTGTGTCTGACAACTGACTTGTCCAACAACTGACTATCAACGGCTTAAGCGAGTCTGGAAGAAAACCTGTAAAATGCCTCCTGTCTAGAAAAAAAAATGTCTCTTGACCTAGAACTTGCCGTGTGTGAGGCCAACCTTGATCCTTTTGTTGCTCTGCTTTCCCTGTTAGTCCATTACCGGCTTGTGCCACGGGGCCTTGTTTACGTAGTGCTGAGATTAAATTCAGGGCACAGGTGAAGCAACCGTTCTGCTCTCTGAGCTACATACGAGGCCCTTCACTCTCCCATTGGACCCTTTCACCTTCCAATAAGCCCCCTCCTACATTCATGTTTTTACAACACCAAACAAACAGAAAAGCTCATCATGCGTGTAAGGGGTATTAATGGGAGCATGGGCAGCTCATGGGAGGGTACACCAGTAAGGCAACTGACACCTCCACCCTCAGCAACCGCTGACAGCTTCTCCTCAGGAGGGAGTGAGGCCTTCTCAGCCCCTGGGCCCCAGATGGCCTCTCGCTGCAGCTTTATGGCTCTGTTAGCAGAGGCCAGCCTCCGCCAGGCCTCCGGGGCCAGGCCTGGGCTCCGGAGCATAGCAACATAAATGCCTTTGGTTTTAAGCCACTAAGTTTAGAATAGTTACCCGGCATTAGAAGTGGAATTTGGGCTTAACAGGCTGTGCTTTGGAAGACTGTCCTTCCAAGCGTCCCTCAGGTGATCTGGGCCGGTCAGAGAGGCAGAGCCGAAGGAAGTGTTTCTCTTCTGGGGGTCATGGCTGCCGGGGGTTGTCCAGTACCTGGTACTGACTGGGTGGGTTTTCTTTCTCTCATTATTAGGTCTTGAGAAAGAGTCACTGAGGAATTGCTCCGTAAGTTTCCATAGTAACCAGACCTGGAAGATGGTCTAAGTCGCTTATAAATTTAAGTCGGCACAGTGTGCCCCTGAGTGGCCGACTTCCCCTGTCTGACAGCTGAGATTTGGTGGCGCATTTTTGTCATTTGGGAACCGCTGTCAAGAGATAGCATTTTCACCTACTTGTTTCTTTTCCTCGCATCTGTTTTATTTTGTGTCACCCTCCACTTTTGATATGCACACACACCTTGGCTTGACTCTCTACATCTCTATAGCATATCATCTTTCTAATCAATTTTGTGATTGACTTTTTTTTTTAAGTTGTTTGTTTAAGACAGAGTTTCTGTGTGTAGCCCTGGCTGTCCTGGAACTCACAGAGATCCACCTGCCTCTGCCTCATGAGTACTAGGACTAAAGGCGTTCACTACAAGCACCTGGTGAAAGATTTATTGATTTTGCCTACCTGTGTCTGAGCATACCATGTGTACAGTACCAACAGAGGCCAGAAGGAGGCACTGTATTCCCAGAATAGGAGTTATGGACTTGTAAGCAGCCATGTAGGTGCTGGGAACCGAAGTGGGTTCTCTACAAGAGCAGCAAGTGCTCTTAACGATAGAGCCGTCTCTCTACTCTCTAGCCTTTCCCCTACCCCAATCCTTTTTTTTTTTTTTTTTTTTTTTTGAGTCTCAGGAGGCCCAGGCTGTCTTTGAACTTGATATGTAACCTTAGAGACCTCTGAGACTCCTGCTTCCACGCCTCAGTTCTAGGATTGCTAGAGAGCAATGATGCTTGCATGCTCTCTCTCTCTGACTAAAGTAAGCTCAGGAAAAAGGGTATTTCTGCTCCCTTGTGCTGATGTAAGTGTCTTGAGTGTGAATGAGTTTCCCACACTGTTCTGGAACACTCTAAATGGCTGGATTGAGCAGAGGAAGCAAGGCAAGGGACTGTACGGGTTTATTTCCCACACAGTGAATCCTGGTCAATCCTTAAATGGGCAGTAAGCCTTGAAGAACTTGTCCTGTGTAAAAATCCCTTTTGTCCTTATAGTTGAAATAGCTAGCCCTGCCCTTCGAGATGTCTCAGCAGGCAATGGTTCTTTGCCGCCAAGCCTGATGACCCGAGTTCCATCCCTGAGGCCCACATGGTTTAAGAAGGGAACCAGCTCTTGCAAATTGTTGTCTGACCTCCACTCACATGCCATGGCATACGTGTGCTCCTTCCCACATGTGTACTGCATAAAGACTAAATACTAAGATACTCCCTTCCATTTTCTGGCATTGTTTTTCCCTTCTTTGGTTGAGGTTTTTTGTATGTATGTATGTATGTATGTATGTAAGTATGTATGTATGTATGCATGTATGCATGTATGTATTTATTTTTGGTTTTCTGAGCTAGGGTTTCTTGGTATAATAGAGCCCTCGCTATCCTCACTTTGTAGACCCAGCTGGCCTCGAACTCACAGAGATCTGCCTGTCTCCGCCTCTCCAGTGCTGGGATTAAAGGCATGCGCCACCGTGCTCAGCGCTTGTAATTTATTAAGGCAAAGTCTCACGTAGCTTACGTTGGCCTTGAACTCCTAATCCTCTTGCCTCTACCTCTGAAGTGCTAAGATTATAGGCATGTTGCAACCATACCTGTCCATTTCTTTTCTGTCACCTTAGTCTCTCTCTCTGTCTCCCTCTACCTCTGTCTGCATGTATCTGTCTGTCTCCCTCCCTTTTAAAATTTACATAAATTAGTATCAGAACTCTCCACTAAACATAAGAAGATTCATATTGCTGGGCACAGTAGCAATCCACTGTAAAGCCTGTGCTTAGAAGACTAGGTTGGAGGCTCAAAAATTCAAGGCCAGCCCAAGCTACATGGCAAGTCTCTTAACTAGTTTTTGTCTATTCTGATTGCACATTCACTTAGCATACTGCGCCCGTGGTTCACTCCGTTACTGCGGCCATCAGTGGTTCGTTCTTTTCATGGCCAAGCGCCATTCTAGTTATGTCAACGGCCTGCTTACAGGCTGTTAGCTCCACCCACTAACAGATACCTGGGTGGCTTCTGTGTGTTAGTTGCTGCTGTGTAGCAAGTCCCAAGAAAGTGTGGAAGTTTTAGATGACCAACATGTATTATCTGATGGAGTCTGCAGGCGGATGCTGAAGATGACCCCCCCTGTGGACAGTGGGGTTCTCGCTGGTTTCACTCTGAACACAGAAGCGGCCAGGACTTAGAGCTACTGAAGGTTCCATGACATTTCATGGATCGATGTTTCACCTTTTCTTCTTGTTTATCCAGATGGCTCTGGAAGACTCAGAGCAGAAACACGGCCTTCTACATTCAATTTTTACGGATCTAGAAGATCTGTCCGTCATTTTCGAAACGGATGACTTAACCCAGGCTGTCCACGAGTTGAGCGGCCAGGTGGCCGATTTGCAGCAGCAGGTAGCGGAGGCCCTTCCACAAATCCAGCAGGTGGCAGATGTAAGTGACTGCAGAGATGCGGGTTCCCGTTTCCCATGTGCAGTTCATTTGGCACAGTATGCGGGGATCACCCCAGATCCCCTCAGAGCACGCTAGGCAGATATATTTTTAAATTGGTGTCATTTCTTGGGTTATATTTTACCCTGTACAATCCCAGCAAGATGCACGTCCTGCTCCAGTGTGAAGAATCCCGATGAATAAGAATGCTGTTTTTTACTCTCTCTCTGACCCAAGTCCTAGTGTCCGTTCTTAGTCACAGAAGCCTTTCCCAAAGTGGTAGCATGCTTCTGTGATATTTGATGGAAATGACTTTAAGGAACATTCTATACTTTGGCAGAGCTCCTTAAATAGTAGGTGGAAAATTTTAATGTAATTTTATTTGTTGTATTTAGATATGTTCCTACAGTTACTGTAATTTAGTGCTGTTAATTTCAGACTCACAAAGATTTTTTTTTTTAACTATTGAGTAGCTGCAAACTGCTGTAATTTTAAGCCTTCAGCCTTCCTACCTTGTTTTTAAAACTTCCCCTCTCAACAGCATCATCTTCTTGTGTCGCACTTGTCTTGAATTCTAAGCTCAAGCCTGAGCGGGGTTGGTCAGTCAGAGCCCTGCAGCCTCTGGGTTTCCTCACACATTTCAACTTCTTTTTACTAGCATTTTGCTTTAAGCTTCTCGGCTCAGTTCTGGATGTTGACACTGAGAAAATTAACCATTAGACAAGAGCTCTAGTGTTTAAATTAACTCGAGTGGGTTATGACATCACGCAGCAGCGTTCTGCTCTGCGGGAGCTCACTAGGGGTGGGTAAGAGAGACCATGGCAGTTTTCCTGTCTGTTAGTTTTGTAAGGGTGCCTTTATCATTTTTTCACCTAAAGTGATGGGCACTCCTAAAATGCCAGGCCTACTTGCGTTTACGTATTTAAACACAGCCCAGAGATTGACTTAAAGAATTTGTAGATACTCAAGAGTTTATTTTCGAGGTTGGCTTGGAAACGTGCCAGCCTTTGTTCTCATGAGAACCGAAAGTTGGCCCTATGAATATCCTGACTTCACAATGCTTTCCAGTGTAGTATAGACCGACATTTCCAGGCTGGCCTGGTCTACAAAGTGAGTCCAGGATAGGCAGGGCTTGATACACAGAGAAACCCTGTCTCAAAAAACCAACCAACCAACCAAACAAACAAACAAAAGGCATGAAATCATTTATTTGTGTGATACTTAGTTTTCAAGCAGTGAACATGGCAAATGCCCTTTGGTTAAATACAAGAATAGAATTAATAACAATATAGTTTTTATTTTAAGACGTATCTATTATGTATACAATGTTCTGTCTGCTTGTACACCTGCATGCCAGAAGAGGGCACCAGATCTCATTATAGATGGTTGTGAGCCATTGTGTGGTTGCTGGGAATTGAACTCAGGACCTCTGGAAGAGCAGCCAGTGCTCTTAACTTCTGAGCCATGGCTCCAGCCCCAACAATATAGTTTTCATTTCTGGTCAGTAATGTGCAGTATGTAGTACATGAGCATGTCTTATTTCTAAACTTCTAGGATGTGGTTGCAGTCGAGTCTGAAGTTAAATCAATGGAGAAAAAGGTTGCAAAAATCAAAGCTATCCTGTTATCCAAAGAAATATTTGATTTTTCACCTGAAGAACATCTCAAGCATGGGGAGGTATGCATGGATCATTTTTGAAAGTTTAATATATATATGTATATGTATATCTGCCTAAAAGTATGTAATCAGAGGGTATGACCCAAAGTGTTGGACTCCTTAGAGTAATAGATAAGATTGGGACTAGCTGTAAATGCATATGAAAATATTTTAAAATGCATTTGAGTTTTTATTTGTTTTTATTTCATGGGAATGAGGGTTTTGCCTAAATGCAAGTCTATACACTTACGTGCATGTAGTGCCCTTTGGAGGCCAGAAGACAGAGTAGGATCCCCTGGGACTGGAATTATAGACAGGCTTGAGCCACCATGTTGGTGCTGGAAATTGAGCCTGGGTTGAAGAGCAGCCAGTGCTCTTAGTCACAGCTCCATTAAAACCATATTTATAGCATTATAAAATCATATTTACAGCATTCTTTGTGTGACAGTAGTTTTCTTGTAGGTTACTTAATCTTTTAAGCTTTGCCCTCCCAAGACCTGGAGCACTTAACGTGAATCTGTGGAGGGTTTCTGCCCCTTCCTCCCCCCGCAATTGTGTTTACTGGCTTTCAGTAGTTCCTGGATTCTCTCTTATCTCTGTGTGTTGGTACTGAGACCATTAGCTAAGCTGGGTTCTCAGCACATGCATACACTCACAATTAAAAATCACATTTTTAATTGAAATTGCACGTTAAAGATCAATATTAAATTATACAGTTTTTTAATCTTCGCAAAGTAAACTTGCTTTTGTGTGGGGGGTGGGTTATCTATTTATTTTTGTTTCTGTTTTCATTCGTGTCCTGGCCTTCCTCTCCGCCATTAAGGTCATACTTGAAAACATCCATCCTATGAAAAAGACTATTGCTGAGATCCTGACTTACCAAGTGGAATTAAGGCTGCCCCAGACAGGAAGCAAACCTCTGCCTGTGTTCCAGAGGACAAACCAGCTTTTACAAGATGTGAAGCTGTTGGAAAATGTGACTCAGGAGCAAAATGAGTTATTGAAGGTGAGCGGCTCCTGGCAAGAGTCAGCCTTGTGCATGAGAAAGTGCAGTAAGAAGCTGGCTTTATTCTTTGCGTAGTTTGCTTTCTATTGCTGTGATAAAATGGCTTGGGGAGAAAATGGTTTACCTAGCTTGCGTATTCTGGGTCATAGTTCGTGGAGGGAATTCAAGGCAGGAACCTAAAGACAAGAGCTGAAGCAGAAGCCCCGGAGGAGACCCTGCTCACTGGCTTGCTTGGCCAGTTTTCTTAAAGCTACCCAGGACTACCTGCCTGGGAGTAGCACTACCCACTATGGGTTGAACCCACCTACACCAACCATCAATCAAGAAGATGCCCTACAGACGTACTCTCAGGCCAGCCTGATGGAGGTTTCCTCTTCCTGAATGACCCCAGGAAAACCAGCCATTGTAGTTTTCAAGTTTAATTGAAAGCAGTTGTTCCCCAGGAAGTGATATTCGGTTTACACAAATAAGTAAGCTTCTCCCACCCGCCCCGCCCCCATGTTGCGATCCTGGCTCTGGCTGAATGCGTTAGCCTTCTATGGTCCGCCGTGGTGTTAGTGAGGCTGTGGTGGACCTATGTGAAGAAGACAGAGGAAGAGAATTCAAACCCAGGCAAGGACCTTGCAGTGTCCAGAGACTGCAGACCTGTACATTAGGCATTACATGGCCGTCTCCTTGCCTGCCGTGACCACTTCCTCTTTCAGTGTATTTTCCAACACCTGACATAGGTAGCCCAGGCCATTTCCCGTCTCAGGGAGACCTGTGTCTGAAGAGTAAATGGAAAACAATAGAGTTAATTTGTGTCCAGGTTAGTTCCTACTCAACAAGGCAAGAATTTTAGTTCTAGGGTTTTCCATTGTGTTTTCAGCCTGAGGAGTCTTTTCATTCTGCTAACATTTTCCCATTGCTCTCAGGAGGGTTCCTTGCCCAGCAAAGGTTTTATTACTCTACCAATCTGAAGCTGAAATCATCAGAGTTTATATTCCTAGGCCAACAGCCTCTCCCATAGAAGAGAAATTGTTAAAAGACTCTTGGGCTCTGTGGGCGATCTGTCCCTTTGACAGAGATGCTCTGCCCCTTGTTTTGGAAAGTGCTGCACCTTCTTCCTTCTAAACCTCCTTTAAATGTAAGTGGACATCCTATCCCTCTAAAGTTGGGGGTCCCTGTACTCCCTGATTTGAAGCTTAACAGCCCTCTGGCCTCTGGCCTGGCTACTGATGGGCTGATGTCATTTCTCTCCTAATAACCACAGAGGGGAAAATGACCTAGCATTCAATGTACCTTTTTAAAAAGAAATACTTCATAAGTGAAGAAAAAAAAGTATCGGTTTTGATGTATCATTTTTAATCTTTTTTTCTCTTACTGTGCCTCTGGCCAGGAAAGGAAAATAACCCAAAGTGTGCTTTAAAATGGCCTCTTCAAGAAAAAAAGGGGATGATAGTGAAGGGTGTGTGCATGTGTGTGTGTATGAATGAATGATAGTTGGGCATCAAGTCAGACATCAAACTGTGCTACAAAATTTTTCCATCTTACTGTGTGAATGGGAATCATGTGTCCCTCATATATTTCAAAGCAAGTGAGCCATTGGTAATAAAAAAAAAAAATTAGAATGTGGGACATTTCCTTTAGTTCCCAGTTGAGTGGGACAGGTCCCCTTCCGTGGAAAGTAAGACAAATGACCTCTCTGGGTCATAACAGGGCATCGTTCATTGCTGCAAACTGGGAGAACAGATGAGTGCAGCAAATACCGTTATTCATTTTTTGCCTGCAAGCTAAAACTCATGTTCAATGTTTTATTCACATACCCAGAAGGATTATGTGTTGGCCAGAGCTTTGTGTCATTTCTAAAGATGTCTCGCTTCTGTATGAAGCACTAGCAGGGCAATATCTAGACATGCTTTTGAAGTCTGTTTTGTTTGTTTATCTTTCATTATACCTTGTTTCATTTAGTCTACAAATAAATGTGAGCTCCGTTCCCTAAACATCAGAGTCTGTGGCATGTTCTTCATGTAGAAGCCTTGCTTCATTCTTCAAACTTGTACTGCTCTGGGAACTTCTGACTGTACTCCTGAAGTGTGCATGACTGACTGACTCTGAAGGGCAGCAGGGGGGATGTGTGCACTGGGAAATTCACCATATTGTCAGATAATATGCTCTGTGCACTCGGGGTCAGGCATGCCCCCACTGTATGTGGGAAGTGTCGCCTGCACATCATGTTAGCATGCCAAATTTATGGGTTGGCAAAATAGCTCAATAGGTAAAGGAGCTTGCCTTGCAAGCCAGGTGAGCCGAGTCTGACCCGTAGAACCCACAGAAATGGGTAGGAGCACAATGTGTGCGCGCGCACACAATCTTGAAAACTTTCTTAAATGGCGTGCGTGACATGTCAGTAATTTCGTAAGACTTAAAAACTTTATGTTAGCATGCTACAAAATGCTTCCCTGAATAAGCCCCCAGATTCGAAATACATAAGAGTGGAGCTGGAAAGATGGCTCAGTGGTTAAGGGCACTGGCTGTTCTTCTGAAGGTCCTGAGTTCAATTCCCAGCAACCACATGGTGGGTCACAACCATCTATAATGGGGTCTGATGCTCTCTCCATACATGCAGATGGAGCACTTATATGATAAAGAAAGGATATATGTGTGTGTGTGTGTGTGTGTGTATGTATGTATATATAATACATGACAGCGGAGAAGCATTTAATTAGATTTGTGTCTCCAGCCCCTACCGAGGTGCCCTGGAGTCTGGTGAAACAGGAAGCTTAGGCTCCCGCATGGCAAACTTTGTTATCTAGATTTTTGAATATAAGTACAGGTAATATTTAGAATATATCTATATTTGAAATTTTTTGATTTATTTAGAATACAAATGTATAGTATAGGGATAGCCTGAGGACCTGCAAGAAGGCTCAGTAGGTAAAGGCACGTGCTTGCCGTTCCTGGCAACCTAAGTTTGACCCAGGAATACACATGGTAGGAGAAGAGATCTGACTCCTGCAAGCTGGCCTCTGAACTCTACCAGTACAACTCGCACTCCCCTATATGGACAAATAAATACAAAATAATGTCATTTTTTTGTTTATAAAAAAGATTCTGTTTCCTACTGGGATCTGCATTTTTATTGGAACTGTGGTAGAATAGAGCATGGAAATAGCCTTCGCGGTACTTAGGTGGTAACCATGACTTTTTGGGGTGGGGGATATTGTTTTATAGGTTGTCATAAAGCAGACCACAGAATGTGATGAAGAAATAGAAAGTCTGAAACAGATCTTGAATAACTATTCAGCTGAACTCTCGCCTGAACATGTGTCACATGACCGAGAGGCTGACCTGCCTTCCTTCCAGGTAGGACTCATTCATTCACCTCTCCGTTCATCACATAGACGCTTTCTCTGCCCTCCGTGTCTGGAACCTTTAGTGTGTTACGCCTGGCATCTGTTTTCCAGCTGCAGCAGTTTTCTTTCCATTCTTATCTTGTGAGACCATGGTTGTGCGGTTTCATGAGTATGCCATTACGAACCCTGGGCTTGAGATCTGGTCCTAGAAACTGGGCAGGCCATCCCTTCTGCGTCTTCATGTGGGCTTCGTGGGTGCCCACATTCTCAGCATGCGGTATCTTGGTTGCCATTTTCTCTGTGCTGAAGGGGCTGATGGTGGTAGTCAAGCAGAGTGGGCAGGCTGGACTTCAGGGGTCATAAAACTCTGAACCTTGTTATAATGAAGGATTTGGGATACCAGACTATATTCTTAGTGCCGTATAACACTCTGGGTAGGACCTTTTCAGTCTTTGTTTTTACATTAGCATGTCTGTATTAAAATGGTATGACAGAGGCCAAGGCAGGAGAGCTTCGTGGTTTTCTGGCCATCTGATGGGCACGCATGGGCAGTTGATGTGGTGCTTAACAACAGCCAGCCATTTTGTACCTGGGAGAATGAGGGCAACTTGCTTAACTTGAAAGGTGAAGTACGAGAGAGGTTTGGGTGACACAGCCTGTTACTGCTGAATCAAGACTGCAGGCCCAGTGTGCGTGGCTCACTATGGTAAGGGTATCAAGTTTCTTCAGATACCTAAGAACTTAAGACTCCAAAGAGCTTTTATTGTGTAAGAACAAATAAAGGAAATCACACATAGGACAAGTCTTTAAGGTCCATTACACAAGACAGGCAGACACACACAGACACACAGACACACACACGCACTCATGCAGTAGCTCCCTTGATGGCCCTTATGAGTCCAGGTGGACCAAGGAGTCAGGGAGAGCACTTGGCTGGCAGTGAGTGTGCCAGGAAAGAAGGGGCAAATAGAACTGACCCAAGAAAAGGTAGACTTCTTCCTTAGCTCTACCAGATGATTCAATGTAGCTGTGGTATTCATGAGGTGGAGATAGTGAGGCTACCCGCCACAGCATAAAACTGTCTGGACCAACCTGAGATTGTCATCATAACTGCCCACTTGTAAATGACTCTTAATACTTAATTGCTGATTAGCCTTTTGGAGGGGATGGTGGCAGACAAGACCAGGCTGGCCTCTAACTTACAAAAGTCTACTTGCCTCTGTGTCTGCTTTCCTGAGTGCTGAAATTAAAGGCACGTGCCACATGGTTTCAAGGGCTTTAAAAAAAAAACAAACCATACTACACTAAAACTCAGCGGATGGCAAGTTAGGGCTAGCTTGCATGGGATCCACAGCCTCATCACTGGGTTCTTCAGACTCTTATTTTTGGCCCCTGCCTGCTTTGTGACTATGTTACATCCACAGACGATGTTACTGTGTCACCCTGGGTCACTTAATAAATACTGGTTGAGTCCTGCACCACTTCCAAAATCCATGTGTTCCTAAAGTCAATACGTACCGCCTGCTTAATGAGAGCAATCTTGAAGAATCCTATTTAGACGTGTAAGTATAGGTCATCAGCTATTTGATCTCATGTAAAAACAATGTTCTGTAAGAAAATGGCGTGATGGTTCATCTCATACACACACAGTCCTGGAAGTACTTTTCAGTTGTCGTACTTGGGAGACACAGCAAAACTGTCTCACACACCCCTCCCGTTTTGTCGATAACAATATTAGAGATGTGCTTTCAGGTGTGCAGTGTGGGGACTGAACACAAAGCTTGCCAGGTAGCCACTCCACTGCTGACGCCCAATGTGTACGTCTTCATCAAGGTCATTCTTAAATGGGATTGGCACGCTTTCCTATCTGGTGCCACCTGTCTTGATTCATAAACGAGGCCTGTGGGTTTACCACCATCCCTTTTGTGCCCTCAGCATGAGCACCAACACAGTGGAGACAGCCAGTAACATTTTAGCAGCTTTATGGGAATGACATTAACCTCAGGGGCAGTGTCTCTCGGCTCCGGACACCTCTAGCGGCTGGTTCCCTAAGAGGTATGGATACCACCTTGCAGATGGCAGCTCAGTGCCTACAGAACACTGTTGCTGTTTCCCTGAGCTTATTTCCAGCGGCTGTGGTATTGCTTGTATTGGAGGGGCAGCTCCTGGGAAAGCTTAATGTTTATTGAAAGTGGGACACAAGCCAGGTGCGGTGGTATCCACCTGTAATCCCAGCACTCTGGGAGGCAGAGGCAGGCAGATTGCTGTGAGTTCAAGGCCAGCCCGGTTTACAGAGTGAGTCCAGGACAGCCAGGGCCACACAGAGAAACCCTGTCTTGGAAAAAGAAAAAAAGAAAAAAAAAGTAGAATACAAATCATAGTCAATTCAGAGTTACCTGTGCCACTAGGGAGCTTTCATTGCAGACAGAATAGGCCTATCAGTTTAATGGAGGGCCAGAGCCCAGGAGTCACCAGGAAGCTTGGTTGGCCCTGTCACACACTAGCTGCAACTTGACAGAAGTTACCTTCTTACTCTAGACTTGAGGCTCCTGTGTGTATATGTTACTTTTGGGTGTAAAAATCCAACGACCTGAGGCCGAGGGAGTTAGCTCAGTTGGTGACTGCATATGATCCTCATTTCAACTCCTGGAGTCCGTACGAAAACAAAAACAGAGACCAGTGTCTGCCTCCCGAGCGCTGCGATTGTAGGATTTTTGTCTGTTTGTTTTTATGGATGGATGGCTCTGAGGTTGACCTCTGGCACACATGCGCACCTACATACACACACAGTTCAGTGGTTTCAAGAGTATTTAATGGAGAGAGATTTTAAGGAATGTGTTAGAAACATGTTTTATGGGTGTGTGTGTGTGTGTGTGCTTGAGATGGAATTAGGAAAGCAAGTACGCCAGGGAGAAATTTTGAATGAGTGCAAGCTTTCTGAAAAGGAGCCCAGGCAGAGGGTACTGGAGAGCCAGAGGAACCGTCACCCATAATTTCTACTAAACCTAAAGTTCCTCAGTCCTAATAGGCAGACATGGAAAAAAAGAAGTGGACTCTTCCATATGTAGGAAAACTTACTAGTACACATTAATAAGTTACTAGAGTAATATTATAGAGCTTGGGATCACCTGCTTGTCGTTTCCATAGTGAATTTCACCGCAAATAAACTACCTTATTTTAGTTGATTAACATTTTTCTCAGGGTGCTTGGATTGTAGACAAAGTAAACATTTTATAGGAATCTTCAAAGGCAATAAAAAAATCAGGTGTCTTAACTATTTTATCTTGGAGGTTCTCAAATGTCAGTCTTCTTAAGAGTCTCCTGGGAAAAGAAGAGAACTTACATTCATAATATTCTGTGCATAAAGTGGCAGCTTCGTGTTCATCAAAGTGCAGGCTCCTGGTTCTTGGCCCTGGGGATTCTGGTTCTGTGAGTCCTGTGGTTAGCAGCTCTGGCGCCGGCCCCGCACCCAGGCTGCACAAAAGTCACCTGTGCACCTTGTTACAAATTCCCATGCTTCGTTCAACCCCTATATCCCTGACTTTACAAGGCCTGTGAGAGGTTAAGCAACCATACAGATTATAAATCCGACACAAGTTCTCTGGCTGTGCCAACCAGGGTAAGGAGCACACTGTATCAGGAAGTCGCTACTGGATTTGCAAACCTATTAACCTGGGACCGTCCAGGGCCATAAAAGCATCTCTTGTACTGAAAAAAACTGGCCCCTGGAAGCATCCAAAAGACACTCTGGCTTCCCTCCAATGATGCCTACCACTCTTTCTGTACAGGGAGAGATTGGAGGGTTGGAAGAGCAGATTCTGAATCTGAACCAGAAAAAAGAAGATCTGTTGGTGGACTTGAAGGCTGCCGTACTAAACCTTCACGAGCACCTGAAGCAAGAACAGCAAGAGGTAGGAGAGAAGCCATCTGCAGGCACCTTAGAAGAGTGCACAGTGCCAGACAGGAGTGCTTCGGAAAGGAAGGTAGGCATGGCGGTTGCCTAATTCTGGTTCCACATTCCATGGGAGAGTTAACGGGTAATGTTTCCACTCAGACAGCCTGAGATATCTCTGTCCATAGCCGAGGAATTTCTTTTTTAAAGTGGAAATACTCCACTTCAAGTTGTTTACTGCTGAGCACAAATCCTCAGGGTGTGTCTGCCCTGGACCCAACCCAGAATTCTTATGCCCGACTTAATCTAGAGACACTCTTATGAAATTAATTCCTCAAGCAAATGAGAGGGAGCCACCTTTGAAGTATCTGCCCTAGACTAGTCACCCCACTGCAGACTCAGAAGTGGTGGGTGAACTGTACTCCAGCTGTTTGCGGGTGGAACCATGGGGATCATGCAAAGGAGGGGAATGCCACAGGCAAGCCTTTTGCCTCAAAGAATTGAAAGGCACAAGGCCCAGAGACTTGGGGCGGCATGGACGGACGTATCCGACAATGGGTAAAGATTTAGCTACAGGCTAGTCCAGAGCCTGACCAAAGGTGCTCTTGTGCTCTGCCCTTCAGCTGAACAGAACAAGCTCTATGTCTTTCCTGCCAGTGGTCAAGGAGGAGGCAGAGGAAAGCTCTGTGAAGAGTGAGGTAAGAAAAAACAACTTTTCTTTTTCTATTAAAAAAAAAGGCTTATTTTATTGTTTTAAAAATATCTGTGTGTAGGGATGGGGAAAGTGTGTACACAGGACATGAGTATAAGTGCTTTCAGAGGCCAGGGGTTTCTGATCCTCATGAACTGGAGTTACAGATCCCAGAATGGGTACTGGGGATCAAACCCAGTCCCTGCAAGAGCAATACATATTCTTAACTGCTGAGCCATCTCTCTAGCTCCCAGGAAAACAGGGGGTTTTTGTTTTTGTTTTTTGGCTAGAATTGGCTAGGACCAGATCTCTAAATGAATGTCAGTGAAAACCTAAGGCTTTTAAAGTTAATATTGATTTTTTTTTAAATTGTGATTAAAGTACTTATTTTGTTATTAATGTTGTTAAGCTCATCTAAACCCACTTTGCTACTGAAGAGATGGATGGGTAAGTGTAGTTCAGAGGCGCTTGCTGACATAAAGGACTTATCCATTAGGTGCTGACGTCTGAATGCTTCCCTGTGCCTTTGAGAGCATGTGATTCGGTATGGTTTTTTGGGCAGGTAGTGTTTTGCATGTTTGAGGCATGCCCTTGTTTTGGAGTAGTATGGACACGGATGTGAGTTGTGTTTGCAGCTAGTAAAGTGGATTCGTACTGCCTTGTTGCAAGTGATTGAGAGAGGCTTGAACGTATGGGTACCAACTTCCATCTCATGCTGAACACTAAAGGCACCGCACAGCTTACATTCAAAGCAGAAGCCAGCAGCAGCTTCTATATAACTCACAGTGTGTATAACTCCGGTACAACCACAAGACGGCTTGTTGCTCACTTTGTAGACGGTTCTGTGGCTCCATCGTCACGCAGAGTAGACCTCTTGACTTCTTGAGTGTCATTAGAGCAGGGTGTGACTGGAGGGTGCGGGCGACTCTGAACACCAGACAACTTGAATTCACAGTTTGCTCACATCCTTTTATGGCAGAGAGAATTGTGAGCCTAGAGGAGGACCCAGGACCCGAGCAAAGAAGATACACACGCGTTTCCCTTTCAGATATTTACGTGCTTCTGAGATGATACACTTAGAGGATTTTGTTTGTCTTTGACAATAACAACAAAAAATATGTGTTCATCTAGTTGCAGGGGTGTTTCTGACAAGTAAAAATGACACATATTTATAAACTACACCATGGTATTATGCCGTACACACAGTAGAGTACCTAAATCATTCTACTTAACATGTATATTTTTTAAGAACTCCCATTTCTGTGTGATAAGAACATTTGACGTCTGTCTAAGCCGTTTCCAAGGGCATACGACATCTAATGCATTTTTTGGACAGGACCCTCCTGTCTGTCTAAGTGCCAGTCTGCATCCTTGACCAGGGTCTCTCTAATCCCCTTCTATCGCCCGAGCCACAGTGCCGCGCTGTGTCTTGACAAGTTCAACTTCGCTACACTTGACATTCAAGTGTCGTGCCATGGTTGTGCTTCTGTGCCTGGCTTGGTTATTTCCCTTAAGATACGGTTTTACGGTGACATGGTATTCCATTGGATGTCCACCACATTTCAGTTTGTTGTTCAGACAGGGTTTCACGATATAGCTCTGCCTGTGTCCTGGAACTCACTCTGTAGACCAGGCTGGCATCCAACATACAGAAAGCCGCATGTCTCAGCCTCCCAACCACCACACTTGGCCTAGACATGTTTTCTTTTTCCGTTCATCTGTTGACCGACTTAGGTTGATGCCATGACTTGCTATTGTGAATAGTGCCACAATGAACATGACAGTGTGGACATCTCTTCTACATGCCAATCTCATATCCTTTGGGCATATGGCCTGTGATGGAGTTGCTGAAGCATGCGGTTGTTGTGTTTTAATTCTTTTTTTGAGATGCCTCCTTGCTGTTTCCCATTTTTAATCCCCCAACAGTATCTTTGAGTCCATCCTCTCCACATTCATTCCAAACGTTTTCTGTTTCTAAGCCCTGAACATTCTCCGGCTTTTTTATTGAAGGCCATTGTAATAGATATGATGCCTCATTCAATTATTTTCATTCATCTGTATTCATTAATTTAATCATTTCGAAGTACTGTGGATTTAGCCCCTGACCTCTCATGCTAGACAAGAACTCAATCACTGAGCCAAAGCCTTGACCCCTCCTTACAGTTCACCCTATATTCCTGCAGTTAGTGGGCTTGAGCCATTTTTTTTTCTTATACTTCACACACTTACTTTTGAAATATCATTTAAGATTACATTTACCAAAACACATTTACAAGTCCCCTTTGTAGGACATGAGCTTATTACTCTTTAGTAAAGAAAATTATGGATTTCCCCCCACCCCAGGAAAAGTATCCATCTTTGGAGACATGATTTAGGGCAAGAAATATATGGGATATGGGGTAGAGGGAGAAAAAGACCTGTGGCCAAGTTGCCCAGGTGCTTGAGGCTTGTTTGAAGGAGCCGAGTAGGGCTCCGCTTACGAAAAGAAAACATTTCCCTTTGCTGACCAACTGACCACCATCTTAGGATGGGCACAAGAGAGCACAGCCACTCCCTGCGCCCTGGCCTCCTCTGTGGAAGCTCAGAAAGGACCTGGAGGAGGATGGCGCATCCTCATCGTCTGCCACTATCGTGCAGGTAACTGGGGAAGGCACCTGTTGGGGGAGGGGTTGTCTGAGCTCCTCATTGCCTAGGTTTTCTCCCCATGCTCCTTTCTGCTCACCTTGCCCTCCGCATCCCCAGGCCTTCTGAGAGGCCCATACAGAGACTAAAAATAAGAGATGGCAAATCAGAGGATTTGTTAGGAAGAATGATTAGATCCAGAGATGATTCTGCTAGGTTTTGGTTTTTTTCAAAATTGTATATACTTCGGGCATACAGCACGATGCTTTGAAATACCAGGTACACTGTAAAATGGTTAACTCAAGTTCATTCACATATGTATTCATATTTTATCATGAGATAAATCATATTGATAAATTATAAATTCTATTGAGAACATGTTTTTAAAAATCTCTTGGTATCTTTAAAAAATCTCTCAGTAACTTTTAAGTAACTACTGTATGGCTATTCATGAACTTGCTTTCATTGCTTAATCCTTTCTTTCTTTCTTTCTTTCTTTCTTTCTTTCTTTCTTTCTTTCTTTCTTTCTATTTATTTGAAGCAGGGGGTCTCGCACATGTAAAGTTAGCAAAGGTATAGTTCACACAGGTACACACACATACAAATAATAAGGTTAAAAAATTTTGTGAAGAAAACACCAGAGCAAAAAGACTTTCAAAGAGGCATATACCATGCACTAAATGATGCCCCGACCTTCTGAGCAAGCAGGCAGTGTGTAGCAGGTGAGGAAGAGGAGCCTCCTGGCAACATGGGAGCCTGGCAGGGGCCGATTCTTCTCTCCACAGGAGGCAGGTGGGAGAATTAGCACCTGTGACGGTTCCATGGCTCACATTATTGTACCAGACTCTGGAAGCACCGAGCAAGGCCCAGAACCTTCCTCCAGGCTCAGCCAAACACAGGAGGTAAGTCCAGCCTGTCAATGACGAACTGGCTGGCAGCGCAGATTCCCAGGGTAGCAGCCTGTGCCCCAACCCACAGTTGCCCTCGGCTGTCTGACTCTTGCAGTGCTTTGTGTATTGAGCCTGGAGTCCTTGTGAAGGCCAGTATGCTGTCAACTGTCCCAGTCATCTGTTCTTTGCATTTCCCACTTGTTCA
The DNA here is from genome assembly GCA_028658305.1 of Pachyuromys duprasi. Taxonomy (NCBI): domain Eukaryota; kingdom Metazoa; phylum Chordata; class Mammalia; order Rodentia; family Muridae; genus Pachyuromys; species Pachyuromys duprasi. The sequence continues at coordinate 36,295,889 of CM053765.1, read as the reverse complement.
TCGACTGTCAGCCCAAAATAGTTGTGTTAATGGCTAAGTGTTTAATTTGTGCTATAACACACAGGGGCAGGTGTGTGTGTGTGTGTGTGTGTGTGTGTCTGAGTGAAAATGGAGAATAGCACATATTGATCAAGGGCTTGCTCAGAAAAAACACTATTATGTTCTTTGCTGCTTAATCATGAGATTATAAGAGGCAAGTTAATGCCTACCCTGTGTTTACAAAGGAGGATCAGATTCAGAGGGTAAATTGCAGGAACTAAATAAGAGAGTAAGGAGTCACCCCAGAAAGTTCGGTCCAACTTCCTAATTTGAAACCCACTGCACTTCTCAAGAAGAGCTACTGCAAAATCCTGTAGTTGTTAACAAATATCTCAAAAGTTCCATTTTACAAAGGCTCAGGAGCCAGATGCTGAGGAGAAAGCCTACCAGCTCGGAGAGGCAGAGAAAGTACCCAACTGACCTTCCTCCTCAGCCAACATCCCCAAAGGAAAAGCAAGCTCTCCTTCCCCGTGCAGTCTCAAAAACATCTCTCCAAAAAATGTTGCTCCCTTCTACTTCCTGTGCGCCTTCCTCTCCGTCCTCCTGACTTCCTCTCACTCTCTGGTGTTTTCCCATGTTCACTGCCTGTCAACTTGTTGCTTGCTTCACCTCTTGACCTAGGGTCAACTTTATTTAATCCTGTTTCCAATACTCAAGCAGAAAGCTCTTGGATTAAAGGTGTGTGCTAGGACTGAGCCACATCACAATTAGAAACAGGTTTTTCTAGTAAACAGCACAATCTCGGGTTCACAGTGGGATCCAGCAGCATTTCCCCCTTTTTGTCTAAGTAAAAAGGAAAGATTTTAACTCTTAACACAGTGAAATTATTTACAACATTAAAGCTATTTCTGCCAAGCTTCCCACAATGTCCAGCTTGGTTTTATTTGGCAGTCCTACAATTATTTATTTTTGAGTTCAAAATTCTGTTAAATGATCATGGCAGTCTCAAATGAACTCAGCAATTTGACTGTCCTGAGCAGTTTGTAGTCTGAAACTGATCTTTGGGGGTTGTTTGTCAGCTTAGTGGCAAACCTGGCTAGGTGGAAAGCAGCAGTCATCCCAAAAGGCGCCCACTGTTTGCGCAGAACCTGGCAGAAGAAAAGGCATGGGGCAGTTTTTCCCAGTGGTTAACTTTACCATAATCCAGTTGGATTCATCATGTTCTTGGAGACCTCAAAGGTTACTGTTAGGAATGGTCATGGTTTATTATAGGAAACATAAACATTTTAATTGCCAGTTTAAGCAGATGTCTGAAAGGTTTAAAGACCACAATCTATTAAGTACATCAGAGGTACACAAACTTTGTTCCTAGTTACCTGCTTCAGACTCAAACCTGAAAACATGTACGGGAAGCTAGATGAAGCTTATTTCTAGAATTAGTTAGTACTCTATATGACCACTACTACTATCAAAACCAAAAGCTTATATATACATAATAACCTTATAGATTTTGAGATAATAAATACACCTTAAGTAAAGTTTTAAAGAGGGGAATGGAGAGATGACTCAGAGGTTAAGAACACTGGTTGCTCTTCCAGAGGTCCTGAGTTGAATTCCCAGCAACTACATGTAGCTCATAACCAACTATAATGAGGTCTGGTGTCCTCTTCTGGCGTGCAGACACAAATGCAGGCAGAACATTGTATACATAATAAATAAATAAATCTTCGAAAAGGAAAAAAAAAGTTTTGAAGAGTCAAATGAAAACCAAAACATTATGAGATTAGCAGCAATAGAATAGTCCCTTATTTTTTGTTCTCTTCTGTTCTATGCTAGGTGGCTCTTTTGATGAGACAGAGATTTTGGATTTTCCTTTAACAAGCACGTGTGGGTTTTGAGAAGGAGAGAGCCATGCTCCAAACCCTAAGCCAGATTTTATTTTTAATTGAATTGAAACCACATAAAGACCATTTTCCACTTATGTTGGCAGAGGGCGGTGATACCACTTGGCCAATTTACTCTTTTCCGTGGGTCATTTTCTCTTAATAATTATCTTACTAGTGATTTGAATTGAAAAGCCGCTTGTAAAAGTCAGGCTGAAATTGAAAGTGAATGTCCTTTGTGATCTAAATAGAAATACACTTAAAATTATTGGACCTGCTGTTTGACCCCCGAAGCTCCAAGGGTCTTACTAAATAGCCCCTGAAAGAGACCTGGGGTGGGGGTGAGGGGGTGAGGGGGTGGCTTTTGCTGGGTTTTTAAGGCTTTTTTCATATGAGGTTATGTTCATAGGTCTTTTCTCTCAATCTTTTGTTTGTTCTTACAAAAATGAACACTGGCTGTCAGTCTTCTTTGCCTCTTTCCCATCATCCTAACAGTGTTGTCAGATGACGGACGGTAGAGGTGCACGCTCCCCGGCCTTACTAGCACCACTCAGGGGAAGCTGTTGACCTGCTCCACTGTTTTATGGCTGTTGGTCTGGTTTGTTAGTTTGGTGGCTTGGTTTTTAGATTTATTTATGTTTATTTTACATACGGAATTTTGCCTGCATGGATGTTTATACAGCACATGCGTGCCTTGCCCTCAGAGGCCATAGGAGATCGTCAGATCCACTGAAAATGGAGTTACAGGTGCTCGTTAGCCACTGAGTAGGTGCTGAGAACTAAAAGTGGGTCCTTGGCCAGAGCAGCGAAAGCTTGTGAGCACCAAGCCATCCCTCTGGCCCCTGCTGTGTTCTTTCTAAGACTAGGTTAAAAATGGGATGTAGGCCCAACACAGTGGCTTAGCGCATAAAGGCAATTGCAGTACAACCTGGCAGCATGAGTTCAAGCCCCCAAACCAATATAGAAGTAGGACAGGACCAGCTCTGCAGAGTTGTTATCAAACCTTGATGCACTTGTTGTGGCACGTGTAACCACACACACACAATTACATACATATATATGTGTGTGTGTGTGTGTGTATGTATGTATGTATGTTAGGTCATTTGACAGACGGAGAAGTTGAGGTTTAAAGCCGTAACGTCTCCAGAGCCTCATACCGTGTGGGTGTCAGTTAGGTTTGAAGTCCAGCTCTTGATGCCTCCTGACTTAAGGCATGGATGGGTAGATGGCTGTCTCTCCAACTGAGATTAGATGTTTCCATTTTCTTCTTAGCAGAGCTGTTGATTGCTTGCTTGCTTGCTTGATTGGCTTCTTGGTTGATTGGTTGGTTTCTTGATTTCTTGGTTGGTTGGCTGTAGTGTTTGTTTGTTTGTTTTTGAGCTCATCTTGCCATATATCAGGCTGACCTTGGCTATGCGGTATCCTTGACTCAACCTCCCCAGTCCTGGGTTGCAGACTTACATCACGTTGCCCAGATTTTGGTAGGTTCTTGAAAGAGAAAAAGCAGTTAGGTGTCACCTTTGGCAATGCCAGGAACCAGGCCTTCGGTGACTCCAAAGCTCTTCTTTCTCCTGCTGGAGCCATTTCCATCTCATTGGCATACCACCACCCCAGTGAGGGGTAGCTGGAGGAGGCTCGGCAGAGATGGCCGTGCCACCATCGAGTATCGGCGTCAGTCTCTGATCTTAGACGTTCAGAGCCTTGGCCAGATTAAAAGGACAGTACACTCAGTAAAATTCTGAGTCATCTCTGGCCCATGTTGAGTGAAGATAAATATTTAAAACAGAAATCTGTGGCTAAATCACGCATTCTAGCTATATGTGTGCTACTAAGCATTGGCCCTTCGAGCAGTTACTGATATAATGAGAGTGTGGAAGACGTGCAGGTGTTTTTAAGAATTGAGTGAAATATTAATAAATATGTTTCAAGCTGATTTTGCCATGAAAGGTAGCGATCGCCAGAGAGTTAGCTTGCAAGTTAAGTTGTAGCCCTTTCCTGTGAGAACCTCTCAGCTTCTTCCCCTCAAGATCTCTTTATGCTCCAGAAGACTGGGTGTGCAGGCGTATAAAATGGGCACAGCATCAGATATTTACTGCTAATAAACAGTACGTTTATTTTAAAAACAGCTCTATGAGGGTCAAAGAAATGGCTCAGCGGGCCAGAGTTCTTGCCGAGCAAGCATGGGCACCCGAGATCCAGTCCCCAGTACCAACATCAAGAGCCAGGTGTCACTGCACGCACTTGGGACACTGGCTAGGAAGTTAGAGATAGGCGGATAGCTGAGGCTGCTAGCTTCAGCTCAGCTTCCAGTTCAGTGGGAGACCCTGCCTCGAAGGAATAAGAAGGAAGAGATAAAACAGAACACCCTACTCCTCCCCTGATCTCTGGATACACACGTTCACACATACACACACGCACACCAAATCCATTGCTGTACATATAGTTTTACCACTAATAAACCATGAAAGCAGTTTTGCATGCTGGTGAGATAGAGATGCTTGATTGTTTCTACATAAAGAATTGTCTCTTGGGCTGAGCATTGGATGCTGCAGGAGGCAGAGCATCTTCACATTTTCCAGAGCCTATATTTTGACTTTATCGTAGTCAGTGCTGAGGTCTGGGATGTAGCTCATTTGGTGGAACACTCGATGATAGTGTATAAAATCCCTGAGTTTGATCCCAGTAAAACCTTCATAAAACCTTCATGCCGGCACACACTGTAATTTCAGCACATGGGAGGTAAAGGCAGGAGGATCAGGACTTCAAGGCCCTTCTCAGCTGTGGAATGAGTTCAAGGCCAACTTGGGCTGCCTAAGACTCTGTTTTAAAAACAAACTGGAGCTTTAGGGAGCGTGGGCATGCAGGGTAAAGTGCTGGCTGTGTAAGCATGAGGACATGAGTTCAGATCTTCAGCACCGTTATTTTAAAGTCATAGCTGTACATGTCTATAACCCACCATCGGGAGGTAGAGGTAGGCAGATCTGAGGATCAGCCAGCCTAGCTGAAATGGCAAGCTTCCACTGGGAAACGCTGTCTCAAGGCCTGCACTTCTCAGAAGCACTTTGGTGGAGCCAGATTAGCATCCCTCCATCCCTGGGGTTCAGGATAGTAGGAAAAAATAAAAGTGAGGTGGAGAGCATTACTTCATGGGACTCCTGAGGCCACTTGTAGCTCTCCTAAGGTTGTGCATAATTGTTCTTTCTGCCCCGCCCCCACCACCCACCCCCTCTGGATTCTTTTCAGGTTTAAAGAAAGGGCAGATAAGTCATCTAGCTTGCTCATTTCCTTGTGAGGTAAGGTAGTAAGAAAGCAGAACAGCTTAAGACGGCCACTTGAAATTGTGCCTGGCCTGCCAGAGGTGGCCAAATAAAAATTTTGAGTAAGTTAAAAAAGACAGGTGATGAGTTAGTTATTAGAGATTAACCAGTTAATATTAACAGATGATGTCAGAGAGCAGAAAAAGGAGATTGCACAGTCTTTGCCACTAAGGTACCCTCATAACCCCCCCTCAAAAAAAAACTTGGAAATAAGTAATCGTTTATTTATATAACTAATCAGGCTAGCAAATCAGTTATATAGCTAATCAGGCTAGAAGTTGATGTCTGACAGTAATTCCCACGCCTGTTTACCTTAACAAGAAACACCAAAGCCAGTGCAGAAGGGTGGGCCAGGTGTAGATGAGGCTCAGGGAAAATGCTTTGAGAGAAGGTTTCCTTGAGAAGATAGCCCTTGAAGAAAAGTAGAAAAATGAGTGGATTAAGGAAGAAAATGCCTGGCTTGTTGGTTTGTTGTGTTGCTGTTGTTGTTTGGGGGTTTTGGGGTGCTGAGATCAACTCAGGACCTCTCACGTGCCAGGCGATTATCCAATCACTGAGAATACCCAAAGCCTAAGAAAAGAACTAATACATGTAAAGTTAGTAGGTACGCCCAGTTAGTTAGAGAACACCTCTGAGGTTGTATTTTTTGAGGTAGGATGTGTGTCTATGAGCAACTCCTGTTGGAAGTCTGTTGTTTGTCCCAATGGTGCTTTATTAGATAGATATTAAGTTTTCACACAATCTTAAGTGGAAAACGCTGTAATTCATTTTAATTGTAATTAACGCAAAATGTACGGAGACTAGCATTTGTACAAATCAGAATGCAAATCCATATTCCTGAAGGGATTTCTCTAGAAAGTTCAGTGTCCTCTCTGAGTATTCTTGGAGAGGGTAGGTCCTGCAGTATCAGGCAAGTCTGTTATGTTAAAACCATCCTTTACTTCCACCTTGAAACTAATAAACACGTAAGTACTGGAATATTTCCATTTCCTCTATCTGGGAGAAAGTTTGCTCTTGCATTGGTAAGAAATGCAGATATTTCAATGCATAGAAAATATATCATGCTTTATTTAAACTTCACACTGAAGCAGTCAGTTCTTGACTCCACATTTGAGGGTCTGGCAAAGCAAAAGCCAGGATTTAGGGATTTTCCTTGGAAAAGGGAGAAAACGTTCTGTATTACCCCACGAAGTTCACTATTTGACCCAAGCTGTTTTTAATAGAGAGTTTAGATGGATAAAGAAAAACCAAAACATAATCTTGCTACTTGGGAAAATGTTACAATTGTGGGGCAGATCCCAGTATATTATTAGCCCTGCTGGCATGAAGACGACACTTTTCTGGTGTGTGTGTGTTTGTTGTTGTTACTGTTTTGCTGTTGTTGTAGTTGGGTAGTTTTTGTTTTTTGATTTTTTTTTTTTTTTTTTTTTTTTGTCTTCTGTCTTCTGTTTGCATGGGGTGCTCAGCAGTGTAGGCCTTATAACAAGCACTGGCCATTTCCCTGAAGTGTTTGGGACATACACTGTCTCACCTGTCTCCCGGGGATTACCGCTCTCCGCCTCTGTGCCCGGGAATACTGTACCTGTGTACATGTAGATTGGCTGCTTGGAAACCTGTGCCACCAGGTCACGTGGCTGTTGCTATGAGTGTGAGAGTGCATTTTTCTTTTCCTTTCTTCCTCCTTTCTTCCTCCTTTCGGTCCTTATTTTGTTTCTTTTAACTGGGGGAGTAAGGAGGCGGGTTACGGGGTTCCAGGTCTTTCCAAGGCCCGGTGGAAAAGCCTTGGGTTCCTGGCTTCTCACTGCCGGATTATCTTTGGCTTCCTTTTGGGGTGCCACACCTCCCACTGAGGCTGCACCTCTGGACTCTCCTCGTGCACAGGGAGCTTCTGAGGCCACCGTGGAGAGAGGTGGCCCTCAGCCTGCAGAAGTCCTCCATGATTGCAAGACCCAGGTGGCCGAGCTGGAGCTGTGGCTGCAACAAGCCAACGTGGCGTTGGAGCCGGAAACCTTAGATGCAGACATGCAGCAGGTGGTAGAAGAGGAGCTGGCGGGGTGCCAGGTAAGAGGCCAGGCAGGACCTCAGCCTTTGCCTAGTCACCAGTCTCCTGCCAGGATGGGGCAAATTGCCCTTAAAGCGGCAGTACGCTTCTCCCATGGCTTCAGGCCTCACATTTATTTCAGCCTCAGCTCACAGCTTTGCTGGTGAGTGTTTGTGTGATCAGCCCCTTTGAGAGGAACCCAAAACCAGCCCTGGGGTCACACTAACTGGGAACGTGGAACAATTCCTTTCTCAACCCGATTTTCCTCCTCCAGTAGAGTAGGTTAGCTCACAGAATTTTTGTCAGGATTTAATGAGATGAGTTCACAAGCGCCTGGTATTAAACTGTGCCCAATATTTGCTATTGTGTTTTTTTTTAATCAATAATCACAAGCCTGTGAATAAATAATTAGCTCATCAGAAAGAAACTTGAGGTCATAACGTGCAAGATTGCAAAGACCAGATAAAGCTCTGTGGCCATGTTAGCAGGAGTGCTCTGAGCTTGGAAAAGTCACCCTGAAGAGGGCTTGGCGGCCCAGCCCAAGGGCGGAGCTCCCTGTGTCTCTCCAGGGAGCGGCTGTGTGATTGCTGTCACAACAGCAAAGGCTTGCTGCTGCTCATGGCAGCCTCTCCCCTCTCCCCAAGATGTGCCCGGCAGACCTGCCTTGGCCTCCTACCATAGAGATAAAGATGTCCTCCTGTCTCGGTGCCTCTCAAGGCACTGATCTTGCCCCACCAGAAGCTCTTCCTTCAGGAACCTGTCCTGTGGTCAAAGGGAGGTGGGGTCCCTTCCTTTCATCTACCCAGAACTACCTGCAAGGGGAGGTCACAGGGGTGGGGGCTGTCCCAATCGTCAGTTCTAATAGCCTGTCTACTCAGACAGTGGCATTCTGGTTGGCCACCCCAGTGATGAAGTTAAGCATGGCCACAGACCAGGGCTACACTAAGTTGTACTCGAGGTGTCCCCAAGTTTGAACTCTAGCACCTTAAGGCTGATACTGATTTGCTACCAACCAGGTAGACATCATGCCAGTGGCTTGGGCGCTACTAGAATGCCCCTCCTCTTACTGCTTTGCACCCATTTTGAAGAGTGGGAGACTGTAGAACAACAAGGTGTACCCACCAGGTGGCAGCAGCACCCAACAAGCTTGCTGTGGGCAGACTTGGCAGGAATATGCTGCTAAGGAACCAGGAAGTGCTTCCTAGAGGCTAAGGGGCAGGGGGGGGAGGGGGGAAGGGGGGGAGGGAGGCACAGATTCCCAAGGGGGGGGGGTGAAGGGGTGGAGAGGGGGTCTTGCCATCTAGATAATGGCTTAACCTGGATGGGGCAGTAGGGGAGCCTGGCAGATCCTGGACAGTGCAGTTTTCAGGCTCTAAATGGCTGAAAATGTACTTCATTTGAACTATATTTAAATATTCAAACTATATTTAAACTGAATATATAGAAATTTGGGTTTGGCACTGGTGGGCTTTGAACCTGCTATGGGAAAATAAAGTACAGACCAACAAGACCACTTTTCTCTTATTTATATGACAATATGGCACCTATGATTTCATACTGAAACATAAAAGGCCCTCACGCTATGTAGAAACCGTAAGTTTATGGTGGAAAGTGGCCAGAGGACAAACAGATCAGTTCAGAAAACAACGTCTTTGAGCCACGTGTGGTGGCGTATCCCTGTAATCCCAGCACTCAAGGAAGCAGAGGCTGGCAGATCTCTGAGTTTGAGGCCAGCCTGGTCTATAAAGCGAATCCAGGACAGCCAAGGCTACACAGAGAAAGAAACCCTGTCTCAAAAAAGAAGAAAGGAAGGAACAAAAGTTTAAAAAAAATTTTTAAAGAAAGAAAATACTTGCTGGCCCTAGTAGCTCACACCATTGACCCCAGTACTGAAAGGCAGAGGCAGATGGATCTCTGAGTTCAAGGCTAACCTGGTCTGCAAAATGAGTTCCAGGACAGCCAAGACTACCCAGTGAGACTCTATATCAAAAAAAAAAAAAAAGAAAGAAAGAAAGAAGGAAGGAAGGAAGGAAGGAAGAGAAAGAAAGAAAGAAGGGTAATCTAAGGGGCTGAAGAAGTGGTTCAGCAGTTAAGAGCACTAGCTGCTCTTCCAGAGGACCCAGGTTCGATTCCCAGCATGGTGGCTCACAACTGTCTGTAAACTCTAGTCCCAAAGGATCTGCCACCCTCTTCTGGCCTCTCAGGGCACTGCGTACACACGGTACACAGACATACAGGTGGGCAAAACATCCATGTACATAATAAGTAATAATAAAACTTAGAAGAAATCTTTAAGGCGATAACAAAGCTATGACAGCATTAATCAGATGGCTGAAGATGTGGGAACAGCCTAAGCAAAGCAGTAACAGGAGGAGGGTAAGCAAGCTACAGAGAGCAGTTTGCAGGTTTTGAGACGGTCACTGAGAAGAATCAGTTTGTAGACACAGAATATTTGCATAAAACCCCTGCATGGCTAGTCGAGCCAGCATAAAGTTGTGATTCCCTTTGTGAACAGCCACACCCAAGGTAAGGAGTATAAGTACGTACTGCTGAGGATCAGAAGAACCCACGGGGATACAATCAGTAGCTTCCTGGGATAAAGGTATCACAAGATACACTACTGGAAAATCTATTTGGAGGCTGAGTGTTTCTTTAACTGAACTTGGTTTTAGGTCCAGGTTGAATTATGTGCCACTGGCCTTGGCTGGAATGTGGGCTGTGCATAGGGCTACTGACCCCTGTGCCCAGCCAGCTGGCATGAGCCCCTGAGCTTTGAGAGAGTGCAGGAATAAGTTGAGGAACATAAAGAGTCTGACTTACTGGGATGTGCACTTTCTGAAGCTCATTCATTTTTAGACTCTTGCATATTGGCAGGTGGTATCAGTCACTAAGCATTTTAAGTTCCAAATTACACCTGTGTTCTTCTGATCCTTTAGAGGCTGCGGAAAGATTTAGAAATGAGCAAGGTGAGGGGAAAGATTCAGTGTTCCACTTAATCCTGTGCTTAAATACTGTACATGATTTTATGTCATTAAACACAAAACCACATTGATTAAGGCAAAAACACACAGTTGATTGATTCCTCACAATGAACCTAGAAGGTAAATTTTGTCATTATCTCCACTTTAAAGATTATTCGAGGCACACACACATAGGGTTCCTGAGGGAACATGGCTACTATGTGGGAAGACTGGAATCCAAACCCGGATAGACGAGGTAGCATCAGTGTTGTCAGCGGGGTCTTAGTTGGGGGCGGGGGAGGGGGAGGGTAGTTTATTGCTTCGACAAAACACCAGGACCAAAGAGCAAGCTGGGGAGGAAAGGATTTATTTGGCTTCCATTTCCACATTGCTGTTCATCACTGAAGGAAGTCGGGACAGGAACCTGGAGGCAGGAGCCGATGCAGAGGCCGTGGAATGGTGCTGCATACTGGCCTGCTTCTCTTGGCTTGCTCAGCCCACCTATTTTTAGAACCCAGGACCATCAGCCCAGGCATGGCACCACCCACGGTGGGCTGGGCCTTCTCCCATTGGTCGCTAATTGAGAAGTGCCCCACAGCTGGATCTCAGGGAGTCGTTGTCTCAGCTGAGACTCCTTCCTCTTGGACGACTCTAGCTTGTGCCAGGTTGACACACAAAACCAGTGAGCTCCAGCAGGAACCGTTGGTGTTTCTCTGTAGCGTTTCCTGAAGGGTTGCTTCCTGTAACACCTGCCATCGTTGGTTTAGTTGCACCTCTGCCCCGGGTTGGGGATGTGTACCCTTCCCCACCCCCTAAAACCCGCTGTAGAAAATTCAGGGATGTTCTCTCCTAGGCTATGCTGACGGAGATCGAGCACAAGGTCGCCTCTCTGTTAGAGGCTTGCAAAGACCAGGGCCTGGGCGACAGTGGAGCCACCCAGCAGGAGGCAGAAGCCCTTTCCTGGAAACTCAAGACTGTGAAGGGCAACTTGGAAAAGGTCCAGATGATGCTTCAGGAGAAGTACAGCGAGGACCAGGTAGGCGCGGAGGTGTGCGGACCTGCCAGAGCCTGCCTGCAGTGTGCTGGGTGAAGGTGACAAAGTGGCTGCCGAGATGCTGCCGCCCTCATTAGAGAGTCATAGAACCGCCGAGGTGAAAGGAGGGGACGCGGGGCTTCTGGGAGGGCACTTGCATTTCTCCGCACAGGTTTCTGACTGGTGATGGTGACAGATTGGCCTGGGTGGATTCGATGAGGCTGAGGACCTCTTGCTCATGAGCTTTGGTATAAAGGCGCTTTCATAGGGAAGGGTGTATTTTAAAGAAATTGAGGGGGAACTAGTAATATGTTTTAGGGGTAAAAGAGCTTGCCCTGGAATCCGGATAACTTGTTTAAACCCCTGAACCCATGGGAGAAGGAGAGAACCAATTCCTACGAGTTGTCAGCCAACTTCCACATGTTCACCATAGTGTGCAGATATGCGGGTGCGCGCACACACACACATAATAACAAATGTATATAAAGTTTTAACAAAATTTATATGTGGCCCTAATTAGCTAGAAAATGAGATTATCATAGAAGATATACAAATATGTAGGTAGATAATATTAAATTTTTATATCAGGACTGTGGATAGATCAAGAGTGCTTGCCAACACGCATGAAGGCCTGGCTTCATTTCTCCACAGCAGGCTATCCTAGCATTTAGGAGGTAGATGCAGGAGGATCAAAATTCAAGGGTATCCCATATCAGGTTTGAGATAACTGTTGTTGTTGTTGTTTTTAAATCAAGTAAATTGGGAGCACACATTTTTATTCCAGACTAAGGAGGCAAGGTGGATCTATCTCTGTGAGTTCAAGGCCAGCCTGGTCTATATAGCAAGTTCCAGGCCAGCGAAGGCTACCTAGCAAGACCTTATCTCAATATAAATAAATAAAATAAAATTTTATTTCATAAAAGCAAAATCTGTTTCTAAAGTGCTTTTGTCACTCATTTATAAATATGTATTTATACCAATAGTGCAGTTAAAGTATCTTCATGACATCTAAAGCATTCTGTGTTTTGAAGTGTAAATATGAATCTTGGAAGTGGCTCTCACAGGGTACAGGTTTTCATGAAAGCTTATGAGTGGGGACTTAAATTCACAGGAATGAGGCAGACTGCAGGTACACAGGGTATGTGGTTTCTACCATGCTGAGGTCTTCCTCTCTAAAAAAACCTGTAAAGCAGACATAAAGGACGCTTTATAAACATGATACTATCCCTTTTGATTCTTTTTTTTTTTTCTTGTATTTATTTATTTACTTTACATCTCCTGTGCAGCTTCCCTCCCTCCTCTCCTCCTGGTCCCTCCCTCTCACCTCACCTCATTGCCACCCTCCTGTTATCCTTTCTTCTCAGAAAAGGCGAGCGGGGAGCTGGCCACTACCATAGATATCATCCTGCCTTGGCATATCAAGTTGCAGTAGGATTAGGCACATCTTCTTCTATTGTAGGTAGACAAGGCAGCCCAGTTAGGGGATCCAAAGGCAGGCAATAGAGTCAGAGAGAGCCCTCATCCCCCGCTCTTGCTGTTAGATGTCCCACATGAAGATCAAGCTGCACCACTGTTACAGATGTGCAGAGGGCCTAGTTTCATACCATGCGTGCGCTCTGTTTGGTGGTTCAGTCTCTTTGGGCCCCTGTGTGCCCAGTTTAGTTGATTCTGTAGGTTTTCTGTGATGCCCTTGACCTCTCTGGCCCTTTGAGTTCTTCTTCCCCCCTTCCACAGGATTCCCCAAGCTCTGCCTAACATTTGGCTGTGGGTCTCTGCATCTGTTTCCTTCAGTTGCTGGATGAAGCCTCTCAGATGACAGTTATGCTAGGTGCCTGTCTGCAAGTATAGCAGAGCATCATTAATAGTGTCAGGGGGTCGGCTCTCATGTATGGCATTGGTCTCAAGCTGGGCCACTCATTGGTTGTCCGTTCCCTCAATTTCTGCTCGTCTTTACCCTGGTATATCTTGTGGGCAGGAGAAATTGTAGGGTGAAGGTTTTGTAGCTGGGTTGGTATCCCAATCCCTCCATTGGAAGTCTTTTCTGGTTACAGGAGATGGCCGATTCAGGCTCCGTATCCCCATTGCTGGGAGTCGTCGTTGGGTTCACCCTCATTGCTTGCTGGTAGTGTCCTTTGTCCTAGGTTTCCAGCTTGTCCCAGAGATTGGCCCCACCAACGTTCCAGTTCTCTAAGTTTTCTTTCCCTCTGGTCCTCCCCCAACTTGATCCCTTCTGCTCTCCTTCCTACCCCTCCCCATCCAGTTCCCTCCATCCATCCATCCCTGATGTCTGTTCTATTTCCCCTTCTAAGTGAGATTCATGTGTCCCCTCTTGGGTCCTCCTTGTTGCTTAGCTTCTTTGGGTCTGTGGATTATAGAATGGTTATCCTGTACTTTATGGCTAATATTCACTTATAAAGGAATACATACCATGAGTGTCTTTTTGGGTCTCATTTACCTCACTCAGGAGGATCTTCTCTAGTTTCATCCCTTTGCCTGCAAATTTCCTGATGTCATTGTTTTTAATATTGGAGTGGTGTTCCACTGTGTAAATGGACCACAATTTCTTTATCCATTCTTCGGTTGAGGAAGATCTAAGTTGTGTCTAGTTTCTGGCTATTATGAGGAAAGCTGCTATGAACATAGTTGAACATAGTTGATGGAACATCTTTTGAATAAATACCCAGTAGTAAATGCTGAGTCTTGAGGTAGAACCATTCCCAATTGTATGAGAAACTGCCAAATTTATACCCAAAGTGGTTGTGCAAGTTTGCACTCCCACAGCAGTGGAGGAGGGTTCCCCTTGCTCCACATACTCACCAGCATAAGCTGTCTCTTGAGTTTTTGATCTTAGCTATTCTGAAGGTGTAAGATGGAATCTCAGAGTCATTTTGATTTGTATTTCCATGATGAGTAAGGATGTTGAGCATTTCTTTAATTGCTTCTCGGCCATTAGAGATTCCTCTGTTCAGACTTCTCTGTTAGCTCTGTACCCCATTTTTTAATTGGTTTACTTGGTTTGTTGATGTCAAGTTTATTGAGTCCTTTATGTATTTTGGGTATCAGCCCTCTGTCAGATCTAAGGTTGGTGAAGATCTTATCCCATTCTGTAGGCTTTAGTTCTGTCCTTTTGTCCATGCCCTTTGCCTTATATGAGCTTTTCAGTTTCATGAGGTCCCATTTATTAATTGTTCATTTTAGAGCCTGAGATGTTGATGTTCTGTTCAGAAAATTGCCTCCTATGCTAATGCATTCAAGGCTATTTTCCACTTTCTCTTGTATCAGATTTAGTATATCCAGCTTTATGTTGAGGTTTTGGGCTTGAGCTTTGTGCAGGGTGATAAATACGATTTATTTGTATTATTCTACGTGCGGTCATTCAGTTAGACCAGCACCATTTGTTGAAGATGCTTTATTTTTTTCTATTGTATAGTTTGGTTTCTTTATCAAAAAGCAAGTGTCGGTAGGCGTGTTTGTTTACTTCTGGATCTTCAATTTGATTCCATTGATCAATCTGTCTGTTTTTCTGCTAATACCATATAGTTTTTATTACTATTTACTCCATAGTATAGCTTGAAATGAGGGATGGTAATACCTCTAGAAATTCTTTTATTGTACTGGATTTTGGGGTTGTTTGTTTGTTTTCCATATGAAGTTGAGTATTGTTCTTTCAAGGTTTATAAAGTGTGTTGGAATTTTGATGGGAATTGTGTTGAATCTGTAGATTTCTTTTGGTAAGATGGCCATATTTACTATGTTAATCCTACTGATCCATGAGCATGGGAGATCTTTCCATCTTCTGATATCTTTTTCTATTTCTTTCTTCAAAGACTTGATGTTCTTGTCATACAAGCCTTTCACTTGCTTGGTTAGAGTTACACCAAGATATTTCATATTATTTGTGGCTGTTTTGAAGGTTGTTGTTTCCCTAATTTCTTTCTCATCCCATTTATCATTTGTATATAGGAGGACTACTGATTTTTTTAAAGTTAATTTTGTATCCAGCCACTTTGCTGAAGGTGTTTATCAGCTGTAGGAGTTCTCTGATAGAATTTTTGGGGTCATTTAAGTATACTAGCATATCATCTGCCAATAGCGATACTGTGACTTCTTCCTTTTCAATTTGTATCCCCTTGATCTCCTTTAGTTTTCTTATTGCTCTAGCTAAAACTTCAAGCATTATAAGATCAGGTTTATAACAGATGTGGTTAGACAGCCTTGTCTTGTCCCTGGAATTGCTTTAAGTTTCTCTTTGTTTAACTTGATGTTGGCTCTTGGTTTGCCGCATATTAACTTTTTTGTGTTTAGGTATGTGCCTTCTATCCTTGATCTCCCCAAGACTTTTATCATGAAGGCCTGTTGTATTTTGTCAAAGGCTTTTTCAGCATCTAATGAGATGGCCACGGGGTTTTATTCTTTCAGTTTATATGGTGGATTACATTGATGGATTTTCATATGTTGAACCATCACTGCTTCTCGGGGTTGAAGCCTACTTGATCATGGTGGATGATGTTTTTGATGTATTCTTGGATTCAGTTTGCGAGTATTTTGTTGAGTATTTTTGAGCAGTGTTTATAACAGTCTGCAATTCTCTTTGTTGGTTGAGTTTCTGTGTGGGTTTAGGTATCCAGGTGACTATGGCCTCATAAGATAAATTTGGCAGTGTTCCTTCTGTCTCTATTTTGTGAAATAATTTGAGGAGTATTGCTATTATCTCTTCCTTGACGGTCTTGTAGAATTCTTTAGAATTCTGTGCTAAAACCATCTGTCTAAGGGCTTTTTGTTGTTGTTGTTGTTGTTGTTTAGGAGGCTTTCAATGACTGCTTCTATTTCCTAAGGGGTTAAAAGTATATTTAGATTGTTTACCTGATCTTGATTTAGTTTTGGTAAGTGGTAGCTGTCAAGAAAATTATCCATTTTGTTTAGATTTTCCAATTTTGTGGAGGTACAGGGTTTTGAAGTAAGACCTAATGATTCTTTGGGTTGCCTCACTGTTGTTATGTCCCTCCTTTCATTTCTGATTTTGTTAATTTGGATACTATCTCTCTGCCCTTCAGTTAGTTTGGCTAAGGGTTTGTCTATCTTGTTGATTTTCTCAAAGAACCAGCTTTTGGTTTTGTTGATTCTTTTTGTTGTTCTCTTTGTTTATAATTTATTGATTTCAGCTATGAGTTTGATTGCTTCCTAGTCTCTACTCCTCTTGTGTGTGTTTGCTTCTTTATATTCTAGAGCTTTTAAGTGTATTGTTAAGTTGATAATATGAGATTTCTCTCTTTTTTTTTTCAAGACAGCATTTCTCTGTGTATCCTTGGCTGTCCTAGACTAGCTTTACAGACAAGCTGTCCTTGAACTCACAGAGATCCACTTGCCTCTGCCTCCCAAGTGCTGAGATTAAAGGTGTACATTACCACACCCACTGCTTTCATTGTATCCCATAAGTTTAGATATGTTGTGTATTCGTTTTAGAAAGTCTTTAATTTACTTCTTGATTTCTTCCTTGACCCATTGGTCATTGAGTAGAGCTCTCTACTCCATGGGTTTGTAGGCTTTCTTTTGTTTCTGTTGTTGTAGTCCTTCTTCGTGAATCCATGGTGGTCTGATAAGATATATGAGGTTATTTCAATTTTCTGGTATCTGTTGAGGCTTGATTTGTGACCAAGTACATGGTCAGTTTTGGAGAAGGTTACATGAGGTGCTAAGAAGAAGTTATATTCTTTTGTGTTTGGGTAAAATGTTCTGTAGATATCTGTTAGGTCCATTTGAGTTATAACACCTGTTAGTTTCATTTTCTCTGTTTAGTTTCTGTCTGGATGACCACTGGTGAAATCTACTACTAATATGTGGGATTCAGTGTGTGATTTAAGCTTTAGTAATGTTTCTTTTACAACTGTGGGTGCCCTTGCATTTGGGGCATTGAGGCATCATTTTGGTGGATTTTAATTTTGATGAGTATAAAGTGTCTTTCCCCATTTCTTTTGATTAATTTTGGTTGAGAATCTATTTTATTAGGTAATAGAATGGCTACTCCAGCCTGCTTCATGGGTTTGCTTGTTTGGAAAATCTTTTTCCAGCCCTTTACCAGGAGGCAATGTCTATCTTTGATACTGAGGTATGTTTCTTTTACACAGCTAAATGGTAGAGCCAGTTTTCCCTTCCATTTTATTAGCCTGTGTCTTTTTATTGGGGAAGTTAGTTTGTTGACGTTTGAGATATTAATGATTAATGATTGTTAATTCCTGTTAGTTTGATGTTCATGATGGTTGTGTGTATGTGTGTGTGTTGTGTTTCTTTTTTTTTTTTCTGGTGTGGAATTATTTTTATCCTGTGTTTTCTTAGGTGTAGTTAACCTTTTTGTGTTGGAATTTTCCTTCTACTATCTTCTGTAGGGCTGGGTTAGTGGATAGATACTGTTTAAATTTGGTTTTGTCATGGAATATCTTATTTTCTCCCTCTATGATGATTGAAAGTTTTGCTGGGTGTAGTAGTCTGGGTTGGCTTCTGTGGTCTTTTAGTCCAGGCCCTTCTGGCTTTTAGAGTCTCTGTTGAGAAGTCCAGTGTAATTCTGATTGGTCTGCCTTATTTCACTTGTCTTTTTTTCCCTTGCAGAAACTTTTCAAATTTAACATTTAATTAGACCAATATATCAATTTCTTCTATCGTTTCTTCTGTCTTCCATCTCTTATATTCTGTTGGTGATGCTTGCACCTCTAATTCTTGATCTTTTACCTAGGTTTTCATCTGCAGGATTCACTCAGTTTGTGTTTTTGTTTGTTTGTTTTTCCTTCTATTTTCATTTTCAGCTATTAAATAATTTTATTAATTTCCGTCACCTGCTTGATTATATTTTTCTTATTTCTTTAAGGGATATACTCGTTTCCTCTTTTAAAGCCTCTGTCATCTTTATAAGATTGGACTGTGTTAGGATACCCAGGGCTTGTTGCGGTAGGACAGCTGGGCACTGGTGGTGACATGTTGCCCTGGCTGTTGTCCGCTCTTTTCTTGCGCTGTCCTTTAGTTATCTGGTTTTGTATTATTATAGGTTTCGATACTGATTTCTGAGTTTATCTTTGTTGGATGGATGTCTCCCCCAGCCCCCACTGGTTTCTTTTCCCTGTCTATTTGTGGTCTGCGTGGCCTCTGGGGTTTGGGCGCTAACTTTGCCTCTGGGGACCCTGGTGCTGGCAGGCCTCCAGAAAAGCAGGCAGAATTGTGGTTGGAAAATGGAATCCAAGGGATGGGATGTGTTTAAGGCTGTTGGGGGTGTATTAAGGGGATATGGTGGGCAAGGGCTTGGGATAGGCTCTTACCTGGTGTCTCTGGTACCAGCAGGTCTCCAAGAAAGCAGGCAGAGTTGAGGGGCAGGAAATGGAGTGAAGTTTACCGCTGTTGGGTGTGCTTTCAGGGGGGTTAATGGCAAGGGCTAGGGGGTAGGGGGCAGGTTTACCTGGTGTGCCTATTGCTGCCAGGCCTTGGGGAAAGCAGGCATAGTTGTGAGGTGGGAAACGCAGAGCTGGGAATGGCGTGCAGTTCAGTTCACATCTGTCTTTTGTTTTGTTTACTTTGTTATATATATATATATATATATATATATATAAGATAATATATTCCTGGCTTAAAAATTCACTGGGCAAAAGCTGGGGAGATGGTTCAGAGGGTAAGAGCACTGGCTGTTCTTCCAAAGGTCCTGATTCAATTCTCAGCAACCACACGGTGGCTCATGACCGTCTATAGTGAGATCTGGTGCCCTCTTTGGTGCACAGGCACACATGTAGGTAGAATGCTGTATAACTAAAAAATCCTAAAACCAATTCGCTGGACCTATTAGATTTCGAAATGAGATTATAGAAGATGATCGTCCCACTAGATGCAGTAGCTCTTGAAATTGATATGAAATAAGTACATTAAGTTATGGTAATCAGCCCGCGGCGGTGGTGCACGGCATTAGTGGGAGGCAGAGGCAGGTTTATCTCTGAGATTGAGGCCAGCCTGGTCTACAGAGAGAGTTCCCAGTCAAGCAGGGCTACACAGAGAAACCCTATCTCAGAAAAACAAAAACGAAACAGAAACCAAACAAAGAAAAGGGTAAATAATAGCACTGCCGTCTACTTTGTTCTGTTGCTCTGTTGGAAGCTGAGATCCGTATGGGTCTTCTTAAATTATTACCCTGCCGTCACGGAACATTCGGGTTGGTTTGTCTTTCAGCATTTCACTGCTCTCAAGAAACTGTCAGAGCCCCTTGCTGCCTTCCAGCCACTTAGCCTTTCCGAGCTGGAGACCGTCACAACTGAAAGGCCACAGTTCAGCAGACAGAAAGACCTTCTCCAGCCGCAGGTAATTCCCGCCCTCTCACTTGTCAGATCTGGAAACAAGTTTTCTAAGTGGTGTTTGTCTTTGGTCCAAAAGATTGAGCTGCCATTGGAGGGGTCTGTATCTGCAGCCCTGCGTTGCCAACCATCCCAAAGCATGTTCATTGGTAATTTTTCCACGTGCACCCGATATTGTTTGAATAACCCTTGGCTGTTGGGTGACTATGTTATGTTGTTGTTGTTCATTGTGTCTCTGGGTTTGTTAGTTTTCTTGTTTGCAGAGCTGGGGATAGAACCCAGGACCTAGCATATGGGAGCCAAGGGCTCTACCAATGAGCCGCAGCCATAGCTTTTAACTGGGTTTTTGGGAAATAGATGGTAACAAATAAGCAAAAAAGAAAAGTGCCAGTGACTTGAGCAGTGGTGTGAAACCAGACGATTTCAGCAGAAGGTGTTTTAGACGGCTAACTGAAAGAAAAGAACAAAACAAAAACTGGATTGGTGAGGCCTTTTAAACTGTATTCATTTACAGGTTCTGGAGTTAAAACCATTGGAACAGAAAGATTTAATCAAGTTCACAGAATTTAATGCTAAGAAAACATGGCTGCAGCGTTGCCAGGAGGATAAAGATGCAAATCAGCAGTCAGCTTCAAGGTAAAGCATTTTTTTAAATTCTCTTACTAGTTTAGGTGTGTGGGTGTGTGGGTGTACATGCATGCTGTGCACCATTGCATGTCTGGCGCCTGAGGAGGCCAGAAGGCAGCGTTGGATCCCCTGGAACTAGAGTTAAAGACAACTGCGAACCACCATGTGGGTGCTGGGAATTCAACCTGGGCCCTCTGGAAGAGCAGCCAGTGCTCTTAACCTCTGAGCCAACTCTCCAGCCCTCCCAGGCCCCAACTGGGTATTTATTATTGGGAGAATTGTTTATTTTTAAAATCCTGCATAAAACATTGTCTAAATGTAATGTGTGATTGTTTTTGTGTCAGTTCTTTTCATCTTTTTTTTTTTCCCCTCCCCTAAAGCAGCAAGGTCCCCGGTCCTGGAAATGCAGCTCCAGATACAGCCATGCCACGCCAGGGCTGGAGTGGTGATAAATGGCAGCATCTTCACAGTGAACTGGCCTCGAGACCAAATCCCCCTGAGCCGCAGCTCGTGGAGCCGCAGGTCTGTGTGCATCTGTGTCTCGGGGACCCAGCAAGGCTCGACCAGAAACCTTCTGTGTTCCATAGCAGTTTATTCTCAGAAACCAAGGAACCTCTGGTTTCTTCCCTTGGCCCATCCCTGCCTTCATGCTCCTGCGGTGCCCACTTCTCTGGCCATAGCACCAATTTGCTTATCTGCCTGTGCATTAGTTAGCACGCTGCTGGGAAAGACCATCAAAAGGGAGGATGGATGACGTTAGCTCACCGTTTCAGGAAGTCATCTGTGAAGGGGAAGGCATGGCAGCTGGGGTAGCTCCCTCTAAGTGGCAGGTGTTTATGACATGGCTTGTTCACATCTTGATGGATCAGGAAGCTGGCGGGGACCAGAACAGGACCATGCTGTTACCTTCAAAGCCCACCCCCCAGTGGCTCACATCCGCCAGAAAGACCTCATATGTCAAAGGTCACCTTCCACAGCAAAACCAGCGGTTCACAGGGGACACCCCACATTTAAACTGTGATGGCCTGTGTTCCCCACTAGAAGGTCAGAGAAGAAAGTCCATGTTTGCTTGGTTTACATTTGAATACCTAGCATGGTACCTGTGGCATCATGGAGTCTTGTTGAATGAATAACTTCTACTTTTAAAAGCACCTTAAAAACTGTTAGAGTGGTAGATACATGTCATTCATTCATCAGACAACTCTGTAGAACCTACCACATGCCCGCCGGTGCCAGGGGCATCTGTCAGCTCGTGTTCCCTCCGGCACACATCACTGCTCGTAGGTTCTGTTTGGCTGAGATCTCTCCAAACCAGGGACAAGTGAGTAGCCTGGCTTTACTGCTCTCAAGCAACATGTTCCAGCAGTCAAGCGTGTACTTAGATGCAGTAGTTTTGATGGTCACTTACAGTCAATTTCTTTTTCCCTAAGTTCTCTGATATATACCTCCCCCAGCCCCCCACGTGTATGTGTGTGTGTATATGTATGTGTGTATGTATGTATGGATATATATATATATATATCCCACTGATTCTTTTGTTTGGCTTTGGTTTTGCTTTTTGAGACAGGATTTCTCTGTGTAGTCCTGGCTGTCCTGGAATTCGTTCTGTAGACCAGGCTGGCCTCAAACTCAGGAATTTGCCTGCCTCTGCCTCCTGAGTGCTAAAATTAAAGATGTGACCACCACTGCCCCGCCGGCCCACTGATTCTTATTTCTGACGCTCATGTATTTATGGGCATAGGCCCATTCAGTGGAGCAGGAGGCCTCATGGGCTTTTCCGCATCCGCTTTGGCACATCTATTGGTGTTACAAAATATTTTTTCAATTTAAGAAATTTACTCAAGACTTCAGTCTTCCTTCTGTTTTTTTTTTTCCAGTGTTCACTTGCCTTTTCAATAACAAATCAAATGTGGATCTACCCCTAATTGTGATTTGTTTTGTTTTTGGGTGGGGAGGAGGGAGGCTTCAAGACAGGGTTTCTCTGTGTAACCCTGGCTGTCCTGGAGCTTACTCTGTAGACCAGGCTGGCCTACAGAGATCCATCTGCCTCTGCCTCCCAAGTACTGGAATTAAAGCCATGCACTACCACTCACTGCCCAGCTTTTTCCTAAATGTGATTTATATCTCATTCTAAGAGTTGGCTATACAAGGAGCCAACTAGTAAACGAACATGGTGAACAGCCTAGTTAAAACCTAGCTAAGTCTGTGATTTGAATAGCTCTCCTGTGAAATTAAGGATTATTGCTGAGAACAAAGTTCAGAGCTTGAGCGCTTGCCTGGCACACAGAAGACCCTGGTTTTAACCCCTAGACCTGCCAAAGTAATAAGTAAACACAAACGCCTATCCCAACATCTATAAATTAGTGGCTTTCTTAATGTCTTTATTTGTGTTTTCTCCTACTTTTTAATTTCTAAATGGATCTTTGTTTTCTTCTTTAGTAGTGATAGAACACAGAACCTCCTGAGAGTGACTTGGAAGACCATATGCCCGGGCATTCTTACCTGCTTGCATTTGCTTCAGCAGCATCTCAGGCTGTCAGCAATTAGGTTTCTCGTTTCCATCTAGGTGGCCACCTTGATGAACATTCTGCCCAGCGTGAGTGTATATAACTTCAGATGCCCTACAGCCGACGAGCTGCAAACGTACACCACTCAGCTTGAAGATCTACGGCAAGACGCACACGACATTCAGACACAGGTAGAAATTACATACCGTGTGTTTTCTTCATTGCAATAACATTTGGAGAAAAGAACGATAGGATATCATCATTGCACGTTGGTTATAATTTCCTTCACAGAACAATGATACAGTCGTCATGGAATGAGTCTGAGGCTCAGAAATGGTTTGTTTTTTGTTTGTTTGTTTGTTTTGTTTTGTTTTTTCATTTTCACTTGCCAACTTTGTTTGTGTGGTGCTGGGAATTGAACCCAGGACTTCGCATGCTCTAGGCAAGTGCTGTCTCACTGAGCTCCATTCCCAGCCCTTGGCCAGCTCTGGTGAATTTGGCATTGGTTACCTAAAGAACTGCATCCAAAGATTTCTGATTTCCTGGCCCGGGATCAACAAGGGGCATGTGAGAGGCGGGTGGTGATTGATTAGTGATGTCTGCAGAGTGCCCTGGGATGGGAAGGATGGAGAAGGAACATAGGCAATCCTGAGTCAGTTTATGCTGAGTGGTGTGCCGGAGGATGTTAGGTATCCATTAGCTAAGAAACGGAAATGAAGCACACACACGTGAGGCTAAGTAAAGCAGGCTAGCTAAACAGTCTAATGACTTAGGGGCCATGCCAGATTCCCAAAACATGCGCAACTAGTCAGGAACTCAAGGCAAAGAAAAGATGGTTCCAACAGCTCATGCTAAGGATGAGCTGTGGCTCTCCAGCTGACCAGCACAAGGCAGCTCAGCCCCAGAGGCCCTCCTGGAAATGTACCTATCAGAGTGGCCTCAGCTTTCACAGTCAGCCTGCGCAGATTACAGCTTGAATGTAGCAAGGCCCCTGCCTTGAAAATGTAGTGGCAGGAAGCCGGAAGAAGAGGTCTGCAGGTTCACCTTGATGGCCATGCTAAGGGAAGTCCTCACCCAGCTGTCTCCCTGTTAATTCCATTGCATACTCATTTGCCTCCTATTCTCAGGCTTGTTTTTCTCAACATTAAAAAAAATTATCTTTTAGTTTATTTATTCTACAGTATAATTCACAGAATGAGTGGACTTGTTTATCAGTTACTACAACACTGGTTAATCGGTCGTCCAGTGAACATTAGTTAGAACAGTTTATTCTAAGTTTTTCAGGAAAACTTGGAGAGGTGGGTCAGTGGTTCAGGGCGCTGCTCTTGGGTCAAGGATGCAATGAGAAAACAGCCCACAGAATGAACTAAGCAGGGCTCACAGGGGCTCACACGGGCTCACAGACACAGAGCCCTGACAGTCAGGGAGCCTGCGTGGGTCTGACCTAGGCCCTCCGCATATAGGTTACGGTTGTGTAGCTTGGTCTTCTTGTGGGACTCCTAAAGAGAAATGGAGGAGGAGTGGATCCGGGGACGAAGGGAAGTGGGAAGAGGGGCTGGGAGAAAAGGAGAGACGGGAAACTGCAGTCGAGATAGAATAAATGAATTTAAAAAAAAAATAACCATTTCCTAGTGAACATTCTGCCGTGTGGGGGAGGGAGGAAGGGTACCGCTTTTTCAGAGGA
This sequence comes from Pachyuromys duprasi, assembly GCA_028658305.1. Classification (NCBI taxonomy): domain Eukaryota; kingdom Metazoa; phylum Chordata; class Mammalia; order Rodentia; family Muridae; genus Pachyuromys; species Pachyuromys duprasi. The sequence continues at coordinate 36,271,537 of CM053765.1, read as the reverse complement.
CAGAGGTTCAGTTCTCAGCGGCCATTACCAGCCGACTTACAACCTCCTGCAACTGCAGTTCTAGAGCAGATGCTTCTGGCTTCCAGGGGAGCCCGCACTCCCGTGCATAGACCCCACACAGTCACATACATATACATATAATTAAAGTACTGAAAATAGTCCTCTTTTTAAAAGTATACTGTAAGTTGCGCACTCTGATGGAAATGTGGAAAACACGGCAAGGGACCTAACAATTTTTTTTTATTGATTCAGGGAAGTATGACTGAAGAAATATACATCAATTTGGAGAGAAGATTATTTGAGCTCTTCCTGAGCCTCAGCCGGTGCCTGGGCAGTGTGGAGGAGCTGCTGCGGAGACCGGGGCTGCTCAGGGAGGATGCGTCTGCCCAGCAGGTGCTGTTCCAGGTACTGCACGCCTAGCATGCCCGTGTCCCGTCTTTCTGCAGCTCCTCATCAGGCCAGAGTTCATTGCTTGTCTTCCTTCCTCTCCATCTTGCAGAAACTGGCCCTGGAGCTGAAGAAACTTTCTCTAGCTCTGGGCGACAAGAAGGCTGATCTTCTGAAAGCCGTGACTTGGCCTGGCAAGGACGCCATGTTGCTACCTGAATGTTTCAATGCCCTGGAAGTCAGCCTGGAGAGTGCCCAGGCAAGAGCTGCCTGGAGAAGCTCATCCCTGAAGGCTGGCCTTGACCACAGCCGCAGCTACCAGGTACGGCTCTGAGCACTGACTCAGATGGACCCCCGGTTGCCATCAGTTCTCATGGGAGGAAGTGCTAAGGGAATGATGAGGCCTGCCTTTGCTTTTGGTGGAGAGACCACTTGGAAATGAGGCCTCCTTCTGAAGCTGTGGGTATCATGATGATCTAACATGATGTTTCTTTTCTTGTACTATATTTGCTACTTAGGGATTGTCATGGAGGAGGAGTTTTATTTACCTTTCTAGGCCAGAGAGAAAAGTTACTGTTTTTTGACAATCCCATAATAATCCAGGGCCTGGGTAGGGTTATTGAGGGTCTTAAAGCAGACTAGCTAGAAAGCTGCTAAAATCGTCTAATGAAACAGAGCACCATTTACAAAGGAATCTGACCTATAGAAATCAAATCTAAGGGCCTGGGGAGATGGATGGCTTAGTGGACAAGAGTGCTTGCTGTAAAATATAAACACGATAAACACAAGAGAACCTGAGTTAATCCCCAATATCCATGTAAGAGCCAGGCATGGCCATACACACTTGTAGCCTCAGAACTCGGGGTGGAGACAGGTGGATTCTGGGAGCTTGCTGGCCAGCCTAGACAACAGTGAGTTTCTGGAGACCCTATCATGATGATGATGATGATGAAGAGATAGGAAAATACCTTCTGTGGCCTCTGCATCCACACAGGTGCACATCCACCACCACACACACATAGAACCCCACCAAAACAAAACAAAACCAAACCCTGGAAAAAGCTTCTAGAACCCAAGTAAAATTAGACATAAGGGGAGAAGAACATGACAGCATCTGGGGGTGTAATCAGCCAAATCCAGAGCAAATGGCTCATGTTTTCTTACACACATGAATCCAAGAAACAGAGAAAACGAGTAGGGGAGCCAGCCAACTGAAGGAGATATTGTCTGGGTTTATATTCTGTTGTGACATGAAGACCTCAGTGATATCCCATATGAGACACCAGAAAGAAGAATCATAAGCGACCACAGAAGTATGCAGCCTCTCTGGATAACTAATCATATGAAGGAATCAGTATTAATCCTGAGGGAAAGCTGGCGGCATTTTTAGCAGGAGGGGGTGTTTATCTTTTAATAGAGAGAACACTGGAAATACTGATGAAATGGCTTGATTTCTGGTGTTCACTTTGAAATAATCCAAAGAAAAGGAAAGTTAGGTCTAGCTGAGATCCAGGGGCTAGGGTGAGGTGGGGGGGAGAGGGCAGGAGGGAGGAGTCAGCCGTGGGCCAGTGACGATTGAGCTCAAAGATAGAATGTGGGGATGCCTGTGTATCTGGGCATGTTTAAAATTTCCAGAAAATACTAACTAAATATGAAAAGGGAGGGAGGGTCTGGGTGAGACTGCTCAGTCTCCTACATGTACCTTTCTCATGTACAGAATGAAATAAAGCGATTATACAATCAACTCATTAAGAAGAAGATGGCTTTACAGCAGTCTTTGAATGAAGTCAGCGGGCAGAGTGTTGGCGAACAGCTTCAGGTAAACAGCCAGAATTGTTGAGATGAACCCAGCCTCAAACCAGAGAGTCTTAGGCATCAGTGCCTGTCTACAGACCCTTGGCGAGTGTCGGTGAAGTTTAAGTGGTCTTTCAAATGAGAACACTTACTGTTGGCCTTCAGACGCAGAGCTCGCATAGCACTTCCTGAAGCACAGTACTTTAAAGCAATAGAGGTCATTTTCACCTGTCAGTGGGCAAAGGTTAAGTGCGCCCACTGTTGTCGAAGGTGTTGGTGAATGAGGCCCTTGCCTCCTCCACTGAAACTGATTAGTCTAGCGTCTTGGGACCAACTGACTAAGTACTCTTCCATTGAGCAGCAGTTTCCCTCATTTACTGGGAACCCACCGTGTTCCATTACAGCTCTGAGATCTGGATTTGTGTTCTTGCTGAAGAGGTAAAATAAGAGGTGGGGGAGGTGACTCAATTGGTAGACTATTTGGCTATCATGCATGCAGCCCAGCGTTTGGTCCCCAGTACTGAATAAACCAAGCATGAAGATTACCTGTATTTTCAGCAGTGGGGAGGTAGAAGCAGGAGGATCAGAAGCTCAAGATCACCCTCAGCTATGATAGTTTAAAGCCAGCCTGGGCTTTTTGAGACCAGGCAGACCGCCCGAAAGAATAGTTGCATAAAGATAGATCTATCAGAACTGTTTAAGGATGGACCCTGGTATCAGTGCTGGTTAGAAAAGCTATGAGTAGCCCAAAGCCCATTGATCAAACAATTGCCTGTGACTAAAGCAGCAGGTACCCTTATGACGGCATGCCATATCCCTGTTGAAAAGGAGTGAGAGAGCTCTATAGCTTATGGTGGGACCCTCATTAAGCATGCCCAGGCTCCTGGGTTTAATCTCCAGCAGCACGGAATTGGATTGTTGGATATTTTCCGTCATTTCTTTCTTTCGGTTTCCGTTTTGGATTTTCGGGAAGGATCTTACTCTTCTGCCTGGGCTGCCTGAGCTCTCCCGCCTTAACCTGAGTATGGGTACTGTGTCCTCTCACTGCCTAACCCTGGCTGGTCTGGAACTTACCTTGTAGACCAGGCCAGCCTAGAGTTCATAGAGATCCACCTGCCTCAGCCTCCCACATGCTGGGATTAAAGGCGTGCACTACTAGCTCTGGCCCAGGCTGGATAATTTTTGAAAGGTAATTGTGTAGTGGTTTGAAGGAGTGCTAAAGAGCTGATGGGCACTCAGAGCACTAAGGTCTGGAGACTGTAGGGGAATGTTCATTCAGAACATGGCTGCTCTGGAAAGAGATCACATCCAAAGACCTTCTAGGTTTGTGTGATCCAGCTAGAATGCAGGCATGCCTTTAATCCAGGAGACAGACACAAGCAGCTCTGAGTTCAAGTCCGGCCTGTTACAGAGCAAGTTTCAGGTAAAGACAAGCTTAAGTCCAGCGTGGTGGTTCAGGCCTTTAATCCCAAACAATGATGGTAAAGTTAGTTTGTAGAAGGAGGCCCCCATGTTTGAAAGTGATGCCTAGTTGAGTGGCAGAAACAGTGATGAATCAGAGAAAGAGTTGACAGAATAGGATACACCCAACTCTCACGAGAAGAGAGAGGAAAGGGAAGCTACTTGAGAAACACAGAAAATGAGAGACGGAGGAGGCAGTTTTACTTCGACAATAATAGAGAGATGAATTGCAGAGAGAACGCAGGTGAAGACCAAAGGACCCAGGAGATTAGAGCAGATTGGTGGAGTTAGTTTGAGGCCGAGCAGAACATTTCAGAGGCCAATAGAAAAGCAGATTGATTGTGTAAGTCAACTGGGAGAGGAGTTTGAGCCAGAACAGCTGAGTTGAAACAGCCAGCCCAGAGCTCAGTAAGAACAAGAAAGGGTGAGCTTTTCCCAGCAATAAGTCTCAGAGGCTGAAAACATTCTAGGCCTAGGTTAGATTGTACAGAGGCTAGAAACTTCCAGGACTAGGCCTAGGTTCGCAGAAGGAGGCAGTAAGGCTCTGAGACAAAAATTAAAGGCAAAAGTTACTCTTACAGGAGACCGTGAATCCCCCTGTATACACATACGCCTTGTTTGGCATGTGCTTAGAGTATGTTGGGAACAAATTTAACTCAGGCACTTCTGGGGAGACTGACGAAGAGAACTGCATGCTGGTGGGAGCAGGGACTGCCGTAGGACTCCGATGTTTATTTTCCCCTTAGCTTGTTTCAGTGCTCCCAAGGCACTTCTGCATTTGATTCTCTTTCCACACTTTGTGCTTCCTGACTTACTGAGGTCTTTCCCCTTTTGTCTGGCTTCTCACTTAGAAAGCAGATGTGCACACAGCGGAGCTACAGAACTGCGAGAAGCAAGTCGCCAAACTAAGAAAGGAAGGGGAGAGACTCCGTTTCCCTCATGCCTTACTCCAGGACGTTTACAAGTTAGAGGTGTGTGGGGGCAGAAAGCACTCATAAGGAAGCAGGGGCAGAAGGGACAGGGCGTGGGTCTTCCACCAAGGGTTGAGATGTGTCCTTTGTCTGATTATTTTCCTGGCTGGCTGAAATACTCTTGCATATCTGCTCTCTACATTTCAGGATGTTCTTGACAGTATGTGGGGAATTCTGAGAGCCAGATACTTGGAACTCAGCAGCCCGTTCCTCTCCAAGAGCCAGCAGGATGCCCTGCTTCAAGGCATAGCGGAGCTAGTCAGTATTGGAAGAGAGAAGCTTGCAACTGGCCCTTTACAGCACGCCAAGAGTAAAGATGCTTTGCAGGCACAATTACAAGATCACAAGGTAAGAGCCTCTTCCTCACCACGCCCCCTTCATGATCCTAACCTCCGAGTATGAAGAGAAAGTATCCATTGCCCCCTTTGAGGAAGCACATAGCATTCAGCTAGTTAAAGGCTCCTTCAGAGGCTTCTGTGGAGCAGAGACCCTGGGAACTTCTAGGAGCAGGGTTGGGTTGTGGGTGACAGCAGCCTCCATTGCTTAGCTCTGTGCAGCTCTGCACTCATTTGAGAAGGCAGACATTTTATCAATGAGTCTCAAAGCAAATCTACAATTGAGAGTATGTTCATCCTCTGAGGGCATTTATAGGAGGAACTAACTTAGGGAGGTCAGCAAAGGCCTTCCCGAGAACTGAAATCAAAAGGAAGTCTTATAATCGAATGCTTTAATTGGTATCCCATTTTCTCATTTATTCGTAATATAATTTTTTTTTTTAACCCCAGCACTCAGGAGGTAGAGGCAGGAAGATTTCTGTAAATTCAAAGCCAGCTTGGTCTACTTAGAGAATTCCAGGCGAGCCATGACTACATTGTAAGAACATATCTTAAACACACACACACACAGAGAGAGAGAGAAAGAGAGAGAGAGAGAGAGAGAACAGTTCCTATTTTAGCCAAGACTTTTGGTAAATAGACCTTAGTCTAGGAATTTTTTTTAATGTTAATTTTTTTATGTAGATGATTGCTCTGTCTGCATGCACACCTGCACACCAGAAGAGGGCATCAGATCTCATTATAGGTGGTTGTGAGCCACCATGTGGTTGCTGGGAATTGAACTCAGGACCTCTGGAAGAACAGCCAGTGCTCTTAGTACAGCTGAGCCATCTCTCCAGCCCAGTCTAGGAAAAATTAGAAGGTGAATACTACACCAGTGTCAGAGGAAGAGGGGAAAATAACCCCCCAGTGGCGTCCAACCTTAAGAACAAGGCAGTAGAATCAAACCCCTCCCAACAAAATCATGTCCCTTCCTAGGGCTAGAAGAAGGGATTCACCTAATAAAGAGGCCCCTCCAAACAACTAGAGTCAGTGGCTGGGTGGAGACACAGTGTGAAGCCCGGCCTCCATGCTGAAAGGTGCCCAGTCCACCCCTTAGCAAATCCCCTCACTAGGACTGGGGCTATGTCTCAGTCACAGAGCCCTTGCCCAGCGTGTGTGAGCATTTAGGTGCCCCAGGGCCAGAGGGAGGCTGATCAAAGGAACCGGGGTAAGATGTTAAGACAGTTCGGCTTTTACAGTATTCCCAATTAAAACAATAAATACCAGAAACCTTTTTCCGCGTTACAGGGATTTTTCCAGAAGCTGGTTGCTGACATGTTGCTGATTCAAACCTATTCGGCAAAAATGTTCCTGCCTTCGTTACAGAAGGGAGAGGGATTTGGGGCAGAATGGGTGGCAGAAGTGAGCGCTGTGGAGGAAGAGGCCTGCCTGCATGGCGCCAAGCTTCAGAGCGTGCTGCAGGTATGCCGGTCCGGTCCGCTGGATCTCCGGTTCCACCCTCCGTGGGTGTCCGATGTCAGAGCCTTAGCTGGGTGGGAACACTGAAGTTGAGGAAGGTGAACCAGGCTCTCGCTGGGACTCCTTGCCCCTTCAAACACGTCATACACGGTGGTGTAGGTTTGTCTGTGAAGGGGTAGCACGGAAGGCACACATGAGATGGTTTGGATGGAACAGTCCATGGCTCTCAGTCTAGGCTCCTTCAACAGCTATTGGGGTGGGGGGTGCTGTCAGAAAATGCATCTGTGACAACCCAGCCTCAGTCCAAAGAAAAAGCCGCCAGGTATCAAGTCCTTTTCAGCTTGAAAGCTTTCCCCTTAACTCACTGAACCATTTACAGCAGATGTTGGCCCATACAGAGAATCTTAAAAAGGAAATATTCAAATTTATAATGTTATAAATCCAGCATTATTTCCTGATGACAATGTTTTTCTTCCAGTTATGTCATCAAATTGGTTTTATAGTAAGGTGATTTTAAAAGGTTTCCTGGACCCAATGAGGGCCCTGTAAGACTAGTGGATGTTATTTGGACAAAAAGGAGAATTTCTAGGGGGATGTTGTTGTTTTTTGTTTTGTTTTTCAAGACAGGGTTTCTCTGTAGACCTTGGCTGTCCTAGACTCACCTAAGAGAGAACTTTGAATGCCAGTAACTCAGTTCCTTAGTGCTTAGGAACGCTAACCAGTAAGCTACCATGGAAATATGGGGAGATAGGACAATATATTCTGAGCACCCCTGAGTAGGATAAAGCAACACTAAGGGTAAGGGAGATAGTCATGGCGTGGGGGTTTGGGGTGCAAGTGCACCCCCCCCTACTGCCATCACTATAAGCTCAGGTAGGCTGTCAGGTATGAGTCAGGCAGCTCAGTAGAACTATGCCCACTAGATTTTGGGGTTCCATTAGAGAGGCAAGAACAACCTGTTGGAGGTACTTTTTTGCAAAAAGCTTTTCAAAATTAGCACTCTGCCTTTCCCAATAAGAACAAGTCTCCCTCACATTTTAGGTCTTTAAGCGGCACTCACAATAGCACCTCAGCTCACTGTGGTTTCCTTTCACTCCCATTACCTAGTTTCACCATGCCAACATAAAGCATACGTGACCCTGAGTTTGATCCCCAGCACTGCAAGCAAATAATCACATTCTGATACCAGTGGGGTTTAAACACACACACATACACACACACAAACACATACACACACACCACCACCACCACCACCACCAACAACAACAACAACAAAACCTTTCGAAAGCAATGGGCTTGTATCTTCTAGTGAGTGAGTCCTTCTTAGCACCATATAAGCCCTTGGGTGCACCCAGAGTCTATGTGGGGTCCATGTTTCAGCTTCTTCTGGTCTCAGTATTTGTTTCTTGCTTCACGATTGTGATTGCCTAGAACTGATTCCCATGGCTTGTTCTGTAGAAATGGGAAGAGTTTGATGAAAACTACGCATCTCTTGAGAAGGACCTGGAAGTTCTTACCTCTTCACTGCCCTCTGTGAGTTTGGTGGAAGAGACGGAGGAAAGACTGCTGGAAAGGATCTCATGTTACCAGGTAGTGTGCTGACCGCTTGATGACGGGCCTGGCCCATGGCCATCTGTGAGCTGTGCTGACGAGGCTGCGGGGTTTTAAAGCTGAGGGAATTAGTTGAAACTCAGTGTTATTTTTCACACCCTGGCTGATCGGTGAATTCAGGAGGGTTTGGAGTCCCTCCTCCCAACTCTCCCCACCTTGCTTTTTAAACAACCCACAGTCCACATGGATGTGGGGTCAGTGGACAACACCCAAAGCAGCAACTCTGCCTCCCCCAGCAGCCACTAACTGCCAATAGCTCCATGGTAAGGGGGAGGACCTTGGCAGCCCCTCCCCATTCCATGCTGAAAAATATTTTAGATTTTATTTTTAATTGTGTGTGTGTGTGTGTGTATGCATGTGAGTGCAGTGCCTGTGGGGTCCAGAAGATAGCTTCCTATCCCCTGGAACAGAATTTACAGGCAGCTGTAATCTCCGAAATGGGTGCTGGGGAACTGAGCTTTGGCCCTGTGTAAAAGCAGTACCCACTCTGCACCGCTGAGCCAGCTCTCCAGCCCTGTGTGGTCATTTTTAACTGGCTCGGGCTCCTGCAGGTTTTATACGGGAAATCACAGCGGCGGTGAGTTTGTGGGGACAGCATTTCACAGAACTCTTCCCCAGTCTCCATCTCTGCATTCTTCCTGCTCACTCCTCCACAGTGTGTCCTCTGAGCCTTGGAATGGGAAGGGGGTAGAAATGTCCCATCTGTGGCTGAGCCAACACAGTCACTTATTCTTTACCTATTAGTATATAAGATGAGAACAGGAAGTATTTCATAAACCCTGAGCTTCTACACGTGTTCTTACAATGCAATTCTGATTGGACATAGCCTGCGAGACACATAAGATCTGTTATCTGCCTATAGCATTATAGAAAGTCTGCAGGCTGGGTTTGTTGACACACACACCTGTAATCTTAGCATTCCAGAGATACAGAAGACTGTGACCTTGAAGACCTTGGGATGCACAGTGAAATCTTAAAGCAAGGAGGGGCCCAGTGAAAGAATGGCATTTTCCTAGGGTTGGAACACTATTTGTACTTGCTAAAGATCCACAGTTAGGTAAATCTGGATCCATGAAACATCAAGAATTGCAGGATGTGCTAGCCAAACACCTAAATGAATGCAGTTGAAAATTAAACCACGGTATATTAACAACAACAACAATAAAAAGCCAAAAAACAACAATCCAGCTTGTCTACAAACCCAGTACTTAGGAGGTTGAGGCAGGAAGATTTCTGTAAGCTTGATCTCAGCTTGGGCTGAGTTAGTAAAGGTGTACATTACAAAAGCAAAACAACAGCAACAGAAAGGAAATGATCTAACAGTAGCCAATGTAATGTGACCCTGATTATTCCTCTCAGATGTCAGTATTATGCTAGTAAGTCTGAAATCTTGTGTTTGCATGTGTGTGTGTGTGATATAAAGCATGTGTGTGTGCCTGTGATATATTCATGTGTGTACACGTGTGTGTACCAGAGTAGAAGATCAGCTTCCTCTATTGTTTCCCATACCTTGTTTTGAGATGGAGTCTTTCTGTGTAGCCCTGGCTGTCTTGGAACTCACTATGTAAACCAGGCTGGCTTCACACCAAAAATCTACCTGCCTCTACCTCCTGAATTTGGGGATTAAAGGTGTGCATTGCTTAGCTGAAGAGATGGCTCAGCAGTTAAAGGCATTGTCTGCTCTTGCAGAAGACCCAGGTTAGATTCCCAGCTCACAAGCATCAATAATTCAAGTTCCCTCTGCAGGCACCAGATATACACATGGTATACAGACAGACAGACATACAGACAAAACACTCATGTACAGAAAATAATGTTTTAATTTTAAAAAAAATGTGTGCGCCACCATGCCTGACAGACCCTCATTTATTTGATCCTGAAGCTGACCATTTCGGCTAGGCTGGCTGGCCAGAGAGCCTCAGGCATCTGCCCTTCTCCACTGCCCCAGTGCTGAGGTTACAAATACATTCTCCCACGACCACTTTTTTAATGGGCGTTGGAGGTCCAAACCACAGAGAGTTTCCAACCGCCACCCAATCCCTGAAAGCCTTTTTCAAAGAAACAGTTGTTCTAAGGCTTCCAAACAAATTCTTCATACTATATCCCTCAAAGCCCACCCTCGCTGTAGACTTCTTTGGACCGTTCATAGTCCCATGTCGTCACAGAGGTTTGTGTGTGACCAACCTATGTGGTTCCCTTGGTTGGTGGAGTCTGGACCGTGGAAGGCAGATAGTTGCGTCGCCTCTGCTCTGGGACACACTCATATTCAGATGCTGCTTAGAACTGAACAGCTTTCACTGACCAGCATGTAGTCTCTTAGCCCTAGAATGAAGGCATCAGAACCCCTCGGAGGGGGCTCAGGATGTAGCTCAGTAGGCCTAGTTCATTGCTCGACATTCATGAAGCCCATCTAGGGTTTGATCTACCGCATAAACCCGGCACGGTAGTGCAGGCTTATGGTATTAGCGCTCGGGAGGTGGGAGCAGGAGGAGCATAGGTCAAGGTCAACCTATAAAGATGACCCCTTACCTCCCTTCTCCAAAGGAATAGGCGGTATGTATTAACTCAGGATACATATATACGTAGTATGTATACACGGACACATTTTTAAAAAGCACAGCAAAAAAAGAGCTTCCCAGAGGACTTGTAATGATAAAGCAACTGATACTTAAGGCTTAGAAAATGGCGACTCATTTTTTAATTGGTTTTGGACATTTTATCCTAGCTTGTAGGTTCAGATTATAGATGGGAGATGGTAGGAAGAGACAAGTAAGAGGGGGGAAAAAAAATAAACCAAAACTGATGAGTTTTCAAGAAGGCTTAATTGGAAAATAGCGAAAGTTCTATTTTATAATAGATAATAATTTGCTTTTAAAGATTAAACAGCCACCAGGTAAGTGGCCTTGGCTGAACCAAGCTGTGGAGATAATTGCTGTTAGGCAGAGTTCTCGTCAGGGGGTCATTGTGTTTGCAGTTTTGAAGGATTTTATTTTCCGTGTGTGTGAAGTCGGCCTAATAACGTGCTGTTTTAATTTATTTGAAAGTTATTTTTCCCCCTCTTAGTCCTTATATTCACAAATCTCTACAAATTAGTTCTCTGCCTGGTCTCTGTGTCTTGTGGATAATAGATAATTCTTTTCGCATTCATCCCCTCTCGGGTCTAAGTTTCAGCCTGTGAGACTCAGCAGCTGGGAGTGGGGACGGACGTGGGAGGGACTGCGAAGTTCATGCCCTTCTTAAGCGGCCCGTGCACACGAGGATGTAGACCCTTAATTGATACATGCCGTGTTCCCAGAGGCACTGGAAATCCTGATAGCTATATTTTCTGCAGTTAATGTCTAAAACTTCCTGACTTTCAAAATAATCTTTCCATCGGCTGGAGAGACAGCTCAGTGGTTAAGAGCCCTAGCTGCTCTCCCTGATGACCTGGGTTCAATTCCCAGTGCCCACGTAGCCACTTACAACCCACTATAAGTCTAGCTCCAGGGGATCCAATGCCCTCTTCTGTCACCAGGTATGTGTGTGTGGCACAGGTATACATGCAGGCAAAACCTCCATACACACAAAAAGACAATATTAAAGAACTAAGTAAGTTAGAAAAAATAATCTGCATGTCAAGGCAAACCTGTCTGAAACCAGCCCTGCCGCTGGTGGTCACACTGCTGAGGAGGCCGTGCCAGGGGCTCCCTCAGTCCGGGTGTTCAAAGCCAGCCTGTAATCTCAGTGTTTGAAAGGGCTCAGGCCGGACATTTGCAAGTTTGGGCTGCAGGGTGAGTGTTCAGGTCTCCACAATAAGACCCTGTCTTACTAAAAGAGAGAGAGAGAGACTAGACTGGCAGATTTTGCTTTAAATAATTTATTCTGTGACTTTTTTTTTTTTAGCAAATAAAAAGAAACACTGATGGAAAGCATGCGCGGCTTTGCCAAACCTTGAATGAAGGCAAACAGCTGGCGGCATCTGTGAGCTGCCCCGAGCTAGAGGGCCAGATCTCGAGGCTAGAGGAGCAGTGGCTATCCCTCAACAAGAGAATTGACCACGAGCTCCACCGACTGCAGACGCTCCTTAAGCATCTTCTCAGGTACGCCGCCTTAGAGACGGGTGGGCTTCACACTCTGCTGTGGAGAAAAGACCCCGAGAGAGTCTGCAGTCAGCCCAGGGTTGTACGTCCCTGGCATCAGGCTGCGTTCTCTCCAGTTGGGCTAACCTCCAATCTTGGTTCACTAGATTCAGGATAATACGCTAGCAGACCACTGGGGCATTTACACATTTCCACAAGCATAAGGGGTCGGACTGGGGCAATTCCTAGGGTACTTTTCACGCTGAATGTTAAAACCTCTCACATGATTCCAGAGATTTAAGAAGCTTAAAAACTCGGGGGACGGGGGTGTTAATGCCTTTAATTCCAGTATACGTGGGAGGCAGAAGCAGGCATATCTCCAAGTTCAAGGTCAGCCTCGTCTACAGAGTAAGTCCCAGGACAGCCAGGGCTAGACAGAAAGTTTAGAAACGTTTAATGATTTTAGCTCGTTGAGCGGTTTGAGGAGGCCTTTTGACTTCTTCTGAGGATGTGTTGTGTTCTCTTGGAGCCCTGTTGAACCGTCAGAGGATGGTTCAAGCCTCAGTTTCATGTCTGCCTCTCAGAGACCATTAGAGCTAAAGAAGTTGAAAAGCTACAAGGAAGACGGTGTTCTGCTTGGCTATTTCCATCATATAAGATAATATCATAGCATGCAGCCAATGTCATGCGCACTGTTGAGCGCTGCCGTGTGTGAATGCCAGCTCCATTTTCACTGTAAACACATAACTGGAGAACTTTGATGACCAGGCTGGTCTCTGCCATGGCTGATGGGCAGGCTTCAGTATAGCTATAATAAGAATGTTTCATACTTTTAAAAGTGCCTCTTCCTTCTTGATTATCTTCAATAGAGAGAGTTCTAGAAAATGGTAAAAAAACATTGGGTTTGGGGCATGGTATAAGACATGATAGAGTACTTACACATGCCATGGATTTCTGTATAATAGCACTGATTGCTGTTTCCGTCATGTAAGATGATACGACAGCATTCAGCTGATGACAGGGTACTGTTGGGTGCCGTTTATTTTATAAACACTAAACTAAGAGCACTAGGTACTGGTGTGTGTCGGCCCCAGAGCTGGGTTCCTAATTTCCATTCTTTATTGGCTCCTGTCAGTTACAGCAACGGTTCAGCCGAGCTCACCAGGTGGTTGGAATCGGCTCAGCAAACCCTGAATTACTGGAAAGAGCAATCCCTCAATGCGTCTCAGGACCTGGATACCATCAGAAGCAGCATCCACAGATTCTTTGTAAGTCACTCACACTGCTGGTCAGGAAGAAATATCCCGAAAGAAAAGTATCAGGGTTGCTGTGACGGTCTCTGCTTCCATTTGCTGGTGAGGGGTAATGCCGGGGGCAGGTTGCAGACGTGTTTTTAGGGCCATTTGCTTGTTAACCAACTCTACGGAACATATGTGAATGGAAAACTTGCTCACACATGGACATATTTTACTAACAGGAAAATAAATAGCCAAACCTCTGACTGCCTTGTATGAATGTTATTTCATGGAGTCAACAGATGTGTGATTTTAAGTTTTTGTGAGAATTTCCTGTTCAAGTTTAGGTTTTATTATTTTGATTGTAGGGGTGGGGGAGGACAGAAGCTCTTCTTTCATAATGAAATGAGCTTACTGGTCAGAGATGTAGCTCAGTGGTGGAACACTGGCCTAACAAGCTTGCAGGCACTGGGGTTCAACGCCCAGCACAGAAAGTTGTACATAGGATCTATATTAATTTGTTAGGTATCTACAAAATATATTTCCTGGGTCTTTACTCTCTTCCATTTTATAGCTATGGCTACTCAGTCAGATATTAAAATATAGTTGTTGTTGTTTTTTTTAATGCACTTGAAAAACTTCAAGTGAAAGGGAAGGACTTCAAACAGTTTATTTGAAAATTTATTTCAAGTAATTAGTTGAACATGGATGTGTATTGGACTCTACAGTTTCTTGCAAAATTGACCATTGAATGCGGCTTATCTAGCTTTATTTTATGTGTATGAGTGTTTTGTCTGATGCTGTGGAGGTCAGAAGAAGGCATCCGATCTTCTGGAACTGGAATTGCAAATGGTTGCTAGCCACCATGTGGGCACTAGTAACTAAACCTGGGCCCTGTGTAAAAGAAACAAGTGCTTTTAATCACTGGGTCATCTCTCCAGGCAATACTTGTATATTTAAAAAAAATAGGAATCCCCTAGGTTAAAAGGAGCTCGGGACCCCATACAGCATATATGTGGCCCCTGAAATGCTATCCAATTCTCTGTAGGCAGAGAGAGAGAGTGTGTGTGTGTGTGTAGACATTTTACTATCTTTAGTTTTACAGTCCAGATAGTAAAGTCTGACTTTACTTAAGTTTTGCAAGTATCTAATCTCAGCAACTGTTTCCTCTAGGAATTTTCCAAGGAAGTTGATGAGAAGTCCTCCCTGAAATCCTCAGTGATGAGTACCGGGAACCAACTTCTTCACCTGAAAGAGGCGGACACGGCCGCACTGAGAGCCTCCTTAGCACAGTTTGAACAGAAGTGGACCATGCTCATAACTCAGCTTCCCGACATCCAAGAGAAGCTTCACCAGGTACGCTTTAGGTTTAAAGGCCTGGCATTTGAATCAGCATGCACTTGTGAGCTCATAACTCTTTTAAAATTATCTTTCTAACTCAATAATTTTCTTTGACACTACCTAGCCCCCAGCGCACACACAGAGATCTTTCTTAGGAGAGAAATCAAGCTTTAATTACTTTATTTCTTGGCTGTCTCTGTGCCACTGAACTGGCTTATATGAAGGTCTTTATCATTGTCTGGGGGTTTGTGACCAACCTACAAGACCTTCTATCAAAGCGGGCGCCCTCCTTAGTGATGCCCCGATTCATTCGGCCAGCTGCAGGTAATTAAATGGAAATCATTCTGCCCTTGCAGCTTCAGATGGAGAAGCTGCCGTCTCGAGAAGCGATCTCCGAGATGATCAGCTGGATGAACGCCGTGGAGCCTCAGGTGGCAGGTGAGGGGGCTGAGCTCGAGCAGCGTTCTGCGTCTCAAGTGAAAAAGCTTCTGCAGAAGCTCAAGGTAATTATCCAGAAGGGGCCCACGGCTTTCCACTGAATATGGAAGCAAATCACTTCAGGGAAAAGGCTCGATTCAAAGACGTGTGAGATACAATGAAGAGAAACGGAATGAAGGGAGGCAAGGAGGGAAGGGGATGGCACTGATTCTAGAGTGGACAGCCCAAGCCTGTAGTGGTCTCAGGCTGGGCTCAGCCTCCCTGGCACCTTTTTTTTTCTTTTTCTTTTTTAAAATATTATCATTTATTACAATTTATTCAATTTGTATCCTGGCTGTGGCCCCCTCCCTCGTCTCTTCCCAATCCTACCCTCCCTCCCTCTTCTCCCCCTATGCCCCTCCCCTAGTCCACTGATAGGGGACCCTTCCTCCCCTTCTATTTGACCCTAGCCTATCAAGTCTCATCAGGACCGGTTGTATTGTCTTCCTCTGTGGCCTGGCAAAGCTGCACCCCCCCAGGGGATGTGATCAGAGAGCCTGCCCCTGAGTTCTTGCCAGAGAAATTCCCTGCTTCCCTTACTAGAGAGCAAGAACCCCTCTTGGATACTGAGTCTATGGGCTATATCTGAGCCCGGGTTTTAGGTCCTCTCCCTGCATTGTCCTTGGCTGGAGTATCGTTCTCTTCAGGGCCCCCAGGGCTCAGTTTTTATGGCTCTGTTGGTCTCATTTTAGAGCTCCTGTCCCCTCCAGATCTTTCTGTTTCCCGCTTCTTTCATAAGATTCCTTGCACTCTGCCCAAAGTTTGGCTATGAGTTTCAGTCTCTGCTTCAATACCTTGATCAGTCGAGTCTTTCAGAGGCTGACTGTGGTAGGCTCCTGTCCTCTTCCCCGTCTTCTCCTGCTTCCGATGTCTATCTCGCAAAGAAGCCAAAACCATACAATGGAAAAAAGACAGCATCTTCAATAAATGGTGCTGGTCTAACTGGAAGTCCACATGTAGAAAAATGCAAATAGGTCCATATTTATCACCCTGCACAAAACTAAAGTCTAAGTGGATCAAAGACCTCAACATAAAACCAAACACATTAAACCTGTTAGAAGAAAAAGTGGGGGAAGAGCCTAGAACTCACTGGAACAGAAGACAACTTCCTGAACAGAACACCAACAGCACAGGCTCTAAGATCAACAATCAATACATGGGACCTCGTGAAACTGAAAAGCTTCTATAAAGCAAAGGACACTGTGATCAGAACAAAATGACAGCCTACAGACTGGGAAAGGATCTTTACCAATCTTATATCTGACAGAGGCCTAATATCCTGAATATATGAAGAATTTAAGAAGTTAAACACCAACAAACCAAGTAATCCAATTAAAAAAATGGGGCACAGAGCTAAACAGATAATTCTCAATAGAGGAATATCTATGACAGAGAAACACTTAAAGAAATGCTCAACACTCTTAGTCATCAGGGAGATGCAAATCAAAACAACTTTGAGATTTCACCTTATACCCATCAGTATGGCTAAGATCAAAAACTCAAGTGACAATACATGCTGGAGAGGTTGTGGAGAAAGGGGAACCCTCCTCCATTGCTGGTGGGAATGTAACCTTGTATAACCACTTTGGAAATCAATCTGGTGCTTTCTTAGAAAATTAGTAATAGTGCTTCTTCAAGATCCAGCTATACCACTCCTAGACATATATCCAAAAGATGCTCAAGTATACAACAAGAACACTTGCTCAACTATGTTTGTAGCAGCTTTATTTGTAATAGCCAGAACCAGGAAACAACCCAGATGTTCCTCAATGGAGGAATGGATACAGAAATCGTGTACATTTATACAGTGGAATACTACTCAGCTCTTAAAAACAAGGAAATCATGAAATTTGCAGTCAAATAGTGGCAACTAGAAAAGATCATCCTGAGTGAGGTAACCCAGAAGCAGAAAGACACACAGGGTATATACTCACTCATAAGTGGATATTAGCCCCATAATAAAAGATAAACATACTAAAATCTATACTCCTAAAGAAGCTAAACAACAGGGAAGACCCTAGGGAAGAAGCTCAGTCCTGGGATCCTTTTACTCCCCTCATCAGCATGGGATCAAGTTTTGGTCCCTCACTTGCTTCTGCTGCTCTCCTACCACATGCCGTGTGCACGCTGTACCTTCTGCCTGGGATGCCCGCTTTCCACACCCTCTGAGCCAACTTTCAGGGGTCAGCCCGAGCCTGTCTCCAGTGGCTCTTTGACCCCAGGTTTCCCTCCCCCCATTAGAAGACTTTGCCAAATTTGCTATCTCTGTGACCCTCTCTAGTTCCTACGCTATTACCACCGTTTAGTTACTTGCCTGTTTCCCTTTCTTGACTGAGGTTCTCACCTGGAAAAAAAAATACTCTAGTGGTTGGCCTGCAGTGGTGGAGAAAGAGGACAGGCCGATGTCTGTCTTCTAGAGAGAAATTTTGAGTAGAGTTAATTAGCATATAACAAGGCACAGTTGTGTACCAGGTGGTATTCTAGGAAGGTCAAAGAGGAGCGTGACCTTCAAAGAGTTTGTAGGTCGATGGGACTAGTGTCTGGTAGGCAGAAGATAATGGCCTAATGACCGAGTACGATTGTAGCCGATTGGACTGTGTTTTCTTTGCAGGGCTAGGTTTTGATCTCTCGCCCTAGCCTGGAACTTACTTATGTAAACCAGGCTGGCCTCAAAACGCATAGAGATCTGTCTGCTTCTGCCTCCCAAGCACTGGGATCAAAGGAGTGTGCCACCATGCCTGGCCTGAGTGGGGTTTTTTGTTTGGTTTGGTTTTGGTTTTGGTTTTAATCTACCATTACATCCTAACTTGAGTGCCTGGTAGCATCTTCAAAATGTCAACCTCAGCTACAGTTACTTCCACATTCCACTTGGTTCCTCGTGGATATCTCCGTTAGAAGTGCTAGAACTTTCTTGGGTAAAATTCAACAGGTGACCAGCTTGATAGAAGTGTAATTATCCCAAGTAGGTTTTAGGACCATGGTAGAACTTAAAGCCATCCAAATTGCCAGAGGAGGCCTCTGTCTCCAAGGGACAGACAGCTACCTAAGTTGGCCAGGTTTCCTGAAGGTGACGGATCCTTAGCTTCTGTTTTCTACCCTGTTGTTCCCTTGAGTCGTTACGTGGCTAAGAGTCTCTCATAACTCTTAGGCAACTTGTCACAGGACCCCTCTGCCAGACCAAGGTCCTGCTAGCCCTTCACAGAACAGCAGCTACCCTTATGTGGAACACTTCAGAGTTTCTAGTGAGTTTGAAGGGAAGTGAGTCATGCTGTCCCTAAGAATGTGTGATTCCCTCAGAGCCTCCTTACATCTAAAGCAACCACCCTGTCCCATGGAAGGTGGGAGAGTAGAAGGTAGGCCTGGCAGCCAATTGATGGATAGGCACATGGCGCACCTAGACTCCAGCCATAAGAAAAATCCAGTTTGTGTGAAACAAACCCATTCTGCCTTTGGGGTTTGTTTATATTTGCTTGTTGGTGTGTTTTAGGAGTTCAGGATGGAAATGGACTACAAGCAGTGGATAGTTGACTTTGTCAACCAGTCACTGCTTCAGCTGAGCACCTGTGATGTGGAAAGCAAGCGCTACGAAAGGACGGAGTTCGCGGAGCACCTGGGGGAGATGAACCGCCAGTGGCAGCGAGTGAACGGGACCCTGAATAGAAAGGTGCGTCCTGAGGTCGCACTTGGTTGCATGCTTTTGCACTTGGATGTATGTTTTCATCCTTGCAGTGTGCCCCCTGCTGAGAACTCTTAAAAGCTATTCAAAAGGCTGATTCAGTCTTAAGCCTACCAATCATCCAGTGACAGCCCCTTGAAAATCTTATGTCTCAGCATTTTCTTTTTTTTAAGAATTTATTTATTTATTATTTATACAACATTCTGCCTGCATGTGTGTCAGTGGACCAGAGTTTGCTAGAGGTAGTTATGAGCCACCATGTGTTTGCTGGGAATTGAACTACCCCAGTCCTCAGAAAGGGGAGCCCTCCTCCCTTACCAACTGATCCCAGCCTATCCAGTCTCATCAGGATTTCCTGCAACCTCTTCCTCTGGCCTGGCAAGGCTGCCCCATCAGGAGGAAGTGATCAAAGAGCAGGTAACAGAGACCATGTCAGAGACAGCTCCTGCTCCCCTTACTAGGGTACCCACATGGAGACTGAGCTGCCTATTGGCTACCTCTGAGCAGGGAGCCTAGGTCTCCTCCATGCATGGTCCTCAGTTAGAGCATCAATCTCCGCAGGCTCCCCTGGGCCCAGATTTGTTGGCTCTTTTGGTCTTCTCGTGGAGCTCCTGTCCATCAGGGTCCTTTTATCCCCCCAACTCATCCATAAGACTTCCTGCACTCTTTACTACAGCAAAACCAAAAGCAGATGCTGGGACTATACATTTTCAAAGCCCACTCCTCCCTCTCTCTCTTTTTGTTTGTTCTTTTTTTTTCTTCCTTTCTTCTAGTTACATTCTTCCTCCAGCAAGACCATACCTTCTAAATCTCCCAAAACGGCCCCACCACCTGGGGACTGAGTGTTCAAATGCCTGAGCCTGTGGGGGAACATTCTCTGTCAAACCATCACACATTTTTAAGAATTGCGGTGAAAGTTAGAACTTTTTTCCCTTTGTAATATTTTTATCCGTCATGTATAGATTCAACATCTAGAACAACTTTTGGAAAGTATCACTGAGAATGAAAACAAGATACAGAATTTGAACAGTTGGTTGGAGGCACAGGAAGAGAGACTGAAGATGCTACAGAAACCTGAAAGTGCAATCTCCATGGAGAAGTTGCTCCTGGACTGCCAGGTGAGGCAGGGCAGCGCCCTCGCGCTTGGTCCCACACTTGTTCTGAGGAAGAGGAAAGATGCTATAGTTTCAGGATACCATGTTGCAGCTCCCGGGTACGCTCAGTTATGTGTTGCTTAGTGACAGGGGTGGATCTAAGAGGTTCATAGTTAGCAGAGTCTGTATCAGACTGTCCTTACACAAACCTAGAATTCGGTTACCTGCCACACACCAGGGTGTATGGGATTGTCAGAAAGCTTGTGGTACATACTGTACTTTCTCATGTAAATCAGCCAGGAATGCATGGGTTTTAAGTAATTGTGATGTGATACTTTTTCAAGCAGAGCAGAAGGCCCTTTCGTGGTCATTGTTGCTTTTATGAGGTTTGAATATTAGACCTAAGGAAAGGAAACGTTTTCAGGAAATTTGGGCATCCATGCTTTTTCATCTGCATTTACTATCATTACTGTTTTGCCCGGTATTGGGGACATTACTCACACATTTCCATTATTCTTAGTCTTGCATTCTGCACTTTGCCTGAAGGAGATAATTTTCTTCCACATATTGTGTACAGTGTTCTAGAAGGACCACTTGTCCCTTGGAGCCAGGTTCTAAGTCACACTTTGGTGACTTGAGAGTGTTAGCCATTGACCAGGTCACGCCGTCCTTGAAACTCTCCAGTGTGTGGACCCATGCCAGGGCTGGTCATGCCCGGGTCGCACATCACTTGTCACCATGGCTGCAGAGGGCACACATACTGCTTGTGTGTGAGAGTACCACATTAGCCACTGCTGGGACTTCCAGGTTGGGTCAAAAACCTGTTCTCCCGAGGTTACAGACAGCACTGGTCATAACGTAAGAACAGCAGCAAGTAGGAGGTCCTTTCGGGCGGCCACTTCCAGTTCCCAACCCCCACTCCTCTCTCTACGTAAGTGTCCACCTCAGCATTCCTCTGCAGGAAGTTGCAGTGAACGCCAACAGGCCTAACCCAAGCACGTCTTCCATAGACTCTAGTTTTTGTACTTCTGTTGGCACTGCCCTCCAAACAAGCCTGAGACGGGTTCCATTTTAGCCACCCGCCCACCCCAGTCTCACCCACAAGCTGTAATTGAACAGCTACAAGGGCTAAGGGGCATGGCTTAGGTACTCTACCACCCTAGCCTTGGTTTCTCTCCTCAGGCAGACAGAAAGAGACAGGCAGACAAACAGACCAGATCAAACAAGACCACATCAGACCATCTGAAGTAGAAACGCTTGTGTTACCCTGAGGTAACCATTACGAACAACAAAAGCAAGGGCAGTTGCCAAAGAAATGTTGTAGTTGGCTAAACCGGGAAGCTTATGTTTGATGCTTTAGACTGTCTGCAAGCAGAGTTAACAGAAGTCAGTCCGTATCTGTTCAGAAGACTCGGATGCTTTTCTAAAGATTTATTTTGTGATTTTTAATTATGTGCCCGTGTCTGGGGGTACATGAATGCTAGCTAGCCTGAGGCCAGCGGCACCTGACACCCCTAGAGCTGGAGTTACAGGTGGCCTTGAGCCGCTCTACCTGGGTGCTGAGAATCGGACTGGGGTCCCCTGCAAGAGCATCTTACCATCTCCAGCCTTGGGACTGGGATATTTAAACAGTCCTTCCTTCACACTGTTTCTCACAGTGTGAGAAGCTAGGTAATTAGCAAGTCTCTTCATTCCACTCAATGGCTTGTGCTGCAAACTGGGATGTAAAGCACGGTGGTCAGTGTGAGCTGGGAGCTGGCCTGCCTGGGAAGGGCTGGGAGCTGGCATGCCTGGGAAGGGCTGGGAGCTGGCCTGCCTGGGAAGGGCTGGAAGGCCCCAGTGTGGCAAGGGTGGACTTCAGGACCACTGGGCCCAGCCCGGGAGAAAAAGAACGGAAGACTCATGGGGAAGGGCTCAGGAGCTAGCATTGCCAAGCTTATTATTTATGCTGTTGGTTCTTGATCTAGTGTGTGTATGTGCTGGCATTTCCTTTTGACTCCCTGCTAAGTTGCCCTTTAAAAAAGAAATCCCTTTCATTTATGAGGAAACAAAACAACTTACTGGTGAGGAAGTATTTTTAGCAGTCTCTAGTTCAGTGAGCCTCTGTAGATGGCTACTAGAAATTTGACAGAGACAGCAATTCAACATTTTCAAATATATTTCAAGATCTCAGTTTACAGAAAAACGTGTTAGCTTCTGATCGGTGTCCAGGTCTGCAGATGCCTGGCTTATGGGGGAGGGGTGAGCAGCGCAGTACCCAGTGAATCCTGCTGGCAAAGCCAGCTTCTGAGGCACTGTTTTGTGTGCCAAGGACCTTTACAACTAAACCATAAAAAGAAGAGCCAAGAAAGCAGCCCCTGTCAGTGAGGACTCCATGGTGCGCCTATACATGGATTTCTGTGAAAGTGAGAATGTTGAATGGCAGGTGTTCCTTCATGTGCTGGGGTAGAAGGCTACATAGAACAGACTTCCTGTCACTCTGTGTTCCGGTGGTCCGGGCCCACTCCCAAGGATGAGAATCATCTTTGTGCTTATTGGTGGTTGGTTGGTTGGTTGGTTGAGATCAGACTATCTCAGACTATATATAGTCTGATCTATCAATAGACAGACAGGCAGACAAATAGATCAGACTAGCCTCAAACTCATAGCAATCCTCCTGCCTCAGCTTTGCACACGCTGGGATTACAGGCATATACCATCATTCCCAGATGCTTCAGGCCTCTTTCAACTGGCTTACACTGGTGGGTCCGTGTTCTGTTTTTCTGTAGACAGTGTTATAGGCTTCTGGGAATACGGCTGCAATGAACAGAGCCATTTAGGGTGGCTTCAGGAGTGACTTAACGGATGAAGATCCGAAAGACAGGCAGGCTGTTAGCTGACTCAGGTGCCGTGAAGTGCGCCGCCTGCCATGTACGTGCTCCTTGAAGATGGAAAGGGCCTTCCTGCTTGTGGTTTCAAGCCATGAGGGACTCTGGGTGCTAAGGAAACGGGGACTTGGGGGTTGATGACTTGGGAACACACAGCGGGGCTAGTACAGGCAGACGTTTAACAAAGACTAGCTGATCTGGATCACTCCCATACCGCACTGCTAACAACCTGTTTCCTATGGCCTCCTAAAGTAGAGACTGTACAGTTGAAATAAGAACATACTATGAGACCGGGCACAGTGGTTCACACCTATAATCCCAGCACCCAAGAGGCTGAGGCATGACTGTGAACTTGAGGCCAACCTGGGCTACATAGCGAGAGCCTGTCTTAAAAAGCAAACCGTGATAAAAATGCTGTCACTGCAGTGCTCTGTGTAACTATATGCTCCATGGCATTTTTTACTTAAAAAGAGTGAACGCCTGCTTATTAATTGCTCGGAAGTATTATACTTTGTTTTATTTATTTTATTTATTTATTTTGTCTTGCCCATCTAGGATATAGAAAATCAGCTCGCCGTGAAATCCAAAGCCCTGGATGAGTTGAGACAAAGTTCTCTGACTTTGGAGGGCGGAGACGTGCCGTTGTTAGAGGACATGGCATCTGGAATTGATGAACTGTTTCAGAAGAAGACTCATGTGACCAGCCAGGTAAGAGATGTCCGTCAGTCTGCTATTTCTCCTCATACGGTCTTTTCGTTTGTTTCGTTTGTTGTTGTTACTGTTTTTGTTTTTTTTTTTTTTATCACGGAGACTCACCCCATGCTGAAGAACCAGAAAGCTGGTGGGAAGAAGTGAGAAGTACTTCAAGTCCCATTTCATGTACTAAATAATTGAAGGCGAGCCCTGGGCCGCAGCGGCACTGGCAGACAGGAAATCTGCTTGGCTCTCTCTCTGTTTTGTCTAACGTACTCAGGCAAGCATAAATGTCTTTTCTCTGACCAGAAGAGCATCTGGCATTGTTTCCAGGTCAGCTCCACAGCAGTAGTTAGAAAAGAGCATCCCAAGCCTGAAGGAGCTGCAGGAGAGACTGCAGGATCTGTAATCCATAGCCTGAGGAGCTGGGAGTGAGGTCAGCATGGGGGGACTCCCAGAGGCGAGAAGAAAGAGGGAAGAGAAAGACTGTGCAGGATGCCCCCCAAAAGGAGGACACTGGGAGAGGTAGCTGAGACACTGAGACTCGCCTCCGCCTCCAGCGTTTACCTCCCGCTGAGGATGCTCTGAAGGCTAGCGGTTATAATGTGTTTGCATTTCCTCCAGCCTCCTCACCGGGAGTAGTGTATATCACATGCTAAAATCTGCCTCCGACCCTGTGCTCCTATGGGACTTGGGAACAAGCCGTGTGATTGAAATCCCTAGGCAATGTGCAGCCTTCCCCCTTCCCCCGGGACTCTGGGAATACAGGGATGAGCTTGCTCAGTCATTTGTCAGTCATGTTTGAGTGACTGTGCTCACCACCAGGGGTAAGAGAAAGCGGAAAATAATGGAACCATGCTCTCGAGGAGCTTGAGCAGTACAAGAAATGCACACGAACAGATCACAGCTGTGTGATGTAATAAAATACAGAGGGGGGTTAAATTAAGATGGTGCTTATAAAAGCATGCAGAAGCCTGTAATCCCAGCACTCAGGGAGGCAGAGGCAGGTGCATCTATGAATTCAAGGCCAGCCTGGTGCACCAGGTGAGTCCAGGATAGCCAGGGGTATACAGAGAAACCCTGTCTCAAAAAACAAAACACAGCAATAATAATAATAGTAATAATACTAGCATGCAGATAGCAAAATCGTTAAGAGAGATACACAAGTAAATGTAAGAGTCCAAATATGAAATACATTTTCAGTTGTTTTTCAACAAAGATAACAAGATAACTCACAGCGAGGAGGAGGATTTTTCCCCCCACAAGATGACTCTAGGGCACCCGGATACTAACGTGAAAAACGATGACTTGCTGACTCAATACCCCATACGAAAGTTGACTCTAAATGAATCAGACACAAAGGTAAGCATTGCAGCAATAAGCTCCTTAAGAAGCACCATAATTGTTCGTGACTGTCCTCCTAAATAGGACACTGAGGCATGGACTGCCGGAGGAGGGGCCAGAAAGCTGGACTTCATCAAAATTGAGCACTTTGTGCTTTCGGCGAGCATCACAGAGAAATGTGCAGACAAGCGAGAGGAGGCACAGGGATGAGGATGAGCTCAGTCAGTCATTTGTTCATCTTGTTTGTCTAAGTTACTTAACCACCAGGGTAAGGGAGAAGAGAAAAGAGTGGAAGCCTACCCCCAGGGGTGGGAGACGTATTCGCAGGTTGTGTCTTGGCTAAGGCGTACAGTAGGATAAGCTACAGGGCAGCAACTGAATGAGGAAAACGGGGAGGCTGTTTGAATGGACTTCTCTCTGCAGAAGATGATGGGAGTGGCCAATAAGCATGTCAGTAGCCACCGAGGGAATAAAAACCAAAGCCGTGATGAAATGCCAGTCATGCCCGTGATTTGGAGGCATTAGCTGATGCTGGTGACAGACAATAGCAAGTGTTAGCAAGGATGCAGTCGGACACTGCAGGTGCGAGTGTAAAGTGGTCCGGCAGCATCGGAAAGAAGCGTAGCCGTTCCCTGAAGGTTAAACAGTAGAGTTGACACCGCTCCGCAGTTCAGGTGAATGTTTATAGCCATCTAATCGTGCTAGGCCCGAAGTGCTAACAACCCGTTGTCTATCCAACTGCGGATGTCTTAGTAAAATGTAATAGGTGTACCTGCATTGTGGAATATCACTCAGCTGTTCTGAAGCCTTTAAATGGGCTTTAAAGCCTGATGAGTAAAAGAAGCCAGTACTCATTAAAAAAGACCGTATACGAATCCATTCATATGAAATGTTTAGTACAGGCAAGTCTGTGCGGATAGAAAGTGGGGTTTTTTTTTTGTTTTGTTTTTGTTTTTGGCTGGAGGAAAAGTGACTTCTAAGTGGATATGATGTTTCTTTTTGGAGTTAAAAAAATGTGTTCTAAAGTTGATTGTAAAATTTTAACTTTTAAATAGGTAAATTTACATGATGTGTGAATTTTATCCTTGTAAAATACCGGTTTAAAAAATGCAGGACGTGGGCTGGGGAGGTGGTGAAGGGACAAACATGAGGCCCCAGATCTGATCCCCAGAACCCACATTAAGAGACACTGGTCATGAAGATACATAGTTGTAATTCCAGCAGCTGCTGACTGCCAGCAGTGATTGCCAAACTTTCCCCATCTCTGTCCATGGGCAGGTTCCTTCCCCAAGCCTGTTCTCTGGAATGATAACGCAAACTGACCCCTTTCCACCGTAATAATGACCAATGCCTATCACGGTGCTCGGAGCTCTACCAGCTGAGCCCAGCTCTCAGATTTCTTCTTTCTGCTCTGTTAAGGCTCACTTAATAAATTTATTCTCTTTTCCCTCATACCAAATATGTGGCATCTTCTGGGATCAAAGCTGGGTGTGGTGGTATACACCTTTGATCCCAGCACCTTGGAGGAGTTCAGGTTCCATGTCTGCCTGAACTATATGCAAGCACCTTAATCTGCTGAGACACCTCATGGCCCTCAACGTTTTCAAATACTCGTGCTGGCCTGGAATTCATCGTATAACCCAGGCCTGAGCCCATGCTCTTCCTGCTTCAGCCTTCCAAATGCTGGGATTACAGGCACGCACCCACATGTAGCTTCAGGGACTGTTTTCACTAAGTAGCAAAATGTTCCGGTGGGTAAAATGTGCCTGCCCCTCATGGGCATCCCGAGTGTTTCTCTCCAGCTTGTGATGGCTTTTCGGGAGTCACAGCTAAATTTAGGCATCACTTTAGCATCTTACACATACAACACTTGACAACTGTAGAGAATTTTTCACAAACCCTACCGGGCGTGTGTGTTTATTTTGTCTGTTTCCTTAATTTGCCTTGTGGATAGAGAAACCAGTAACAAAGTTAAGTAATTCGTCCAAAGCCAGAAGGCTAGCGGAGCTATTGACCCACGTGCTCAGATTCCCTTTCTGGCCTGGCGTCTTTCCCTGGGTCTGTCCTGAGCCTCATGTTCTCGGGGCTCTTTCCCACTAACTCATATTAAAGCAGCCTTTTCTGAGCCCTGTGTGCTCCTTAACCTAGCCTTCCGGCCTTCAGGAGGTTAGTGGAGGTCTCCGGTGCTTTCAGCTTGAAATGCCTAACTTGGATACAAGAACAGATTCCTTGTGGGGGGAAACAAAATGGAGAGTGTCAAGTCAGGGTTTATGCTTTCATCACAGGTCCATCAGCTCAGAGCCTCCGTGCAGTCGGCGCTGCAGGAGTGGAAGGCCTGTGAGAAGCTCTACGATGAGGCCGATATGATGACAATCCAACTAGCATACTCCCTGGAACACAGCAAGCCTGCCGTCTCTTCACTGGAGGCCTTGGACTGCCAGGTGCAGAAGCTTCAGGTAAATTAACCAGCGTGGCCAAAGGTATTGTGGGTAGAAACTGGAGGCCGGAGCAAGCGCTAGGATGAATGCAGGTACTTTTGCTCTGCTCACAGAGAAGTGAAAAGCGGTGCTTTAACTAGAGGTACCAAAGCCACGGCTTGGAATGTTTTAAAGTTAGTTACGTGAACCACAGGAAACCTTAAGTGTATCTTGAATTTTCTGTCTGTTTCATTTCATGGTTTATGACGTCGTTTATATGGCCGAGTGCTGTGTATTTAGGAGCTTAATACTTCTAGGTTCAGCTTGAGGAGGGAATGCATTGTTAGTTGCCTTCTTCCTGCTCTTGGCTGTGTGTCACCCGTCCTGTAAGGTCTACATGTTTATGTCATTATTGAGCAGCAAGGGCCAAGAAAATGTTGCCTTCGGGGAGAGGGTGGATAGCCAAACCGTCTGAACTTGACCTTTTTCTGCATCCTCAGGCCCTTCAGGATGAAGCCGAAAGCAGGGAAGGCAGCTGGGAGAAACTGCAGGAGGTTATTGGCAGACTCAAAGATTCCTGCCTCTACGTTGCTGGAATAATTGAGGAGAAATATCAAGATGCTCATTCAAGGTACGCTCAGAGTGCAGCTTGAAAGCGCAATCCTCTCTCTTGATCCTTATGCCTTGAACAGGCTTCCCACTCCTCTCAGATGACCAGTTTCAGCGTTACTGTGGCTCTGCGTTTCAACGTGTGAGAGTCAATGTCATGAGAGCTTTCTTGTGTCTTGTACAGTGTTTGGCATAATCAAGCCAGAAATGTCTTAAAGCAGCCACTTCCAGAATGCATCCTCTAAATGCCAGGCTCTGTCTTGGGAGCCCCCCAAATCAGCCACAGAAACACTGAGGACTAGGGCAAGGTCAGATGGATGTGCTCAAAGCATCTCTTGGAAAGCGACCTAACGCTGTTTTGCCTGAGACAATGCGGAGAAGTCAGTCTTCCTTCATTGCAGACTCCGCTGCTTCAGCCAGCCGCGTTTTGTAAAGTATTGAACGTAGGTCAGCAAATTGTGTACCCTGGCGTGGTGTCCTCGGCTCTCCACCGACTCCTCACTGAAGGGAGGCTGGTATATATCGAGCTCCGTGTTCAGTTTCAGCACACACACCCCCTCGCTGCACAGGCAGTGCATTGCTGTTAAAAGATTCAGGTCCGAAAAGCCATCTTTGCATTGTTCCCGGGTCCTGTTCCCTGCTCGCTGCAGCCGCCATCGCCGCCCGCCTCCTCCTCCACCGCGGACTCCGGCAGCTCTCTCGCCAGAGTCCTTGAGCTCGGTTTCTCTCCCCCTCGGCTGCATCGGACCACCGTGTCAGACGCGGCAGTGGACACCAGCGCCGAGATCACCACCAAGGACTTGAAGGAGAAGAAGGAAGTTGTGGAGGAGGCAGAAAATGGAAGAGTACCTGCCAATGGGAATGCTAAAAATGGGGAGCAGGAGGCTGACAATGAGGTAGATGAAGAAGAGGAAGAAGGTGGGGAGGAAGAGGAGGAGGAAGAGGACGGAGATGAAGACGAAGAAACTGAGGCTCCTACGGGCAAGCGGGTAGCTGAAGATGATGAGGATGATGATGTCGGCACCAAGAAGCAGAAGACTGATGAGGATGACTAGACAGCAAACAGGACAAGCTGAACGAAGGCCACCGTGACCTATTCTCCCTCCACTTCCCGTCTCAGAATTTAAACGTGGTCACCTTCAAGCTGAGAAGCAGGCCCCGCCCCACAGCGGGCAGTGCCACCCACACATGACAGCGCTCCCCACCACCCCACCAAAACCACAGCAGGAATTTGCAACAGGAGAGAAGAACCAAACTTCCCAGGCCCTGCTTTTTTTCTTAAAAATACTCTAAAAGGAAAATTTGTTTGTATTTTTTATTTACATTTCATATTTTTGTACATATTAGGGGTCAGCCATTTTTAATAACGGGTGACCAAACCAGCCTTCAGAGCGTTCTCTGTCCTCCTCTGACTTTACTTGTGGTGTGACCATGTTCATTATAATCTCAAAGGAGAAAAAAAAACCTTGTAAAAAAACAACAACAACAACAACAAAAAACAATCTTATTCCGAGCATTCCAGTAACTTTTTTGCGTATGTACTTAGCTGTACTATAAGTAGCTGGTTTGTATGAGATGGTTAAAAAGGCCAAAGATAAAAGATTTCTTTTTTCCCTTTTTTCTTTTTTTGTTTTTTTGTCTATGAAGTTGCTTTTTTTTGGGGGGGGGGCTGTTTGATGTATGTGTGAAACAATGTCCAACAATAAACCGGAATTTTATTTTGCAAAAAAAAAAAAAAAAGATTCAGGTCACTGAATCCTTGCACATACAGGTTCATTCTTTTCTGCTTGTTGTTTGAGTTGCTGTGAACTGAACCCTGGGCTAACACCTGCTACACAAATGCTCTACCGCTGAGCTGTGTTCCCAGCTCCATATCCACACCCCACCCTCACTGCACAGGCAGTACAACAAATAATCTGCAGGATGTTTTGTACAGTCTTTTAAAATGGTTGTTCCGAGCTGGGCGCAGTGACGCACGCCTGTAACCCCAAAAGGCAGAGACAGTCAGATCTCTGTGAGTTCAAGGCCAGCCTCATCTAGAAAGCAAGTCCAGGACAGCCAAGACTACACAGAGAAACCCTGTCTCAACAAAACAAACAAACAGCAACAAAAATGAAAGAATTGTTCCTCCTCTTCCTCCCTCTTCCTCCTCCTCTGGAAGAATCTCATTCAGCTCTTGGCTGACCTAAAATTCACTGTGTAGTCCCAGCTGGCCTCAAACTTGTAATGATCTTCCTGACTCAGCCTCCTAAATGATGAGATTAGAATCAAGCCGCTATATCCGGCTAGCTTTTCTTTTTTTAATTACTAACATGGGAAAAAAAAAAAGGAGTAAATGGAGGGGAAAGGAAAAAAGCAAGATGAAAATCTGTAAATGGAATTTAAAGATTCCTTTATCTTAACTTGAAAAATAAATCTTTGTTTGTTTTATTAATTGCACAGTGAATTTGTTTGACACAAGCACAGTATATAAGGAAGACCTGCTTTTAACTTCTGGTAGAGAGTATGCATATAAGTTTGCTGCAAGGGGAGGATGGAGTGAAGGTGGTTGTGTTATTGTTAACTGCCAGGTGGACCCAGGTGAACCAAGACCTAGCAGACCAGCTGCAGGAGGCCCGCGGTCAGCTTCAGCTCTGGAAGGCTGCTCACGGCGCTCACACAGAAGCCGCAGCCCGGCTGCAGCAGCAGGAGGCGAGGTTCCAACAGCTTGCCAATATCAATATGTCTGGAAACAACCTGGCAGACATCCTACCACCGGCCCTGCAGGACATAAAGGTGAGTCCAAAGCCTCGGGAACAAAACCAAACCGCATCAGTAAAACAGGCAGAACTAGTGAGGGGCGGCCTTGGCCTTGGGAATGGGATAGACCACGGGGGCGGAGAAGTCATCGGTCAGGTACGCTGGGCTGGCTGTGTAGGACACAGGTGAGATGGGACAGGTGGGGTTGGAAGAACAAGGTGGCAGGTGGGTAGGGGGGATCCTGCCAGCACCTATTCCCAAGTTGACATTTCTGTTTCAGCAGTTAAATCCCTAGAAAAAAGCCTCATACAAAATCTGTAATAGAAACCACGGTACCTCGCTCGGTCATGGTGTTTGATCATAGCAATAGAAGCCTTAACTAAAACATGTGTCTGTGTCTGTGTGAATGTATGTACACGTGTGTTGGGGGGGGGGTACTCACAGAGGCCAGAAGAAGGTGTCTGATCCCTTAGAGCTGGAGTTACTGGTGCTCATGTAAGACTCTCTTGCTTTAAAAATAATTGTGGGGGAGGGGGACTGGAGAGATGGTTCAGTGGTTAACAGCACTGGCTGTTCTTCCAAGGACCCAGGTTCAAGTCCCAGCACCTGTATTGCAGCTCACAACTGTCTGTAACCCCAATTCCAAGGGATTTGACAACATTAATGTACATAAAATAAAATAAATTTATTTTTAAAAAAGAAAAGTAATTTTCTTTAAAAATATATAATTAGCCAGACGCAGTGGTGCACACCTGTAATCCCAGTACTCAGAGGCAAAGGCAGACGAATCACTGTGAGTTCAAGGCCAGCCTGGTTGACAAAGCAAGTCCAGGACAGCCAAGGCCACACAGTGAAACCCTGTCTCGAAAAACAAGCAAGCAAACCAACCCAAAACAAAACAAAAATCAGAGAGATGGCTGAGCAGTTATGAATGCGAACTGCTTCTTCTGAGGTCCCTCCTTTGTTCCTCAGCACCGGGGTTGGGTAGCTCACAGTCTATCAGCAAAGGAGGGCACGACAGGAGCTCAAGGCAGGGCAAGTAATGAAGCAGAAGCCGCGGAGGAACGCTGCTTACTGGCTTGCTCCCCATGGCCTGCTCAGCCTGCTTTCTTCTGCAGCTCAGAACCACCAGCCCAGGGGCTGGAACCACATGCAATGGGCTGAGCCCACATCAGTCAGTAATTGGGAAAATGCTCTACAGGCTTGCCCACAGGCCAGTGCAGCGTGGGCATTTTTCTCAGTTGAGGCTCCCTCTTTCCAAATGATTCTAGCACGTGTCAAGTTAACGAAGCACTAACCAGCACAGTACACATGATTTGAAACAAAATGATGACGATGACGGTGCTGATGGAAGCTGGGGGAGGGATGGCTCAGTGAGCAAAGTACCTGCCATCCAAGAATGGAGACCTGAACTTAAGCCCAGGTCAAAGGCTAAGTGTGGCAATTGAAATCCCAGTGCTGTGGACACGGAGACGGCAGGGCTCACTGGCCAGTCAGGGTAGCCAGAGCAGTGAACCTAGGCCAGTGAAGAGGCCCTAGCCTAGCCCAAAATATTAAGTAAATGAACAAAGCGGGCAGTTCACACACACCTGCTTATACCCATACGTACCCTCATATATAGCAAAAATAGTAAATCCTGGACTTGGTTCCACACGAGTATTGCTCTTCTGGGGATTCAGTAATCCTAGACTATTTAAGAACAGAGCAGTCTCAGCTATGGTGTTTTTCCTGTGCTGGGAGGAAATACCCAGAATGTGACTATGCCGTGGTATTGGTAACAAAATGTGTTTTCCATCTTGTGATACTCTAGGTGAAATCAAAAGTGAGAAACAGGTTTAATTAGAGTGCCCTGCAGTCTGCTTGCCTAGTGAGACACTGAGGACCCTGCATGAACCCTTTTATATTGGAAGGTCAACAGCAAGAGACAGTGCATTTCTTGAGATGATTTCAAAGTCCATCCCTCAGGAGTTAGACAATTAGAAACAGGAAGCACCAGTCTTCTCTGTCTATCTCCTGCTTCTAGAACCTAGGAGTCTGGACTCTTTTGGGAAATGACAGGTTCTGTGCTAAACTGCCAACTTCCAGAGCAGCCGCCAGTATGATAAATCATTTTAGGCAAACTCAAGTTTTTCCAGCTACTTAAATTAAACAGTAACAACAAAAAGCATTTGCAGAGGCGTAAGCGGCAGGGGTTGGGGCAGTGGTCGGGGAGGAGCAAGCACTTTGTTACCCTTTCTCCGCCAGGAGCTTCACCATGAGGTACTGAAGACCAAAGAGGCCTTCCTTGAAAATTCCACCCTCTTGGATCAGCTCCCACAGCCTGCAGAGCGCAGCACCCCTGGGCTCCATTCTGGACAACTGCATGCGCTCCAAACAGCGGCCTATCTGGAAAAGATGCTGCTGGCGAAATCCAATGAATTTGAGGTTCGTCTCGCCTTTCTGTTTGAGTGGTGATTGCAGACATTCTCATGCTACCCCCAGTCTGTTGAAGCTTATGAGGTAGTTGTGCTGTCTGGAAGGCACCTCAGGGAAACCATCAAGTGAAGCCATCCCAGGGTCCTGTTTAGGCATGGGGCCAGCTCCTCAGGAGCCCTTTGTTCAAGACCAAACATGTTAGTTTAGCAAGGCGCGTGCCTCCTACCCTGTTCAGATCTCGGTTATCTGAATTTTTAAGGAGAGTAATTGAGACATCGATGTGACAGCTGGAAACACAGCTGTCCATTGGAGTCTTCACCTCCCAAGCTGCAGTGCTCAGAATACCTAGAGAGCCGTGAATCTCTAATATCGTCTCAATATCAGCAGGAAGGAGGAAAGAAGGTAGTAGGACTAAGGGAAAAGAATATTCACTTTACTCACTTCTCTGTGTAGAACTAGGAAGACCCTCCCTCCCCCCTCCCCTCAAGGCACAGAATGAAACTGCAGAGCCTTTGTAGAGACCTGTGAAGTTTTGAGACGGTGAGCAGAAAAATAACTTGAACCCTAAGCAGTCCATAATGCCGTGCTTAATTCTGTCTCTTTATAGATTGTTCTGGCGAAGTTTAAGGATTTGAGGGACCGGCTGGCATATTTAAAAGATCTTATC